>CM060967.1:84583875-85786375 GCA_030765045.1 Tenodera sinensis
TCACAGTTTTCCAAACTTTGCCTAGACATAATCGTTTTTGTTGCAGTAAATCAGTTCAACATGACATTACTATTCCTGATTTTAGTTGTGCACCTTTATTTCCATATTAAGCCACGTAATTCTTCTTGCACATGTTTAGTAAATTGAGAGAATTTCACAAATGTCGATTAAAAGTATCCTAAAAAAAAAAAACATTTTATATATTATGTGGAGATATAAGTACATATTTAATTTTAGAAGATGGAACAGGTAAATAAAGAAATGTTAAGAATTCGAATATCTGGGAGTAAAAATTAATAAGAAAGCAAAACTAGAAGACATTAAATCTGGAATAAATAAAGGAAGAACAGCTATCAAAATATTAAATAGAATATTGTGGGCCAAAAACATATTAAATGAAACAAAACTTCACATTTACAACACTATAATTCAGAGTACTATTACATATGGGGTCGAAACATGGAAATTAAACAAAGCCTTACCACCAAAGTTACTGTCAACCGAAATGGGTTTTCTGAGGCGTTCTGCAAGACATTCCAAATTAGAAAAAATAGAAACACAGAAATTTGACAAGAAATGAAAAAGGAAAATTCGTGTTGGACTTTATAGCATATAAATGTCATGGTATGGTCATGTTAGGAGGATGGGAAATAAAAAGATAGCGAATAGAATAATAAAATGGACTCTATCGATAAGAAGATGTCGAAGTCGATCTGGACACACATGGCTGCGGGAAATAGAGCAGACTATGATAAGAAGAGGACTAGACCAAAAAGATTGGGAAGATGATGAATATTGAAAAAAAAAAAAAAAATATCCAAGCGTACCTTTAGGAACAGGGATATGTATAATACATTGTAAACTGTGTAAATAATAACTCTAGCCTGCAATAGTTTCCCGGTTTTGATGAATATTGGGTATTTATATGGAAAAAAGCGCTGATTTCGAAAATGATAAGTTTTCCGTAACACCTACCATTTTTATGCAATTCTGAATTTTATTAATTAAGTTAGACACTAGACCTATACAGTAACACGTATGTATGAAACTATAATTATGATTACAGTTCTATAATTTTATAATTTAAGATGAATAACACTCATTGTGGATCTTCAGAGCGTAAATACTGCATATTTAAAAAATAAGTCACCCCTTATGTTCTTCCGTGATGAGCTGATAACTAGCGTGAGCAGTTCGAGTGCGAGGGCTAGTATTCATTTGTCTCTGCGCGACCATGTGCAGGCAATAAAACTTTCAACCATTGAGTCTGAGACAAACATCCGTTAGTTACTCACCCTTATAGGGACACATATCTTAAGATATATCTGAACTTTAGTTGCTTCTTATAACTCGCGGTAATCGATAGTGCGATTTCCGGAAAAGGCTTATCATTTCTATTTCTTTATTTTTAGTTCGTATTGTGCCGTGGTACATTTTTATCAATGGCTTCAACCTCTTCTAGGAGAAAATGTGAGAACAATTCTAATAACTTCTGTTACGTGTGTGGTTCTTTCTTGCTGCAGAAACAGAAATCTAACATTGCATCATTTATTCAAAATATGTATTTTGCATATTTTAATGTCAAGCTAGGAGATCAAAACCAAACATGGACTCCACATACTGTTTTCAAAACATGTAGCTACCCGATGTCTCCTCTCAGCTCGTCCTTCCTCCCGGGGCTGCTCCTTGGGGACATAGGTACAGTAAGCCTAGCTTAAGTGCAGAAACCCCTCCCTATCTCTTCTATTTCTATTCCTATGCTGCACTTCTACCTGATTGTAGGGTTCAAATTCTTTTGTATGATTTCATGTGAAACTGTCTACGCTATATTAGGAGATTAGCAGGCTATTGTAATGATTTTTCTTGGGCGATTAATTTCGCTATCATTCCCCATCTTCCGTGTATTATTTTTGGAGCACCGTTAATGCAAATGTCTCAATTGTCGTTGGGTATTTAGACTTTACCTTGTCATTTGTATTTAACAGTAACGAAAATATTAAATATTCAGAGGGTTCACGTCTACAGATAGCAGCTTGCCGTGCCGTTTTCATGGAGGTTTGCTTATTTGATTTACATATAAGGTGACCAGCAACGTCAAATACGACAGTTTACTGCTGTTTATCCAGTATTATTGTCAAATAAACTCGAAACTTTGAAGGGCAGGAATATAATGTGCAATTGCTAGACAATACGGCCTTTCGGACACGGCCATATAAGAAGCCGTTTCCGGAAATGTGTATCCTTGGCACTGAAGACTATCAAATGTTGGAACTTAACTTACTTATTTATTCAGGGAATATTTACCTGGTGCCGGTAGATTGGGCCCGGCTTACAGGCTACAATTAGCATTGCACTTACAATTAACAAAGTTTATGTACATTATATACAATTTATGGTTTCACAAAAACCCATACGGTGACCACCTTTAGGTCACCGAGAACAGTTTTTGGTCTTAATGTGTTTTTTGTTTTCACTGTTTGTTTGTCTTTCGTGTGTATATACATATATATTTACATATTTACATTTATATACACAAATATACACGCGTACTCACTCCTGAGCACACTACACATATGTGTGGGAGGCCTGGCACGGGCTGCACTCAGCCTCGTTAGTCCCGGGGTGACCAATTGAGGAACTACTTGATGGAAAAGCAGCGGCCCCAGGTCGTGAAGACCGCATAACTGGCCGGGAGAAATCGGGACGCTGACCACGTACCACCCTCCATCACTACACCCCACCAATGACGCTTGTAGTGCGTCGAGGTGGGAGACGCAGCAGCTGGGTGGTAAGGCTTGGCTTTTCATGGGCTGTTGTGCCGGGGCTTAGTTTACACATTTGCACACACACACACACTGAGCACACCAGAAATATGCGTCCCAGCACTATGTCCACTTCACTTCACTATACTATACAGTTTTCCGCAGTTTTCCTGTGTGGCCAGTTGGAAGCTCCTATGGCGTTCTCGAGGCACTGACCTCTGCCGTAGCGAGTCTGTGGCCTAGGGCCTGGGTTGCATGGGCGCGCTTTAGTCGACGAGCCGTGCCACGTCTAAAACATTTTAATTCTGGCATGTTTACGGTTTGTTATTGCCTTGGGGATAGATGGGATCTGGGTTTCGAGGTGAAGGGTTTCGTTAGTGGTTAGGAGGGGAGCAGAGGGGATTTTGCGAAGGGAGAGGTTTTTAAGGGTTTGCAGTTGCTTGAGGGCAGTTTTGGAGGCATTGGCCCAGGCCACACATGCATATAGAACCACCGACAGAATGAATGATTTATGCCAGGGGGAGACAACTTCGGGCCGTGTGACGTATTTAAACGAAGAGCCAGCTTGTACGTTCGTGTGACGCCAGGCGAGAGCGGTGTGTTGCTATGCTGCCTAGCTCTAACATGCAGTGTTCGGTTCCAAAGTGCCGTACATTACGCCATAACATTGACAAGCTAGTTAAAGAAAAGTGAAACGGCAAATGTCGGAAAATGTCCATAATTGTTCTGTATAGCTCTCCTCTAGCTCAGGAAAAATAGTTATACTATCTGTTCTATTTACGTTACATGACTGTTCACATAAACTAGAACTTATATATATGGCATAAAGCCGAAATGTAATTATTTATAATATGTGTCTATTCCGTAATTGAAACAGCATTAAAATTACGATGTACCGTATGCCATTTCCTCTTTCCCGCTGTGACGGCACACGTTCAACTGGCCATTGATGGGAGCATGTGAGCTCAGTGAACTGACGTCAAAGCAACGATGCCTGTCTTCCCCTGATTTATGCAGTATTACTTTGGATTTGAGTTGCAGCTGGTTGCTGCGGGAGATGGGGGCGCATAGCTTTAGCCGCTCTCTACCTTTGTTGGCGCTATTTTTTTACGTGGGTGGACCAACACATTGTGCGGTCCATGGTGACACCTAAGTGACACCTAAGTAGGCGGCAGTGAAATATTTGACCGCCGATCGTTTGGTCCATTGCCAAAGTGTGACGCCGCTTTGAGAAATGTATTAGTTGGCATTTGTTGGGGTTAATGTTGATCTTCCAATCATGGAGCCACGAGAAGAGGTTATTTACATATTTTTGCATTTCTGCTAGGCCGAAACGAGGATTTTTGTGGTGGTTGTATGTTGCAGTGTCGTCAGCATACATGGCGACCTTACATCAGGCGTCCATTGAGAAATCATTACTAAACAATATATACAAAAACGACGACATGACTGCCCCTTGTGGAACGCCAGGCCACATGGCTCGCTCCTGAGAGGAGGATTGGCCTACTTGGACGTAAAATTGCCGATTTTCTAAAAAGTTGTGCAGCAAGTACAGATAATTTTGAAGAGCCGGGAAATTGTGGTGCAGCTTATAAATGAGGTCATTGTCCCAGCACCGGTCAAAGGCGGCTTCTACGTCGAGAAGTAACGCCAGCGTTGAAGCCCCATTGTTAAATTGCTCTGTTAGGTCATCAATTAGTCTGAGGATTTGTAATTCTGTGGAATGTCCTTTTCTAAAGCCAAACTGCGAATTTGAGAGTTCATGTGTTTCCGAAACTCGTTTTTGAAGTCTAGAAAGTATAAGTTTTTCGAGGAATTTACCAATAGTAGACAAGATCATTTTGGTAGGTAGGTAGACCAGTAGGTAGGCCATTTTGTTGCTGTCTGGTGCTTTTCCCTTGCTTTGGGAGCATAATAACCTTGGCTCATTTCCTAGTAGAGGGGAAATAGATGTGCTACAAACAAGCATTAAATACCTTTGCCAGTTGCACTAGGGCTTTTCTCGGGAGATGCTTTAGTTCCTTATTAGTCACTTCATCTGGGCCGGCAGCTTTCCCATTAGGAAATTTCCTAATGAGCTTGTAAACTTCCTGCGGCGTTATAAAGGATAGCTGTTGCTCTTGCCTGTGCGCTACTCAGGTTTGTAACCATGTCTGGACCTCCCGTTCTAGGTGGCGGTTGGCTACTGGGTTTTCAGTGAATCTGTCTTGGAGACAGTCAGCGAAGACCTCGGCTTTTTCGTCTGCGGAGAAGTGCAGGCCGCCTTGAGTGTGTAGCGCCTCAGTTGCGGAGTTGACGCTTGTGGAAACCTTGAAAGTCTTAGTAATTTCCACAAAGAAGAATCCGAATGGGTGGTACTCAACACTTTATTTTCCTGCTGTTCAATTTTGTTGTTTTTAATTTGTTGCCGAATGACGTTGCGCAGCCATTTTGCTACCACTTTATATTCAGGCTGACAGGTATATCGCCACAGTCTTGTCAAGCTCGTCGCGCTGCTCCACCTTGGGGTACGTGCATAATCCGAGTGGTCTTGTGGTGTATGTGGTAGCACTTTTCTTGGCCATATGTAGCGAGACAGTAAAGTTTTCAATGGCGACATCTATGTCTGCCTCACTATAGTATAATAGCCTGGGTTGCGCCATCCTGTGCATTTCCATGGTAAACGCATTCCAGTCGGTCTCGGCCCTCCTCCGAGGGCCAGGGGCACCGGCTGTAATGTCACCCAGGATGTCGAAATGCACAGGAAGATGATCGGGGTCCAGGCTGTGATACACAGTTAAGCTATTTAAGTGTCCCATTTTTTGTAAGTACGAAATCCAAAATCTTGGAGTCAAAGTGCCCCGATTTGTGCCAAAACGTGTTTTCTGGGGGAATATGTACCCCAATATCGTCATTCTCCGTTATAAGTTCAGCCAGGAGATTTCCGGCCGCGATGGCTTGGCGAGAAAACCAACAGGTGTGCCGGGATTGAAATCTCCTGCAATTATAATGTGGTCCTCTAAAGTGAGGATTTTTTTAGGTCTCGTATGAAATCTGGGGAGCTAGGGGGCGGATAATGTGCAACGAGCATCACTATTTGGTTGTTAACACGGGTTTTTAGAGCCGTGCGTTCTAACGCTGCCCGTGCGGGCAGCGTGACAGAAGCATGAGCAATTGTGTTTCTGAGCAAAATAGCAGCCCTTCAATCTGTATGCTAATTCTGTCGTTAAAGCTATGCCTCCCCTTACATTGCTCATTTACTCGAAGAGAGTGGTCACCAGACATATGATGGCTTCTAACTTCTCCACGGTGCTGTTGCAGCTTTGGAGTTTGATAATAAATGGCCGCAATTTTGATAGAAGCGCCGGGAGATTTAGATCTATGAACAGATTTTAAACCTCCCAAGTCGCTGGTGGGTGCCTGGGGGGGGGGGGGGACCTGAGGTTGTGGAGGGGGACCATTCAGTGATGCCACAGGTACCTTTTGCCCTCCGGCGGCTCCTGCAAGGGAGACACCACCTTTAACCAGGGCCGGGTACTTGATGAGTTTTGGCCCTGGCTGAGCACCTGGAGAGCTCCTGACCAAGGCTGCCAGTTGGCGGCGGTGACGCTCGTTTCGCAATGTCTCACACCCCCTGTAGTTGACAGGATGCGCTTCGCCAGTTTGCACAGTGGGGTACAGTGTCCTGCTTTGCCTTTTTGAGCAGTCAGCCAGGTGGTGTAGGTCACTGCAGAGGACGCACCGGGAGGTCATGTTACAGTTTCTGTATGTATGGCCTAGGGATTGTCAACTGAAGCACTGGGTGATATTATTTATTTTAAGGCCTCCACAGTGATCATCATATGGCATACCTCTCTTTCCTGTAACAGTTGTTGGTTGTTGGTGATCCTATCTAGACTTACCTGGTAATCCGGTAGAGGCCGGCCGCGGGAAGTCAGCTGTCACACCTGAACGCCGATGTATCTCTTTGCTTCCAGGTCCTCCTTTATGCAGTTAATGTCTAAGTCAGTTGGTAGCCATTTCACTACATACTGGATGGGCTGGTCATTCCTATGTGTGAAGGTGAAGTTCTCCACGAGTTTTGTTACGGGGACGACGTCCTGCTTCCTCTAGAGTCAATCCCTGGTTGTCTGCAGCTTGAACATTCCTGCTGGTATGAAATCCCGGAGGAGATGGAGGACCTTTAGGATGTGGTTCTTTTCCTGTATTATAATTTGGTGGCTTTTATTTGTCACTGACTGTTGCTGTAATTGTTTGTGTTTGGTTGGGAGTGGAGGTGGATTGGATGGTTGAGGATGAGTTAATCTTCTTTGGGATTCTGTTGGTTGGGTTGGACGATGGGTTTTGGGGTTGGATCTTTTGGGGACGGTATTTGTTGTCGGGGACAGGTCCTCCATTTCCTCGTCCTCGGGCTCTGCGTTTTGCATCGCTAGGGGATCGAACTGGTTCCTGGTAGTAATATTTGGTGGTGTGGTCTGCTGTTTGGTTTTCTTCGTTGGTTATTTTTGGCCGGGGTGCTCGCGGATTTAGTGAACCATTAAATAGTTGTTATCCGAGTCCTTGCTTTGTGGTACCTAAACCAGATAATCACTTGTGGATTTTAGGAAATTGAATATACGTCTGGGTCCTATACCACTGCCCAGTCTCTACTCACTTGACTCACTTTTTCAGAAATATGACCGAATTTTTAAACCAATAATGTTATCGGATTCCTCTGGCTACAAATTTTAGATCAACTTCTGACTCTTGGAATTTGTACCAGCATAGTAAAATGTGTTTTGGATTGTCAACTAGGGGCACAAGTTCTCTCGTGATGTTGGATTGCATTTTACATAAATTTTAATTTGTTTTCAATTATTCAGATCTTTTGGTTATCTCTTCACCGGAATTTTGGACGTAACTTCAACTTGTAGGTTGAGTTTTTGCATGTCTCTTACGAGCTCTTCTTATAGTTCACCCGTCGAAGGTACAGTGTGCAGTTGAACAAATTTCTTTTTTAAGTTATCTTATTTCGTTTTTTTTTTTTTTGGGGGGGGGGCGGGGGCGGAAGGTATGATTTCACTTTCCTAAGTTTATTCTGACACGGCAACAGTGGCTGAACCCCTCTTTGATGCCCTGGCCTTTTCCATAATTCGTTTTATAAGGTCCCTGATGGCCTAAGTAGTTAAGAGCCCTTAAATGTACGTCTTCATTACCTCTTTGAATTACATTGCAAGAGGTTAAATATAGTTGGGAATCCATTCATCAATAAGCATTCGAGAAATTAAACACTCATGGATCCATCAGTTTTGACTGTACTTAATTTTGATCAGCCTTGTATACTTCAGACGGACCTTCCAATTTTGTACTTTCCATGGTTTTGTTGCAAGATTGTGGTCAAATATGTAAACTTATTGCGTAGGTACTTCTCATTTACACTACCTACGTCAGAGCGCTATTTGTTAGTATAGTGAGCTCTAGCGGGTTTATACGCCAGTAAGAACCTTAGACCGTTTCTTGAACATCACTATTTTGAACTGCAATGCAATAATCAAGTACTTACGTGAGTCCTTTCTCATAAACAGCGAATAGCCGGATTAGCCAGATGTACGGTACGTTTAAAGGCCTTTCGGTATAGCTATAAGAAGTGTAGATTACCGACGCATTTTCTCGGTTGTTTCAAGAGCAACTAAATTTGTCAGGCGACCATGTTCTGCGAATTGTCATTTTATCACGTGGTTTTCCGACGGTATTTACTTCCTCGCCTGAACCCAACTCTTTGATGCTCATTTAGGTACAATTTGATACGTTGTAAAGTGGGCAAAATCATTTTAAGCTAATCGTTTTAAAAGACGATATATCTTGTTCACATGTTTACCGAAAATGCAGGTATTACTCGCTCTTTTACCTGATGCCTGATTTCCGTTAAACCTACTTAAGTATTTTCATTCCTCACAATTTGGCGCTCAATGAGTCTATAATCTAAGCGCATGATCCGCCATGATTTTATATGGCCGAATATGTCGCAGGCTATTTTGAAGTATGATAAACATTGTCCTACATGTTTAACATCTAAACCTCTCCATATACACACTTTAGGTTTTTAAATAATAGATTGGCAGCACATCAGATGGAGCGTATGTTTTTAGAGTTTATTGGGCCTTTACCGCGTTCAGCTTGTGGCAATGCTTAAGCTTTCTGTCGTAATATTTGGCTTTGCAAAGTTTATTTGATTGGTTTCGGTGCCTGGCTCTGCGGGGTTAATTCTACTGCTGTTTCATTAGGTATGTTTGCTTCATTTGGTTTTACACGAACATTACTTCCTGATAGCGCCTATTATTTCAAGGTATGTGTTTTTCACATATTATTTCTGTTCTTACTTCTGCTCATTGTCCCCATTCCTGTCCCACGAAACGGGTAAATAATTAATTGAAGAGCACATTAATTGCGTTTCGTGCTTAGGATCATTGCATTCTGGATACTCGATTGACAATGGTTCATATGGCTTTTAACTTATCGGTCCACGAAGCTCATCAACAGGTACAAATAGTAATAGACATTCAATTTCTGATGTCTTCTGATATCGGTCTCCGCCAGTTTGAAAGGGGACACGTTACCTCCCCTCCCTTCCAGTTGACGGAGGTGGCTATACCTATTCGTAATTAATGAGTTGACAACACTAACATAGATATGCCCTGTTGGGTCGATACAGAACACATGGCATGAAACGTTGGCAACCAGCCTTCCGCCAGTGTGACAAATAAGACACCTGATACAAAATTAATAAATTGAATTTTAAAGTTATATCATACTAAACCAGCGACACCTTTAAGTACGTATGAACTTTAAAAGTGAATTGCAAAAGCATTAGTTCAACGGATTCGTGAAACTGTTATTCTTGTTAAACTCTAAAATGCAAATACTTAATCCATGTATTAGATAAATTGACGAGGCGCTACGGAGGCGGTCCTCTGGGGGTTTAGTTTAGAATAACTTGTAGTTAGTGTTAAAGTCAGTGAGCCTGGCTTTGGCGGTACTACATCGTTACATTTTGAGAAGGCGGGCGCTGACCACGTCCCACCCTTCAGTACTGCACCCCACCAATGACGTCTGTAGTGGGCAGAGGTGGGGGACTCAGCGGCTGGGCGGCAAGCCTTGGCCCTTCATGGGCTGTTGCGCTAGGAGTTGGGTTTAGTTTAGTTATATTCATAAAAGACAAAATAAACCTTCAGCAACGTTACAAACTGGTAACAGAGCGTTACAAAATAGCAGGCGGTAATAGGTAACTTAGGATAACATCCTACAATAAATAACATTAGACCACAAAGCACACTAAAACCCCTGCACAAATATGCAGATGCCTTAAAAGCATACAATATATGGAAATAGTTTTTCTTTATATTCCTTGTTATTGCTTTGAATATTCAAATATGACTTTTTTCTTTACTTTTTTAAATAAGAAGTCGTTATTCGTTTTCTTACCTTCTCCATCACATATAATAAGTAGCGACAGTACTTATCACCCAAAAAGTACTTACCACTTTCCATCCAAAAAGTTCAATATCAATATTCGATATCACTGGAAATACATATTTCGAGATTCTCTGAACCCCAAAAGAGCAGTTATAGAAAACGTCTGCTTGAGTATAAGTGCATGTGTGTGAATGTGTGTCTGAGTGCATGCGTGTATGTGTGTGTATCTGTGTGCATACGGATGTGTGTATGTGTGTGTGTGTGTGTGTGTGTGTGTGTGTGTGTGTGTGTGTGTGTGTGTGAGAGAGAGAGAGAGAGAGAGAGAGTGTGTGTGTTTATGCATGTGTGAAATATACATATACGAGATTTTATTAAACAACCATTTTCGATATATTATTTTCTATTGGTTTGAATGGTTAGGATGTTGTTCGTGTTTGCATGACTTAGCCATGCAAAGTGAAAGGAATGCCAAAGTCCGCAAATAACGACCAGCTTTTAAACGATTTCTCTCTTGCACCGTATTCCCTATTCCTGTTGTACCTACAAGAAAATATGTAAGAGAAGAACTTCTATAAATGTCTATCTCGATGAAGATAAATTACAAGAACGAGCGTTCTGTGAGTGCAACGCATGAAATATTGTTTTTTACTTTCTGTACCATTACGTCTCGTAGTAGATAGAGAATGTACAGTTTCTCCGTTTTAATTTCCAATATTCATCCCCCAACGCTCCCAGTATTTGTTTAAACTTCAAGACAAACTTTTACGTAGATAACATTCATAAAGAAATGAATGTGTAGCGGTTTTTCTTTTTTCCCAGGCTGTTAGATGCAACGACTAAGAAGGTAACCTCTTTTTCATTTCCAGCTCTGAATGGCCATGTTAATAGGTCATCCGAAATGAAGTTGAAGCAGGCTCATATAGCATCCGATCAGAGCATGCACGCTGCGTTACTCCTTACTCACACAATATTTGTTATTTCTTATTTATTTCCTTGTGTAACAATCAGGAATGTATTAGGCGGGATCAAATGTTAGTTAAGCAGCTCATACAGCTAAGGAGAGCATTGTCTGTCCTGTCTGTCAGGGAGGAGATTTCGGCACGTCAGCTGACGACTTATTGTGCGTCAGACCCTGGGAGGAAGGATGATATGAAGGTACCCTACAGGCGGTCAGAACGCATCACAGGCAAAACCACTTCGCTGACTCCCTAACAGATGCAGGTGGTTCTTCAGCCCGACTGAGCTCCAAGTCACCACCGAGCCAGGTCCGGCTGATCAATCAGTCCCCCTGGTGGGCGGCCATCCGACCACAGCGCCTCCCCTCAGCCGAATACCGTATTTCCAGAGCGCAAGCTCCAGCGCAGTCAACCGGCGTCCCTATTGACACAATCTGGAAAGATCGGATACAGAGAATGAGATGAAAGACAGAGAGTCGAGGGATTAAGGTAAATATCCTTCCCAGCATTCGCTTGAGTGACCTGGGAAAAGCTCCCGACAAAACATGCCCGGAAGGTTCGCCACGGGAATGGAACCAGCGACCTCCCGAATGCGAGTCACAGACGTTACCAACTGAACCATCCCACTCGGTTAAGAAAAACATTTCTGCGAGATGAAAATTGGCTAAATTATTTTGTAAGTGAAAATATGTACACTATGTTTAACGCTCGTATAATAATAGAAGTGTTAGAGACGATGAATGAATTATTCATCCTATGTGGATAAGGAAAACAATAGAAGGTACGCTTAAGTAAGGAAAAATAATTTTACTGTCATTCCACCTTGGTATCACGGAATTGTTATTCACAGGGTGCCCATGCCTAGGTCGTAGAAATTATGGTGCCTATAGTGAGCACTAAATGCATAGAAAAGCAAAAGAAAGTGCTAAAGGACAATTACTACGCAAACTCGTAAGCTCCTAATTATTAGCAGGTAATTGTTAGGTTACGCTATTAGTTCAACTGTACTAAGCCAGAGAAAACAATTGGTGAGTATACAGGCTAGAAGGCGCTATATGTTAACCAGGGATTCTACATGTTGAGTGTAACAAGTATGTCCAATACATCATCATCATCATCATCATCATCATCATCATCATCATCATCATCATCATCAGCAGCAGCAGCAGCAGCAGCAGCAGCAGCAGCAGCAGCATCAGCATCATCATCTCATCATGCCTTAGGAATTTCTCCTGTTCCGTTCTCTGTTGTTCTCCATCTCCTCATGGGTCCAATCAGCTGGTACTCATAACACAACTTAGAAAAGTGTTTTTCATTCATTCTTTGTACATGCTGCTTCCATCGGGTTCTATATTCCTCTATGTTTTCATTTATAGGGAGAATATTTAATTTGTCCAATACAATTATTGTCAATAAAGAATCCTTTCGCCGAAAAAAAAAATAATTTGTGTCAAATATTTGGAGCCATCTAGCTTTTTGACGAATGGATATAAATGGTTTATTATTTCACTAACTGTCGCACAAACATTGTGTGGACAGTGTTGTAATGCACTTCTACCTTAATTCGAATGAATTAAGTCACAATTTAGTGTTAAAAGGTGATGCAAAGTTTAATTTCTATGAGAGATTTGACAAATTCACATTAACAGTCAATTGTGACTAAAGTTATACGAATTTAGAGAGAAATCCATTACGGCATGTTTACGCGACAGTTAATCAAGTAATAAACCATTTATATTCTTCGTCAAGAAGCTAAATGACTCCAAATATTTGACATAAATTATTCTTTCTTTCGGTGAAACGCTTCTTTATTGACAGTAATTGTATTGGACATATTTGTTACACTCATCATGTAAAATCCCTGGTTAACCTATGGCCGAAGTAGTACCTTCCATACTTACACTTATATTCTATATAAAGGGCTCAATTTGGATTCCTGAAACACAAAATAATTAACGCAAAAGTTACCCCAAAGCTTAGTTATGAGTTTCAATAAGATTTTCAAACTCTTTCATTATATGATGAGAAAGTAAAGTTGCTGAACTTTCACAAGGGAACAGGAAAAATCTGTTGTTGTTGTTGTTGTTTTCTAGTGTCTTGCATCTGGCAATGAAGCCATTAGAATTAGTGCTTTCCAATACTTTTGAACTGTAGTTTCTTCTGATCTTAATGCTTCACAGGTCTTCAAGTGGTCTTCGTTCATTTCTGCTGGATTGTTACACAGGACACATATTGGTGAGGCTGAGATACCTATTCTGTAGAGATGACTTGCTAAGCAGTCGTGATTTGTCAATAGCCGGAAGGCTGCAACCGCTGTTTTCCTTGGTCCCTCGGGGATTATATCTGTGTTGGAAAGTAGTGTAATCCATTTTTTATCTTTGGCATTTGTTTCTATTTGTTGTAGGTATGAATGAGAAAATTTTTTAATAATCAAGCGTTTTATTGAGGAGTATGAGAAATTGAATTTAGACTTTTGTTTTATTGTTGTGCCTTTCTTTGCAAGTGAGTCTGCAGCTTCGTTCCCCATGACTCCACAGTGTGCTGGAATCCATTGGAGATGAACAGTCTTATTAACTTTTCGGAGTTGTGTTAACGTTTTGTAGCATTCTCTAATTTTTGTTGACTTCTTTGTAGTATTTGAACATATTCCCTGAATTGCAGCTTTAGAATCTGAAAGAATTACTGCCTTGTTAAATTTATTTAAGGGAAGATTTAATAATTGTTGGAGAGCAATGTGTATAGCCTCTATTTCTCCATCATAATTTGTTGTGTCTCTGCCAACAGAATGATAAAAGGAAAAATGTGAACATGTAACTCCAGCTCCAGTAAGGTTTTCCTTGGAGGATCCATCAGTATATATGTGCAGCCATTCTTCTGTGGGATACCTAGTATTGATTGTTTCCAGAGCTAGAAGTTTTTGTATTTCTTTTGGTGTGCCTGATTTACTTACTTCCTCTATTAATTCCAAACTGAAGGTAGGTTGCAATAGTTCCAATGGATTTTCTCTTATAAGTAGATTTTCTCTGGTGTTAGGAATGTTCAATTTGGATTTAATCTGTGTTACCTTTTCTAGGAAACTACTATGAGTTTTAAGGATTGAAGGGGGGAGGTTCTCTTCTGTCCATTTAGAGTTTGGCAGTCGTAACATTTTCTCATGTTGGAGCAATGCTTGTTCTTCTATTTTTGTTGTTATTGATGGGATCCGTGTTAAGGCAAGCATGGCATCAATAGGTGTGGATTTAACTGCTCCAGTGATTAGGTGAAGATTAGATTAGATTAGGAAAAATCTAAAGTATGCTAATTTACATTCACATAAATATAGGAAGTAGAGGTTGTTTCACAGTGGTTAACTATCAGCTGTTTACCTTTCGACGAACCCTTGAGGAAGGCTCCAACCCGCAGAATTATCATTGAAGGTTGAAGAGAATGTCCGTGGCTGTCAGTAAATGGCTCTTGATGAACAGAATAATGATATTCCTTAATAATGATGGAGGAAGAAGCATCCCGCTGGTATTCGCCTTGACCGCGAGGCTACGGGTAGTATCAGCACAACTCACTCTTCTCGGAATGGGGGACATGAAATGCAACAGTAAACAGAGTTCACCGATGCATGCACTTAGCACAGCAACCACAGAGACAGCGGTATCACAATCTGGACTTCCTTCATAAAATCAGTATGATGACAACCAATTTAAAAAAGAAAAGATCTGATGTGTTACACTCACATGACTTTCTCTGCTCTTGTACCTACTAACTATTCTTACAAACCTTTATTCCTCTATCGTCTTCATGTTAGTAAACATTTGCAGAAATTATCTTGCTGCATATTTGCTTGTAGGCGCAAGGAGAATACTGTAGGCTTTGAGTGATAGTCAACTCTTGAAGATGGTCGCATTATGAAGGCTTTGAAATTCCGTTATCTTTGCACGAATAAGAGATAAAAAAGTAAATAACGACCTTCCATTTGAGAAAAGTTTAAATAGCGCAAAACTCGTACACATAACAAGGAAAATCTCCGAAATGGTGTACTCTACCAAAAAAATTCATTTGGACATAATTTGTGTGCTTTAAAGACATCTAAATTTTTTGTATAATAAAATTTGATCTATTCCTTACGCTTTACCAGTTATGCGAAAGTCATGAAGAGTAAACAGGACTACATAGGCTATAGTCAGGCAATTCAAAATATACATTTCATTTGCCATAAGCATGTTTTAAACTTATGGCATTTTAATCAAAATCTAGAGCCATCTTTTTTAAAAAAATCAACATTTTCAAAAAATTTTCCAGTAAAGGGTAGTTTAGGGTGGAGAAATTTTCTTCAAAATCTTCGTCTCGCATCCTTAAAAGATATGATACTTAAATACCAACTTTGGTCTTTTCGTTTTTCGGTTACGCTGTCCACACACGAACCTTTTTCTAAAATGGATTCAGTAGCCTCAAAACGTATATTTCCGGTGAAATTCCGACATCAAAATTTTGGGTCGAATTCAATACTTCTCCTATTTATTATAATAGTAGAGAAAGTAAAAAATAACGGATGTGTTGCACTCACATGACATTCTCTACTCTTGTACTAACTACTGTTACAATCTCTTATTGCTATATACTCTTCATGTTGGTCCAGATAAACATTTGTAGAAATTATTTGATGGGCTTCTTTGTAGGTGCAAAAGGAATATGGGCACAGTCAAGAGGTAAAAACTGAATAACGACGTTCCATTTAAGAAAAGTATAAATATTGCAAAACTCACACAAATAACACGGAATATCTCCGAAATGGTTCACTCCACAAAAAAATTGCATTTCCACGTAACTTATGTTTTAACGATATCTACATTTTTTTGTATAGTAAGATTTGGTCTATCTCTAACGGTTTACTAGTTATGCAAAAGTCATCATGAGTAAACATGGCTACTTGCGTTATAGTGAGAAAATTCAAAATATACATTTCATTTTCCGTAAAAATATCTTAAATATATGACTTTTTAATCAAAATTGCTGGAGCCATTTTTTGAGAGTTCAAATTTTTGAAAAATTTTCCATGGAAAGTGTAGTTTAAGGTGGAGGAATTTTCTTCAAAATCTTTGTGTCGTATCCTTAAAAGATATTAAATTTAAATACCAACTTTGGATTTAAACGTACTTATCGTTTTTGAGTTATGCTGTTAACGGGCTCACACACTGACACACTGACACACTGACACACACACACACACACACACACACACACACACACACACACACACACACACATGGACCTTTTTCTAAAAGTGCTTTCTTTGGACTCAGGGAGCCTGAAAACATATTTCCGATGAAATTTCGACATCGGCATTTTGGGCGAATACAATACTTGCTCTACTTACTATATCTAGTAGAGGAAGTAAAAATATAGTCGAATAACTTAGGTGCACCTTTGCCGAGAATATTTCGTAAACGAAAAGCCACTAAATATATAGGAATTTTGCGATCCACATTCGTGAATGCACACCCATACAGAGATGAAACTAGGAGGAATTCGAACCAGGTGGTTTCAAAACATCTGACTTTTCATCCCACCAACCCACGTACCCAGCAGGAAAACTACTAGGAAATCAAGTTTTTATTCCGAAGTTTTGTCATATGGGAATAAAAAAACAAAGGTGTCCCTTAAATACATTAGTGAGGCATGTAAAAACGTGTAACTGAGTCAAATCCAATGCAATTGCACTTCAATATTAATAAATGTAACATTTTAGATACAGGGAATGCCACGTCATGATAGGGGCGCTAATGCCTCTGTGTACAGTGAATGAATGGTTATTTGAACCGTTTCCTGCGATTGTTTCCGTTTGGGAATTTCTGATTTTTTTCCATAGCTGTTGGTTGTACAGCCATTTATATTAACAACTATCATTATGTTACTCAGCCTAGAATAGAGACAATAGTTGCATCAAATTTTGTTGGAGGTTTAGATGATATAAATAAATAACGTAGGATTGGATTTACAGGTAAGATAGGTAGTACTTACCTGCCTGAAGCCTTCTTAAAACATATTTCATTCGACACTACTACTTAAAAACTATAAATTTAGGTCAAATTTCTGGAATACTTTCAGTTTATGGTAACCACATAAAACCCTCACTTTTTTCTCTAATAACCACCAACAATGACGTTATGATTGCTACGCTGAGCCTCAATTGAGGATTTTGACTGATTCAAAGTTCTGCAGTAGCTCATTCTTTGTATCAATGGACACGAGGAACTTGATAAACATTCTCTGAATTGGAGGAGATGATAAATGATCCCCACTTTTGAGGAGGTGGATTTAGAGCTATTTTATAAGGAACCATAAATGACAATCCATGTTGTGGAGTTCCCATCTGAAAACGTAAATATCAGGCAATAAAGAAATCGAAGAGTATTGGATGACACAATCTCTAAAGATGTACTTGGTATTGATGAAATGCATTCAAGCATGTTACCAATAATATCTACATCTTATAAATTTCATGAAGAAGGTAAAAATTAAAACTTATTTTGTTGTTTAACGACGCTGTCAATTGTTAGGATCACATCAGCGTCAGCGGTGTGCCGGAATTTCGTCCCCCAGGGCTTCTTTTACATGAAAGTAAATATACAGACATGGAGCTGTGGTTTTTAAGCACACTTAAAAGCCATCAGTCTGGGCCGGATTTGAACCAACAACCTTGGGATCAGTAGGCAAGCGTCTAACCAACTGAGTCACCCAGACCGACGAAGAAGGTGAAGACGTATCTAAAATTCAGAAGATAATTTATTCTAAAACTGCGAACAAAAGCAGGCAATTTTAACTGGCAGAAATAAAATCGTCGATTTGCAAAAGGTATATGTCCAAGTAATGAAATTTCGCAAGTAAAGGAAAGCATTATCCAATCACTGAAGGAAAAATCTCCAGTAGAAGTGTGTGATACTTCATTCCCCGAAGATTTTATGCATCATATTGTAAAACAATTTGTAACATATAATATGTAAAATAATCCACATAGTTTCACATTCTCAGTGAATAGATTTGAAAAGTTTCTTACGTTTTGACGTGGAAATGTCTATTCGCTCGTCTAGTACAGTGATAGCCGGTCAAACTTTCTGGTGTTATAAAATACCGTCATAACTACGAGACAAAATAATGTGATAACAACGGTTGTGGTCACAATGGATAGAGCGTATCTGTATGGTTTGTTATGTAGCTTTTGTTTCACTCCATGACGTCATCGAGCTAGTGTAAGTGCCTGTGCGTTATTGTTGTGAATTAGTGTAGTGTGAGAACGCATTTAGCTAAGGCGTTGATTAGGATATTACTGCAAAGAACCTGAGAAGCAGTACTAGGACCTGAAGTGAAGCAATAAAAATATTCGCCGAAATATACGTAAAAATCGCTAATTCACAATTGCAAACTAATTTAAGATATCGGCTAATATTAAATAAATGTGCGCTGAATTATAGAAAACGCAAATCAGAGGAGAGCTTTTATCAAAAGTAAATTAAAAGACCTAAAAAGTTCACTGCCGAGTGAATGAGAGGGCTAAATGAAATGAAAAAGGGCACAAGGCAATAGGTACAGCAGCCATCGACAGTCCAAGCATCCAGGGGTAATCTGCAAATGTCATTGGCAGGCAATACAGAAAATAAACTTATATCTTATCTATTCTGTAGCGATAATATTCTGTATGACTATTTTATTAAACACATTGATAATTAAAGTACATATTAATACGAAACACTTGTTATGATTTTATTCCGATATTTTCACGAAAAATCTATAGCTACGCCTGTGGGATATTTTTATTACAAATCCCTCATTGGCACATAAACAAACCTAGTGGTGTGATGATGATGATGATGATGATGATGATGATGATGAAACTGAAATTGTACCAAAATGTTTCACAAGAAACAGGTGTGTAGAAACAAGAATAAAAATTAATTTATATTTCAATGATAGCGCTCAGTTGAAATACCAGGAAACGAAGATCAAAAGCTTCTAAATACGAGCGATCACAGATAAATTGATTAAGAAATTTATAAACTTTGAAATATTTCCACATGAGCAGATAGTCCACTATTATGGTCAATGCATAAGATAAAAACGCATATGCTTTGGATTTAAGCTATGTGCTGCGCTGAAACTGCCTGCTGATGGAGATTATTGTAAAAACAATGGACTGGACGCATGTGTTATGCTGTTATGTTATTATCTACCAATAATCAAACTATTCCTCAAGCACAAACAGTTAAGTACCTAGGAATGACACTAGACTGAAAATTAAATTGAAGAAAGCGTGTAGAAACTAAAAAAAAAAAGAGTTAAATATCAAATATAAGAAACTTTATTGGCTCATTGGGAGAAATTCTAATCTTGATATATACAATAAGCTATTAATATACAAGCATGTGTTAAAGCCAGACTGGACCTATGGTATACAGCTTTGGGGCTGTTCTAAATTGACCAATATAAAACATATACAGACATTTCAAAATAAAGATTTCAGAACAGTAGTTAATGCACCATGGTATGTGCGCAATGATCACACACATAGAGATCTCAAGATAGACACTGTTACAGAAGAAATAAAAAAGACCGCAACGAAACATCGTTTAGGAGTGCAGCACCGTGAAAGCAAAGAGATGTTGAAAGTACTTAGTAAGTGTGAAGTTCGAAGATTGAAAAGAATAAAGCCAGATGGCTTTATGTGTGACCGCAACAATTAGTGTCAACTTTGGGGGCCTTCAGTGGAAGACTCGCCTATACATTGTGACCTTATTTATGAAGGAAATATTACTAGATAAGCTCTTGCTTAGTTGTAGTTTGTTAATAAATAAAAAAATCTTTTCTTCCTCCTTAATATGGAAGGTGTTCCTTTAGACCTGTTCCGAGGCTATACATACTGCTCCTTCGAGGCCGTCCGATGTATGTATCTTCGCCCTAGTGGTTTGTGAAGTAGTGTTGCCCTGGCAATCTAGAAGGTTCCATCCTCTTAAAGTCATCGTTCCACTTGCTCTGATGTCTTTTAATTTCTTCCTCTAGTTGTTCTCTTATATCTACATTCCGGGATGATCTTTCCTAATAACACCCAATAAGGTCATTAAACATCTCATTTGAGATGCCCCCAGTCTTGATCTTTCCATGGTTTTAATCACCCATGTCTCACATGCATATTTTAACGAGGGATTGTATGCTATTCCGTGTCATCTTAATTTAATATCCTTTCTCATATTCCTGCCGAAATGTCTTTTTATACACCCATTGGTTTTACTACTCATAGGTATATGCCTTGACATTTTCTTCCATTTCTGCCTTTCTATTAATTACTGATAAATTTGATCCCAAATCTTTAACGGTGGACACCTGCTCAATTACTTGTCCTCATATTACCATTTGTACCCGAAATTATTCTTTACCCATCATAGTTGCTATTTTTGTGTTTTTCTCCCGAAAGTTTTATATTATATTCTTTCAAATTAAACACTGATTTTTGCAAGTCTTCCTCATTCTCTGCTGATAACAACTGATCTTCTGCAAATACAACTGTATCAAATTAGTATTACTTAATATGATTCCTTTTGGTTTATATTTAGTTTTCGATCTTCTATTATTCTATTGTGATATAAATTATATAAAATGACTGACAGAGCACAGACTTTCTCAATCCCATATTAACTTAAAGTTGTTGTCCATTGTCCATTTTATCTTGGTGTTGCAATATAATTACTTGATTGCATTGATCAAATTCATAGGGATCTTATACCGAATATTTGCTGTAGCCTCATATTCTCTACCCTATCATATGTCTTTATGTAGTCTATAAACAGAAGACATGTTTTTAAATTGTATTCTGTTCTATTTTCTAATATATGTTTTAAATAGAATATAGCATCAATACACGATCTAAAACCTTCTTGGTCTTCATCCAGTAAGTACTTTCTGTGCTATAAGTTGCAACACTTAGTCTTAGCATTGCAGCATATGTTTTACACGCTGTAACTAACAGATAAATTCCTCTATAGTTTTCACACTTTTTCCTTTCCTTTTTTATATACTTTTATAATCTTTGCTGTATTCCATTCTTCTGTGAGTTTTCGTTGACTCCAAACTGTGTTTAGCAGTGGCAATAGTCTTATGTTTAATTTTATACAAACTTTACACAAATCTATTTTAAGATGTTTGAGTAAATAGCATACGAACCTCTTCATTAACATTGGACTGTATATGACTTACAAATCACAGGTAACTGATGGACAGAAGTGTAATAACACATAAATGTAAAACTCATTCAGAACAAAGTAGTTGTTTTTCAATAGTGTAGGTGTAACGTCTGCTCTTTCTACATGTGGCACAACGGAGTATAGACATTGTAATACGGGAAATGAAAGGAAAGTTTAAGAATGAATATTAGCCAGAAAACGGTTCATTCCCAACAATGTGCAATTGTTTATGAGGACTCAGGAAAAACCTGTAAACTCAGTGAGACTAGCGAAATTTGACCCCAGGACTAACTGTTCACAGTCTCGGCCATCCGAATCTTTTTACGAGTTTGTGTTAAATAACGTTTCATGACAGTAGCCACTTCCAAAATATTCGCTTTCTATTTAAACTTTCCTAGGTTGAAGTTTAATATTTACTGTTATACATGCCCTCTATTATCTCCTGAGTTCACAGCTAACAAATGACTAGTTATGAATACACGTGTGCTTTTCGCATTTCATATCTAAGCTGATCTACGAGTATTTTGCGAACATATTTAAACAACTTCATGGCTAATAATTATTGTGATTAACTTAAAGTTGATAAAAGAATTACTTTACATGTGCATGAGATGACTTTGAATTTGTACAATTTATTGTTCGATTATGTTTCGAGGCTATTACATCGAAGAGATGGTTTTCTATCTAGTTTCTGTTATTCTCAAGAAATTGTTCCAGGCTGTCAACTGCTTGATATCGTTATTTACGTTTTGTATGGACTCATGAGAAACAAAAGCACGACCAAATTAGCATTTCAAAACGATTATTTAGTTTACAGTATTAGAAGATCAAAACGAATGCTTAGGAGTATATGTTTTAGGTAATTAAGCTGTGTATTCCATTCAGGACTAATTTATTTCTACAATAACATTCTATCTAATCCCTTATGCTTCCCTTTCATATAAAATAAGTATAGAGAACGTTTTAAGTAATTTATAGAAAATTCGAGATACAAGTGTTGCTTATTATAGCAATATGACAAATATTTTAAGGTTCAAAGCTGTTAGAACCGTTTTTCAGTAAACAAAAGCTGTGTTACAGTTTTGTATGAAATTAGTAGCTTGGAATGAGAAATCCCATTCCTTTGCAATTTGTCCAAAATTAAGTACCTACTGTATTTGATTTTCTCTTTTGTGTTACCATGGTAATATGCAGACAAAGATCATGTGCCTTTTTTACTTCCTCTATTACGTATAAAGTAGAGGAAGTGTTGTATTCCACTAAAAATTCGATGTCAAGATTTTACTCGAAATATACCTCTTGAACCCCAAAACAACCATTTTTACTTTCTCTACTAGGTTTAATAGATGAAGTATTGTATTCCACCCAAAAATTCGATGTCGAGATTTCAACGGAAATGTTTTCAGGTTCCTTGAATAAAAAAAGCATTTTTAGAAAAAGGTCCCCGCGCGCGTGTCACTCTCTCACTCTCTGTCCCTCCCCCCCCCCCTATCTCTCTCTCTCTCTCTCTGTATGTGCCTGTGTGTCAGTCTGTGGACAGCATAACTCAAAAACGAAAAGTCGGTTAAAAACCAAAGTTGATATTTAAGTTTAATGTTTTTCAAGGATGCGACACAAAGATTTTGAAGAAAATTTCTTCACCCTAAACTACCCTTTACATGGAAAATTTTCATCTTCTTGAAAATGGCTCTAACGATTTTGACTAAAATCTCATATGTTTGAGATATTTTTATGACAAATTAAATGTATATCTTGAATTTTCTGGCTATAGCCCATGTAGTCCTATTTACGCTGGATTACTTTTGTATAACTGGTAAACCGTTAGAGATACACCAAATCTTACTATACAAAAATGTAGATATTGCTAAAATACACAATTTATGTCCAAATAATTTTTTTTTTTTTTTTTTTTTTTTTTTTTTTTTTTTTTTTTTTTGTAGAGTGAACCATTTCGGAGATATTCCTTGTTATTTGTGTGAGTTTTGGAGAATTTATACGTCTGTCAAATGGAACATCGTTATTCATTTTTTATATGTTAACCATGCAAAGAGAACGGAATTTGAAAGCTTTAAAAGGTTTAACTATCACTCAAAACCTGCTGTATTCCCACATTCCTGTTGCACGTATAAGGAAATAAACAATATGATAATTTCTGCAAATGTTTATCTCAACTAACATGAAGGTATAGGAGTAAGAACTCATAAGAATGGTTATCACAAGAGTAGAGAAAGTCATGTGAGTGCAGCACATCAGATTTTCCTATAAAATATATTTCACACTAATATGACTCACTACCCATAATATATTCATATATCTTATAATCGTGTGTAGGAAGCTGTTTTTCACATTATGTTTAACGTTTTCACTGTAAATAAAGCCAGGGATGAAGTATTATGGATTTGATTGCAACATGCCACGGAAAAATAAAACATTTTTTTTTACTTTCTCTAATACTATCTAATACTAAATAGAGAAAGTACTGTATTCCGCTCAAAAATTTGATATCGAGATTTCACCGGAAATATATGTCTTGAGACCCACTAAATCATCAACAACAACAAAAAAGCCGTTTTAGAAAAAGGTCCGTGTGTGAGTCTGTGTGTCTGTCTCTGTATGTGTCTGTGGACAGCATAACTCAGAAACGAAAAGTTGGTTAAAAACCTAAGTTGGTATTTAAGTTTAATGTCTTTCAACGGTGCCACACGAATATTTTAAAGAAAATAGTCCCAACCAATATGACCTTCCTCTTGGAACAATTGCTCAAGTGCAATGGTATCCACTCACTTAGCGGTGGTTTTGATCTTTGGGTTTCTATTACTTGTTTATTCACATTAAATTCACACACACATTCACACTTCCAGTCATAATTCCAGCCTATAGGAGGTAGGGGAATATTTCTAGTGGACAAAAAATTCCCGCCCTCCCAGCAGGGAATTCAACCCGGGACCCCTTGCAGAGCAGGCAGCTGCTCTACCGACTGAGACAGCAGCCCGGGGAATTTATTTTATTTATTTATTTATTTTTTTTTTTTTTTTTTAATTTTTATTTTCACATAAGACTAATATTGACTTCTTCAAATACCTACTATGTTGTTCACAGAACGACACGAGAATATTTTATGGGGGCGGGGGAGTTCGTTGAACCTCAGAGCGGGTATTTCCGGTGGAACTTAGATATCGTCCTTTTAGTGGAATACGACAAGTAACCAGTAGACAACTTAAACATTACTTTTCTGGGATTCAGTGAACGGAATTCATGTATATGACCAGTAAAATAAATATATCATTATTTTGGTTATATAATTCTTCCTCGACCTTACACAAAGGAAAGACAAAGTAAAAGGTAATGCGTGATAAATGTAACACAGTATACTATCATTAAGTTGATCGCTGTGGTTCTCTTTCTTTACACACGTTTTCTTTAAAATTGTTCTTTCAATGTATCAGTTAAATATTACAAGACATGCGTACCTAATGCATATGCTCGTATATTCTCATTCCATTAGCTAAATTCAAACGAAACTGTCCTGGTTACCCTTTGCGATTATTGTATAAAAACCCTAATAATACGTGTGAGTTGTATTGAAATCATCATGACTGTTATTGCTGAACGTTATAGAATGTATACGCGAAAAGTACGTATACGTAAACAAACGAAACCCACAGGTATCAAATTCAAAATTTCAGATAGGCTACTACAGTCAACACTTTCTGTTAAAAAAAGAAAACTATCTGGAAATGGTCCACCTTCTCGTTTGTTTACTGCATCACTGGTGTAATAAACATTACCAAAGATAGCTTAGTATCCTGTACAAGACGACCACTATACCACTCGCAAAAGTTAAAGTCATGTGAACGCTGGCCAATGCTCAAGCGGAGCGCTGTTGCCAAGCGTAGTGCGTGTACTGGTAGAGGTTCTGTACATAGGAGTGTGTGAGATGCATGCACCACATTCGGCAGCGCTGGTAGGAGGGGCAAGCGCAGGATTCGCTGGAGTCCGCAGTACGCCCCGCCTCCATATGCCCTTAAGTTTTGCGAAGATTATAGTAGCGTTCCAAGGGTAACCTTGGGTAACCAGGACATATCGTCATCATCGTCATTCAAGGTCTGGACCCATGGATGCGTTAATCAATATCATCTCTGCATCTCTTCCTCGGTCTTCTTATGTCTGTTTTACTGATTGGAACATAGTCGGTCATTATTCTAGGGAATCTGTCCTTGTTCATCCATTGTACATGTCGTCTCCAGTTTTCTTTAGTCTGTTTAATCCTTTCTATTATGTTAAATATGTTCAGTTCTTCTCCTCTTTCTTCATTTATGTTTAACTAAGCAGAGAGTGTCCAGCCACTGATCTTAAAAATCTCATTTCTGCTGATGCAATTTTTCTTTTCTGTTTTCTGTTTAGTGTCTATGTTTCACTTGGATGCAGTAGTACAGGGGCTGGCATTGTCTTAGATATAACATTTAATTTGCGTTTCTTTTTTAGTTTTCCTTCTAAGGGTTATCTTTACTGTGCCGTGCATGAGACTGGATTTATTTAATTTCTTGTTAACATTTTTCTCTTTTAATACAGCGGTTAATTCTGATCCGAAGTAGTTACATGCTGCTGCTTGTTGTATAGTTTTCTTATTTGTTGCAATCTTGCTTCTAACATGCTCCTTTTCATTAAATACTAAAACTCTGGTTTTATTTGTAGATATTCTTAAATTATAAGATTCTAATATTTTACTTAATATATAATGTACCTACTTTCATTTATAGGACATCCTCTGATTCTGCAATAAGTGCTTGGTCGTCTGCATATAATAGTGTCCATTGCTTGTCCATTAATACTAAAACTGTTCTGCCAGTTACTGATGGCATCATCTGAATAGAGATTAAATAAAACTAGGGACACTGGATATCCTTGTTTAACTTATTGATTTATTTTTAATATGTGGTTCGTAATATGATTAATTGCATTAAATTTTATTTAGTAGTTCCTATATACATTTCGTTTGTTATTTTTGCTAAATGTGCTGGTACTTCTTTCCTTTCCATTATATCCTATAGATCATTCCACTGTACACAGTCGAAGGCCTTCTTTTAATCTATGGATAATATATGTGTTTCCAAATATGTTCTCGTCTTCTTTCTCGCAAGGTATGAATACTTCGAACATGACCTACCTTTACGAAATCAATTTTGTCTTTCTAGGAGCACAGGATCAAGTATAACATTTAAACGTCGCATTTATATTTTAGTGAATATTTTGTATGTGGGTACCAAGTTCCTGTATCATTAGTACCGACCGATTTACTTATTTTTTTAAATTGTACTGTCATTTTACATTCTTTTGATTTAGGTACATTTAATCTTCCAAAATAAGTTGATAAAATTTAGGACTCTTAATTTGACTCCTTCTGCCGCATATTTAGTTAACTCTAAATTCGTATTATCCATATCTTGGGCTTTAGCAGTTTTCCTCCCAGTTAAAACATTGTTTAACTCCTCCATAGTTATAGGATCTATATCTTCTACATATTCATAACTATTATTATAGACAATCTTCACTTTGGAGTTCGTCAAAAATGTCTTAAAATAGTCGAAACCAGAACATAGAAGTTTCTCAAAATACTTTAACTTCCGAAACGTTATGCAACCCGTCAGCTATCAGCAAAACACGAGTGGATTAGTCGCGTTTTGAGCTACCTGCGCATCATCAAATCACTGCGCAGCTCGAGGTTCACGTGCGATATATTTCCATAGTTCAACTAAGCTGCATTTGCCATGCATTTCCCGACAACTGTACATTCTTGAAAAAATTGCCGTTTTGCAGTACTGCAACAGATACTAAATGCCTCTAGAGTTATTTTCAACCAACTGGGACAGCTAAATAATTTTGCAAGAACTGTTTTGGTATAAATGTCATAGAGCTTATAAAGCGGGGCCGTAGATCGGTCCGCGGAGGCACCACACCCAGCGAGGAATGGCGCCAGAGTTGCATGTAAATGTCCGGCAAGTCATGAGTATGCAGTACTAACTACTGTACTAACATTAAGCTTACCTGCATTGTAACACATGTTGAAATTGATGACCTTCAACGGGAATATATTCCCTATATCCCCGCAAACCGTTCTAGTTTACCAAAAACCTCCATATTATTCATGAAATTACTCACTATCCTGCAAAAGTTCGAGTTTGCTGCGCAACCAGTGCGAGTAGAATTATTAATACGACGTGACAGTTGATCCACAGGTTTAGGTAAATTCTATTTTAAATAGGTTTTGCCCCCGCAACTAAAAAGAAAAGTAAGAGTGTGTGGCTGGTTTCAGCAGGATTCAGCTTTAGCGCACACCGCTGCGAATTCTGTGCATGAATTGGGAACTAAGTATGGCTTTGTGACAACTTCGTTCCCCTGAGTCATCTCCATTATTATTATTATTATTATTATTATTATTATTATTATTATTATTATTATTATTATTATTATTATTATTATTATTATTATTATTATTATTATTATTATTATTATTATTATTATTATTATTATTATTATTATTATTATTATTATTATTATTATTATTATTATTATTATTATTATTATTATTATTATTATTATTATTATTATTATTATTATTATTATTATTATTATTATTATTATTATTATTATTATTATTATTATTATTATTATTATTATTATTATTATTATTATTATTATTATTATTATTATTATTATTATTATTATTATTATTATTATTATTATTATTATTATTATTATTATTATTATTATTATTATTATTATTATTATTATTATTATCATCATCATCATCATCATCATTATCATCATCATCATTTATGGGGAACGTTAAAGAATAAAGTGTAAGCGTCAAATTCGCAAATGTTACAAGAATTGAAGATAACATCAAGCGAGAAATACAGGCAATCACTTTTACGACTAGGTATGTGAGAGCTGTTTTCGGAGATGTAGGGAATGTGTTCACGTTGAAGGTCATTAATTTCCACATCTGTTGTGAGGCAGGTAAGCCTAACATATGTTAGTACAGTAATTGGTGTTCCATATTTATGACTTGCCGGTCGTTTGCGCGTAACTCTAGCGGAAGGCACCCCGGTCCTCCTCCGGCCCGGTGCCGTCGCGAGGCGGTCCGGTCGGTCTACGAACGCATTGTACTTCTGAAGATACCGAGGACGCCTTTTCTTCTATGTTTCACTAAGCTTAAAATAATGAGTGCATTTTAATCCCGTTTTGCTTATGTATGGTGGGAATGATGTGGAGTTCCCAAGTGTGTAATTGAGAATCAAAAGCAATATCCCTTTGTATACAATGAAAATAATAAGACATATTTTGGGGAAAATGTAAACTTATAGACTTTGTGCTAATGAGGTACAGAGATGTAATTGTAGAAATAATGTTTATCATGTACGAGTGGTTTTCTTTATGCCAGCATGTGGAACCGAGGTAGTCTAGGCATCGCCTCTTGAACAGCTCTACGGTTCAATTTCAGTCAGGGCCATTTTCCCTTATTGAGCCCTTTCCCAGATTTTCATCAGTTCTTATAGGTAATTGGCAAATGCCAGGAAGGTAGGCTTGGAAACTCTCTTTTAGAAATATCAAATTTCAGATATCATAGTGTGTACCGCCTTTGTTGCTGTGCAACAAGAATAGCGTTAAACACTATAATAAAAGAAGACTGATATGTTGCACTCACATTACTTTCTCGAGTGTTATACGGTACTTTCTTAAAAACGCTCATTTTTCTGTCTAGTTCAGGTTAATCGCGATAAACATTTGCGGAAATAACCTTATCACACATTTTTTTGTATGTGAAAGGGGAATATGGAAAAACAGTAAGCTTGAAACGATATATCTTTTAAGATCTGGTCGTTATGTGAGGCTTTAAACTCCGTTCTCTTTGCATGACCAAGGGACAACGGACAACAACTTCTTAAGTTTTTTGTTTTTTAACCCGGTCATATCGGACGATAAATGAGAATGGGTGAAATGATACTCAAGTGAGTCCGGGTTCCATAGAACTTTAGGTTACCGGACATTTGTCTTCTCAAGATAAGGGAAAACCTTATCCGGATAATTCACCCTGACCGGGATTCGAACTCGGGACCTCTTGGATGAGAGGCAGACACGCTACCCCTGGACCACAGAGACAGGCTAGAGACTTCTTACTCGAGAAAAGTGTGACTATTTGTAAACGCAAACCAATAATAAGCAATACGTTGGCAAAAGTTACCTCCCACACCAAAGGAAGGGATAAACGTATTTGAGCACGATTGTGTGTTCTAACAAGAACTAAACTAAACCCCTAGTGCAACAGCCCATGATGAGCCAAGGCTTGCCGCCCAGCCGCTGTGTCCCCTGCCTCTGCCCACTACAGGCGTCATTGGTACGGTGCATTACTGGAGGATGGGACGTGGTCAGCGCCCTTCCGGCCAGTTATGCGGCTTTTTGTGTAGAAAGTCTTTGCCTATCTCTTCCTATTTATACGTTATACAAAAGTCATCTAGGGTAAAAGGGGCTTCATAGGCAACCCCCCCCCCCCCAAACGAAAAATTAATATTTGCATTTCATTTTTTATGAAAATGTTTTAAACATAACATATTTTGATCAAAACGTTGGAGCCATTTTTGCGGAAATTGCATTTTCTGATAATGTTTCTTGTAACGGTAGTTTGGGTTAGAAAAATTTTCTTTAAAATAGTCGTGTCACATCCTTGGAATATATTGAACTTAAATACTAAGTTTGGTATTCATCCGATCTTTCGTTTTTGAGTTATGCTGTTCACAAGCACAAGCGCGCGCAAACCCATCCACACACACAAACACACACATACACATCACACTTTTTCTAAATATGCCTTTTTATTTAGAATACTTCAGCACGTACTATCTTTAACAAAAATAAATACCAAACTTCAGCGTGATCTGCGCGAAGGGTCACCTAATTCTCAGGCGCTCTTGCATGGACCGTAGGATAAGTAAATGTCATATACTTCCCTTGCTGTTCAAACGGCAGCCATGCGCTCACCTCACCGTTTTGAAAATCAATATTTCAGCAACCCTTCTATATTAACAGAGAAATATTGCAAATGTAACTTCAGTGCACCTGTAGAAAACATAATCTGTTTCCATTAAGTTGTGAACTAGATGTAAAAACTATTCCAGTATTGGTGCTAGGCCTACAACTGGCTTAGCCAGCTCAGTGTGTGAGATAGCTGAACTGCCTAAGGCGTGTTGCTGCAAATTAGCGGTGGCGGTCTAACCCTAAATCAAATCCTACTTCACGTGTCTTTTTTTTTTTCTCTCCATTTTTTCTGTGATTGATACACGTTCCCGTTGATAGAACAAATTGAAAATTACGTGCTTCATATTCAGGCTCACACGTGACGGACGATGGAATGCGTGGTGATTCACAGGCAGCAGTGACGTTCTAAACTGTAGATATGATATATCTAATAGGTATTATGGTTCAGTAATATTAACTTAATAGTGAAACCCTCCACCTTGTGTAGCACAAGATGTCTGCTTTGTAAACTGGAGGTTACAAATATATAGACAGGGTTCGGATGGGGGACTTTGCACCTCGACCTGTAAAAGATCTTTGTGCCTATGCCCCTGACATAGAGGGAGGGAGGGGTGAGAGCGCAGACTTCAAAGGCAACTTCCTGACGTTAAGCCGAAACATAAGTTCCTGTACCATTTTCCTCTATAGTGCATGGTTTCATAAATAAAAATTAAAACTGGTCAAAGGTGTGATTGCTAATGTCACCACTCCGTTATCGTTTACTTCTGCAATTAGACCACGAGGTAGAGCTACAAAAGATGAGTTATTTTTGTCTTTACCATATGTTGCTAAAATGATTCGTTTAGCCACAAAATGACATGAAAGGACTGGATTCCAGCGTGTCTATTGGAATAATGTCTTGGGCATACGCTTGGCAACCCCGCAACATTAGCCCGTGAGAAGCGCGGAAAGTGAGAGAATGTTGACAGTACAACTACCCCCGCGGCATCTGTGCACAACAGCAGGTTCTGTCAGTGCTTCAGGTGCGTTAAATGCACTCAGAACTATGGCAGTCTTTACAAATCAAGAGTATTTAGATATGCTTCTTGCTTACAGCAAAGCCGATTGCAACGCACGTGAAGCGCAACGCTCGTGTAGGGATAGGTTTCTCAATAGAACAATTCCAAACCCAAGCTCATTTGCTGCTGTAGCTCAGCGAGTACGAGTATCGGGAAGTGTGATTCGCAACCTGAAAACCGAGGATCACAGCGCTCGAATGTGGTAATGCAGGCAGAGGAAGCAATTCTACAGCTGGTGGAAGAGAATCCAGGCGCAAATACACGAGGTATAGCACGTACTGTTGGTGTGTCAAACTGGACACTTCATACAACATTAAGAGAACAGTTACTGCGCCCATATCATATTCAAAGAGTGCAGCACCTCAGAGGGAATGATTGTCCGCCTAGAGTAACATTCTGTCAATGGCTGAAGGAACAGTGTGCGCGCAATCCTAATTTTTTGTCACAGGTACTAGTGACTGATGAAGCCTGTTTGACGCGTAATGGGGTGTTGAATTTTCATAATCAGCATACGTGGGCCTTTGAAAACCCTCACACAGTGCGACAAGCTCATTTTCAGCAGCAACTCTCACTGAACATCTGGGCTGGAATAATTGGCAATAAGTTGATAGGCTCTTTTGTATTACCCACAAGATTGACTGGAACAACTTATCAGCAGTTCCTTAAAAACGATCTGCTCCATCTTTTGGAGGATGTTCCTCTTCACACAAGGCACAACATGTGGCTCATGCATGAAGGGGCGCCCCCGCACATCAAGACAGTTGTTCGACATTTAAATCGCACATTTCCTGATCGGTGGACAGGCCGATTTGGACCAGTACCTTGGCCTGCAAGATCTCCAGACCTCAACTCTTTAGATTATTATTTCTGGGGACATCTGACGAGTAAGTGTACCATGATGAGGTTGCTACCATTGATGATGCTCGCACACGTGTGCTTGAAGCAGCCCTAGAGACTGGGCAGAACACAGAAGCTCTAACGAGAGTAGGGCAAAATTGGCTAAGAAGATGCGATGCCTGCATAGATTCTCACGGAGTACATTTTGAACATCTTGTTGAGGTTGCAGTTATTGACCATTAATAATTTTCTCCTTCTTCTTGTTCTTCTTCATGGCTTAGGCCAATTAGCCTGTTCCGGCTCCAAAGTCTTGTTCTTTATAATAAACTTTCCTGTTTAGCAAAAGGTGGTTGTGATTTAATTACCCGATACGCCTGAATGAGGTATTTCCAAACTTAACATTTGAAGTTACTATCTCTGATCATCCGACTACACCTTATGCATAGCCTCTTACGCAGTTTTTTAGTTTAGTTCTCGTGAATACGATTGAATAGCTTAAAAGCAAACCACCTCACCCCTCGTTACTGGCATTAGCTGACAAGAAACACACAGGCACGTGGCGAACCGGATTTCAAGCACTAGCCTAGTTTAGACCTTCACCCGTTGCAGGTGTGAACACATGCCTGGCCGCAAACCAAAACAAACATTCGGCCTGTATTGCCAGACTGTGCAGATAGTGTATTCAATAATGTTCGATCATCTCCATTATCTTTCAAGATAGATGGAGTTGTTATGGGACTTTATTATTCGCCATATTTGGATCTCCCAGCACGCGATATCTGCGCACTCGTACCCCTGACACCCTGTATATAGATATGGATATAGTGGTGAGGTTGTTGGCTTAGTTCTTGTTAGCGTAGATTTTTAGTCGGTTGATATATCTGTTTTATTGGCTCTTTCTTTTTAATTTAATGTCTATAAAAACAAATCAAGATTGTTACAAAGAGTCTACGGAATCGAAAAAATGAGTTACCTATAACCATGTACGAACGCTACCGCTTCGAATGGTCATAGTCCAATGCTCGCTCGCTCGCTTTGCTGGGCATTAATTTTAGCCTACAAATCAATGATTAAAACAATTAACAAAAACATGAAATATTTATTTAAATTAAAATTAATTATTATAAAGCGTGTGTGGACTCCAAAAGATAAGTAGCCCAGAACCACCAACGAAGGCTTCCGTTTCAATTCTTGCAGTCCTATATCAATACGTTCATAGTTTTGGCGTGATTGCGCCTCAAAGAAAAGTAATCTTCAGTTTGGATGGATGGCCGGACGGACGAACAGACGGGTGGTTGGGTGGGTAAATGGTTGGATGGATGGACTGGATGGAGGGATTGGATGGGTGAATGGATCGATGGGTAAAAGGGTCGATGGATGAATGGGTCGATGGGTGAATGGGTCGATGGGTGAATGGGTCGATGGGTGAATGGGTCGATGGATGAATGGGTCGATGGGTGAATGGGTCGATGGGTGAATGGGTCGATGGATGAATGGGTCGATGGATGAATGGGTCGATGGGTGAATGGGTCGATGGGTGAATGGGTCGATGGATGAATGGGTCGATGGGTGAATGGGTCGATGGATTAATGGGTCGATGGATGAATGGGTCGATGGATGAATGGGTCGATGGGTGAATGGGTCGATGGATGAATGGGTCGATGGATGAATGGGTCGATGGGTGAATGGGTCGATGGGTAAATGGGTCGATGGATGAATGGGTCGATGGGTGAATGGGTCGATGGGTGAATGGGTCGATGGGTGAATGGGTCGATGGGTGAATGGATCGATGGGTGAATGGGCCGATGGGTGAATGGATCGATGGGTGAATGGATCGATGAGTGAATGGATCGATGGGTGAATGGGTCGATGGGTGAATGCGTCGATGGCTGGAGGATTGGGTGGACGGACGGATGGGTGGGTGGGTGGATATAGGGGGGGGGGGGCATTCTTTGAACTCAGATTGTTCTATTTATGAAGAATTTGTGCTTGGTAGAACAAAATTAAGAATAGTTTTGGAAGCAGCCTGTGAAACTGAAATAAGATCTGTTGAGTCAACTGTGTACAAAGCTGGCAGCATCTACTCAAAGTAGAATCTCATTTATAGGTAGCTTATTCTCGTTATGCAAAACAATTCCAAAACGAGCTGCTCCTTATAAAAAGTCTCAAATGTAGCTACAGTTACCAAAAAAATTTAATTCCAAATGCATGTTGATAGATTCAAGAAAGTGTGAAGCTCTATGAATTGTGCAGGTAAGTGCTATGAAACGAATCATGACTTTACGTAGCTGGAAAGCTATGGATGAAGCATTTTCTCATTCCGAAGCATAGTTATAAGCGTGCCTTTAGTTATTTTAATCCATGTTCTGGTATATTCTGTTTTGTAGAGCTATAGTTATATAAATGAAGAAACCCGCTATACTGTCAGATTGATACAAAAATGTGTAAATGTGGATATGTTCCCATAACTCTATGGTGGCTATTTAGTTTAATTTCTATATTATTCATGTTCATTACGAGTTTGTCTTTGTGTTGTAAATTCTCACGTGATTGTTATTTGTTGTTTGGTAAGCTAATATTGAGGCCAGCTTTTTAAAACCAAATAAGTTAATTTTTACATCAGTGACCCAAAGTTTTACACTATCTATAGGAGGTGTTATTACAATGTCTAAACACCAGGGTGAAGTTCATAGTGTAAAAATTGAGAAACAGGTGCCGCAGTGACTTCTAGGAAGAAAACAAAGGTGTTTGTAATTTCCTGTGAAGGTTATTTCCAATTGAATGACTCGAATCCTTCATAGGAAGAGATATCCTCGGGCCCAGTTGTCCCTGAAGTCTTGCATTCATTTTGCACTGCAGCTGGAGGGGAGTATGGCCTTTAAGCCCATGCATGCTGGTCGCACGCTTTACTATTTAAATATAAAGTAAAGCGGCGTGGCTGGGATTGTGTGTTGTGTGTTTGTGTGTGGTGGGAGTGAGTTGTGACATGGATATGTTGCACCCGTGTGCCGCTGTTCTGCTCATTGTGGTCGTGTCTGCTGCCACAACACCAGCTGACAACCGTAAGTAGTAGCATTCCTACCATCATTACCACATAATATTACATCAACACTTTCGCTCACTCGCTAGCGGCCAGCGGCTAGCGACTTGCGGCTAGCGAGGGCTTTCGGCTGTCACTGCCAGTCCATTCAAGTTTTACAGCCACACCACTTGAACTTGGCTTTTAACTTACTATCCAAGATTTACAAAACAAACAGACTTTAAAACATCAATGAGAAATCTGAGCGTATCATATTTTGAGATTTTAAATAACATATTTTCGTTTCGTTTAGCATCATAAAAATGTATAGCAATTCTTTTTGTAATAATAGAGTGCTTTGTTTCAAGAAGCTCTGATTTTTTTAAATTTCAAAATACATTTCCGTAGTACTCACGCACGACTATTAAAGTACGAGTTTAGGAAACCTATCTTAATTGAATAAATGCACAAATAGCAAAATACAAACAGTGAACTATAATTAAGAAATAAAAGAATTAGTGCAAGGATGTCATTGTTAATGCTTAAAAGGTCAACGCTCAATGTCGGTCATATCCAATGGCACATTGCTTAGCACAAATAAACAAATAAATGTATAAATAATATAAATCAGTTAAACAAAAAGTGCTGGATGAATGCATTTACTAAATGTTCACATAAAAATGCACATCAAAACAAGTTAAGATTGAACTCAATAAATGTCTACTCGAAGTAAAACAAATGTACTAAGAACAAAATAAAATAGGTTAACAGCTTGCACTTGCATCTTTATATCTTTTTTCAAATAATTAGTTTTTTGAAGGTTTCGCAGCTGTAGACCGAAACTAGTCAATTCGCAAACATGAAACATATCACAATCGTAGAATGCACATTTGAATATTGAGTATAAGATTTCAAAAATAATTTGCCTTAGTATTCTAAATAGTTTGCCAATGAAATAAACAAATAAAATAAATATATGAACAAATGAGTATATGATTTGTGTTAACATAAACAGTGCTCTACTCTTCATAGGATAGAATACGAAAAAAATTTCCTAAGCTGAGAAACGAAACATGATTATTTGCCCAAAATAGTAATATAGAGATATTCGAAATAGATAAAGAAGGAATGTGAATGTGACTCTCACTACACACTGCTACTGCCAAGGATCGTACCCACGTGTGTACCAGATGATGATAAAACGTTAAAAGGCACTACTACTACTGTAAGCATCTGTTTTCTTACATATGTTGCAACTAAAACTAAGTCACGAGAACTATTACACCGTCTGGGGTTGCCTAGCTCACTGTGGCACGGGCTCTGGAGCGGGAGGTCTGTGGTTAAAACCTCGCCAGGGTCGTCCGTCCTCTTTAATGGGTATTCTTCAGAGCAGATGCCGAGAAAGTACTCTCAACTTAGCTTTAGAACGCTTCTTTTTCATCATTTTACTTTCTGTGCTACGTTTAGCAAAGTAGAGGAAGTATTGTATTCCACCCATAAATTCGATGTCGAGATTTCACTGGAAATATTATTTTGAGGTCCCCTGAATCCAAAAAAGAAAAGTATTTTTAGAAAAAAATCTAATGTGTTGCACTCACATGACTTTCTCTACTCTTGTGCTAACCATTCTTACAAACTCTTGTTCCTCTACCTCCTTCGTGTTAGTTGAGATAAACATTTGTACAAATTATCTTATTGCTTATTTCCGTGTAGGTGCAAGGGGAATATTAGAATACAGTAGGCTTTGTGCGATTGTCAAATCTTTTAAAGCTTTGAGATCCCGTTCTCTTTGCACGCTTAACATATAAAAAGATGAACAACGATGTTCCATTTCACGAGTTTTAAGTTTTCCGAAACTAACACAAATAACCAGGAATATCTCCGAAATGGTTCACTCTAAAACAAATGTATTTTTACATAAATTGTGTGTTTTAGCGAGATGTACATTTTTTGAACAGTAAGATTTTATCTATCTATTACGGTTTACGAGTAATTCAAAAGGTATCAAGAATAAACAGGACTACATAGGCTAAAGCCAGCAAATTCAAAATATACATTTCATTTGTCGTAAAAATATCTCAAACATAAGTCATTTTAATCAAAATTGTTAGAACCGTTTTCAAGAAAATCAAAATTTTCGAAAAAATGTCCATATAATAGCTAGTTTCTTCAAAATTTTCGTGTCACATCTTTGAAAGACATTAAATTTAAATATAAAGTTTGGTTTTTAACCGACTTTTCGTTTGTGAGCTATGCTGTCCACAGAATGACAGACACGGACTGACAAGACACACACACGGACCTTTTTCTAAAAGTGCTTTTTCTGGATTCAGGGGGGTCTCAAAACATATATTTACGGTAAAATCTCGACATCGAACTTTTGATTGGAGCACAATACGTCCTCTACTTAACAGTAGAGAAAGTAAAAAGGTCTGTGTGTCTGTCAGTCTGTGGACAGCGTAACTCAAAAAGGAAAGGTCGGTTGAAAACCAAATTTGGTATTTAAGTTTAATGTCTTTCAAGGATGTGACACAAAGATTCTGAATAAAATTAATTTACCCTAAACTACCCTTTACATGGAAAATTTTTCGAAAACTTTTATTTTCATCAAAATGGCTCTAATGATTTTGATTAAAACGCTTTATGTTTGAGATATTTTTATGATTACTTAGATAAACCAAATCTTACTATACAAAAAATGTAGATCTTACCAAACACACAATTTATGTCCAATTTTGTGTAGAGTGAACCATTTTGGAGATATTCCTTGTTATTTGTGTAATTTTTGTATAAGTTTGTTAGCAGTGCAAGGAGAATAGAATTTGAAAGGTTTAAAAGATTTGACTATCGCTCAAAGCCTACTGTATTCTCATATTCCCTTTTTACCGACAAGAAAATAAACAATAAAATAATTTCTGCAAATGTTTATCTCAACTAACACGAAGAAGCTACAAGAATGAGAGAACGGTCAGTACAAGAGTAGAGAAAGTCATGTGAGTGCAACACAGAGTTTTTCAAATGATTATGCACCATCAATGTATCCCGTCTGTGGTACCGTATGCCAATAAGAAGAAGAAGAAAAAAAAAACATGCAACATATTATTTGTTCACATATTTGTATTATGGAGAAATGTTTTCATTAGAGGACCGTTGCATAGATATGCGAATATTGATGATGCCTCTATGATTATGAGGTAGCAAGTTTGACCTTCAATCCAGCTCCTATCTCAACTGTAGTGGTTTCCCCAAGGAGTTTCCTCGCTATTTCCTTACAGATATTTCAAAACAAACGCTGGGTTTAGTGGATACCACTCTCTTTCCAGGATCATTCCACCTACTTCACCCCTGTGTGGACCTGATTCGTTAAAATGGAATGAGAATACCTAAACCTTTAGACGTTTTGCACTAATTCAATTTACGCACAGATTGTTCCACATTTTGTTTCCCTGTTTCGCATCGTAACCACATAGAGCACAATTTAACAAGTCCTTGAATACGGAATAGTGAAGTGTTAATACTCGTAGTTATTGTGCTTTTGTTGATTAAAATGAAATGATTTTATTATTTAACATGAATATCGTACTTGATGTACATAGTAATTGCGCATATGTTAATGTTTATTTCCGCCCAACTGTAATACACTACAATATCTGTATGTTTAATTCTCTCAGTGCATAATGAAGCGTGCTTTCTAACAGCCGTATTTATTTTGTAGTGTCGTGAATGAGAGCGCAAATACGTTTTACCTCGAACTGAGAGCAATTTTATAAAATCGCGGTGCTAGTGTAATCGCCGGGTCTCTTGAAACATTTATCGGAAAAAATACATGCACGCTTGCCCCATTATGAACTAAATAATGTCCACCGAAGCAGTGCAAAAGTTGCTGCCAAAGTTGTGCTTTTTCCTACATTTTGCTTGGGCACGGTCACAAAAATATACAGGTGGAAGGTTATGTCGTTTTATTTCAATGCGAATGAATTAATGTTGACATAGCGTTGCCAAATCTTTCTCAGAAATTAAACGTTGCATGCAATTTTGGTTAAATTTTATAAATTCATTTGAATTAAGGTAGAAATGCATTACAACATTGTTCACACAATGTTTGCGCGACAGTTAGTGACAAAATAAACCATTTATATCCATTCGTCAAGAAGCTAGATGGCTGCAAGTATTTTTTTCAGCGAAACGGTTCTTGTTGACAGTAAGTATTGAACATATTTGTTACACTCACCTTGTAGAATCCCTGGTTAACTTATGTCTGAAGCATTACCTTCCACCTTGTATGTCGACCATTGTTTGTGTTAATAATACATAAAACTGCTGCGAAATTACATTAAGGATGTGATGTAATTTCTAACTCAAGCATTCCCCAACCAGCCATAAGTATCCCCCACCCCTCTTTCTCTGTGTACCAATTCGATCTAGATGCACACTCATGAATAATTTAATTATTATTAATCAACCTGTATCGAACAAGGCATAAGTAACTTCTTTTGCAGCGTGTTGTGTTTATGGCTGAATGAAAGCACGTGTACAAATTGTGCACTGAAACGTTTAGATTACGTCAGTCACTTCTTTCCCAATGTTTTACTATGAGGGCAGATGCACACTAGTAAGTTCTATTATTAATCTACACCAGACAGTATTTCAAATGAACGTTTCATTGTGGAGACGAGCCTAATTTTATGTATTACCTAAAATTAATCACAGGTGGTCTATAAAATTCCTAATTTTATTCATAAGACTCGTCAGTTTTCGTATGGTGTATTGTTGTGTTTGATGCCCATTCTTACTGTATAGCACCACAGGAGGTAGACTCTAACGATATCTACATGAAAAAAGGCCTAAGTTTGAGGTACCTCGTCGACATTTACCAGTTATGTATGTATGTGGCTTGGAACAACCTGAAATAGCGTATTGCGATGTAAGGATGGTAGGTAGGTAGGTAGGTAGGTAGGTAGGTAAGTGATTTTAACTGGACCGAGGAAAAGTTTGAAAAGACCAGACGCAGTCGAGTCTTCCGAGGATTAGAAAAAACACTTAACACGCGTGTATTATATACAACTTTTGGGAGATAATTAGCAATTTAATATGGCGTATGAATGAAATGTGAAATACAAACCCTTAAATACAACATTCATCTGTCCATGGTGTCTTAATCGTTAAACTTAATTAGCATATATTAATTATAGCATCTTTGTCTAGATTTTTTGATATAAGAGAAGTACCTACAGCCTGTTTTCCAATTTTTTCCGGTTTCATAATCAATACACTGGTGTTCAAGTTAGCCGCCATGATTACTTGGTTATTGGTTTGAGCACAGCCTATTCTTTTGTCTTGCGGAACGAGTATTAAGATTCAGATACTCTCTGCATACCATCTCCAATCGTCACTACAGAAAAAGTTGGACTGATTCCAGTGTTTTATTCTTTTAAATTATAATGTATGCAATATAAATAAGAAAGAGGACAATTATTGAGGTGGTAAAAATCAAGTAGGTTTGATTATACTCTGTATCTGAATTAATCAAAATATTGTGAAGTTAAAGGGCGTGAAGATGATAGCGACCAAGGCCTTTTAAGTACATAATATAGAAGGGTGGCTTAAGTTGCTAGATGGGAGTATGAGCCTCAACTTTATGGCAGTATTCACAATCGAGCGATATTTTACTAGAGCATTCATGGCGTAGCACAATCAAAAACACAATGTGTCCAAGTCTCGTGGTAAAAACACAAGCAAAGTAAGAAACGATTAACGAAAGAAGAATAGGAAAAGGATAAGCAAGAGAGAAAAATTTACTCAAGTATGACATTATGCAGATTCAAATAAATTTATGTAAAATAACGTTTGCCTGCTCAACAGGGATATTGATCTCTTGCGTTTGAATTTCAATAATTATTTCATTCATTAATTTTTTGATTATTTTTATAGAAATTTAAATCTGCATCTTTTAAGTACCACGTACTTTCGACCTAATTAGTTCATATTTACGGCTCACGCTTATTTCATATTTAAGTTGCATACACAATTTAAACGATTTTTTCTTTCTTTAATTTCACTATAATATTCTGTCTTAGAAACTCCTCCAAATCTACAAATTATAATTTAATACAAGTTCATTTCATACTCTATGAATTTACAGAGAAAAAATAAGTCGCGATTAAACTTAGTTTCTGGACGAAGACTTAAAATATATGCAGAGAAAACTACATTTTGTATATTACGATATGCGGAAAATATGTGTTTACTTTCCCTAAAAGGATAAAGGGTATACACGGGGAGGGACACCTCGCGCACTGCGATATCCACACAGTTATTGCGGCTAAGATACCCAGGAGGAAGGGATGAAGTGAGGGAACCGGAGGGTGCCTGCCACACAGCCAGACGGGCCACAGAGAAGCGCGGAAGTGCTGAGATTTCTTCATACCGGCGCCAGGTCCCGCCGAGAAATCACTATCCTGCGGGTGCGGTGTCGTAAAAGCGTCCACATCCACGCACAACGCCACCTAGCGCCGAGAACAGCAGTGGAATGGATTGTTTAGATACTTGCGCAATGGAAATCTGTCCACTACCGACCTACACCACGCGCCTGAAAGCACACCTGAAGGATATGAGCAAATGGAATGAAGGGAAATGATGGATATGCATGAAATTAACCATCTCAGCATTCGCCTAAGTGACAAAGGGAAAAACTGAAGTCCAAGTAGGTGGTGGCCGGGGATCAAACTCAGAACCTTCCGAATGTGAGTGGCACACGTTGCCACAGCGACTCTACTTTCTCTAGCATGAACATGCCGGTCTCAATGACTGCGCTCGGTAAAATATTTAACTTGGGTGCTTCGAGGCACAGGGGTTTGCTTCTGGGCGTAGATGTTGCTGTGTTCCTAAAATATGTCGGTATAGGTATGTGTTTAGAAAATGAAAACAAACAGAAAAACAACAAAAAAGGAAGGATAAGCGGAAGAAAAAAGGCAGCAAACAGAATAATTGAATACAACAGACTTGTGCAGTAGTAAGCAAATAAGTACACTTACAAAGAAGTAAATAGGCAACAGTGGGTTCGATATACATATATACAGACCAGATGACAGACTACGCACTCCTTCCTCCGTGGAAGTTAATCACAGACGCCGAAAGGTTTGCCTCAGCAGAACAGTAAAGGGAACCCCACAGCAACAGAGAGGAGACCTAGCCTGGGGTAAGACCAGCGCTTCAAAACAAGCACTTTACAGCTATAGCTCGTCACTAGACAACTTGCTTGCTGTGTTCCATTCCTGGGCTCGAGAAAGGCTACTGCATACAACAATGACTGTCCCTGACTAAAACAAAACGCACCAGGACCTAATTATGTGTTTCAAGGCATATCAGCATATGACAGCTACTTTATAAGTGTCACATAATGCAACATTTTCTGCTTCACAATCAGAAATATTAAAAAATGCTATTATATCTCTGATTGCAATAAAGGATATTGAGTGTAATTATGTTCCTTTAAACCTATGTTATAGACACGTTGGATCTATTGATGCAAGCGCCTCTCAGCATTAGCATGGACACCTCTTAATATTTCTGCAGATGTGCAAGCATGACGTATTCGTTCCTTTAACACATCTGGATTTTACGTTTTCTATCATCATATCTGTGTAGTTCTCGCTGGAATACATTACAGTTGTTACCTGTTAGACTGTAAGACCTGAGTCGAACTACAAACAGACGGCCACGCGACCTTAACACAGCGAAACCAGGAGGAAAACGCACGCAGATAGCAGCACAGCTCAGTGAAGGTTAATTAATTATTTTGTTGTTTAACGACCTGTCAATTGCTAGAATCACATCAGAGTCGTCGGTGTGCCGGAATTTCGTCCCGCCAGAGTTCTTTTACATGCCAGTAAATCTACTGACATGGAGCTGCCGTTTTTAAGCACACTTAAAAACTATCGATCTGGGCGGGATTTGAACTCGCGACTTTGGGATCAGTAGGGCAGCATCGAACCAAGTGAGCCACAGTGAAGGTTCGCTTGTACGTGCACTTCCCCTTGTATGTAAGGAAGTGACGAGGCAACTCTTCCTGCACTAACTTATGCGGGAAACACAAAAGTAAACAGGACGGCTTGCTGGGCCACTCTGAAAATATTTATTCAGGTACGAAGCACTGGAAGACAAGACAGTCTATAAAACCGTGATATATCTAAACGATCAACTTAAAATTAATGTGTGTATTAAGCTCGTTTTTTTGGCACAGAATATCTAAAACCAATATCCGTGTTGCCAAAGAGGCACATTTTAGTGAAACAGACAGACCGGCGATACTGAAGTGGATAAGGGGATTGTACTAGGACGATGCATATATTGTTTTTAATAGATGTATGTGGCTACCTCTCAAGCTGTGGCCGCTCGTGAGTAAACAGTTTTGGGGTTCAAAAATTTTAGATTTAGATAGATTTTTATTTTTTATTTTAATTAAATGAAACCAGTGAAATGATGCTCAAATAAGCCCGAGATCCATGGAGCTTTAAGTTACCCGACATTCTTCTTCTCAGGATAATGGAAAACCTCCGAAAACGTTACTCGGATAACTTACCCTAAGCGAGATTCGAACTCCTGACCTCTTGAACGTGAGGCAGACACGCTAACCATCACGCTACGAGACGGCCATGATTTAGATCGACCTAAAAATGTGAAATAGTGTGCTTTATAATAGATATGATTACAGAAATGGGTACAAGAGTAGCAGCTCCCAATAATAATAATAATAATAATAATAATAATAATAATAATAATAATAATAATAATAATAATAATAATAATAATAATAATAATAATAATAATAATAATAATAATAATAATAATAATAATAATAATAATAATAATAATAATAATAATAATAATAATAATAATAATGATGATGATAATAATATAACGACAATAATCATAGCATATCATCATTCATAAGTAACTTGTCTGACGAAATATAGAATTGTTTTTGTGCATTTTTAGTTAAATTGTGCATAATTAAGTCTAGTTTACTACAAGTACTAAGAAATGTGTAATCTGGTTTCCTACACCCCATTTGCACTGTTTCGCCAGCCAAACATTAATATTAGATACTAATTTGTTATCACTCACCAAATCTCATTTTCTGAAGCAGGAAAACGGCATAATTTCTTCTTATAAAAGGAGGACCTGGTTATTTTGCGACTTACTTAATTATAGCTTCACCCGAAAACCGAACCTATTTATTACAACCGCACATGTAAATAATTACCTTCAAACAGCCGGTTGTGGTAACGGTTAAACTCAAGTAGCGCTGTTCACCAAAATAGTAACTTGACTATGGGTAAGAGAAAGCCCACTTAGTAGGCGGATTATCCTGTTAGGAATACAAAACGAAATTTGTATGGTAAAATCATAACTGAATACACTATAACTCAACCACAGGCGTACAAAATACATTTCTCTATATGCATAGTCATAGCTTTTACTCACGTCAGCTAAATTTCTCCGCATAATGAGTGAATTGGCATATTTAATTACTGTGCTACCTCCTAGCGAGATGTATGCCAAATAGAAAAGCGAGCAAGGGTTCCGTCAGCTAATCACATCCAGGAACGCTAAAGTCTACCTCAGTGTGCTGCCGCCTAGTGGATTGATGCAAGAAAGATACAGGAGTTGACGTTAAGGACTGATGCGTTCATACCGTCTTGTGTGCACGCTCAGTGACTATTTTGGCCAGTAAAACAATGACGTAATGCTAGCTACGCAAAGGCTACTAGAAACCTGCACAACTGAAGATGTGCTAGTGACCATGATGCTAAACTTGATCCAATTTGGAGGAACAGCGCGGTAAATTTAAATGCCGTATATTTTAGATCACCGCATCTGTATAGCGTCCAATAGCACTTAAGGTAAAAGTAACCAACGGTACCGCAAGGTGTAAAAGTTAGGTTATTCGTGTGCTGTTACACAGCAGCCGCCACTGACATAGTGAGCCAGCAGGCAAGTTTGGTTGAGGACGGAATAGTGATGTAATTGCACTACTTGTTGGTTATGTCTGTTTAACAGCTGAAGGTGTTCAAGCTGCATATAAAAGCCACGAAAGTTGCACTGAATTGTTGAAGACATTCGCTATCAATGTTTACAGAGAAAGAAACGTTTTCACTCGGTGTCTGTAGAAGTGCCGTAGTAACCCTTGTGTTTTGAATGTTGAAAGGTTTGGTTTTCGTTAATTGCAGCATACAACTTTTTTTTTTCGAAAGGAGTGATCTTATTTTTATGTTCCTGTTGGAATAGTGTGGATACAGTAGCCTGACTCCATCTACGTATAAGGGACCGTAGATGTTTAGTACAAGAGCTATAGCAGCGACGTCAAAAGAACTTCGAAACTGAAGAAACTTCAGAGCAAATTTCTCAGGTTGTGTTTCTATTAGGGATTCATTAGGAATGGCTGTTCAGAGAAGCACAATGATTTGACTTTCTTTGTAGCAGGTCCTGCTTGAGGTGAAGAACGTTACTTTATGAATATCACATTATGAAGGAGCTCTTCAGTTTTGTCGTCATTTATTACATCGTCAGATGTGGCAACGCAAGTACTTAGGCTCGAAAATAAACGCGGCGCTCATTACGTGTAGATACTTTTTCAGCAGCATTGCTAGTATCAGAGATGTTAATTTGAACTTTTGTTGCAGAAGCAGTCATCTTTAGTGACGTTACATTTAGATTGTCAACCCCTACAGTGCTGTTTGGGGTTTTCAGGGTGATGTTAGGTGGAGTGCAGATATCGGTGTTTAGTAAGTTAAGGTTTGTATTCGTTGTTGGACTACCTTGTTTGTTATCAGGAGCGGGTGAAGTGTCTGTTTTATGTTCTATAGCTTGTTCTTGCTTGCAGTTCTTGGAAATATGGCCTTCCTGTTCATAGGTAAGGCAAACTAGGGTGTACAAGAGAAGTGAATCCAATAACTGGTTCCTTAAGAGCTTCTCAGCATACTTGGTGATAGGTGATCAAGTTCCTTTGGGGAATGAACACCTGTCCATGTGTAAAACCTGGCTCGGAGATGCCTGCACAGAGATAGGTAATAGAAGAACCACATTTTACATTAGGTGTTTTTTCAGTAACATTATTTGGTATTATAGGGCAAACATTCGATATAACAACCTTCTTTCCGGGCGTCAGAAATATTCAAAGTGGGAGGATAATATTGTTAACCCACTGTCTGATGTTCTGAGGTTTCATTCTTCTCCATTAACTGTGTGCAGAAGTCCATTGCATGATTACACACTACAGTATGGCACTATAACACAGTTTTGAGGTTTAACTAAAATAAAATGTATTGCCACTTTCTTACGATGGCAAATAAATAAATTGAGCAGAACCGGTGATGCAGGAAACCTTCGTCACAGTCCTTGATTTATGTATCTCTATATTAGTGTTATTTATATATCTGGAAAAAAACTCGTTTCTTCTTATATATGTCATACTACTCTTCAGTTTACTTTATGAAAGTCCTTAACATAGTCTACGAAGGTACTGAATATATTGTATGTCATAATATAAATCTTAACATATATTATTTATTTATGCCAACAAACTTACTGTTGGTGTTTTTAAACACACAAGCCGTGTGTGGGCAAAGTTTGAGAAGTAGAACTGGAACTTAAAAATTCAATGCCACAACTGGGATTTGAACCACAGACCTTCCGCTTACCGGGTGGCTGCTCTACCACTGAGCTATTGTGACAAACTGCCAGAATGGCATTAAATTTTTCGCTAAGAAGCAGAAGGAAAGCTGCCTCTCTATGACTGGATTTGCCCTGGTGCGTTCTGCAACTCTTTTAACGCACGAAGAGTTATCTGCTGACCGCAATGCCGGATGAAATGGACCACCTGGTAGATAAATACAGTCACAGCAAGATGTGCCTTTTTTAACGTAGGTAGCTGTGGTTCTAATAGAAATATTTCCATTATACCGGGTCTTTCATAAGTAACTGGACGTTCGAAAAATTAACAGATTTTAATTATTTTTGGATATTTTGTACAGATATATTAATCAAACATTTCCCAGTACCGCACCAGAGTGCATTTGCCTCGTCAGACCAGAAAAGTTTGCTTTGTAGTTCTGGACCCACTATTACTATTTCTCCTAGAACATCTGGAAATATGTGCCGTTTCCTATAGTCGTTCGCATGAAGAGCCCGACGACATACCTGGAAATTTAGCGTTTTCCGTAAGATACGCGTTACAGAAGTGGGAAAAATGCTCAATTTCTGAGGAGCTTTGGAGATTGATTATTTTGGGCTGTTGATGAAACACCATGGACATTCGCTATGTTTTCTTCACATGTTGCAGAAAGACGCCAACCTGATCTTCCCTTCTCTCCTCTTTTACGGGACCTGTTTGCTGAAACGTTTCACCAACTGAAAGAATGGTCTTGCTGTTACGCACCTGAAATCTTGCATCAAAATGTCATCGGAATAACCGCTGAGTTTCTCACAGGTTTCCCGTGTCTCAAACCAGGCAGCGATTTTTTTCGTTGTTAATCGAGTACGTGGCATCCTGTTTTTTATTCTACGCCTTTAAACAAAACAAAAAACACACGCCAACAGAATAACAAGGCCTATAAAACAGCGAACTCATTGGAAAAAAGAAACACTCTCTAGTGGGCCTTGGTGGGCGCACTAGGAACTGAATTGACTGTGCGACATCGGGAAATGTTTTTATCAATAAATATGCACAACGTATCCAAAAATAATTAAAATTGGCTATTTCTTCGAATGTTCAGTTACTTGTTAAAGACCCGCTATTATTAATTCTGTTTCTCAGTCTGTTTAGGTATATGCACATTACAGCATGAGCTCAAGTAGTTATCGCAATCTCCTTTATTTCCTTTCTTAAATAATTGGATGGCGACTGATTCTTTCCATTCATCTAGAATGCTTCCTATTTTCCTGTAGTGGTTAAGTGGGTTGGGTATTCTTCTATGTAGAGGTGATGAGTCCTATTTTATAATTTCTACATTTAATGTGTCTCTTCCTAGCACTTTCCTATTCTTAAGCTTTCTAACGAATTTTTTAAATTCTTCTTCTGTGCCAGGATCAACAGTGAGATTATTATTAATTTCCCATTCATTTGTTTGCATACGATTAATTTTAACCTTATTCGTTATTTTCTTATTTATATATGTCATGACTTTATAGATTCTGTATTGTCTTCCATATATATTCGAACTCATTGTTGCCTATTTACTTCTTTTTAAATGTTTTTATTTCTTTGTTTACTACTGTACGAAGTCTGTTCTAATCCATTCTGTTTGCTGCCATTCTAGTGATGGCGCAAATATGCTTTCTTTTTATCTTTTAGTTTTCTTAACTCGTCATTCCAAAAATTAAACCCTTTTTTCAAATAATTCATGTTCCCATTTCTTCTGTATATTCTGCTGCTATAGTATAATGATTTTCTTTGCCATCCCGTTCCATATTGATGCTCTCCCTTGGTGGGGATACGTTAACATTCCTCTTTGACACAGATATGTGATGCGTTCTTCTCTTGGCAAATGCACTTTGAATCTCTCCTTTCCCGTTTTCGCTTTATTTGATACTAGCTGACCCGTCGAACTTAGTACCGCCTAACAGTCAATGAATGTCGTGTTACAGATTAGCTGAACTTAATTTATGATTTTATGAAAGTAATACAATGAATACTTCTTTCTTTCCCTGATTACCCTCCCCTTATGTAGGACTTACACCCCCTAGGACTTACAAGCCAGTCCTAGGGTCAGACGCCTGTCGGGGAGCAGAGGGACCTCTGGACCAGACAGTCAGCCAGGTAGTGAGGAAGAGGATGATATGAAATGTAGGCGAAATGGAGCAATTAGTGGGAAACCGGAGAAAACCCGTGGTAGGCGAGTGGTCGAGCGGTCTAACCACTCAGCCACGGCGCCGCCATTATACTTTCAGACTCAGGGAAGGATGAGGAATAATCCTGGCTGGAGAAAAATTCCTACCCCCCTGCCGGGAATCGAACCCGGGACCCCTCACACAGCAGGCAGGTGCTCTATCAACTGCGCTACAATGAATACAAAATAAATATTTAGTTCAGTACTTTTAAGATAACACAAAAATAAATAAAAAGTTACAAAAATTAAGTATATCAATCATGTCTTACTTACATGATTGAATTTAACTACGTACATATTGTGTAGCATGGGATGCACTCGGTTTAATTCTCTTCATTGAAGCACCTTGTGATATACATTTTTTGTTTTTTATATTTGTATAAGGCGCAAGAGCAAATAAAGCGTATGGTTTGCCGACACGTGCACATGCCACGTACAACTGACCATGAGAAAAACATCGATTTTCTAAGTTGAGACCACAAACAGTCAAGGATTGGCCTTGTGATTTGTTGATCATCATGGCGAAGGCAAGACGAATCGGGTACTGAATTCGTTTCAACTCAAAGGGCATATCCATTGGGATCATTGGAATCCTCGGAATGAGAACTAACTCATCGTTAAATTTTCCTTTCAGTATCATCGGGTGAATCACATTACTCGTCAGTTTTCTTATCACCAAGCGCGTTCCATTGCATATTTTTGGTTGGTTTAGATTTCGAAGCATGATGATTACCGAGCCGCCTTCAGTTGTAAATTGTGCGGTGGTAAAGCAGGCACTTCCAAGGATTACGGCTCGTTGGGAAAGATTACATCTACTTGGTTGCGGCATCATTCATAATAATACTCACACAAAACAATTTTCAAAACAAATCACAGACAACATTAATTAAATTAATTACACTTTCACGACGTAAATATTTATATAATATACTGACTCTGGCTGGATTGACAGAATAACCAGTAATATTTGAGTGAGACCAATCGATTTTACAATTTGTTTTAATTAAGTCATTTGTACATTTGTGATTTGTTCTATATTTAAGTAGCTTGATATATTTCCCTTAGTAACACAAAATGAATTTCTGAACGCACGCATAAATATTTGACAACCTGCATATATTTCAACCCTTTTTCATTACTGACATTATTGTACATTTTTAAAATCTAAAATACGCCATTATCCGAATATTGTAGATATATCTTGTCGATTCGAAATCTTTATTTAAATATGTTCTTTAATTTGAGGGAAGAGTTTGCCGTATCGACGGGATCAACATTAAATGTTTGACAGTTACGAAACCCTTGAGCATTTTGTATGAGAAAGAATTTTATACTTTTAACACTGTCGTGAGCTGCCAAAATGACTTTTGCTATCAACTTCCAAAAATATGTTTTAGTATAGAGTCCACCCAAAAATGTAGAATTTAGCGAAAACGTACATGTGTTAAGTTACCTTCCATTATTAACAACCGACTATCAAATTTGGCTTGAAAAACATTGGTCAATGGGCTGTGGGGTCTCTTGCATTTGCTGCTGTAATTTCTTGACAAAAGGACTCCAACATCGCTGGTTTCCTACAAACACAGCAACTTTCAAAGATTCCCTAAAGGTAAAAGTGCGGAAGTTAGCTGCCTTGTTGACACGAAGATGTAGATTTTCCGATGGCCAGTAAACACACCTATCACGACTCACTGTGGAAGTGTGAATTGGCTCCTGAGACCATGCAATCTTGGCCGAAAATTCACCGTTTTGTCTTCGTCACTTACATGTATAGAAATCAGTCACACGATGGCATTCATCCTTATTGAATGTGTGCGATGATCTTACTACTTACGCACACATTTTGCGTAGTACTTCATTCATGCTACTTTTCTAAGTAAATGTTGTACGTGTAACAGACCAAGCATTGTTGTCCCTTATGCAATACATCCTACCAGCATCTTCTCAATATGAGTGAGAGTTCACCTTCTGACGCAGTACTTTTCCCTTTTTAGTCGAAACCCCAGTTTACTATAAATCCTGACGAGTGTAAACTGTCATTCGTCCTGAAACTGACATCGGCTGTAAAGTGGATCATGTACAGTCAGATTGTTTCTTATTAAAATGTAACTTCCAGCTGCACAATTGAACTGTCGATCATACTCGTAGTATCAGGCTCTCCTTTACAGGTTGTAGGTATGCTCTTACATCATGGTGACCTTTGCATCAGTTTTTATATGCGGAATGTAGGTTGATTAGAGATTATCACCTTTTCGACCTCTTGCATCATTGGAATTGTCATCTCAGAAACGGTCGTGTCGTGGCCGAGTGGTTAGACCACTCGCCTCTCACCAAAGCGGTCCGGGTTCGATCCCAGGTGACCGCATGTGGGATTTGTGGTGGACGGGTTTCCTCCGGGTTCTCCAGTTTCCCCCACCGTATCATTCCACCGGTGGTCCATCTTCATTCCGCCTGCGGTGCTGCATGTAGTAAAAGCGGGCGTCAAACACTACCGAAAAAAATCTCGAGAACTGGATCAATGCTGACAGTGTGGGAGCCATATGACGCAAAGAGATGAAGGGCAAAGTTGTCGATAACAGAAAACCTATTGCCTAACAGGACCGCAAATTGTTCTGTAGAACATTCTTTTTTGGGGGGCGTGGTCGTATTATGGGGAACTGCTTTCCCTACACTACACTGTTTGTAGCCGGTTCTGTTTTCGCTCTTCTTTCCCCCCAATCAATGTGCGGACTAATCAGTTGACGCGAATTCAGTATTATAGAGCTTCATACATTGTGAGATCACGTGTTTCAGCGTTATAGCGTGTAAGTGCTCTTATAGTGCCAATTTACTTACACTTCAACACACAGAATCTTCATGTGTGTTTACTGTGTGGCAACAAGTTATTGCACTTGATGTTCCTCCTACTCACAAATAAACGATTGGCACTCTTGTGAACAAGTTTAGGGAAACGGAGAGTATTCTTCATTATAAAGTAGAAACCCAAAATAAATCGCCCTGCTATTATGGAGGAGACACTAGTTGACATCGAAGAAAAGTTAAAACGAAGTCCAAAAGTGTTTGAGAAAGTTTACACAGAAGTCACGCATTTCGGAAACCTTGTCCTGGAATACCACTAAAGTTTGAAAATTAAAACTCTAAAAGGTAATTGAAGTTCAGGAATTGTAGCCATGCGATGATACGAATGTTGCTAACTTACGCAAATGAGTGCTGAATTATGTTAATGATCTTTCTATTGATCCGGCTTTCATAGTGTTTTTGGTTTTTGTTTGTGTTCTGCGTTTTGTTTTTTCTTTCAACGATAGATATTTTTATTTCCTTGGTCATGAAGAATTAGGTCAAAAGCAAATTATATTTAAAGGCGTGAGAGATGCTTGTGGCACAAAGGTATTGTTTCCAACATTTTGTATGACGAAGGTACGGTTATTGTACTTGCAGTCTGTATGAGAAATCTAAGCGCTTGAACTTAAGGATCTATGCATATCCGACTACGCTGGTAAACGGCATGCTTCTCGATGCTAAGAAAATCTCCGGTCAGTTACGCGTCTAAACGAGGGACTATAGCTACATTGTTGATTTAAAATATGAGACAGCCATGCTCTTCCCTTCATTTCACTTTGGTCCTTTAACCGGAACGTTTCCATTGCTGTGCTCTTGCATCATACAGGTAAGATCCAATCCAGTGGCTGATTCTTCCTATACAGTTACCCTCTCATATTATTTGCAGGCTTATATTCTGTAATCAATTAAAATATGTCAAGATTTAGTAGTTATTTTCGTCTCTGCGCTGGTTTACAAATTTGTATTGTAATCACAGTTTGTTTAACGGAGTTAGAATGTTAATCTTATACTCATCATGCACCGCTACTCTAAGACTCATTTATACAAAACATTGAAAATCCATTTCAATTTTCATAGCTTCAATATAACATTTGAAATAATGTTATAGGTATCATCCATGCGTCTGCAGAATATGCCAAAATGCATCACACGAGTCAGTTGTGTATCTTTGTTGCAGTTGCCGATGTACCATGCGGACGTCAGTGGAGGACAAGGGCAGGCCGCATTGTTGGCGGAGAATCCGCAAGACCTGGCGAGTTTCCTTGGTTAGTGTCCATCACCCGCAGAGGAGGACATTTTTGTGGCGGTACACTTGTAAACAGTCGATGGGTCCTCACTGCAGCTCACTGCATGTGCAGGTGAGTATGTGCAAACAGTTAATTGTTCATCACGTAAATAAAACTTGTTTTATATCTCATTCGTGATACATATACGCCGTTTAAACACGAAGTTATTACGAACGATTAATATCAGTAATTACTTAGATATAGGCTTAAGGGCGCTCAGCTACTTAGTCATTAGCGCCCTTATAAAAGGGATAATTACAAAAGTCACATATAAACTTCAATATAAAATAAAAATACTAGTAAAAACAATAATTTAGTTACATATACCAAACAAATGAGGCAAAAGTCAAAATTAAAACGAAATTATATAAGAGTCCATAAGGAATACAATATCGATATCTGAAATTTTAAATCCTTAGATTCATGTTTATCATTCCAAAAAATATTAAATCTTTTTTGACCGCTTATTTATCATCCGCCGGAACCTGTGCAAGTCTGACAGGCACTTGCAGAGTCTGGAAGGTGCGTTAGGAAAGTATCTACACTCTAGAAGTACGTGACGGACCCACAAAATGTTGCCACGCAGCGGACAAAGAGGAGCAGGGTCCCATTTAAAATTGGAGTGGCCAATGCGGCGTAACCGAGCCAAACTCATCTCCTCGCGACGAGATGCACGAAAGGAGGTTATCCAGTTTATCGTAAGTTGTTTCACATCTCTAAGATTATTACCGCGGAGAGCTGACCACTCTTCGTGTCAGATACTGGTAATCCTTCTGCACTGTTTATTTATGAGTACTTTTCATAACAAGAGTAGGAGAATGGAACAGGAGTAGTTCAAGTTCAAACTGAATCGATTGCATGGTTCTACCGCGGCGTTCGTTTACATTGACATTCTGCAGTGGTTCCTGAGTTAGCCATGTCGGCAGACGCAGCGCTCGTGTCTAATCAACAAGGTAAAACCAACCAATAACGTGACTACATGATGCCGGAGTGACTCTTAAACATTAAACTTGGAGGGGTGGAATCAGGATTGAAAAATTCAATGCCATAGCTGGGATTTGAACCACAAATCTTCCGCTTATCGAGCGGCTGCTTTAACCACTAAGCTACCATGACCAACTTGCCAGTAAATGTTGGCATAAATAAATAATAATTACCATCTAGGGGTTACTTAAACCCGGGACATAAAGTACTTATAATTTACAAGTCGCCCTTGGGGTATTTATCTCTGATGTGAGATTCCCTTGTGGCTGACCGGGAAACTACGAATCGGCTGGGGAATTTAATGTCAAGTACTGCTTAAGGAATTGAAAACAAATGATGTACCAAAGGGTAGGTTTGACTTTTTGCAACACCAGTAATTTGTCAATAGATGACATCCCTCCGCATTTTCAGTTTTCCGATTTTACAGGGAAGTACATCACAAATACAAAGACAGAATTAGTCTTCCTTAATTTGAAATATTCTCAGCTATGTTCCCCTCAACATGATGCTAAAATAGAATCCTATCCGTGTTTGGCTCAATGTGTATGTAAACAGCTAATTTTTCGCCTATTAGAAGATGCAAGAACATACTAAAAGTAATCCAATTTGTGATGAGAATTTAAAATATGCTATAAGCGTTAGCAATTCTCAGCCAATTAATACAGGAATTACTTTCATTTTAATGAGTAAATGGTGCCAAAGAGGTGTACAAGATACTGTTACCAGAATCGCCAATATATTAATCTAGTGCTAAATTAACTGTGTCCTTACAATTCGACTTGTCCTTTACACTAGTACTATGTAAAACTGTTATAACTGCATTCAATCAATGATAAGGTCACAGCGTATAAACATTTATACATTATATTTTTGTATGTGCATACATACGTAAATATGTTACTTTATGATAATGTATTAACACAGTCACATTCTTAAAACTGAACTAAATTTTCTTTATTTTATAAACAGTATTAAACCACAGCGCAACAGCCATTATTGGGCCAAGGCCTACCGCCCAACCGCCACGACCCCACCTCCGCTCATTAAGGCGTCATGAGTGGGCTACTGCAGGGTGAGACGTCCCTCCCGGCCGGCTATCCGGTCTTCGCGACAAGGGCCGCTACTTCTTAATCAAGTATCTCTTCAATAGGCCCCTCAGGCTGAGTGTACCCCGGACCAGATGTCCCAGCAGGGGTCAGCAGCAGCGCTACCACCGTACTAATGAGGCGATCTCGTAAACAATATTAACTACCTAGAATGCATATAGGATAATTCGAAAATGAAAGTTTACTTACTTATGTGGCGCGCTGTTGTGACCAGTGGGTTCCTGCGCAGACTAGACTCCGCCTTCGCAATTAATGTGCAGTCAATTACTGACTGTTAGACTCAATGTTTCACAGTTTTTGACATCAGAATTTGAATTAATTTATTTGATTGAAAAGTTTCAACATGTATGTATGATATTTGATTCAGGAGTTTAGCTATGACCTTGTGATTATCACAAGTGAACTTGAGATAGCGCTCTATTACCTTTTCCTCTAGCGCTGACTGCTTCCAGCAACTTATCCTTTGTTTCCCGGTACAATAAATATTATGCGAAAGAGCATCACTAATACATTATATTACCGCATAAAACAAAGCAACTATGATCATTGATTTATATCACTAATGAATTATGTTTATTAGAGGGCCGAGAAATCACTCGATATTATATTGTAGCAGCACTGCAACTGCATTGTAGACAATGATTTCGAACTGCTGGTGTGTCTGTTTACAAGCCCCCACTATTGCACATTCAAGGACAAAGACATTCTCCTGAGTCAATGACAGTATATACGCATGCATGTATGTATGTATGTATTCACAGCAAATGGATATTACAGAGTTACATGTACCACTTAAGATTACACAAAATAAAAAGGCTTGTGACGCTCATGCAAACACACTCAGACATGTGCACATGAGTGTGTACGCACGAACGAACACAAAAATTAGAGCAAAATTGCAACAACACATTCCAAGTTGAAGTTGTAAACACTGAATTGTTGTGGTGCAGTGGCCCAGTGGAGCTTCCCGTGGAGACCATCCGTGTCACGGTTGGAGAACACGATCTGGCTGAGCGTGAAAGGGCGCACTACAAACGGGAGGTGCGAGTGCGTCGATTAGTACTGCATCCTGACTACCACTGTCAACGCTTCGTGCACGACATTGCCCTTCTGGAGCTCGACGATCCCGTAGGCTGGTCCGAGTCTGTATGGCCAGCCTGCTTACCTACCGGAGGTATGTACAATCCTATACTCATAGTCCTCGATATTGTTAGTCCTTTAAGTCACATTATTGAAATTAGAAACAGATTTTATGAATTAATATTACAGCCAGAAAGCTCCAGAATGTTTTTAATAGGCACCAAATAACTAATAATTTTAGTTAAGTAGGTATTCCTTGATGCAGTCGCCAAAATGTGAAGTATGAATATGATCACCAGACATCACTCCAGCACACTCTGGTGGGCATTATTGCAACCTCATTAAGCGATATGAAGCCAATTAGGTATATGAGATCTTTGATAATTAACAATGCTACTATAGTAAATTTAACCTAATCTCGCGTGTTGTGATTCGCTGATCCACTTATAAAGTAACTCATCCTAAAACTCGTAAACAGTGGCTCTAAATGACCTAGTTCTCGACGGGAACTCCACTCTACTCTACACTACTCTACTCAGTCCACTCTACTCTACTACACTCTACTCTACACTACTCTACTCTACACCGCACTACTCTACACTAGTCTACTCTACCCAACTCTACACTACTCTACACTACTCTACTCTACACTACTCTACTCTACACTACTCTACTCTACACTACTCTACTCTACACTACTCTACACTTTTCTACTCTACACTACTCTACACTACTCCACTCTACTCTACTCCACTCTACGCTACTCTATACTACTCTACACTACTCTACTCTACACTACTCTACTCTACACTACTCTACTCTACCCCACTCTACACTACTCTACACCACTCTACTGCACTCTACTCCAATCTACACTACTCTGCACTACTCTACACTACTTTACTCCACGCTACTCTACTCCACTCTACACTACTCTACACTACTCTACACTACTCTACTCTACCCCACTCTACTCCACCCTACACTACTCTACTCCACTCTACTTCACTTTACACTACTCTATACTACTCTACTCTACACTACAGTGTAAAATTGTTTAACGACGCTGTCAATTGCCAGGATCATATCAGCGTCGCCAGTGTGATGGAATTTCGTGCAAGTAAATCTAAGAAATGCAGCTGTCATTTTTAAGCATACTTAACAACCATCGGTCTGGGCGAAATTTGAACTTGCTACCTTGGGATGAGTAGGGCAGCGTCTAACTGGGCCGCACATACCTACTATATTCATAATCTTTACGTGCACCTTGAAGTCATAAGGAATAGACTGATGCCTAATGTTGGCTAATTTCATGGTAAGCTACTGAGACACAATGTGGTCGGGTGTAAATAACGCCCAATCACATAAAAAAGAAAAAGAAAAAAAACTACTCCAGTTCCCATTGACAATAGCAATTTCTGGACTTTACCGTAATGGACGAATATAAATATGCTACGCTTTGTAGGCGATGTTACGTGATTATAATGGACGAATATAAATATGCTACGCTTTGTAGGCGATGTTACGTGATTATTAGGTAGAGTGAAAAATCGCGATATGATTTTCATCATTTTGTGCACTTTCAAGATACCAAAATTCAAACACGCGGAACGTTTGTCCCAGTTATGCTATCTTCAAACAATTGCGAATTATTAAACGGCGATGATAATACATCTACTCTTGTTAGTAATTACCTTGACTATGTAACCAAATACTTTGATGAAGTATTATGTAGGAATTAAGACGGACGGGAGAATTACCCTGCGATTATCTTTTCAGTGACATAAGAAATAGACCATTTTCATTTTTGTATATTTCATAAATAACGACGTCTCACAGATAAATCCATAAAAATCTGTTTTACGTGAACCTATCTCACAAGCAATTCACGTTATGTGTAATGTTCTTGTGCAAGCAAAGGCAATAGTAACCAGCCATGTACAGATTGTCTAAAACGTCGTGACACTCCGTATGGACAAGTGAGGAGAAATGCGGGGAAGTGGTGATAGTGGTGGGGGAGCAAGTGACTAGAAGGTCATCAGAACTTGGAGGCAGTAACGTATACAACGCACGAACTTGTCACTCTCACCGCAGATGGAACACTGACCCACTTTTAGGCAAATGGACTGCTCAGTGGTATTACGGATCTTTGCTTCGGGAGTGGGGGAATGTCAGGACGTTTTAGACAAGCTATAGGTTGTGCATGTTTACAATACAATGATCCCAAGTGTGAAATATATCGATTGATACTTGTTTGGAGTAGTTCCTTACCATGAAAAATAAAAAAATAAAAAAAAAAAAATTAAGCGTACTCAATTTCAGATCTTGAACTATTTAACTTGTTATATCCGTGGGGTTTGGGGATGTAAATCATCGTTGAAAGAAATGCCAGATCGTCTCAAGATGTTATTGTGATAAGTGTACTGAGCACGCCATTTCAAACAATTGAACGAATTAAGAACTGTGGAAGGTTTCTGAAGCGAAAAGGAGTGCAACTAAGAGCTAGGAAATGTCTATTCGTCTTCAGTATATATATGGTATGATGTTCTACAGGAGACGTTACTTTCTCTGGCCGGGAAGCCACAGCTGCAGGATGGGGTTGGCTCAAAGAAACTTCGGATGGTGGACGAGCAGATGTCTTGCAGAAAGTGAATCTTCTTGTTGTGGATAATGACAAATGTCGTGACTGGTACAAGTCCCAAGGGAAGAAAATCAAAATCCTAGATTCGCAGATGTGCGCCGGCTATGAAGCAGGAGGCAAAGATTCTTGCTGGGTAAGTAGAATCTCTTAAGAGTATTATGCCATGGTTTACATTTGTCTTGCGATGATGAAATAAGGTTACAAGAATATCTAGATAACGAACATAATATATCTTATCCTGGACAAATATAATCGCACATACAAATAATTAACTATCGCAATCATTACAATGTTTTTGTTTTTTGTTTTTAGGTTTTTTGTTTGTTTTCTAATTCCCCTTTCCAAATGCTTTATATTGTTTGAAACAATTTTGTGCTTTCTGCTATTTTAATTGTTAATATATTGCCAACCTCTGCTTAAAAATATTTCAACAGCTGGCTGTTTCCCACCACATTGACATTTGTTAGATAATTGCAAAGTTGTGCTGAAATAAGAAACAGATATTGTACGGAAACAACATGAGTTTATCCTCCATAGATGCACCTTTAGAAAGCGCAAGGTGGCACAATACTTCTAATCTAGCCAATACTGTTTATTACAGGATCATGTTTTAAATGTAGAATATTGTTAATAATGCGACAAAGACGACAAAACCCAGCCCGGTTACTTTTCTATCACTTTATTGCCTTCTAAAAATTGTATCACAAACATACAGTTTTCTTTTCGTCGTTAAGAGTCTACAGTTTTTTTCGGGCTATAACAACTCACAACTTTTACTTCCGTAACCTTGCTCAGTCTTTTCAGTGCCTTTCTTCACTTTCTGTCTCTCATATTCTATTTACGACGTTACACTCACTCGCGACGTTCCCTGAATCTTCTTACGACGGACACGACTCACACGCACAGCTATCTCACTTTCACTAACCGACTCATGTACCTAACTCAACAAAACCTTACTCCTCTGTTCTTCTGTGGTCTCCTTATATACTGTGGATGAAATCACATGGACCTTTCTCGATTTACGCACACACCCATCGGAAATGACTTAGCTAGAGAGCTCCCAACGTTCCGAAAACTCCCCTCTATTTCTGCCACCTTATTGTTATAGTCACGTACACACAGCAGTCGCACGAGGTTGCTCGGTCCTAAACGTATCTGCCCGCTCGTCGGCACGGTATGTGGTATGAAGCACCTTGGCTCCGCCCGTCCCTCGTTGAGCGCCGAGCCCGACTTTACAATAATAAACTATATTATGTTAAATTCATTGCGATTTCTAACAGACACCTACTAAGGATTACATTGTTCTTTCGGAATGTCTTCAATGACAGTAAGGCATTCCTCTTTGCTAATAGAGGCATTTCCTGATTTACTCTTTTAGGGAGAATTGCCTGTTATAAAACTCAATTTTTAATGTGCGTTATCTTGTGGTCCTACTCAAGCCTATTTTAACATCGACTTCGCCGATGGCATTTTGCGTGAAGAGCAAACAACACAAAGTTCATCATTAGAGGGATACATGCTTCAATACTGGCTATTCTCAGTTGCATTTCAGTAAACGGGGACAAAAATAGTTCTGCATACTTTACCTAGATGAGGTTTAGAAAATGATTTTCTTGTGATATAAGGGCACATGTGTGATGAAAAGACATAGGAACAGACACTCCTATTTTCCTATTAGAAATTCCTTTCCAAATATCTTCGCCTTTCTTATTCACTGTTCTCAGTTTTCGGACAGATTTTATGTGATCCCACAAAGGTTGGACAGATACTAGAACCTTCCTTAGCTTTCATCAGAGTAAACTTTAAATGTATCCTTTTTGGATGTTTTTAATTGTTGCATTTATACCCAATGGTTATATCAGCTGCCTTTCCTTGGGAACATATTGCCTATCTTGGCTAGAGAAAAGTTCCCACACCCAGCCGGGAGTCGAACCCGGGATCCTGTACACAGCATCTGCCGGTAGAGAAGATTCACATATGATTTCCTGACAAATCTCAAAATTCAGAGCAGAAATGTGCACCCTAAGAGCAGTTCATTCTTTAGTGTTACAGTCATTTGAAATTAATCAAGTAGTCTTAATTTCAGTGTCATAACTCATTTTACCTTCTCAATAACACACCCTTTTTGCTTTCTTTTCATTAATCTAGCCCATTTAACGTACGTTTTGCAGCGATTATCCCTTGGGGACTGAAAATGTAGCGGCTCCCTCAGTTGGGCTGTTTACAGAGTGCAGCAAATTAACTCCGTTGGAGATAAATGTGGGAATAAGCTGTTAGCGGAGACTTTAACCTAAAAAATTCTAACCTAACCAAGCCATAATCAGATGGAATCTTTCTGAATAGCGCCAATTCCCATGGTATGGCCGCAAATCAAAAGCACATCCTAATCATATAGCCTGATGAACAAAGTGGCATTAGTCTGACAAAATACAAATATGTTATGTTAGTAGTTAATGAGACCGAAACCTTATGTTACAGGCTGACAGTGGTGGTCCACTGATGGTCGGAGAGGGCGACAGGATCACAGTGGTGGGTGTAGTATCTACAGGAATTGGGTGCGCACGACCACGTCTTCCTGGACTTTATACTCGCCTTTCCGACTACTTCTCCTGGATCAGAGACCATGTCTTGCAGTGAAGGTGCCTGATCACAGGAAGAAATCTATCTTTCATATAGTACGTCTATTTAAAAGGTATCATTGATCCCTTTAAGTGAGCTGACGCTCAACCAGAGGTATGATCCAGGAACCATTTATTTGAAGGATGGTGAGACATCTACCAGAATTTATAATATTGCATTTGCTAGAGAGCATGGCTCATTGTTAATTCACGATGTTTAAGTGACTCACAGAGAAACATCGCCACAAAGAAGGGGGGAAATAGGCTTAACTTCGTAGGCTTAACCATTGAAAACAAGCAGAAGTTGGCACAGAACACAAAGGCTCCAGGAGTTAGTCAGAGGAGACATGCTGTGTAAACAGGGTAAGAGTATAAAAGAAAGCTTAAGGAGGTAGGGTTTAAAATAAACAAGAAACCAACTCTCAAGGTTTGTAATGAACGAAGAACTAGTACACATAAGTGGGTTGTATGAATGAGACGTTTCCACAATGTCGGTCTCAGGATAAAAAAGGGTCTCTCGTGAGATACACAAGTAAGAATGCTAAATAAGAGGTACACAAGAAATAAAGAAATCTGAGATTATATTATGTATAATATTCTGCGAATTAGGGTTGTGTATGTCTCAAGTTGTTTTGAATCAAGATTGTAAAAGAGGATAAAGGAATAATAGAAGTCATACTGTGGGTAAATGCTAAAGAGCGAAATCAACATTTCATTGGTTTTGACTGCATTGGTATAAAATTCAAAGAGGGCGTCTTAAGACGGTGTTGTTTCATTAGTCATGGCTTCCGAACATGAGTGCGATAGATACACATACACATTTGAAGCCACTGAACATAAACAACTGAGGGGCTGCTACCAGTGATACTGGAAGATGACTGTAGGTAAATCTGGTCTAGGGCATTTGCGGGGCTATGAGACGTTCTTAGTGACAATACTTTGAACCATTGCGCGTTGGAATCAAAACGCCATTATCCTCCCTCTACACCCTAGATAAGTAGGTACTTCAAATGGTGGGCAGCTACCTCAATTCCAATACTACTAACAACCTCTCAGACTCTGTTTTATGTTATTAAGAAACTAAAGTCTATGGTAAAGTGAAATATTTTTATTACTATTACTATTATGATTGTTATATTGTTGTTACTACCATTATTGTTGTTACTGTATTACTACTAGAACAATATTATTAGGTTAGATAACTTGAATTCCAAATAGATAAAGGTAGATTTTGTTTAAGAGTATATATGTTGCAATTCAGCAGTATTCATGTGTAGTAATATTATGTAGTACCAATATTCATGTGTGTTAATATCTCCCATGCCTTTTTATTATTTTTACATACTTTGTGTATCATGTTATAAGTTGAAAGCCTAGTTCGGCTACATCATTTGTATTTGAAGCAACTGTGTTAGCAATAAACAGGAACACTGCAATATGACTTTTGTCTGGAATACATTGCTTCCTTTCTCTATACATTTAGGCCTTCCTTTTTAGTGCCATTCATCAGAGCCTCCTTTTCACCCTTCTTATAGTTTGTTAAATTTGGTCTTCCTACGGCTTACACATAGTAAGTGGATGAGTGGTGTTTAAGGGCCCGTCGCTTACATACAAAAAAGGAAGTGTTGTGCAGAATTTTGAAAAAGGCACTGTTTCACTCAATGTGCAAATTTTGAGAGTCCCAGAATCCCTCCACAGAGAACAAAGTATCACTATAGAAACAGCCCAGTCTGGTGGGGGTTGTGGTGTGTGTGTGTGTGTGTGTGTGTGTGTGTGTGTGTGTGTGTGTGTGTGTGTGTGTGTGTGTGTGTGTGTGTGTGTGTATGTGCGTGTGTGTGTGTTGTGGGGGGGGGGGCTGTTGTGTGTTTGTCTATCCGTATACAACAGCTGTCAAAGCAAGAATTCAGATATGCACCAATTTTCATATTTGACTCACAGCGGAAACAGTAAAGTATTTTTTCAGTCTCAAAGAGTGCCTTACGTACAAGTTTATTTTTATTTTATTTATTAATTGTTATTTTATCAATTAGCATAGCTGTACCATTAGTAATGGTGCAGCTATCTTGAATTTTCACTAAAATTTTAGTGAAAACTCTCAGTTGTCATTGCAATTTATACATCTGGAAATTCACACTTAAACTTGCTACAACAATTGTGTAGCTACCACTACTCCATAAAAGGTCGTTATGTTGTATTTTCATAAGCTTAGCTGTTTCCGAAGCTATGTCAGAACTATGTAGGTCTGCTTCGCCGCCAGGAGGAATACCTACGTAATGTTTCAGTGTGCAATACAGTTAAGAAGAACAAAGTTTTAAGGAGGTGAATAATTGCTGCTGGGTTTTGGGTGCTACTTGTTTTGCTACTGAAAGCACTACACATTTTGTTTACTTGTAATTTCACACAAGGATGCTATAAGCAGAAATTAGAGACAATTTTGAAAACCATAATGGTCGTTAGCGTTTTCAAAAACTGACATCTAGAGCTGACGCAAAATTTAATGGCTCATGCAAAATCCAATCATAGGCTTACCACGCCTTACGGTGTTGTATAGGTAAACACCTGTGAAATCATGCTGTACAGTCGGTGATATAAATTTCATTTGCACCCACAAAAATAATTTGTGCAACACGAAAAAAAATTGTAATAGTCAGCTATCATCCGCCATTAAATGTTGTGTCTGCCTTAGTGCCTATAGGTGCTTTGTTTACAATTAGTGACCCACTGTAGGCACTTCCTAAGATAAAAACCGTCAATGTTCACCTTGCTGTAGGAAGGTTGGCTGGTGAGCCTAATGTGGCTAAAGCTGCTAATGTAAGAGCAGCGATGTCCAACCTCGCTTACGCTGCTTTTCCGCACCTCCACTTTTAGTAGGGGATGAATTAGCTCACAAGCAGACAGTCAGTATCCAGTGACGGACACAAACAGGCGATTCCATGGCAGTTTCTAAGACATAACTTGAATTTTCTGGGGATGTCCTCATAAGACCTCTTCATTCTGGATAATTTTTGCATAATTAAGCGACACTAAAAGGATTACTAAGTAAAAAATGTGGATCTCTTGAAACACAATGTATGCAACTACTTATTTTTTCTTTTGAGTGAATCATTTCTGAGATATTATTTATTATTTATTTAAATTTACCAAAACTTATCAGAAATAGGAATATGTTATTCGTTCTTTTCTTATTTCTTGGACTTGCAAAGAGAACGCAATTTCAAAGGCATTGCATATCAACCAGCTCTTAAAATATTTCACTATCGCTTAAAGCCTAGTATATTCCCTTATTCCCCTTGCACTTACATATATTTGCGAGCGGAGCTTCTCCAAATTGAACTATATAAAAGGTCTGTATCCCAATAGGTTACGCGACGATCACTTGGTGTGTCCTCTAAGGCTATGCACTTCGACTTTGTCGCCAAATATTGATAGACTTCTTAAACGTAAGCAGTACCGCAGAAGTCAATAATGAACAGGTATTTATCGCATAAGGTTTAAAAGTGCTTTCGCAGATTAAACGCAACGTACGTATAACCAAACCACCACTGCAACACAATTGAGTGTTAAAAGAGTGGCACAGTCAGCATACAGGGGAAGAAGGTAAATGCAACGTACCCTCTATTGCGAACGTTGGACATCGCTGTATTAGAACAAAAAAGCGCTTCACTGAAACTGGTATATACTCTAGTAAACAGACTAGAACCGAAAGCGTAAAACACGGCGAGAAAAGTTCGATATGTCCTCAATTGTAGTCTTCGGCAGTAAAGAGCAATTGTTCAGGCCACACAAATGATCTGAAGGCGATAAATGATGTAAATGTCAGTAACCAATCAATTAAAAATGGGAAGGCTCAAGGGAACTCTTGAACATACATGAGAAAAACTGACTAAATGAGTCACTTCTCCTACATTGCAGCTTTAACCTCTTCCACTACCTCGCAGCGGTTAGCTACCAGGCCACGCCTCTCGCTATTGTCTGTCTACCTCAGAGAACCGGCCAGTCCTTCAAATGTTGTCAGGAATTGGAGAGGGCAAATACTCGACTGCATCCCTGTCACCCTTCTTCCCCATGCCTGCTCTAGAATAACATCCGATTGTGACTGCACAATGTGCTGTTTAGCGACAACACGTACCTTGGTCTGACGAAGTTGATTCACGTCTGCGTGTGTATTTACACCGTAGTGAGTATTTCACAGAAACATCAATTCAGGAAAGGGACAGATTTGGTGTAGGATCGGTTACACTGTTGACGCCTGAAGAGACCTTATAGTAAAGGGTAAACGCTATACACGGAGGGGAACACAGATCTGTTGCAGCTAACATGCCCAGGAGGAAGGGATGAAGTGAGGGAACTGCAGGATGCCACGGAGTTGCAGGCAGACGGGCCACAGAGACGCGCGGAAGTGCTGAGATCTCTTGATACCGGCGCCGGACCCGGTCAGGTTGTACATCCACCAGAGGGTAGAGAGCGCGCAAGGCCACATAGCATGAGAACAGCAGTTACAGTATATCCTAGAACTGAGGTGTTGCAAGCGGTAAGGGGCAGCAACTCCAACTGGTATCTTATCAGATTGAGTGCACTCCACGTGGATAATAAATTATACTACCTCTGATTGGCTACAGTCACACATTCATAGTATATTATTGGATATACCTAACAGTGACAGCTCCATCCCCCGCTTTGGCCAATCAAAGCTGTGTGTTAGAGGCGGTGATACCAGCGATACTTTCAGGGATGTACAAGCAGACAGTTTTGCAAGTATTGCTAAACCACGATGCCATCCAAAATTTATACTGTCAGCCATGTGTTTGTTTACCTCATCACTTATATATAGGTAGATAAATGTTCTAACACCGTCTATAACAAATGAAAAGAAATCTTGCAAATGCAGAATATGGCAAATACACCGCAGGGCAAAAGTGGCATAAGGCTGCGGAAAAGTTGTTGGAATTTAATTATATTCATACAAGACTTTGCGAGGCATCCTATTATGTATTTAGTTGATCCTTGCTTACACCACTCACATCTATTCTAAACTGCGATGAAATAATGACAGTAATAAGAAAAGAAAGAAAAAAGTCTGATGTGCTGCACTCACATGATTTTCTCCACTCTTGTGCTAAAGACTCTCACAAACTCTTATTCCTGTATCCTCTTCGTGTAGTTGAGATAAACACTTGCAGATATTATCTTATTGTTTATTTTCTTGTATGTGCAAGAGGAATATGGGAATACAGTAGGCTTTGAGCGATATTCAAATCTATTAAAGCTTTCAAATTCCGTTCTCTTTGCACTGTTAACAAAGAATTAATAACGATGTTCCATTTGATAGAAGTATGTTCTCCAAAACTTATACAGATAACAAGGAATATGTCCGAAATGGTTCAATCTACCAAAAAAAAAAAAAAAAAAAAAAAAATATTTAGACAAATGGTGTGTTTTAGCAAGATATACATTTTTGTATAGTAAGATTTGGTCTATCTCTTAAGGTTTACCAGTTGTGCAAAAGTCTTCAAAAGTAAATAGGACTTCATGGGCTTTATTTGAGATATACATTTCATTTGTCATAAAAATATCTAAAACATGTGGCATTTTAATCAAAATCGTTAGAGCCATTCTCAAGAAAATTAAAATTTTCGAAAAATTGTCCATATAAAGGGTAGTTTATTGTGGAGCACTTTTCTCCAAATTCTTCGTGTCGCATCCTTGAAATACATTAAACTTATACCAACTTTGATTTTTAACAGACTTTTCGTTTTTGAGTTATGTTGTCCACAGACTGACAGACACACACGGATCTTTCTCTAAACACGCTTTTTTGGATTCGAGAGCCTTCAAAACATGTTTCCGATGAAATCTTGACATCGAATTTTTGGGTGGAATACAATACTTCCTCTACTTTACTAAACGTAGCAGAGAAAGTAACAAGCGCAACGAAGTATGAATATGAAAAACGTATACCAAAATGTTTGAATTTGTAGAATTAAAATGTACTGAATTGCTTTAAGTGTACGAGAATTAGATGCCAAAGTATAACATGCCGTTTCTCTATGTTTTTAACTGTTTTGCTGCCCCTCACCACCAGTGTATTTGCTTTGTACTGATTACTTATGCATATTTTATTTCAAGCGAATCCTGCATCTTTGTGTTCCTTTACTTGCATCTATGTAACTACCAATTTCACAAAGTCAGTACAACTCAGTGCCTTCTACTCAAAACATAAATCAGCTCCTTATCTACTACACCGCCAAGGAGTGGCCAAACACCAAGTTGAACAGTTCTACACAACGGAAGTGAACAGAAGTGCCGAGTTCCCTATTAGCCGCCTGACTCACTGCTGCTAAAGCGATGTCGCTTCAATTCTAGGATGCGTGAACATCCGCGCCATCTGGCTAGCACCACCATACACCACGTGCCTGAAAGCATACTTGAAAGATGACAAGGAAAATAAAATGAAGGGAAATTATGGAATAGAAATCCTGGTATATAATCAAACACCCCAGCATTCGCCTAAGTGACAAGGGCAAATCACGAAAGAAACGCAAGTCAGAGTGCACGATCGCCAAGGATCGAACCCGGTACCTCCGGAATGTGAGTCGAGTACGTTGCCATTACGCCACCTCGCTCGTTAGACCTTATCATCATCATCATCATCATCATCAAAGTTTGGACCCATAGATGTATTGTGTGAGGTTAAAACCGAATTAATGCTGCCAGATTGATTGCTGAAATGATACTAGACCAAGCTACACCAGAACCGTAATCAGGTCGTACAGGTTCTCCTGTACGGTGTGTCTTTTCGCACAGCACCTAGCCGCTAATGCGACTTATCTGTGCGATATGGGAGGTTGTCCGTGTATTGTCGTGCGTTTTTGTTCTGGGCAAAGGTTTCTTTCTGTATACCTAATTCAGGATACAGAAAGGGGGCAGGACCAAGCTACACCTACTGTAGCGTAAACATAATGGACCGGTTTTGCAGCAAGAGAATGTTAAGTTGCATACAGCAGGAGCCCCTCGGACACTTCACAGCAACTTCAGATCCAAACAATACCAGATATTGTTTACCCTATTGAGCATTTATGGGATAAACTAGAGAAACGAGTCTAAGAGTCGATTTCACAGTCATCCGTTTCAAGGCACGCTTTAAGCAGCGACTTTAATTCACACGTGTCACTCTTTCAGGCGACCAAGCAAATAATTATTTCTGTGAGGAGGCTCCAACCCTGTCTTATATACCAGGTGGCTCAACTCATACGGCAAGGTGGGAAGCAAATAACCCTTCGTGCATTAAAAGAGTTGCAGAACGCAACGGCGCGATTCCTATGAAGAGGGTGCCAGTGGCGTGAGGGAACTTTGTTCTGCTTTTAAGATAATACGAGCGATGTGAGGTAGCTCCCAAGGATTGAATAACCGTAAGTAGCAACAACAGTACAATAACAGTCTTTGAATATTTTCCACTTTACTTACAGGGACTTTATTTTCCAGGGAAGAAACCCACTCCTGTATATGCTGCTATTGTCTAACATTACGGATTAAGATTGCAAATTGTCATGCAAATATGAGGACACGTAATGTTTCGTTGGCATTTCTTTGTTTCTTATTAATGTTATTGTTGTATTTTATTATATAATTGTGTTACAAACACATTGCGCAACGGTTAGTCGATTGTACGAGATAGGGCTAGCCTCATTTGCAGATGAGTGAATCAGCTAGCTGTCAAGTGTTACTTCTCTCCGACTGTAAAAACCTGTATCGCAGTAGGTTACGTGAGGATCAGCGGTGAATCTTCTAAGGCTATGCACTTGGACTTTACCGATAAATATTGATAGACTTCTTAAACTCAAGGAGTATCAAGTTCACTGAAGAACAGATGTTTATTGATAACATTTGAAAGTGCTTTTGTAGATCAAACGCAACGTACATAAACCAAACTTCCAATGCAACACAATGCACGTCTGAGTGTTAGAGTGGTACAGTCCGCGTATAGTATTCATGTAATCTAATGCTCTAGACTTGTGGACCATTTGCCTTAAGTCTTCTGGCTTCCCAATAGAGTTGACCATTTGTGGAGTGCACCACACTTTCTCAGATGTTCGAATGCCAAGGGATCAGTCCGCGTATAGTGGAAGTAAATTCAACCTCCCCTGTTTCGCAGACGGACATTGTTGCTTGAATGTATTGATGGAGGCCAAACCTACGGTGGTGATAGGCGACCCCTGACTACGGCGAATAAGTAAGGAGAACTAAAGCTCCATAAGCTGGGAATTTGTCACTGCTGCTGCTTCATGAGAAAAGTTTCGAGTTTTTACAGGGAAATGCTTTGGCGATAATTGAATCGTTTTGGGCGGGAGCGATTTCAGGTTCTACAAGTCTGTCTTTATTGATCTTTGTTATGAAATATTCCTGCATGGATATGCTGCGGTCATACAGCTTAGGCAAAATTTCTTGCCGAATGACAGCTTGTCCGTACAGATCGCATTAGTGACATCTTGAACATACCGTTTATAATATGTGCATTGAACAAAATCGTAGTCTATTCGGATGCTCACCCTTCAATCGGCATTCTTAAGATTTCAAGTACACGTTTTAATTAAAAGTATTCGACCAGTTCTGTAATGAATAATAACCAACAGTCATAACTATTGTTCTGAAATGCTATCTCATTTAAAGCAAACGACAAGCCCCGCCGGAATTTGATACATTAGTGATGTATCATTATCTATAAAAATATAGATACAGACGCATTAGTGCTGAAAATTTCAGCTTCCTAGTTCCAACATCTTCTGAGAAAAGAGGACATAAGTAGGTGTGTTTGGAGAAAACGTTATTTAAAAGTTGGCATAAAAATTCTGGCTCACTTCAATACATTCCAGGGCCATAATAAAGATTTCTGGGCTTTCCTGTCATCTGCTTGCTTTCTCTGTGGTCCTTACCTCTGAACTGCTCGTTGAGCACAATACAGTCGCTCGTTGTCGATGAGACGTAGAGCACATTCTACAATCCCAGCGCTATACGGCGTAGGTACGGTTTTAGAAGGCACATGAGCTGAACCAATGCGTGCACACGGTGGCTGCACTGCTGCCAAGTGATGCGCCAGAGAGCGGAAGTTACGGGGAGGGAGCGAGGAAAGAAACATTTGTGGTGTCACAAATTGTCAAAACGCAAACTTAGGCAGCAAAGAATAATGATGATAACATTATAAACTGTAGCACTCTATAGTAACGTACTTATTTACACGCACTTCCTCAGATGCCAATTCCTTAAAACACTGTACACTTTAAAAATAATATTTCTGGTCTGAGAGCGGAGTACTTTACCCTTAGTACCTGCGCCACTGGTACCAGGCTTTGAAAGTGAACATTGTTAACACTTCACGTCAATTTTCTGCTTATTGTCACAGTTACACAAAGCACAATTTGCGTTACGGATTGGTCTTGAAGGGAAGTAAAGAATTCGCGCGCGACTGCAGCGATCCGTGGTCAATTAATTTATGAACTAAATATACGCAGCTTCAAACGACACTTCGCAATGTATTACTCCGTAACTGCGTAATGAAAAGGCATAAAACACACAAGCAAGAGTGGAAGTTACATACATAAGCATAACCACGGGAATCAATTGTTTATTCTCGAAGCGATAACTCGAGAACCATACGTTGTAGAAAAATGGCCTTTGTACAGGCTGCCTCAAAAATTCTTGCCGCATACACCAAGGCATATTATAATGTCGAATTTCCAGTAATAATTTTGGGCGCATGAAAAAGAGAAACCTCTGTTGCTTACGCTTGCGCTGTGCGTTCCGAACTAGACAACGCTGCACGACTATGATAGGACAGTCGCTCTAGGCGAGGCCTCTCGAGCTCCGCCTCACGTGCCTTCTAATACCGTACGCCTTATAAATAGCGATGTTTCTGCGTTACACCGTGGAGACATTGCTTTCCAAGCCATTAATGCCACTACTTCTCTAAAACCTCTTTAATTTAGAAGAAAATGTTTACGCTGATTTGGGTTTAGGTGTAATGTACGAACACAATAATGATTTTAATATATATTGGAATCCTCAAAATGTACACATGAATGTACACGCTGTTGCATACAACAAACAAAAATACTCACATTTTTCAGTTCTGTCGTTAATCAGTGCTGCCATACTGATATTGCTCTCCAAGTGCTGCAGCCTTATTAAATCCACTTAGTCCCTATGGACAGAGATGGGCATGCGGAATTTTGTCGGTTGACAGTTTGTAGAAAAATAATGCCCTTCTCATTTACTTTGTGTGTGTGTGTGTGTGTGTGTGTGTGTGTGTGTGTGTGTGTGTGTGTGTGTGTGTGTGTGTGTGTGTGTGTGTGTTTCCCCTCTCTAACAGGCAGGAAATAATCTGAAGATTGTCAATTTCTACTTCAGTAAGCCGACCTGTCCCACTAAAATAGCCTTTCATTAATTTTATTTTATTTCTTAATTTGTTATCCCTTCTTCTGTGCATGTGATCTACGCATTCCAATTTTTTCAGATTTCATAAGCCTTGCTATCATGGAATCCCATCCGCTAAATACTGTGTGTAACGGACACCTCGTTCACCAAGAAAAATATGTTTTTACTTTTTGTTTTCATACTTTCAATGACGATGTTCGCATTCTTACTATTACCTATACCACTACTACGGTTTATATTACTATTTTCATAATTTGTCACATCATTATTTGTAATAACTTGAATACCTGGTTCATAGCTTTTCTCTTGAGCACTTCGTTCATCTTCACGTGCTGTTTGGAGGTCACCTTTTTGGTATTTCACTCTCTTTATGCTCGTTTGCATGAAAGTTCATTTATAAACAGCTTTTTGCTTCTAGGCATTATTTTCTCTAGAAATTCACTCAAGACAGCTCAAAAAATGGCATCTACTTAGTTTAAATCCAAACGTCTTTTGGTACCCTGGCCAAAAAAGTAAAGTAAAGTAATATGGATTAAGGTGTACCATAGTGTAACCAACGGCTTCTTAAATACAAAATCAAATTTACCTATTGCATCAGGAAGAAAATACCAGGTGAGCCAGCTGCCCCTTATTCTCCAGTTTTATGCAATCCGCATTTTATTCTCTGACATGAAAACATCGGCCACTATGCTAGGTCCACGCAAGTATGTAACATGGATGTCTTTAGTTACACACTCGATGAAATTATTAGGTACTACTATAGATGTTAGAGCATCGCCTTTTAATATACTTGTAATTTGACAGTTGACGTTTGCACCTCTGCAAAATGTTCATTGCGACGAGCGAATACTACATGTTAAACCGAATATTTGCTTCTCACGTTACTTGGCAGCCCAGTTGGAACGACCACCCGATTCGTAAGCAATCCGCCTCGTGAAGTTGTGGTTCGGCTCTCCTCCATTTGCTGATTTTTTAACCATGTAATATTCACAAATAACATTGGCTAAACAATTATTATGTTAAAATCTGTTATTGTTTTAATTTGTAGTTATTTTATTTTCATTTTGTGGTATTGTTGTTGTCTATTATCATATCTCTTGTTTCTCCATAGATCAAAAGCATATCAATGTACTCGTCTGACGAATACGTGGTAAAAAAATGGCACAAAATATCATGCAACAGCTTTCGCGTGGCGAATGAAGGGAGTTGGCAATCATAATAACACACAACTACATGCCAGTCTAATGAGGCAGAAGTCAGTATACCTATTCTACTACGAAATGCAGACAACCAAAACCGATTTCAGTTATAATGTGTCAAACCCTCAGACACTTTGTAATTAGATTATCATGAATTCGGTTTCCAAGTTTTGATGAGTATAAAAAAAATTGCACAATGCTGAGACGCGAACACGTGTTTCTGAGGGGTAGCGCAGAAGCTACAGTCATTATCCCCTTCAGCTATTTCGGGACTTCATTCAAAGCACGTTGAGAGTTCAATAGTACGACTTGTATACCAGGTGTTATCTGATTGCCACTTCGCGAGTTTTCAGGCTTGATATACTCTTTTGAGACAGTTTTAATCCTTTGCTGGGCGTTTTAGTGTTAGTACTTATATAGCAAAAGCTATGTGACGGTATGTTCGTCACTGTCCATATATATATCCATTCCGCCAAGCGCTTAGAGGTAAATTTAGTGCCGGCAGGTTGTCACATGCCAGCCTTCCGCTCCCCACCCCTCTTTCCAACCAGTATATAAGGCGGGCAGCCGTAAGACCTCAGACTCACATTCGTCGAATGGTACTCGCCTCGTACACGTCTACTTTGCACCACTGGTGGAAAACCGTGACGGCACAGCAGGACCTCTCGTCAGGGAGCGGAAAACGACGCAGGAGGAGCTGCTACTACGCACCGCCTACTACATACAGTGTAATAGCCAGGCCGGGTGCCGCTAGTTCGTCGAGGAGTGTCCTATAAGAGATCTGGCAAGCAGATTTTAGGGCACTCCAATCTGAAGAAGAGAGAAGAGAACCCACCGAGGCAGCTTTCCCGGAGCTGTCCTAACACAGAACCGGGCTTGGGCCCTCTACTGGCCTGTCTAGTGAAGGAGGCTCGCCGAGCGCTTTCACGGGCCAACCAGGAAAAGATGTCGGACGGAGGAGACTCGGTACCGACTGACAGACCAACGAGACCGCAGCCCCACAAGGTTGTAGCCAAGGGTCTGGACTCAGGTCTGGACCCGGGGTTCGCTGGAACCCCAATAGGCGCGCCGCAAGGCGTCTGGCCCTCTGTGGGGAGCCGAATGGCACCTGCACCGACTCTGACACAAACACCGAGTACCAGCAAGCAGGTAAGACCTGACATGGTATTGACACCCCCGAAACCCTCAACCTCGAACCCCTCACCCGGTCCCCGAGTGAGCATCGCCAAGGCGAAAGCCAAGGCACTTACTAGGGCCAAGAGTAGGCCGAAGGTGAAAAAGGCCGTGGGCCTTGTTAATCAAGGGACTGTCGCCCCCATAACACCGCCAGCTCCTGTCAACCCAACTCCAGCACTGCCGGACGACGATGGCTTTGTAGTGGTACAAAGCCGCAGGAAAAGGTCCTCTGGTTCGAGCCCAGAGCGACCTGCTCCTTCATCGGGACCTGCAGCGTCCCCCCAGCACCAAGCCGCACAAAAGGCGGAAAAAATTCCGCCAATTGTGTCTGACCCCTTCCCTAATCACATCAAGGTGATGAAGGAACTCAGGGGAAAGTTAAAGGCGGTATTTCAGACAACACGACACCCAGGGCGTGTTGTCATCCGAACCACTTCCTCTGGAGACCATGCGGCCGCAAAGGAAGTGCTGAAAGCGAGTGGAATAAAATTCCACACGTATTCGCTACAGCGACCCCACGTGGTCCGCAGGGTAATTAGAGGTCTCGATTCGGAGACAGACCCCCAGGATATCTGTGCCGGCCTGAAGGACGAACACGGAATCGAACCGCGGTCCGTGGTGCAACTCACCACTACAAAGGTGAAAGAGGGGAAACCCACAAAGGTACCCCTACCTCTATTCCTAGTAACCGTAGAGAAACAAGGGGAGGGAACCCCTAAGATTGACGAGGTGACTTGCCTGTACTATACACGGGTCACGATTGAGCCTTATCACGGCAGGGAGGGGCCAGCCCAGTGCTATAAATGCCTGGGTTTCCACCACTCAAGCTTTGCCTGTGAAAGGACTCTCAAGTGTCTCCGTTGTGCGGGCGAGCACCTGGTAAAGGCTTGCCCGGTACCAAAAGAAGAAAGAAGGTGCGCCAACTGCAATAGATCCCACATAGGGATCTATCGCGGGTGCCCTAGGAGACTTGCGATAATGCAAGGCAAACAGGGCAAGGCTGACACTGAAGTCAGAACAGGGGTCTCTTTCGCCAAGGCCCTGGCGAGACACGAAGGTGCTCTCGCACAGGCCGAGACCGCGGAAGTGACCCCTACAAGCCGGGTCGCCGCCACAGTAGCTCAGCCGGTCCCAGATAGCGCCACACCTACGGTTGCGAGCGGCGAGACAGCTCCAACAACCAGCAGTGCTCCAAAGGAGCAACGTCCCCAAAAGAAGGGGAAGAAGAAGAAGAAGTCAGTGGGTAAAACCACACAAAAACCTGCTGAGGGGCAGAATCACAACAAAAAAGTAGAGAAACTCCCCTCTCCACCAGCACCAAAAGCTCCAGCTGTGTCAGCCAACCAGCGACCAGCTGAGTCCACCAGTGCTGACCCAGCCACTTCTGAGGCACCAGAGCCACACATCTCGCAACTATCCGTAGGTGACACATTTGCATCTGAGGACATGGCTGAGTTCATACAGTTGGCGACCTGGTTCGCAGACTTGGTTCAGCGTTCCCTCCCAATCCTACGACGCTGCAGGGAAACCATCATCAACCCCGGGATTTCCGCTGTGCAGAAGCACCTCACGGTGCTTCAAACGGCTAAGGACCTCTATTCTAACTCCACGAGCTCGTAATGGCGCATAGAACTGTGCGTTCATTTCGAGCTGCGTTCTGGAACGCAAATGGAGTTAGAGACCAGAGACCTGGCCTGCTGGAGTTCGTGGACAGCCATGGGATTGATATCCTGATGGTCTGTGAAACGCACTTGCACGCTGGTGTACAGTTTAACCTGCCAAGTTACGCCGCTCATCGGTCTGATCGGGTCGGCCGACAGGGCGGTGGTACTGCCATTTTCATAAAGAACCATCTCACCCACACTCCTGTTACCATTCCTCCGCTACAACACCTGGAGGCAACCGCCATAAGGCTATCCTTGGGCGGGAACGATCTGGTGCTTGTGGCGGTATACGACCCGCCGGATGGTCACTTCTATGAAGCGGACATCACGGCACTCCTGAACCTACACCACAGGGTTTGCATTGCAGGCGACTTCAACGCAAAACACCCAAGCTGGCACAGCCGCACCCAGAACGTTAAGGGCCGGGGATTGTACCGTCTCATCAGCGGAAACCCCGCCCTTCACGCGCACGGGCCGAGAGGTCCAACCTACTACCCGGCACGCGGCGCCGCGGACATCATCGATTTCATGGTCACCAAAAACATACCATTTCACTTGGACCTCTCTGTGATTAACGATCTGGACTCCGACCACAACCCTGTTGTGGTGGATGCAGACGTTAATCTCACTGCCCTGGGAGTGCCGGACTGGGTGGATGAAGTCGACTGGGATGCAGCCGTCCTAGCCCTTCAAAACTCTGTGGAAGCAAATCCTCGAATAGACTCGATAGAGGCTCTCGAGGAGGCAGCCACGGGGTTTTCTACCTCCGTCCTAAACGCGGTGCGTGCTCACACGCATCGCATTCCTACCGAAGCACCAAACCCGACATCTATCCCTGTCCCACTAAAACGCCTCATTCAAGCAAAGAATGCTGTCAGACGGCTATGGCAGAGATTCCGACATCCTAGGATAGGAGTAATACACCAGAGGTTCAAATCCCTGGTGAGACGACTCCTAAGAAAACATAGGCAAGCAGTTTGGGACGAAACAATGCGTCGCGTAAACCTCCAAGAGAGGAAACTGTGGCGCATCGTCCGAGCCTTGAGGAAAGATAAATCTGCACACCAGCATCCAGTGCACAGCCCTCGGGGAAGACTAGTCTTTGAACCGAGGGAAAAAGCAGAGGCACTAGCAGACTATCTGGAGACTCAGTTCCAGCCTAGGGTAGATCCTCAGAACGATGACCATACTGACCTCGTGGAACAAGCGGTAGAAGACTTCCTAGAAGTCCGACCCGCGGGCCACGAGGAGTTCCACATCCCGGTAGTTACCCCTCGCGAGGTAACTAACACCATCCGACACCTAAAACCTAGTAAAGCCCCTGGGCAGGACCGTGTAACAGCGGAAATGCTCCAGCACCTACCCCATAGAGCCGTGATGCACTTGACCCGCATTTACAACGCATGCCTCAGCATGTGCCACTTTCCAGCTGTCTGGAAACAGGCGCGTGTGGTATGCGTTTTGAAGCAGGGAAAGAATCCGGTTTTTCCATCTAGTTACCGTTCCATCAGCCTCCTACCAGTTGTCTCGAAAGTGTTCGAGAAACTGTTCCTGTCCCGCCTCGGACCTCTTTTGGAGGAAAAAGGTCTCCTACCGGAACACCAGTTTGGTTTTCGTTCTGGTCATTCCACGACTGAGCAACTACTGCGTGTAGCCGAGAAAGCTTCCCTGGCTTACCAGGAGAGGGCTAAAACGGTGGCAGTGTTGCTCGACGTGGAAAAGGCATTTTCTACCACTTGGCATGAGGGGCTTGTCTACAAGCTCATACAGCAGGAAATCCCCCCTCCATACATTTACTTGGTGGCTAGTTTCCTACAGGAACGTAGCTTCCGGGTGAAGGTGGAGGGATCATTTTCTAGAGAAAGGCCCATTGGCGCAGGAGTCCCCGAGGGCAGTGTACTGTCACCGGCACTTTTTGCAGCTTACATGGCCGATCTCCCGACGCACCCCAACACACACATCTGTCAGTATGCGGACGATCTCATGATCTTCGCTACTAACAAGAACCCGCGCTACAGTTACCGACAAGTACAAGCCCACCTCTGTGCCATCAATAGATGGTGCGAGAACTGGCGTATGTCTATAAACCCGGAGAAAAGCTCTGCGATTCTCCTGGCTAATACGATAGCCAACCGGCTCCCGCTGGATCTCGTGCTTCGGCGCCGTCGGATCCCCTGGGTCACTACGGCGAAGTATCTCGGGATCACGCTGGACCGGCGGCTGACGTATAGACATCACGTCAGGGGCAAAGTACTGCAAGGCCACGCTGTCCTGCGGCAGTTGTACCCCATCCTCAGTTCCCAAACCATGCCCCTACGCCTGAAGCTTCGGCTGTATCGAGCGATCATCCCGCCTCTGGTCCTGTACGGATGCGAGATCTGGGGAGTGGTGGCAAGGTCCACCTTCATCAGACTCCAGACGTTGCAGAACCGGGCATTAAGGATGATATATGATACAGGCCGAAGATTTCCTGCCCATATCCTACACGAACATTCCGGCATCCCGTACATTGTCGACGTGATCAAAACTCGCGCTCGAACAATGTACAATAAACTCCAGAACCACCCCAACCCTCTGGTGAATACCCTGGGCCAATACGACCAGAGACAGCCGCGCCGATTACCATCCAAAAGATTGCCGAAGGACATCTTAAGTCCGGTGATCTAATCCAAGATGGGAAAGGCGAAAATGCAATCTGTACTCAAAACAGAGCGAATCACCAGTTCAGTTCACCTCTCAGCGAGTGACTGACGGCCAGAACCCTGGTAGGAATTAGCGCGTAAAATTCGCGCACAGCTCACTTGCGAACCAATCCCTACCCACAATTACTATAAAAATCCCTGTCCCAACAAATTTCCCAGTGAAAACATCCCTGTAGTGACACCGTCAAAACCATCGCGCAGGTAAAGCCGTATGACGGCTAGGTACTGCGGTAAAGACACTCAACCGGAGGAACATTCACCTCACCTCCGTTCGACTCGAACTGGCGTCTGGCGTCTGACCTCAGACTACTTGCGACTGACTACCTGCGACTGCCAGACCGGTTTGCGACCAGCGGCCCAGCAAGCTCCCAGCAGCCGGCGAGACATCGCGCTACCTGAGCGCAACCGGACCCTGCACTAGCGTGATACTTGGGCAGAGTGGTAAGGCCGCAGCCAACAGCTCATAGCTGGAACCTCAGGCGCCTTTACCAAGGTTGGCCCTCTACCACTCGCGCTTCTCAGCACCCTTTATCCGCTCTTCTTCTCCTACTATCCTCCTTCCTCTTTTTATTCTATCTAGGTTAAGGGCCCCCCCCACTCTTCTTAGACTAAGTTTCCTATTGCATTGCACAGACAGGCACAATTCTAAAGAGCTTCCCAATGCCGTCTACTCGCAGTCAGGCTTCCCGCCCCAAAACCCCCGACCCCCCTGATACACCTGAGCACAACTCCCCTGGTTCAACGCCAAATGCCTCCTTCTCATCGACGGACTCACCCCAACCTCCCGCCAACCCTCCTAAACCCAAAACCCCTACACCCTCCCCTATCCCGCGTCCCACACCCAATGCCTCTTTCACACCTACAGACCCATCCCAACCTGCCGTCAACCCTCCTAAACCCAAAACCCCTACACCCTCCTCTATCCCGCGTCCCATCATACTGACAACCCACCCCAACCCAGGACCCAAACCCGGAACCTCACCTGCTCCCCGCGTCCCCCTTACTGACTCACGCCGTGCCTCCACCTCCACATCCAATCCTGAAGGCCCAGCACCCAGCAGCTCCCATCCAACCCAGCGAGCACCTGCGGCTCAAATAGAGACCCGCCGGCACTCGCTGGACTCCAGCCTGCCCGGTACCTCTACAGGCACCGCACCCGTTCCAGCACCCCCCAACCTCACCCTTGGACCAACGCCCTCACCCACTCCTACACCCGTCTTGCCCCCGGCCCTTACACCTACGCAGGCGCCACCACCATCGAGATGCAGCCACCCATCTATGTCCACAAAACCTACGCAGCAGTGATCAGCAAAGTGCTGAAAGATTTTGACCGAGAGTACCCCAACAACCTCTACTCCTTTGCAACTGCACCCATCTCTCGGGATTTCCTGATCAGAACCCGCACTCCAGCGGATTATACACAGCTGTGCCTATACTTGCAATCCCGGGACATTGCTTTCCACGAAACGCCGCGGGACACCACCAGGACACATCGGCTAGTGGTTAAACCCTTCCCGATGGACCACGAGGAATAGGAGATCAAGCTCACCCTGGAGGATATGCATATACATGTCACCAGGGTTGAGCAACTGAGCAAATATAATGCCGCCAGAACACCACTCCATGGTTGAGGTGGCCTCTGATCAGGACCGTCAGGTGCTTTTGGGCATTGAAGAACTCTTCCACTGTCGTGATTATGTGGAAGAATACAGACTCTTCCCAACACAATGCAACAAATGTCAGCAGCTGTGCCATACGGCCGACCAGTGCAGGGCGCGCGCCATGGTTTGCTCGAAATGCACTGGCGGTCATGCCTCAGCTGGCTGCCCAGTCCCACCGCACCTCAGGACCTGTGCCCTCTGCAGACAGCAAGGGCATGGTGCAAGGTACAGGTCATGCCCCGAATACAAGAGGCAACTGCATTTCCTGCGCCAGAACACAGGCAGGCAACCACTTGCCGGTTCCCGCAGGGAACAACAACCCAACACTCCAGCCCCCCCCCCTGCAGTACACACAGAGCAACCCCGCGGACCCTCTCAAAACCACCCGCCGGCTGCGCCAAGCCACCAAGCTCCAGCAGCGGGCGGCCCAGACCCCCCAACCAACTCAAGGCAGGGTGCCCACCAACACTCCAGTAGACTACACATCAATCTGTCGTGAGTTATTATACTAATCAACATAACTCTAATCGTTTCAGTGTCGACAACCTTCAACCAGCACGTGCTGACGAGACATCAGGGACTAACCGGTAATGTACGGCGAACCCCGCCCCACACACTACTTCTTTTATTGCATGCTACTAACTGCATTCTCGCGCAAGCCTACATGTAATCTAGCACTAACCGTACTAACATAACTCATCTCCGTATTCCTCTCTAAATATTTAAGTATATACTACTAACCACTGGGCGCCACGCAGGATTTGTCATGTGTGTCGCCCAGCTATATCACTGACCCGCTCGCATGCTTGCATGCCATCACGAAACTAACGTAATTAACAGGGGTGCTCATGTGGAACCCGGCCCATTAGACTTAGTCTTACTTAACTTACCATTAACACCAGTATCTCCTGCATGGCATGACATTAGTTTACTAACTGCATGTGCATGGGGAGGCGATGTAGCGCACGGCCTTGCATGCCGGTCGATCGCCACCGGGGCTGGCGGGTGTGGGGCCAGTCCTTTAAAAAAAAAGATCTCTTCAGACCTGGCAATGGAGCAGGTAGGACCTACCTGAGAGCTCGTCAGAACCGGTTCTTCGTCATGGCCAAGAAGAAACCTCGCAGCACAGCACCGGTTCCTGCCGGCAAGGTTCCAGCATCTACAGCCGATACCAGCGCCTCTAGCACACATACCGGCCAACCAACAGAGATCTCAACAGCAACTCCCGACGCATCTAGCAGCAGTACTGTGGAAGCGGTGGTGGCAGCGCCGTTCCCGGTCTGTGCTACGGATTCACCGCCGACCACTTCCAGGCTACTGGACAACTCCGGTATCCCTCCTGCTTACAGTAGCAATGCTTCGACTAACCTACCATCGCAAGGAGTTCCTAGATTTAATTGAGCTCCAATGGCCTGAAGAGCTTTACCAACTTTGTACTGTGCAACGGGATAGTGTTGCTAAAGTGGTGTCGGATCAGATCATTATTATGACCCTGGATGAAGACCGATGTGACCAGATTCTTCAAAATGTATTGCCTACGAATCCCTGCCTGTCGCGGATGTTGGATGAGCAACAATTGGCGTCTGGTAAATTGATATGTAGTGTCGCCAGAAATGGATGCCTAGACGAGAGCCAAAGCGTTACCTCTAGCACTGGGCGTTTTACATATCTGATTGTAACGGACGCAGGTGGAGGCAGTGCGATGGATCGGACTGTTCTGAGACGAAATTTAGAAAAGGTGATGGATATTGCTCAGAAACATGGGAGGATCTCTACCCTCTGTGCTGTCACCGGTCACGTTGATGCTTCCACTGTTCGCAAGGTACTCGAATATGTATGTAGACAACGGTCTGCGTCTATACCGATAAAAATGCATCATACGTGGAAATCCCGTATGGGATCTGCCTTGGAATCTGACATGGCGGAATTTGTCCGCCCAAAAGGGACTCGGAATGTAGAGACTATTGTCCTAGAGTCACTTCCTGGAACTTCATATGCTGAAATGCTCAAGAACATGAAAACAGATGTTCCACCAGATAGGATTTCGGTGGAAAGAGTTACTAAATCGAGTGATGGCACCGTGCATAATAAAATTAAAGGTCCAGAGGTGGGAAGACGACAGGCCTTCCGGGAACGAAGATGAACAACCTGGCTAAGGTCAATCTACAGACAGTGACACAGACAGTAATGATATTAGATATTGACGACCTAGTCGATGAAACTGGCGTTAAAGAAGTAATTGCCGCTACGCTTGGTAAAACCTTGGGAGACATCTCAGTTAAATTGGCGAATAAGCTCAATAGCAATGGCGTTCGATATGCGTTTGTCACTATCGATAAGGTTTCGGCCCAGAGGTTGCTGGCGCAAAACCGAATAGGTTGTGGTTGGGAAAGATGGAGGGTGCGTGAAACCACCCGTCTGCCCAGGTGCTATAATTGTCATCGATTGGGCCATATAGCCAGAGGATGCAAACTGACACCTGCTGCGGAACTCTGCCATAATTGTGGTAAAAGTGATCATCAGCGACAGGATTGTACCTACACGCCGTCTTGCTATATTTGCAATGTTGAAGGACACAGAACGGAGTCGATGCGATGTCCCAAGTATAGGGCACTAATTCATCAACAGAGGGAGAAAAGGGATCGGATGCATCCTGTTCAATGAAAGTTCTACAACTGAATGCTGATCGGAGTAAGAGAGCCGTGGATTTATTACGGCACAAATGTACATCTGAAAATTTACACTTTGCCATTGTGGCGGAACCCAACAAAAATATGACGAAATATAGTTCTAAATGGCTTACAGACAACAGACTTGATGCGGCCATTTATCTACCTCATGATTATTTTAAAGTGCGTGCCACCGGAGGTGGAGACGGTTTTGTATGGATAGACATTGGTGATTTTGTAGTGTATTCGTGCTACATTTCTCCAGCGTGCAATATTGACGCTTTTCAGCATTTTCTTTTTGTTTTGACTACTAGTTTACAACAACACCGTAGGCGTCTGCTAATAGGTGGAGACTTTAATGCTAAAGCACACTGCTGGGGCTCCCCAACTGAGGACAGAAAGGGTAGTGCATTGGCAGAATGGGCTGGTGAATGTAATCTTATCATTTTAAATGATGGGGTGCTGCCTACTTTTGAAAGAAATGGAGGATCTTCCTACATTGATCTGACCTTGTGTAGTGCGGATCTTAGGAGCAAGGTGCGGAATTGGAATGTGAGCGATGAGGAAAATTTAAGTTATCATAGAAGTGGTGATATCCGTTCCATCTCTATCGTCTTCCTGCAGATCTATGGGCTGGATTTATCGAAACGAGAAGAAGGACCAATTGCTGGCACATCTGGAGGAACAAATTAGTTCAGCTTTCTTCATCAAGCGTATGGAATAGACCAGGTTATCTGCAACGCCTGTGATTCTGTATTACCTAAGAAATACCTTTGTGGCCGCCGCAAAGGAGTCTATTGGTGGAATGATGTCATTGCTTATTTACGAAGGCAGTGCAATAAGGCTAAACGCCACCTTACTAGAACTAACAGACGTAATGTCGGCTATGATGAAAAACAACTTGCCTTACGTACCTATAAGGATTGTCGTAACGCCCTTAAAGGCGCCATCTTTAAAGCGAAAAGAGATGCCTGGAACACACTTTGTGCAGAAGTTGATGAGTATATTTGGGGTCTAGGTTATAAAATTGTTATTGGAAAATTAGGCTTGCGTTCGCCATTAGTTCTCACCGATGAAGAACAAGTCCTGATAGGAAAAACTTTGTTTCTTGCACATGCTTTGCTCATTTGGCCGGAGATTAATGTTCCTATTGTAACTATTCCCATTTGTACCACTGAGAAGATTCACACTGCAGGTCGTCGGATCAAGTCTGGGAAGATGGGCGGCCCGGATGGTGTTCCTCCAGAAGTTGTAAAGCTCCTTGCTATAGTAAAACCAAACTTACTCCTTGACGTCTTTAATTCCATTTTATGTACCGGCGAGTTTCCCAGTAAATGGAAACTTGGAAGGTTACTTCTTATTGATAAACCTAGTTTACCAGGAAGGAGTAAGTCTTACAGACCAATTTGTTTGCTTAATGTTCTGGGTAAACTCATGGAACATATACTCAATAGACGTTTAATTGCTGAGATTGAGGCAGGGGAGGGATTTTCTCCTAACCAATTTGGTTTTCGGCAAGGATTGTCTACCATAGATGCCATTCACGCTGTACAAACATTTTTGAGCGATGCACAGAATGTTTCTCCTAGGTAAGTCGTCCTGGTGACACTGGATGTTAAGAATGCCTTTAATTCAGCACCGTGGAAAGGCATCATTGCTGACCTTAGGCGGCGTCAAGTCACCCCTTACTTAATCAGGCTTCTTTGTAGTTATCTCCATAACCGGATAATTCTGGTGGGTGACACCAAGAAACTGGATATGACGTGCGGTGTGCCACAAGGTTCGGTTTTGGGACCCACTCTGTGGAACATTTATTATGATGATGTCCTCCGAGTGCAGTTGCCATCGGGAGTTACCTCTCTTGCATACGCCGATGATTTAGTCCTTCTTGTATCCGGAGAATTCCGCGAAGAGGTGGAGGATAAGATAGAATGGGCTACACATCAAATTCAAATGTGGAGGTTGCGAAAGGGCCTACAGTTGGCTTCTCAGAAGACCGAGCTTATTACTCTGGAAGGGAGACGTTCCTAACGAGAAGTGACTGTCAATATTAGTGGAATGTCACTGAGGTCTCAAAGACAATTGCGCTATGTGGGTCTTCAGTTTGGCCATAAGATCAACATGGGTGCACACCTTAAATATGTGGTTGGTAGGGCAGAAAAGACGATCGCTGTTCTGAGTCGCTTAATGGTCAATGTCGGTGGTCCTAAACCAGGTACTAGAAAACTCCTTGGTAGCGTGGTTAATTCAATCCTCCTGTATGGTGCGCCTGCTTGGAAGGACTGTATATGTGAAGGCAATATACCGAACTTGGCTAGAGCGGGTACAGCGGAAGGTTGCATTACGTGTATGTAGTGCCTACAGAATAACCTCAACGAAGGCTCTACAGGTTATAGCTGGGATCATTCCCATACATCTATTGATCCAAGAACGCACCTATAATACGGGGGCTAACTCTAGGGGACACAAGATCTTTGTCCGAGAACAGACCCTTCGACAGTGGCAGATGGAGTGGACACAGGAAGTAAGAACGGCTCACTGGACTAAGCTGCTGATTCCTGTGATCGTAGCCTGGACATCTCGGAGGCATGGAGATGTCGGATATTATCTGACAAATTTTTGACCGGCCATGGTCGTTTTAAATCTTACCTGCACCGCATGGGACTAGTTGATAGAGACATCTGCTCATACTGTACACAAATTGACACTCCAGAGCATACGATTTTACATTGCTCCAAATGGATTGCTATACGCCATCGGTCTTAAGCCCAACTAGGCCAGATTGTAACCTTGAACAACATTTTACCCCTTCTACTAGGGTCCCAGGAAAATTGGCTAACAATTGATCAAATGATCACCTCCATTCTCCGGGCGAAGGAGCAACGTGCCAATCAACCTTGACGTGGCCTGTGCTGCATAACATGTGATGGCTACACTAGTACACCAGTATGCTGACCATCTTTCAGGCACTTCTTCCTGAAGTAATACCGCTTGGTGGTTCCAGGAAGAACTTCTCATGGCCTATAGACTGTGTACTTACTCAATTGTATAACAACCTCAATGAGAAAATTGTAATATAATTTTGAGCAAATAAAAAAAACCTACCATCGCAATCAGCGCCCTCTGTGGCCCAATCGGGCCTCAGTGTGGTTATCTACGGAGTTCCCAGAGACCTTCCGCGCGTTACATTGCCACCGCCGCACAGCACGAGTGGACCTCAGCAATGAGGGCCACGCGTATCATCACTCGCAGAGGGCCATCCTGCCTCATGCGACTAGTCTTCGCCGATTCACGCGATCACGCTGCTGCCTTACGCACGGGCCTGCCCTTGTTACGGCGGTGGTTGCGCGCTGAGGTGAGCCGAGCGGAACGCCAAGTACCCTGCCGCCGCTGCTGTGTCTACGGACACGAAGACACCCACTGCACCGCCGCTCCTCGGTGCCGCTACTGTGGCGCCCAGAACCTCACCAGCGACTGCACATCACACGATCTACGCAGACGACGCCGGTATTCTGCCTCCTGCAGTGGCTTTGGCCACTTTACGGGACAAGCACAGTGCCCACTATATCCCCGGGACGGACACACATACACACCAGCACCTCCCAACGCAGCTACACGGCCTGCACAAACGACAGCACCTTACACCGCAGCTCCACGGCCGTACACACGAGCGGCCCCAACCACTACAGGAACACCACCAGTCACCGCAGTAACAGATTCATTGCCACAGACCGCAGCAGTCCCAGCACCCGTCGTCGCCGATAGCATCCTTCGAGACGCGGTTCAAGACCTCCATTCAGAGGTTCTGAACATTGGCTCTCTGGAAGCTATCACAGGACACAACAACACGCAGGCAAATACCAACGTCACTGAGCTCCTACAGTGCCACGACCACGCCACAATCAACGCCCTAGCACCACACACACCTCACGGAGCACATACAGATCCTCACCAAAACAAGCGAAGAACTCGCCCGACTACGCCAACAAACAGAGACCATCTACCGCAACACACAGAAAATCAAAGACACCACAACACTAGAGACTAGAGTCAACCAGATATTTGAGATCATCACATTCCCCAGATTTTCCATTGGTCCCTCAATGCAACACACAAACGCCCCAAGTCGCAGGTCAATGTCAGGGCATCCACCATGATATTACACCTGCCCTCACCTACCATTATCATAATATGCACCCACAATCATCCAGTTTGCTTCGGCGGTACCGGACCTCATGTCACCCCTTGTTGAAAATAAATTGTACCACAACAAAATAACTTTAGTATAGTTAAAATTTTAAAAAAAAATGTAAAGAAAAGATCTCTTCAGTCCTCATAGGGCCGACCTGGCCGCAGTATTTCTTCAGTCCTCGTCGGGCCAAGTAGGCCGTAGTAACTCTGTTCGACAACATCAATTTATAGGAAATATTTGCCGAGTAACATCAGTTCTAAATAGTTGTAGCTAGGGTGCAGAGGTGCTCACCGTCAGAGTTATTTTCTGCAACGTTTACCGTCAGACATATGAGGCTCATAGTTCATGATATTGCTTGTAGAGAGGCAATCGCCTAATGCAGTCATAAGTTTCCGGCGTAGTAGCTGCCCCGGTTCACCTACACCACATCGAGAAGCATGCTATTCCAAGCACGTGCTTTGTCCCTGGAATACTCAGCAAGGAACTACACAACGGCCCCATCGAAATCATCTATTTGCTCCGCTTCTAGAGTTTACCGGACCGCCCGTGGAGAAAAGCTCTGTAATGCATTTACGGCGCCGAAGTTTAAGGAAAGGATTCCATTTCCCTAGCACACCACGGACATTTGGGTGAGGACATTGAACTATGTTTTTCATTTTATGTATGTAAATGTTTATTCTGGGGGATTTTAGGTTAGGATTAATGTGATATTTGATCATGTTTGGTGTACGAGCCTGAAAGGTCCAAGTGAACCTTTTCTATGAAAGACTGGTATCCAAAGTCGAAAGGGTCAAGTGGGTTAGCTTTGTTTACGCCAATGTGGTTTGGTGAGCTATATCCACTGCCCTCAGTATAGTCCAATGGAAGTAGTGTATAGTCTAATGGAATAGGTCATTTCTTAAGGAGTTTTTTGTAATTGTTTGCCCAATTTTGAATACTGTTCTTTAATTCTTTCATACATTCCTATTTTGTTCATACTTCACAATCACATTGTGTGTGTATATATATATCAAGTTAATGTTTCTTAATTAGTTGGATCTTTTAGTTAACTTGTTGTAATTCATTATAAATTAAATATATTCAAGGAAAAGCATTTTAAAGTGTATTCACCTGCAAACCTACCCCACCGGTCCATTTCCAGTACACTTCTACAAAAGAGATATTCACTTTCCTCCGCTAAGCCATGCTAAGTGGGGTAAAGGAAAAGTATGTGATGCATGGCCTAGCATGTGAATACTGATAAAGCGACAGCAAATGGTAGCAGTTAAGCAAGAAAAGTGGGAAAGTGTAACAGCTATTATGACTGTTATTTGAGATGTACGGGACGTAGTTTACGCAAAATTTTAAATAAACCAGTATTTAATATTATGTGCGTTTTGACTGTAGGTGTCTATGGTAGATGAAGCGTATCCTTAATTTTTGCCTGATTTTTTGCAGCCAATTCCTGCTCTAAGTACAAGTGGCCGCCATTTTCTTTTTATTTTGGTGTTGTTAGGGTACTCATATGATAGGTCATTTTTATCAGAGGCGTTTACTGAATTACCTTGCTAAGTATGATCTAACAAAAAGTTTGTAAAATCGGCTAGAAACCGGAATTCGCTCTCAGTAAACGAGTCGTATGATTTTGAGGTGTACTTTAGCGAGGAGTACGTTCTGTGCCATAAACCGCTGTTCCTCTGTGTTTTACGCATTCTTCTGTCTAAGAACGTCAGGCAATACGTTTTGGTAAGCGCAAAACTGGACGAAAGCACACATGGCGTTTGATGGGTGGCCTACCTTCCAAAAATAAGGGGTGGTTGACTCACCTGGTATATAAATATTTTAAAAAGGGAAGTGAGATGGCAGTTTTAAAAAACGCCAGACTATCAGTAAATGGCATTTAAATTATTTAAAAATCTCTGAAACGTTTGAAAGTATAATAATAACAGCCTAATGTGTCCCTTGAAGGTCAAAGGCCTCCTGCTAGAGGGTAGCTCTGTTTCACTAACGCGGTGAGCCACTCTGCGTTAGGTTTTGTAAGTATATATCTTCCAAAATTAAAATTTCACAGATTTAATTAGTACCTAACAAAAGATTCTAGTTTTACAATTTCAGAATTCCCTGTCTCCCTAAACTATTATTAGTTTTCACACACATTTTGTTCATTTTCACATGGATATGACATATGAATAAGGTATGGCCCATTTTCATCACCATTAACAACCATACATATACTTGCAGGCGCTAGACGACACTGGGCCTTTGAGGTCCGTGATTTGCATTAACTTTCTTTAAATGTTCCTTCATGAGATGAATTTATTTTTCCATAGTGCTATTTTTGTAAGCCCAGTATGCTAGTCACGAGTCTGTGCAAATATTTTGTGTACTTATTAATAAGGCTAAAGTTTTCATCGCATCAACCTTTTTGCTTACAGCTACTAACTCATTTTCAACTATTCGGTTTAGGATATCGTGTGGCCTCACAGAGTCATCTTTATTTCCCTGCATTTCCTCTAGCTTCTTGTTTTGTAAGTCTTCACTAGGCTGCTGGCGTTTCTGCCTTGCCTGACATATTGCTGTCGTGACGTTATCTAGTCTTCTTAGTAACGCGGTGTTGCTTTCAGTAAACAACTCCGTTAATTATTGTTCATTCTGACGTGTGAATTTCCTATCTATAGCGCGTCTCACCCTTAAAAGACAGTACACGTTAAATGGAGCGCAGTGTTGCAACATGTACTAGTTGCGAATCTTTCTCCGCGAGCGACTCGAGGTGGCCTGAGTCCTGTACTTAGTCCTTCAATTGCTGCTTGACGAGACGGGCACTTTTAACTTTGGTATCCCTGCACGCCTTTGTTACTGTATGACCTAAATTTACAAATGACTCGTCTGTATAAACAATTGATTTCCCCTGGTCCCTAAACCTTTTACGTCTTTTAGATATTTATGTCGCCATCTGATGATATCGATATCGTCTCTTTCTATTAATATGCACTTGTTACCCTTTCTTTCATATTCGAACCCCAAATCAGAGTGGCCCTTGAGAAATTTGGTAGGGTCTCATCACTGTTGAACTGTGACAAAATTATATTCAGCGTGGGTGGAATATTTGCAAACAGTAAAGAATGAACAATTCGCCGCACTCCACCTTGCACTATTCAATCATATTGCGTTAACCTAGCGTTTTGTGTAGTCCCGCCCTTTTTGCTTTCTTTTTCGATGGCGTTCTTAGAAGTCCTTTCGTTAGTTCCTTTTTAATCATACACACTACTGCTTCTGAACACCCGATAGCCTTAGCTGTTTCTTTTACTGCCTTACACGCATTTTACTTAAAAATAATCTAACACATTCATAATTATTTGGCGTTCCTTACTTTTTTATTTACCAACATACCGTCCCTTCCTAGCTTCACCCTCCATAACTATAAATATTTACAAAAATATTAAACAAATAACGCAATAACAGCTCACAGTTACACACACGGCTTCTTTCGAACTAATGTTACTGCTGCTCCTTATACTATCTTCTGTGTCAGGCCTGACGCTGAATAGATGAATACGTTTTGTTTGCCTTACTGGATAAAAGAGAGAGGTTACTGCCTTTTGGTTTATTTTAAAAACTTTCTCCAACCTTCCTCAACATTTGTTCTCGCTGGTTCCCTGATGTAAACTCAATAACAAAAAAGTTTCACACTGCGTAACTTTTGCAGTGCACATATATAAAATTTTCCGAAAACATTTAATTTAAAAAATTATAACACTTAACTGGGTAAACATAGAGAATTCAAAGTAGGCAGGTAGTAGCACTATAGTTTACTCTACCTAAGAAAAAGATATAGATGCATTCTAGCAGTTAGTTTGTTAGTTTGTGCGTGATGAGTGTAGAAACAGCAAATATCGGACTTCTATTGAAAAAAACGTTTTCTGAAGAAATTTGGACCTATAGAAATGTATAATGACTTTGAAAAGGATATAACCTGATAGAGAAAAAAATTCTGCATAGGATAATGTGTTCAAACCTGAAATTTATAACAAATGAATATTTATACCATGCTATTAGGAATCTGGCAACAGAGCGAGGGTAGAAAAGGACGCGGCTAATGGCAACTTGTATGCGCTAGATAGAGACAGAGATGTCCCATTTAACTCCATACTGTCTTCTAAGAGTGAAACGCCATATAGTTCCAAAGTTACATTGGAAATATTATCTATAATAGTCTGTCATTCAACCGTTGACTGTGTTCACTTCACTTAGATTCATGTTCTCTATTCTGTTGCATTAAGGTATCATGCAATTTATCTCAAGATGTTTGTTATGTTCAACTTGTCTAATCTGGTTAATTTGTTATCTAGCTAAAACAGTCTCCCTAGCTCCAGCAGCAAATCTAAAATATGTATTGCGGAGGTACACGTATGTGCCGGAATTTGCTATGGTTTATTCGTCTTATACGTAAACTTGCCTCAGTGAAGGGTGTGACCATTTGTTGGGTGGCCTTGTCATTGTCGGAGCTCTTCGTCGAGTTCTACTAAGCTGACTGGTTGTTCATGCGTTTCACTAGTTAGTGTCACTGTTCAAAAATATATGCCTTTCATACACACAAAGATGGAATAATCTTACTCTTTGTTTTGATAACAATGTTCACTAGTGTCTTCCTGACGTCCTGGATTCACGTCCGGTGCTCCAAAGGGTATGTAAGTCCCTTTCTATGTCCTCAAGCCTCGTTGAGCATATTGAGACGAAGTTAATTAATTCCATGAGCCACCAAGTGGACAATGTTCATATGTATTCATTACTCCACATCTTTCTGTCTCGAGTTCTATTGCCCAGTGGTGCTTCTGGAGCTTCCTCTTGCATCCAGCGGAGCTCTGTGATTCGTCGACGGTCTTCGAAAGGTCGGTGAAGAGAGGGATTTGAGCTAGGCAGTGGGATGATGAATTCAATATTGTGGCCTGCTTTGGATAAGTCGCGACTCGATATCTTGCCTTTGTTTGGAGTAGCAATGATGTGGGGGCTGTTTGGTGTAAATTCGCCTTTGGCGAACGTGTGAATTTTGCCTCATAGGTTTTGTGTACGAGATAAGGTAAGTGTGGGTGATATATTTTTAAGAGAGACATCGCCTTACGTGGCCATCAGGGTTTAAGGTCGCTTTCGCTCTGTTTTAATTTTGCAGGCTTAGGGGATTGATTCTGTGCTTTATGCAATTTCCGACAATTTTCAGTCTGCTTTTACCTGTTCTTATGAGGGTGCTATGTTATATACAATAGCTGGGTTTATCTTCCTTTTGCACACCGGGCATATACCAGAATGAGTTTATTGCCTGGAATATAAGGGCTTTAAGTGAAGTGGAAAGTATTCTAAGACTGTTGCTCTCTATTATCACGCGCTGCACACGCTAGTTGAAGTCTGGGCATTTCTTCTTCCGCTCCACTCGCACTCTGACAGGCAGAACAAAGTTCACACACATTGCTTAAGTTTGGAAGACACATACTATTTTGTGAAAATATTAGTAAGAAGAATTTTATACCCAGGAATAATTAATTATGATTTATTTAAACGTATACATTTTCGATGGTTTCGAAATGGCAATATTTACGTTGACATACATTTTCTAACCTTATTTTTATCAAAGAATAGACGTAATTGTCACTGAACAAAATGGGGATTCATTCTTGACCCTACAATACGATTTGAAAAATGTAGACCAAATTAATGAAGTTGAGTAAGGAAAAAATCACATTATGAGCGCTGCATTTCCTATTTAAGAGACAAGTACAAAATTTCAAATTGGGAAGTGATTGGTCTACTTTTTGGTGCTCGTGGAGTGATTACTAAATGTACTACTAATTTGTTCCGACGTTTTGAATTACAATTAGGTGTTTAAATGTATTAGTTTACACGGTATTCGTGATTCTTTGTACATTTTACACAATCTGTATACTACACTAAATTAAATAAATACATAGTTCTAAAATGGTTAGCTGTCTAATTTCCAAAAGTTATAATAATTTTGTACATTATTACACTTTATCTAAGAAATATTTTTACATTATACGATTTATCCTTTACCATATTTAAAATTATCCTTTCTACATATTTCTAGCACGCGAGTCTATGACAACCCTAAAACAGGACAGCTATCCAACTACCTACTACATTTTCTCACATATTTCCCTTGCAAGAGTAGGCACTAGCGGCAATTTGTGCATGTGTTTATCACACTTCTGTGGATACCATCACATAATAATATAATTGGAAGTGAACAAGCGCATAACGCAGCAACACAGGTAACGGAATTAAATGTAGTATCAGAAACAATTATATTGTAATTCCTTACAGCGACACAGTTACATACTTTAACAACCAAATATTGTGTACAACCAATGGCGAACCTCTTGGATGGAAAACTCAAGAAGTAAACTCCATGAAGTGTGTAGAACTTTATTTGTCAATTAACCGGCGAAATCAAACTGTAATTTCACGACTGCGACTCGGACATCCCAAGCTGACACATCTGTATCTTCTGAACAAAAGCTCTCCTCTAGTGTGCGACATATGCCAAACAACAATAACACTACTTCACATCACTGTCACATGTTCAAAGTGTGACGTCCAACGCAAACAACACGGTACCTATCCTGAAGCACAGAATGACGTCTCTCATGCACAGTATAATTACATTTCCTTTATCACTGTATTTAACTAAATCTTAAACTTGTCAGCTGTGTATGTTGTGTTATGTAAATGCATGGCATTGTATTCATTATGTAAATGGTCCCGATAAGGCCTAAAAGGTTAAACCGATGTAAATAAAACTTCATAAAGAAAGGAGTAGAGAAAGTCATGTGAGTGTAACACATTTTTTTTTTCTTTCTCTAATATGTATATTTAGGAAAGTATTGTATTCCACACAAACATTTGATGTCGAGATTTCACCGGAAATGTGTTTTGAGCTGTCCTGAATCGCGCGCGCCTGTGTGTGTGTGTGTGTGTGTGTGTGTGTGTGTGTGTGTGTGTGTGTGTGTGTGTGTGTGTGTGTGTGTGTGTGTGTGTGTGTGTGTGTGTGAGTGTCAGTCTGTGGATAGCAAAACTCAAAACCTAAAAGTCGATTAAAAGCCAAAGTTTAAGTTTAATGATTTTCAAGGAGCGACACGAAGATTTTGATTAAAATGCCATATGTTTGAGATATTTTGATGACAAATGAAACATATTTTGAATTTTCTGGCTATGGTCTATGTATAATAGTCCTGTTTACTCTGGATGACTTTTGAATAACTCGTAAACCATAAGAGATAGACAAAATCTTACTGTACAAAAAAGTAGATCTTGCTAAAACACACAATTTATATCCTAATAAATTTTTTGTAGAGTGAAGCATTTCGCAGATATTCCTTGGTATTTGTATAAGTTTTGGAGAACTTACTGTCAAATGGAACATCGCTGTTCATTTTTATATGTTAAGCGTGTAAAGAGAACGAAAATTAAAAGCTTTAAAAGATTTAACTATCGCTCAAAGCCAACTGTATACCCATGTTCCAGTTGCACGTGCAAGAAAACTAGCAATAAAATAATTTCAGCAAATTAACACGAAATAGATAGAAGTATAAGAGTTTGTAAGAATGGTTAGTACAGATTAGAGAAAGTCATGAGTGCAACACATCAGATTTTTTATGTCTCTCGGAAACGGTTCTAAAGATTTTGTTCAAATTTTGTGTTCAGGTAAGGTTTTGCTTCTTGCATTGATGTCTTGACTGAAAAAACGCGATTTTACATATAAAAAACATGCTTTTATTCCCTCTTCTGAAAATTATACAATTTTCTGTATGTCTGCAATAGAAATCCTACGTGTTACACTCAAACTGTTTTCTCTACTCATATTCAGGTAACACACTGACATTTCTTTCTCTATTCACTCTTCTATAGACAATTTTCCATAAAAAACGTAATTTTACAAAAAAAATTGGTTTTTATCCCCTCTTTTAAAATAAGTCATACAATTTTCTGTATGCTTGAAATGGAAATGCCACATATTACATTCACATTGTCTTCTCTACCCACTTTTAGAAGCATTCACACTGTGTTCTCCTCTCACTTTTAGGTAACACATTCACATCTCTTTTTCCTTAGTCACTTTTCTACAAATAAGTCATACAATTTTCTGTATGTTTGAAATAGAAATGCTGCATACTACATTCACACTGTTTTCTCCACTCACTTTTTGGTAACACATTTATATCTCTTTCTCCACTCATTCTTCTACAAATAAGTCATACAATTTTCTGTGTGTTTGAAATAGAAATGCTACATATTACATTCACAGTGGTTTCTCTACTTACTTTCAGGTAACACATTCACATCTCTTTCCCTACTCACTCTTCTACAAACAATTCATATCATCTATATACACAAATTAGATATTTGTATTTGTAACTGTTAATCTCGTGAACCGCTTAACCGATCAACGCGAAATTCGGCACGTATATGTGCTTTTTCATGTGTTTTCATGGTAGCACTTTTACTACACAATATATTACTTTCAAATTGTATTCTACTCGCTTTTATTATGCGTAGCACATTTTATATCCTCTCTTTGCCCTTCAACGCACAATTCATACAATTTGCTATGATTGAAATGTAAATGCAACGTATTACATTCACACGATTTCCTCTACTAATAATTCTTCCTTTACGAGGCACAATCAGCCTTCTTTCGCTGCTCGTCCTTCAACATACAATTCATACAATTTGCTATATGTTTGAAATAGAACTACAGCATGTTACACTCATATTATTTTCTCTATTCACTTTTGTTTTACGTAACAATTGACATGTTATTCCCTATCGTTTATCAACTTCATACATACCAACGTCTATACATATCGTATGTTAAGTGAGTAAACTCCAAAGCTGGTTGACCGATCGCCATGAAAAGTGACATATCTAAGTGCTTTTTCATGGCGAAGGTTTTTATGCAATCCATTTTACCATGCAACTATTACGTTCACATGGTCTTCTCTACTCCCTGTTCTTTTACCTAACACACTACTCTCTCTTCTACAAACAATCCATACATTTTTCCATGCACTTGAAATCTAAGTGCAATGTATAACATTCACGCCGTTTTTCTACTCATTTTTCTTCTACTAGACAATCCCATTTCTTTCCCTACTCCCGCTTCGACGAACAATTCATACAATTTTCTATATAATTGAAACAGAAATGCGTAGTACATTCACATGACTTTATCAACCAGCTTTTCTTCCTGTAGTATTTGTTATTGTTTCAACAGTGCTTTTACTTAGTGTCGATCCGATGTTTTAATAAAAAATAATGAAATAGTTATCACAATTGGTGTCCCGAGTGCAACGAAAAGCACGATATGGAACAGTTGATAAAACAAATGTTAGCCAAGATGGACGTAATGGGAAATGAAATGAATTCCGGAATGCGGCAGAGGAAACAAATATGAAAGCCGAATTGGAAAAATGTAAACTACGGAATAAAAAATGTGGAAGCAAAAATTGATAAAATGGAAACAAAAATGGAAGCCAAATTGAAAATTTAAACTCTGAAACGGAAAAGATGAAGACGGGAATGCCCAATACGAAGATAGATATATGGGAGAATACTAACGAGCGGCTGGCCGTAGTTAAGGAAGCCATGGAAGAAGTCGACGGAAAATTTGAAGGGCCTTGGCCAATGTGTTAACGTCTTGGAAGATATAGTGGACGACAGCACCAAAGAATTGAACTCCATAATGGAACAAATGCTCGCCGAAAACCTTAGACTAGGTGGATATCTATGGCGCAGGCCTGCGTTCAGCAGTAGACGTTTTACAGTTGAAATGACGGTTTTATGGAATATTTGTATGTATTTTTCTATCTCGTATCTCGGAAATAACTCTTAACAATTACGACAAAAATTTTTATTTAGTTAACGATTTGCCTTTTCAAGTTTATATAAACATCTTCTCTCCCCCCCACCACAAAACCGGGAAGGGGGGGGGGGGGGGAATGCCGAGCGAAACTCGGTCGCCCAGGCACAGTATCATTAATTACTTTACTCACTGTTATGTGGATCTTAAAACAATGCACTTTATGGCATTAAAACCGCATTTAAAACCATTAATCGCTTTTCTACATGTAACATATTAAATGCATGTGCTGTTAATACTTTGCATCTTATTTTCACTTAGCATGGCATTTGTGTCATACTACTGCATTATTAACCATAAAAAATGTAATAATGCAGAGTTTACCAAAAATTTCTAAAATAATTATTTTCGTTTGTTGTACCTTGCTTGTTGAGAATTTCAATGGCGTACGTGATGTTGCTCTGCTTGTAAGAGAACAGAGTGGAGCAAGCAGAGGAAATGCCCAGACTTCAACTACCATGTGCAGCACGTGATAATAGAGAGGAACAATCCAGTGGCGGCTCGCAGTCAAAATTTTAGGGTAGGCAAAGTGTAACAGTAACAACAATAACAATAACAATAATAAATAATAATAATAATAATAATAATAATAATAATAATAATAATAATAATAATAATAATAATAATAATAATAATAATAATAATAATAATAATAATAAACCCCGTTTATCCGAAATATAGGGGGCGAAGTGATTGCGGATAACGCAAACAATATATTATTTGGTTGTTTAATAAGAGCAGAGTAAATGAGTGTGACTTACGGACGAACTACCGCCAAAACTAAAATCACGAGTGTCGGCAGACTTTTTTCCGGGGGGGGGGGGCACATGTTGGAAATTTGCAATCATATAATATTAAATCATTATTTTATTGTGAAAATTTATAGTATTTGTTGCAGATAACCGTATTATTTTGTGCTTAACAAAAATTGTTCTTTACATCAAAATTAAAATAATAGTTTAAAAGTCAGTAACTGACTGCACATTAAGTTCACCAACTTCCAAGGGGGGCCGTGGCCCCCCTTGCCCCCGTTTCGCGACGCCTATGACTAAAATAGATTAAGAAATTGAAAAATTGTCTGACTGCGGCTTTGTGTTAAATAGCTAAAACACTCCTCTTTTCATTGTCAGTGCGCCGCGAAAGCGAAATTTGTAATAGTTCACTAATTAAGTCGGTCATACTGGTATTACACAGAGATAACGACAGATTCAGATCTCTGAGGTCTTCGTTCGTGGAGTATGGCTGTTCGGAAAATGTCGCATAAATTCGGATTTGGGCCGGCAAGTGTTCGGACTGCTGGCAGACGCGTCTACGCATGCTCGGAGTGCATATACAGACCGAATGTTTCCTTATCCCTGTTCAAGGGCCTCGTACTGAGGAAATGGGGCCGGGCAGGCAGAGCTTAAGCTAGCCTGCTCTCCACTACCCAGGTTCCATGCGTATCATTTCTGCGGCGTGTTTCAAACACGCAGCGCAGTTTCGATGAATCGGAATTGAGATTAAAGGATTTGGCCATGCGCTGGTCATTATAACCGAGAAAACTTTTCTTGAACTGCAATTTAGGGGAAAATGACGCTTCAAATGATAAAATGCAGAATCATAGTTAAACATTATTTGTTGATGTATTACGATAGGGTAGGCAATGCCTACCCTGCCTACCCTGAGGAGCCGCGCCTGGAACAATCTTAGAATATTTTCCACTACACTTACAGGACTATTTTCCAGGGAATAAACTCATTCCTGTATATGCTCCTGTGTAATATTACGGATTACAGATTGTAAATTGCCGTAACAAAACCCATGCAAACATGAAGGCGCGAATGTTTCATTGGCATTTCTTATTCATGTTATTGTTGTATTTTATTATTATTGTTAGTTATTGCTATTATTGCTATTGTTATTGCCATAATGTTATTGTTTTTATTATTTTATTCTCATAAGTTTATTAGTCTTAATTATTATCATCATTATTACTATTATTATTACTATTTCTTATATTATTATAATAACAATCACATTGTTATTATTTTATAGTAATGATTTTTATTCGCGTTTATTATTATTATTATTATTATTATTATTATTATTATTATTATTATTATTATTATTATTATTATTATTATTATTATTATTATTATTATTATTATTATTATTATTATTATTATTATTATTATTATTATTATTATTATTATTATTATTATTATTATTATTATTATTATTATTATTATTATTATTATTATTATCATCATCATTATCATCATCATTATAATTATAATTCTTGTTGTTGTTATTACTATTATCATCATAATCATTAGTATCCCCATTATTATTTTTATTAGTTCTATTATTACTGTTATTTTTGTAGTTTTTACCATTACCATCAGAATCACTATTATTTGTATCATAATTATAGTTTTATTTTAATAAGTTTTAGTGTTATCATTTTCATTATTACATTAATGTTTTTGTTTTGTTATTGTTTATGAGTATTATTATTCTATTATTCTCATCGTTAATATTATCATCAGAGGCTACTGTTATGGTGACTTCACTCATAGAACAGCTGCTAAAAATGATTCCTTGTTGATTGATACAATGTTTTAAGCGTCTCCTTGTAACTATATGGACGTTTGTGAGAACTGCGGCTGTGACAGATTCATATGCTTCAACAATCCTTTGAGGGATTTGTTTAAAACGCAATAGTCTTGAATGTCTCCAAAAGAAACAATCTAACGGGGTTAGGTGAGAAGATCTTGTTGCCCTAGGTATTGGGCCACCTAGGCCCATCCAGTGTCCAGGATACAACTAGTTGAAATGGAACTTCCCAGGTTCATAATGGTAAGGCGGTGCATCATGTCGTTTGAACCAGTGCACAGTGTTGTTCCGCCATGATACAGGAACCTCATGAAGATAAACCTGAAACTCACCTTGCAGTAAGTCCAGATACCGTGGTCCTCTAAGTTTGGCAGGGAGAAAGACACCACCACCGTCACCGCCACCGTCAACACCATCACCACCACCACCACCGCCACAACCACCACCACCACCACCATCACCACCACCATCACCACCACCACCGCCACAACTACCACCACCACCATCACCACCATCACCACCACCATCACCACCACCATTACCACCACCATCACAACCACCAGCACCACTACCACCAAGACCACCACCAACACCACCGCGACCAACACCACCAACAACACCTACACCACAAGCACCACCGCCACCACCACCACTTGCACCAATGCCACCACCTCCAGCACCACCACTTATAACAACAACAACAATAATAATAGTATTAATAATATTAATAATAGCAGTAGTAGCAGTAGTAGTAATCAAAACAATAGTAATACTAATACTAATATGAAGAGTGATAAACAATGGTAAAGACACCAATATTAATAAAACAATAAATTTAACATTAATATTAATAATATAAACATTAAAAAACTATAACGTCTAACAAAAATAATAAAAATAATTAAAAATAATAAAATACAACAATAACATTAATGAGAAACAAAGAAATGCCAATCAAACATTACGCGCCCTCATGTTTGCATGGATTTTGTTACGGCAGTTTACAATCTGTAATTCGTAATGTTGGACAATAGTGGCACAAACAGGAATGAGTTTATTCCTCTCTCTTATCACGCGCTGCACACGCTAGTTGAAGCCTGGGCATTCCCTGTGCCGCTCGCTCTCTTACAAGCAGAACACACACCACTGACTGGATTTATCCCTGTATGTAGGTACTGTTTTAACGCACTACTTATCCAAGGACCGGCTGGACTGGGCCACCTGGTATAGTTGTCATATGTCCATTGAACCAATGTGAACATTAAGTGCATGTCCGAAGTACTTAACTATTTTAATGTGGTAATAGTCTACAACGTTTACAGAGAGATGCCTTTGAGTGTGGATACATTAAAGGAAAACATTATTTAGTAATTTTAGGTGGTTAAAATAGACCTATTCCGCGTTTTATTTTCAGTAATTGCAATTAATATCTAATGAAGCATCCAGTTGTAAAATTTGGGTGACATTGTAGGGTTAGTAAGATGGAGAGAAAAATTGCAACGCAAGCGAAGTAAACATAGCCATGTAATTTGTTGCTCTAAGGGAGAAGCTTTATCAGAAAAATTTCCGTTAGTTTATATAACTTTATAATTTCGAAGAGGTTATATAAACAACGTGTTCGCTAAATATACATATGAATAAACAACAAAGAAACGAGAACAAAAAATAGGCACTTAATGAGATTCGAACTAAGTTTAGGTCACCAAGCAGTGATTGCCAGCGACACGCCTTAGCGAGTTGGGCTATACCAACATACAACCTAAGCGTTACTGATGAAGTTTAGGTGTGTAAGACTGGAGTCGTTTTTACATATAGTCCACAATTTAATGGAAACACAGTAAGAATATGTTTTCTATGCGTGCACTGAAGTTGAATTTGCATTGTTTTCCCATTAGTGTAGAAGGGTTGCTGAAATATTGCTTTTCAAAACTGAGCCAATGGCTGCCATGCCGCTTCCTCTGACACAAGGGAAACATATGACTAATTTCATTCTTATACCATCTACACAAGCACGCCTGATTGATTATTACGTGGCCCTTTGCGCAGGTCTCAATGGAGTTGGGTGTTCACCTTTATGAAACATAGTGCATATCATGAAACCGCCACTGCAACACTATGTACGGGGCATACAGTGGACGAAGATAAACCCAACCTTCCCTCTTTCGCAAACGTCTGAGTTAGTGTGTTTGGTGGCTTTCCTCTTTGTTTCCTACATTTCTGTGACCCGGCACGCATTAGGGCAATTTGAATGCCATCGCAATTCCAGCACTTTATCGCTGAGCACCACTCAATAGCACCAAAGTAGTTGCTTTCGCTCATATTCTTTAAAATGACTGAAATGTAATTTGACTGGCACTGTTATTTGTATCGTTAGTGAAAATGAAGTATTTCTTTTGTTGTACCTTTCACATATTGCATTCTAACTACTGGTTTAGATACCTAAACTTATATAGCGTACGCTACGCTTGAAGTACATATCATTTCACACTTAATATCCTAGCAATTCAATTCCGAAATTTGCAGGTATACATGAATTTAGCATTAATTATTAGAAATATCTCTGAATTAAGTGTGATTCGGTTTCACCAACGTGTCACCGAAATCAGAGTCTAAACGGAATGGTAGAATGTAAATAAAACATGACACCGGTTGCTTCAGCGCCCTTTCTTTGAATCCTTCGTTTAGATATCTTAACGAATCGACAAAGTAATTTTGAAAGTTGTCAGAATACCTCCTGCGAACTTTTAACTGATTAACATGGCAAAATTAATTGCTGTTTGTTAACCTTGTGAAGGTGTTCGAAGTAACAGGTTACGTAAGCTAAGTGATAACGTTTGAAATTATACATAGTCGCAAATGCAGCATTAGAGTTGAAACATTTTGAATATATGGCTATTATAAGCAAATTCGAACAGAATTTAAGTTTTAGAGCGCCGCGAGAGGAAGTAAATAAGGGTGCGTAATTAGATCTTTTTCACAGAATCTGTAAAACCACAGGTTTCAATTTTCACAAATGGTTATTGAACTATGCGAGTATATAAAGGGCTGACTTATACGGTGGAGGTTTCAATTGTCCTTGTATTTTGATTAATTTAGTGTAAAAACAATATTTAGAAGCAAAGAAGGTTTGAAATATCTTTTCTGAAGAATTCCTCTTAACGGAACGGGATGGCTCAAGCGGTAACGTCTGTGGCCCGCATTCGGTAGGTCGCGGATTCGATCCCCGTGGCCGACCTTCTTGAGCCACGGGTTTTCTCGGAGGTTTGCTCGGGTCGCCAGGCGAATACTGGGAAGGATTTTCATATCCTCCGAATTTCCTGTCCGTGCATTTCGTTACACACATCACTTCATTTCACCCTTCATCGCGTTAGGTTTGTTTCTCGGTTGGAAGAGTCGGCGAGCGTCTCGACAGCAGCACAGCACAGCCCCGGATTGGAAGGCGAGCCACTGATTTGCGGGCTCCCCATGGCTGCTTCTAACTGTGCAAATGTGGGGGCCCTGCCATCTGCTGTGTCTAACGTTCCGGCCGCCCTTAGGATACATTCGCTTCATACATCCTCTCGGGGGGAGGTGCCCCGTTAGGGATATAGGCCTTTCGGTCGAGGTGCTATGTCCCCCTGCGTAAGTTGTCATTAAATCATTTAGTCATCCCTCTCCTTGAAACTGCAATTTGATAAACCTCTGTGATTTTTCTAACAGACAACAATTCACGAAGTATCAGTTTCCACGGGCATTGAAAGATAATAGGTAAATATCTTTTATATTTCCTGACTCCGCCTCCCTCCTGTAAACTTAGATTGAATTCTGCATTGTCTAAAGTTTTCTCTGAATTGTACGGGGACTTGTCCATACTAGTTTATAATTTGTAGGTACGTGAAATGAGACATTCTAGATTGAAGTATAAAGCAAACGCCTGCACCGACCTTATTAATCTTCGTAAATTAGCGACTCAAAATGTTTGGACATCACATAAAACCTGCCATTGCTGGAATGAGATACTCTCTATGGAGTTTTAATACCTTGTTTGGGTAATAGTCGCGGTTTACTGAACTGTGATTATCGCTAACTGTCCGTTAAGCGCCCTGGGTGGTAGTACTATGAACCATATCTAAAATATCTTAACATTTTGGTGTAGATAGAGACAGATTCTGTCAGCACAATTTTACGCTACCTAATAGTGACCTGCAGAACTTCATGTAAATACGGTGTTTGTAGTTCTCGTTCGTATGCGGTTTAATTTGTTACTTTAATTCATTTAATTCTAAACCTCATTTTAAATTATTGTGGCACGAACTTACTGTCCACTTAGATCGTGTAAGGGCCGTTGAAAATAAACACGGATGGAAGGCAAGTACTTACATTCCTTCTAATATGTGCTTCAAATAAGTATTGCAAACAAAACAGGTCTAATGGCACCTTGTTCTTTGATCAGCCCATTTCGACAAAATAAATAGTTTTTGTTCCAAATTGGATGCATATTTCCAATTGTAATTTGTAAGATGCGGCGTAGAGTAACGTATTTCTGACATAGTTTTGGTATTATGGGATATCACACAGGGTTTCGAAATAATTAATCGCCTAACAATAATTAAAGGAATATTACGGGCAGTTTTTTCACACATAAAGTAACTCGGCAACATTGAACTGAGGTCGGTCACAGATCTGAACCGGTTTCTGGATGTAAACATGTCGGTCACTTGCAGGGTGATGTAATGTTTTGAGAGATAACGATTCTCATTGATCTACACTCTCACAGTAAACATGGAAGGACACGGCATCGTATTTGTTTACGCTGACAACACATGCTGCTGTGATGTTTATGTACTGACCTAGTGAAAGTGACACCCAAACAATCTGTAGAATTGCCAATTTGTTTTCGACAAAAGTATCTCCATAGGAAATAGTCAGAGACAAAAGCGTAAAATACAAAATGTGTTCCAAATACCGAGATCTATCACTGGTTTAAATGTATGTAATGAGTTCCCTTCCATCCTGTATGTTACGGAACAAAGCTATGTCTTAATTTTACATTAAGGATAGGCAACAGCGCATTCATATTTAACTTTATTAGAACTGTTCTGTTTCTGTTAGTTAAGTTTACATGGATTAGATGGTAATTGTTAGACACTTTTCGGAATATTATTCACACGAAGGGGTTTTCAAGTTGATATACTTTTTTATAAGTCAATATGACAAGTCTGTGCTTATCACCTTTTGAAATACTAATCTGTAGGTATAGTCAAGTTATTTATATTCTTCGCTACTAATTTGTTGCTTTGCTGTTCTTATAGTTTGCGTAGATTAAACTGAAAAGAGAATAGTTGCTATTTAAAATACTAGTTACAAGTAGCTGACTACATTTCCTATAGTTATTTTAAATGTTAAAAGTAGGTTTCCTGTAACCATGATTTGTTTAGGTTGATGGGAAATTTGTTTAGTCATAATTAGGAAAATATGACTATACTGGGTGGAAGGTTTTGCTTCGGCCATGCGTTAACCAGGGATTCTACAAGATGAGTGTAACAAATATGTCCAATACAATTATTGTCAATAAAGAATCGCTTTGCCGGAAAAAATAATTGTGTCAAATATTTGGAACCATCTAGCTTCTTGAGGAATAATATAAATGGTTTATTATTTCACTGTCACACAAACACTATGTAAACATTGCTGAAGTACATTCTAACTTAATTCCAATGAATTTAATCACAATTTAATGTTAAAATGGAAAGTTTAATTTTTAAGAGGGATTTTGAAACGTTATATTAAGATTAAATTGTGACTAAATTCATTGGAATTAAGGAAGAAATGCAATTCAGCATTGTTTACATAATGTTTGTGTGACGGTTAGTAAGCTGTAAGTAAACAAACAGTACTACCAGTAAGTAGTGTATTAAAAAGAACACCACTTAGAGAATGTTCATACTGTTTGAAATTCTTCCACAGCGTATAGTGCAGTACCAAATAAGTAACCTGTTTAGATTACAATATACTGAAGAATTTTCTAAATTCCTCCTAGACCATCTGAAACAATTCTTCCAAATTCTAATTACATAAACAAGAACTTCACTCACAGACTCTTTACAAAAGGAATGATATCATAGATACGCTTTTAGATGCCTTCTGAATATTCGATTATGAGGATTAACTTGATTATCATCTAATGCTGCCTAACTTAAGTTACTTTAGTAGATTGCTCATTCTGTTATCTGAAGCTACAGTCAGGTTGTTGATCAAAGCTTGATTTAGGTGAAATTTTACAATGGAAATAAATCACTAAAGTGCAAGCGTGGACCTATGAACGTGTGAGAACGCCATTTGCTTCTGCAAGAACCAACAACGAGAAACTGTGTTCATGTAATTCACACTCTCCTTTTAGCTAAGGAAAACTGCAATTATTGCATACCAAGGTAACAAAGCACCTTTCATTAAAACTCCTTCCAAACAAAACAAAAAATGAATGATCCAGAGCTACCCCAGGAAGGAGCAGTTAAGGTTAATTGGTGTTGCGTTTCTACCAGTCAATTAATAACCAATTCACTGTTTGACAAGATCTCAGGACTGCCTTGAGCATAACCCTGAATACACCTGTCATATAATGAAATTGTAGTTTATGTGTTATCGGCACAACTTGTGACACAACGTGCCACAACATTAACAATAATGAAGAAATGTGACGCGTGGTGCTCACCTGTCTGCTGTACAAACGGTTATTCCTTTATCTACCCCATGTTACTCGGAATAAACCTTTTTGTGTTCTACTTATGGGCCGGCCGCCTGTAATATCTAGGCTCTTGTACCCTTGGAACAATAGCTCACTCACTTATAATGGTGTTAATCTTTGGCTTGCATTACTTTTGGTTATTATATTAAATTCATGCATTTCATTCATACTTCCAGATTTTAGGGAGCAAGGTGAATAATCCTAGCTAAAGAAAACTTCTCAGCCTCAGTAGGGAATCGAATCCGGGACCTCTGGATTTGAAATTTAGCATGCTAACCACTAGAGCACAGAAGCAGTTAGATTAATGTTTTTCATAAATTATCTTATTGCTAATTTTCTTGTAGGTGTAATGGAAATGGCTTTGAGCGATAGTCAAATCTTTTAAAGCTGGTTACTTCGTAATAGCGTTGTAATTCTTTTGCTATTGCACCTGCATGTCAGAAAAAAGCGGATAACGAGTTCTCATTATAGAAAAGAAAAGTGTAGGAAAATACCAACAAGCAAACGGTTCACTCTACAAAAATGCGTGGTGACATACATTATGTGTTTTAACCAGATCTACATTTTGTCTGCATTACGCTTCCGTACATCTCTTAAGGTTTACTAATTATGCAAAAGTCATCCAGACTGAACAATACTTCTCAGGACATTTCCAAAAACTTCAAAATATTTATAGATTTCATATTTCAAGAAAATATCTTAATCAAACTCGTAGGAGCTATTTTTGCGAAATCAAAATTTTCGAATACTGTTTAGTGTAAAATACTTTGAAGTTTTCATGCTGTATCATTCAAACATGCTGAAATTAAATTTCAAGTTTGGTATTTAACAGAATTTTCGTATTTTGGTTATGCCATTCACAGGCATATGGACACGCATGCGTGTCTATATTTTCTTCAAAAGAAAGTTACCCTTTTACATTAAATCAGTCCCAAAACATTATTTCTGGTAAAAACAAAGAAAGCTGTAGGATTCTATAAGCGGGTCACAATCTGAAGGATTTGAATTTCCATCACTTTCTATAACTACGGGGAAAAGCTAATAGCGAAGTAGCAGTTGCAAAATATTGCAAGTAAAATACGAAACAGTAATAAGGAAAATATTTAACGGTAATAAGCCTCATTTAAAAATAAATATATATTTTAAGGACACCTAAACGCTTTGTTCACTAATATTTTATCTTATACCCCTTAAAAGTTGTGGGAATAAACTTTATTCGGAATGAAGAGAATTTCACAGGACTTTGTAGAGATTTCAAAACAATTTTATTTGTCTTGGAAATGTCTTGACCTTACGATATTTAATTAAAATCGTCAGAACCAATCATTGAGAAAATAAAAAGCAAGGAAATAGATACCAAGGGCAGCTTGGGCCCATTCCTTTGAAAATCTTCGTCTTCAATTCTTGGAAAAAATTGAACTTAAATACTAATATTGGGTTTGCAGAGTTTGGGATCCTTGTGTTTGGGTTATGGTACTTGCACAGAAAGAAGAGCTACAGTGTTTGCACAGAGAAACAGTTATGTTGCTGGCAAAGAGAGAAGAGTTATGCTGTTTGCACAGAAAGAAGAATTATGTTATTTGCACAAGGAGAAAGGTTATGTTATTTGCACAAAGAGGAGGCTTGTGTTGTTTGTACGGAAAGAAGAGTTATGTTATTCGCACAAGGAGAGCAGTTATGTTGTTTGCACAAGAAGAAGTGTTATGTTATTTGGACAAGAAGAGGCTTGTGTTGTTTGCACAGAAAGAACAGTTATGTTATTCGCACAAGGAGAGGAGTTATGTTATTTACAAAAGGAGAAGAGTTATGTTATTTGCACAAGGAGAAGAGTTATGTTATTTGCACAAGGAGAAGAGTTATGTTATTTGCACAGAGAGAAAAGTTATGTTATTTGCACGAGGAGAAGCGTTATGTTGTTTCCACAAGGAGAAGAGCTATGTTATTTGCACAAGGAGAGGAGTTATGTTGCTTACACAGAGAAAAGAGTTATATTGCTTGCACAAGGAGAAGAGTTATGTTGTTTGCACAAGGAGAAGCGTCATGTTATTTGCACAAGGAGAAGGGTTATGTTGTTTGCACAGAGAGAAGAGTTATGTTATTTGCACAAGGAGAAGAGTTGTGTTGTTTGCACAAGGAGAAGGGTTATGTTATTTGCACAAGGAGAAGGGTTATGCTGTTTGCACAGAAAGAAGAGTTATGTTATTTGCACAAGGACAGGAGTTATCTTGCTTGCACAGAGAAAAGATTTATGTTGCTTGCACAACGAGAAGGGTTATGTTGTTTGCACAAGGAGAAGGGTTATGTTATTTGCACAAGGAGAAGGGCTATCATGTTTGCACATAAAGAAGAGTTATGTCAATTGCACAAGGAGAAGGGTTATGTTATTCGTACAAGGAGAAGGGTTATGCTGTTTGCTCAGGATGAAGAGTTATGTTATTTGCACAAGGAGAGGAGCTATGTTGCTTGTACAGAGAGAAGAGTAATGTTGTTTGCACCAGCAGAAGAGTTATCTTATTTGCACAAGGAGAAGAGTTGTGTTATTTGCACAAGGAGAAGTGTTATGTTGTTGGCACAAGAAGAAGGATCATGTTAATTGCACAAGGAGAAGAGTTATGTTGTTTGCACAAGGACAAGAGTTATATTGTTTGCACAAGTAGAAGAGTTATGTTGTTTGCACAAGGAGAAGGATCATGTTAATTGCACAAGGATAAGAGTTATGTTGTTTGCACAAGAAGAAGACTTATGTTATTTTTACAAGGAGAAGAGTTACGTTGTTTGCACAAAGAAAAGGGTCATGTTATTTGCACAAGGAGAAGAGTTATGTTGTTTGCACAAGGAGAAGGGTTATGTTATTTGCACAAGGAAAACAGTTATGTTGTTTGCACTAGAGAGAAGAGTTATCTTATTTGCACAAGGAGAAGAGTTATGTTGTTTGCACAAGTAGCAAGGTAATGTAGCTTGCACAAGGAGAAGGGTTATCTTGTTTGCATAGGAAGAAGGATTATCTTGTTTGCACAGAGGGAAGGGTTATAGTGTCTGCACAAGGAAAAGGGTTATCTTGTTTGCATAGGGAGAAGGGCTATGTTGTTTGCACAAAGGGAAGTGTCATAGTGTTTGCACAAGGAGGAAGGTTATGTTATTTGCACAAAGAGGAGGCTTGTGTTGCTTGTACGGAAAGAAGAGTTATGTTATTCGCACAAGGAGAGGAGTTATGTTGTTTGCACAAGAGGAAGTGTTATGTTCTTTGCACAAAGAAGAGGCTTGTGTTGTTTGCACAGAAAGAAGAGTTATGTTATTCGCACAAGGAGAGGAGTTATGGTATTTACACTAGGAGAAGAGTTATGTTATTTGCACAAGGAGAAGAGTTATGTTATTTGCACAAGGAGAAGAGTTATGTTATTTGCACGAGGAGGAGGGTTATGTTGTTTGCACAAGGAGAAGAGCTATGTTATTTGCACAAGAAGAGGAGTTATGTTGCTTGCACAGAGAAAAGAGTTATGTTGTTTGCACAAGGAGAAGAGTTATGTTGTTTGCACAACGAGAAGGGTCATGCTATTTGCACAAGGAGATGGGTTATGTTGTTTGCACAAGGAGAAGGGTTACGTTATTTGCACAAGGAGAAGGGTTATGCTGTTTCCACAGAAAGAAGAGTTATGTTATTTGCACAAGGAGAGGAGTTATGTTGCTTGCACAGAGAAAAGAGTTATGTTGCTTGCACAAGGAGAAGGGCTATGTTGTTTGCACAAGGAGAACGGTTATGTTATTTGCACAAGGAGAAGGGTTATGCTGTTTGCACATAAAGAAGAGTTATGTTGTTTGCACAAGGAAAAGCCGTATGTTATTTTACAAGGGGAAGGGTTATGCTGCTTGCACAGCATGGAGAGTTATGTTATTTGCACAAGGAGAGGAGTTATGTTGCTTGTACAGAGAGAAGAGTTATGTTGTTTGCACAAGGAGAAGAGTTATCTTATTTGCACAAGGAGAAGAGGTGTGTTATTTGCACAAGGAGAAGAGCTATGTTGTTTGCACAAGGAGAAGGATCATGTTAATTGCACAAGGAGAAGAGTTATGTTGTTTGCACAAAGAGAAGAGTTATGTTGTTTGCACAAGGAGAAGAGTTATGTGGTTTGCACAAGTAGAAGAGCTATGTTGTTTGCACAAGGAGAAGGATCATGTTAATTGCACAAGGATAAGAGCTCTGTTGATTGCACAAGGAGAAGAGTTATGTTATTTGCACAAGGAGAGGAGTTACGTTGCTTGCACAAGGAAAAGGGTCATGTTATTTGCACAAGGAGAAGAGTTATGTTGTTTGCACAGAGAGAAGAGTTATGTTATTTGCACAAGGAGAAGGGTTATGTTTTTTCCACAAGTAGCAAGGTAATGTTGTTTGCACAAGGAGAAGGGTTATCTTGTTTGCATAGGAAGAAGGATTATCTTGTTTGCACAGAGGGAAGAGTTATAGTGTTTGCACAAGGAGAAGGGTTATCTTGTTTGCATAGGTAGAAGGATTATTTTGTTTGCACAGAGGGAAGAATTATAGTGTTAGCACAAGGAGAAGGATTATCTTGTTTGCAAAGGAAGAAGGATTATCTTGTTTGCACCGAGGGAAGAGTTATAGTGTTTGCACAAGGAAAGGGTTATCTTGTTTGCATAGGGAGAAGGGTTATGTTGTTTGCACAAAGGGAGGAGTTATAGTGTTTGCACAAGAAGAAGGGTTATGTTGTTCACACAGAGAGATGAGTTATCTTGTGTGTATAAAGAAAACAGTTAAGTTGTTTGCCCAGAGAGTAGTTATGGTGTTTGCAAATAGAGAAGATTTATGTTGTTTGCACAAGGAAAAGGGTCATCTTATTTCCACAAGGAGAAGAGCTATGTTATTTGCATAAGGAGAAGGGTTATGTTGTTAGCATAGATCGAAGAGTTATTTTAATTGCACAAGGAGAAGGGTTATGTTGTTTGTACAACGAGAGGGGTTATCTTGTTTGCACAGGGAGAAGAGTTATAGTGTTTGCGCAAGGAGAGTGGTTATGTTGTTCACACAGAGAGAAGAGATATGTTGTTTGTATAAAGAAAAGAGTTACGTTGTTTGTCCAGAGAGTAGTTATGGTGTTTGCAAATAGAGAAGAGCTATGTTATTTGCACAAGGAGAAGGGTTATTTCGTTAGCGTAGAGAGAAGAGTTATGTTAGTTGCACAAGAAGAGGGGTTATGTTGTTTATACGACGAGAAGCTTTAGCTTGTTTGCACAGGAAGAAGAGTTATAGTGTTTGCTCAAGGAGCAGAGTTATGTTATGTTATTTGCACAAGGAGAAGGGTTATGTTGTTAACATAGAGAGAAGAGCTAAGTTATTCGCACAAGGAGAAGGGTTATGTTGCTAGCATGGAGAGAAGAGTTATGTTAATAGCACAAGGAGAAGGGTTATGTTGTTAGCATAGAGAGAAGAGTTATGTTATTTGCACAAGGAGAAGGGTTATGTGGTTAGCATAGAGAGAAGAGTTATGTTTTTTGCACAAGGAAAACAGTTATGTTGCTAGCATAGAGAGAGGAGTTATGTTATTTGCACAAGGACAAGGGCTATGTTTTTAGATTAGAGAGAAGAGTTATGCTAATTGCACAAGGAAAAGGGTTATGTTGACAGCATAGAGAGAAGAGTTATGTTAATTGCACAGGGAAAAGGGTTAAGTTGTTAGTATAGGGAGCAGAGTTATGCTATTTGCACAAGGAGAAGGGTTATGTTGTTAGCATATAGAGAAGAGTTATGTTAATTGCACAAGGAGAAGGGTTATGTTGTTAGCATAGAGGGAAGAGTTATGTTATTTGCACTAGGAGGAGGGTTATGTTGTTAGCATAGAGAGAAGACTTGTGTTATTTGCACAAGGAAAAGGGTTATGTTGTTAGCATAGAGAGAAGAGTTATGTTATTTGCACAAGGAGAAGGGTTATGTTGTTAGCATTGAGAGAAGAGTTATGTTAATTGCATAAGGATAAGGGTTATTTTGTTAGCATAGAGAGAAGAGTTAAGTTACTTGCACAAGGAAAAGGGTTATGTTATTTGCACAAGGAGAAGGGTTATGTTGTTAGCATAGAGAGAAGAGTTATGCTATTTGCACAAGGAGAAGAGTTATGTTGTTAGCATAGAGAGAACAATTATGTTATTTGCACAAGGAGAAGGCTTATGTTAGCATAGAGAGAATAGTTATGTTATTTGCACAAGGAAAAGGGTTATGTTGTTAGCATAGAGAGAAGAGTTATGTTAATTGCACAAGGAACAGGGTTACGTTGTTAGCATAGAAAGAAGAGTTATGCTAATTGCACAAGCAGAAGGGTTATGTTGTTAGCATAGAGAGAACAGTTATGTTAATTGCACAAGGAGAGGGGTTATGTTGTTAAAATTGAGAGAAGAGTTATGTTATTTGCACAAGGAGCAGGGTTATGTTGTTAGCATAGAGAGATGAGTTATATTATTTGCACAAGGAGAAGGGTTATGTTGTTAGCATAGAGAGAAGAGTTATGTTATTTGCACAAGGAGAAGGGTGATGTTGTTGCATAGAGAGAAGAGTTGCGTTATTTGCACAAGGAGAAGGGTTATATTGTTAGCATAGAGAGAAGAGTTATGTTATTTGCACAAGGAGAAGGGTTATGTTGTTAGCATATAGAGAAGGGTCATGTCAATTGCACAAGGAGAAGTGTTATGTTGTTAGCATAGAGAGTAGAGTTATGTTAATTGCACAAGGAAAAGGATTATGTTATTTGCACGAGGAGAAGGGTTATGTTGTTTGCACCAGGAGAAGAGCTACGTTATTTGTACTCGCAGAGAGGTTATGTTGCTTGCACAGAGAAGAGGGTTATGTTGTTTACACAAGGAGAAGAGTTATGTTGTTTGCACAAGGAGAAGGGTCATGTTATTTGCACAAGGAGAAGGGTTATGTTCTTTGCACAGCAAGAACAGTTATGCTATTTGCACAAGGACAGGAGTTATGTTGCTTGCACAGAGAAAAGAGTTATGTTGCTTGCACAAGGAAAACGGTTATGTTGTTAGCATAGAGAGAAGAGTTATGTTATTTGCACAAGGAGAAGGGTTATGTTGTTAGCATAGAGAGAAGAGTTATGTTATTTCCACAAGGAGAAGGGTTACGTTGTTAGCATTGAGAGAAGAGTTATGTTAATTGCATAAGGATAAGGGTTATTTTGTTAGCATAGAGAGAAGAGTTATGTTAATTGCACAAGGAACAGGGTTACGTTGTTAGCATAGAAAGAAGAGTTATGCTAATTGCACAAGCAGAAGGGTTATGTTGTTAGCATAGAGAGAAGAGTTATGTTAATTGCACAAGGAGAAGGGTTATGTTGTTAAAATTGAGAGAAGGGTTATGTTATTTGCACAAGGAGCAGGGTTATGTTGTTAGCATAGAGAGATGAGTTATATTATTTGCACAAGGAGAAGGGTTATGTTGTTAGCATAGAGAGAAGAGTTATGTTATTTGCACAAGGAGAAGGGTGATGCTGTTGCATAGAGAGAAGAGTTGTGTTATTTGCACAAGGAGAAGGGTTATATTGTTAGCATAGAGAGAAGAGTTATGTTATTTGCACAAGGAGAAGGGTTATGTTGTTAGCATATAGAGAAGGGTTATGTCAATTGCACAAGGAGAAGCGTTATGTTGTTAGCATAGAGAGCAGAGTTATGTTAATTGCACAAGGAAAAGGATTATGTTATTTGCACGAGGAGAAGGGTTATGTTGTTTGCACCAGGAGAAGAGCTACGTTATTTGCACTAGCAGAGAGGTTATGTTGCTTGCACAGAGAAAAGGGTTATGTTGTTTACACAAGGAGAAGGGTTATGTTGTTTGCACAAGGAGAAGGGTCATGTTATTAGCACAAGGAGAAGGGTTATGTTGTTTGCACAGCAAGAACAGTTATGCTATTTGCACAAGGACAGGAGTTATGTTGCTTGCACAGAGAAAAGAGTTATGTTGCTTGCACAAGGAGAACGGTTATGTTGTTAGCATACAGAGAAGAGTTATGTTATTTGCACAAGGAGAAGGGTTATGTTGTTAGCATAGAGAGAAGAGATATGCTATTTGCACAAGGAGAAGGGTTATGTTGTTAGCATTGAGAGAAGAGTTATGTTAATTGCATAAGGATAAGGGTTATTTTGTTAGCATAGAGAGAAGAGTTATGTTACTTGCACAAGGAAAAGGGTTATGTTATTTGCACAAGGAGAAGAGTTATGTTGTTAGCATAGAGAGAACAATTATGTTATTTGCACAAGGAGAAGGGTTATGTGGTTAGCATAGAGAGAAGAGTTATGTTAATTGCACAAGGAACAGGGTTACGTTGTTAGCATAGAAAGAAGAGTTATGCTAATTGCACAAGCAGAAGGGTTATGTTGTTAGCATAGAGAGAACAGTTATGTTAATTGCACAAGGAGAAGGGTAATGTTGTTAAAATTTAGAGAAGAGTTATGTTATTTGCACAAGGAGCAGGGTTATGTTGTTAGCATAGAGAGATGAGTTATATTATTTGCACAAGGAGAAGGGTTATGTTGTTATCATAGAGAGAAGAGTTATGTTATTTGCACAAGGAGAAGGGTGATGTTGTTGGATAGAGAGAAGAGTTGTGTTATTTGCACAAGGAGAAGGGTTATATTGTTAGCATAGAGAGAAGAGTTATGTTATTTGCACAAGGAGAAGGGTTATGTTGTTAGCATATAGAGAAGAGTTATGTTATTTGCACAAAGAGAAGGTTTATGTTGTTAGCATAGAGAGAAGAGTTATGTTATTTGCACAAGGAGAAGGGTTATGTTGTTAGCATTGAGAGAAGAGTTATGTTAATTGCATAAGGATAAGGGTTATTTTGTTAGCATAGAGAGAAGAGTTATGTTACTTGCACAAGGAAAAGGGTTATGTTATTTGCACAAGGAGAAGGGTTATGTTGTTAGCATAGAGAGAAGAGTTATGCTATTTGCACAAGGAGAAGAGTTATGTTGTTAGCATACAGAGAACAATTATGTTATTTGCACAAGGAGAAGGGTTATGTTGTTAGCATAGAGATAATAGTTATGTTATTTGCACAAGGAGAAGGGTTATGTTGTTAGCATAGAGAGAAGAGTTATGTTAATTGCACAAGGAACAGGGGTACGTATTTAGCATAGAAAGAAGAGTTATGCTAATTGCACAAGCAGAAGGGTTATGTTGTTTAGCATAGAGAGAACAGTTATGTTAATTGCACAAGGAGAAGGGTTATGTTGTTAAAATTGAGAGAAGAGTTATGTTATTTGCACAAGGAGCAGGGTAATGTTGTTAGCATAGAGAGATGAGTTAGATTATTTGCACAAGGAGAAGGGTTATGTTGTTAGCATAGAGAGAAGAGTTATGTTATTTGCACAAGGAGAAGGGTGATGTTGTTGCATAGAGAGAAGAGTTGTGTTATTTGCACAAGGAGAAGGGTTATATTGTTAGCATAGAAAGAAGAGTTATGTTATTTGCACAAGGAGAAGGGTTATGTTGTTAGCATATAGACAAGGGTTATGTCAATTGCACAAGGAGAAGTGTTATGTTGTTAGCATAGAGAGTAGAGTTATGTTAATTGCACAAGGAAAAGGATTATGTTATTTGCACGAGGAGAAGGGTTATGTTGTTTGCACCAGGAGAAGAGCTACGTTATTTGCACTAGCCGAGAGGTTATGTTGCTTGCACAGACAAAAGGGTTATGTTGTTTACACAAGGAGAAGAGTTATATTGTTTGCACAAGGAGAAGGGTCATGTTATTTGCACAAGGAGAAGGGTTATGTTGTTTGCACAGCAAGAACAGTTATGCTATTTGCACAAGGACAGGAGTTATGTTGCTTGCACAGAGAAAAGAGTTATGTTGCTTGCACAAGGAGAACGGTTATGTTGTTAGCATACAGAGAACAGTTATGTTATTTGCACAAGGACAAGGGTTATGTTGTTAGCATAGAGAGAAGAGTTATGTTATTTGCACAAGGAGAAGGTTTATGTTGTTAGCATTGAGAGAAGAGTTATGTTAATTGCATAAGGATAAGGGTTATTTTGTTAGCATAGAGAGAAGGGTTATGTTAATTGCACAAGGAACAGGGTTACGTTGTTAGCATAGAAAGAAGAGTTATCCTAATTGCACAAGCAGAAGGGTTATGTTGTTAGCATAGAGAGAAGAGTTATGTTAATTGCACAAGGAGAAGGGTTATGTTATTTGCACAAGGAGCAGGGTTATGTTGTTAGCATAGAGAGATGAGTTATATTATTTGCACAAGGAGAAGGGTTATGTTGTTAGCATAGAGAGAAGAGTTATGTTATTTGCACAAGGAGAAGGGTGATGCTGTTGCATAGAGAGAAGAGTTGTGTTATTTGCACAAGGAGAAGGGTTATATTGTTGGCATATAGAGAAGATTTATGTTATTTGCACAAGGAGAAGGGTTATGTTGTTAGCATATAGAGAAGGGTTATGTCAATTGCACAAGGAGAAGCGTTATGTTGTTAGCATAGAGAGTAGAGTTATGTTAATTGCACAAGGAAAAGGATTATGTTATTTGCACGAGGAGAAGGGTTATGTTGTTTGCACCAGGAGAAGAGCTACGTTATTTGCACTAGCAGAGAGGTTATGTTGCTTGCACAGAGAAAAGGGTTATGTTGTTTACACAAGGAGAAGGGTTATGTTGTTTGCACAAGGAGAAGGGTCATGTTATTTGCACAAGGAGAAGGGTTATGTTGTTTGCACAGCAAGAACAGTTATGCTATTTGCACAAGGACAGGAGTTATGTTGCTTGCACAGAGAAAAGAGTTATGTTGCTTCCACAAGGAGAACGGTTATGTTGTTAGCATACAGAGAAGAGTTATGTTATTTGCACAAGGAGAAGGGTTTTGTTGTTAGCATAGAGAGAAGAGTTATGTTATTTGCACAAGGAGAAGGGTTATGTTGTTAGCATTGAGAGAAGAGTTATGTTAATTGCATAAGAATAAGGGTTATTTTGTTAGCATAGAGAGAAGAGTTATGTTACTTGCACAAGGAAAAGGGTTATGTTATTTGCACAAGGAGAAGAGTTATGTTGTTAGCATAGAGAGAACAATTATGTTATTTGCACAAGGAGAAGGGTTATGTTGTTAGCATGGAGAGAATAGTTATGTTATTTGCACAAGGAGAAGGGTTATGTGGTTAGCATAGAGAGAAGAGTTATGTTAATTGCACAAGGAACAGGGTTACGTTGTTAGCATAGAAAGAAGAGTTATGCTAATTGCACAAGCAGAAGGGTTATGTTGTTAGCATAGAGAGAACAGTTATGTTAATTGCACAAGGAGAAGGGTAATGTTGTTAAAATTGAGAGAAGAGTTATGTTATTTGCACAAGGAGCAGGGTTATGTTGTTAGCATAGAGAGATGAGTTATATTATTTGCACAAGGAGAAGGGTTATGTTGTTAGCATAGAGAGAAGAGTTATGTTATTTGCACAAGGAGAAGGGTGATGTTGTTGCATAGAGAGAAGAGTTGTGTTATTTGCACAAGGAGAAGGGTTATATTGTTAGCATAGAGAGAAGAGTTATGTTATTTGCACAAGGAGAAGGGTTATGTTGTTAGCATATAGAGAAGGGTTATGTCAAATGCACAAGGAGAAGTGTTATGTTGTTAGCATAGAGAGTAGAGTTATGTTAATTGCACAAGGAAAAGGATTATGTTATTTGCACGAGGAGAAGGGTTATGTTGTTTGCACCAGGAGAAGAGCTACGTTATTTGCACTAGCAGAGACGTTATGTTGCTTGCACAGAGAAAAGGGTTATGTTGTTTACACAAGGAGAAGAGTTATGTTGTTTGCACAAGGAGAAGGGTCATGTTATTTGCACAAGGAGAAGGGTAATGTTGTTTGCACAGCAAGAACAGTTATGCTATTTGCACAAGGAATGGAGTTATGTTGCTTGCACAGAGAAAAGAGTTATGTTGCTTGCACAAGGAGAACGGTTATGTTGTTAGCATACAGAGAAGAGTTATGTTATTTGCACAAGGAGAAGGGTTATGTTGTTAGCATAGAGAGAAGAGTTATGTTATTTGCACAAGGAGAAGGGTTACGTTGTTAGCATAGAAAGAGGAGTTATGCTAATTGCACAAGCAGAAGGATAAGGGTTATTTTGTTAGCATAGAGAGAAGAGTTATGTTACTTGCACAAGGAAAAGGGTTATGTTATTTGCACAAGGAGAAGGGTTATGTTGTTAGCATAGAGAGAAGAGTTACGCTATTTGCACAAGGAGAAGAGTTATGTTGTTAGCACAGAGAGAACAATTATGTTATTTGCACAAGGAGAAGGGTTATGTTGTTAGCATAGAGAGAATAGTTATGTTATTTGCACAAGGAGAAGGGTTATGTGGTTAGCATAGGGAGAAGAGTTATGTTAATTGCACAAGGAACAGGGTTACGTTGTTAGCATAGAAAGAGGAGTTATGCTAATTGCACAAGCAGAAGGATTATGTTGTTAGCATAGAGAGAACAGTTATGTTAATTGCACAAGGAGAAGGGTTATGTTGTTAAAATTGAGAGAAGAGTTATGTTATTTGCACAAGGAGCAGGGTTATGTTGTTAGCATAGAGAGATGAGTTATATTATTTGCACAAGGAGAAGGGTTATGTTGTTAGCACGAGGAGAAGGGTTATGTGGTTTGCACAAGGAGAAGAGCTATGTTATTTGCACAAGCAGAGAAGTTATGTTGCTTGCACACAGAAAAGAGTTATGTTGTTTGCACAAGGAGAAGAGTTATGTTGTTTGCACAAGGAGAAGGGTCATGTTATTTGCACAAGGAGAAGGGTTATGTTGTTTGCACAGAAAGAAGAGAAATGTTATTTGCACACGGAGAAGAGTTATGTTGTTAGCACAAGGAGAAGGGTTATGCTATTTGCACAAGGAGAATGGTTATGCTGTTTGCACAGGAAGAAGGGTTATGTTATTTGCACAAGGACAGGAGTTATCTTGCTTGCACAGAGAATAGAGTTATGTTGCTTGCACAAGGAGAAGGGTTATGTTGTTTGCACAAGGAGAAGGGTTATGTTATTTGCACAAGGAGAAGAGTTATGTTGTTTGCACAAGGAGAAGAGTTATGTTATTTGGACAAGGAGAAGGTTTATGCTGTTTGCACAGGATGAAGAGTTATGTCATTTTGCACAAGGAGAGGAGTTATGTTACTTGTACAGAGAGAAGAGTTATATTGTTTGCACAAGGAGAAGAGTTATCTAATTTGCACAAGGAGAAGAGTTGTGTTATTTGCACAGGGAGAAGAGTTATGCTGTTTGCACAAGGAGAAGAGTTATGTTGTTTGCACAAGGTGAAGAGTTATATTGTTTGCACAAGTAGAAGAGTTATGTTGTTTGCACAAGGAGAAGGGTCATGTTATTTGCACAAGGTTAAGGGTTATGTTGTTTGCACAGAAAGAAGAGTAATGTTATTTGCACAAGGAGAAGAGTTATGTTGTTTGCACAAGGAGAAGGGTTATGTTATTTGTACAAGGAGAAGGTTTATGCTGTTTGCACAGGATGAAGAGTTATGTTATTTGCACAAGGAGAGGAGTTATGTTACTTGTACAGAGAGAAGAGTTATATTGTTTGCACAAGGAGAAGAGTTATCTAATTTGCACAAGGAGAAGAGTTGTGTTATTTGCACAGGGAGAAGAGTTATGCTGGTTGCACAAGGAGAAGAGTTATGTTGTTTGCACAAGTAGAAGAGTTATGTTGTTTGCACAAGTAGAAGGATCATGGTAATTGCACAAGGATAAGAGTTATGTTGTTTGCACAGGGAGAAAAGTTATGTTATTTGTACAAGGAGAAGAGTTACGTTGTTTGCACAAGGAAAATGGTGATGTTATTTGCACAAGGAGAAGAGTTATTCTGTTTGCACAGGGAAGAGGGTTATGTTATTTGCACAAGCAGAAGAGTTATGTTGTTTGCACAAGGCGAATGGTCATGTTATTCGCACATGGAGAAGAGTTATGTTGTTTGCACAGAGAGAAGAAGTTATGTTACTTGCACAAGGAGAAGTGTTATGTTGTTTGCAAAAGTAGCAAGGTAATGTTTTTTGCACAAGGAGAAGGGTTATCTTGTTTGCATAGGAAGAAGGATTATTTGGTTTGCACAGAGGGAAGAGTTATTGTGTTTGCACAAGGAGAAGGGTTATCTTGTTTGCATAGGAAGAAGAGTTATGTTGTTTGCACAGAGGGGAGAGTTATAGTTTGTGCACAAGGAGAAGGGTTATCTTGTTTGCATAGGAAGAAGGATTATCTTGTTTGCACAGAGGGAAGGGTTATAGTGTTTGCACAAGGAAAAGGGTTATCTTGTTTGCATAGGGAGAAGGGTTGTGTTGTTTGCACAAAGGGAACAGTTACCTTGTGTGTACAAAGAAAAGAGTTACGTTGTTTGCCCAGAGAGTAGTTATGGTGTTTGCAAATAGAGAATAGTTATGTTGTTTACACAAGGAGAAGGGTCATCTTATTTGCACAAGGAGAAGAGCTATGTTATTTGCACAAGGAGAAGGGTTATGTTGTTAGGATAGATCGAAGAGTTTTGTTAATTGCACAACGAGAAGGGTTATGTTGTTTGTACAACGAGAAGAGTTATCTTGTTTGCACAGGGAGAAGAGTTATAGTGTTTGCGCAAGGAGAGGGGTTATGTTGTTCACACAGAGAGAAGAGTTATGTTGTTTGTATAAAGAAAAGAGTTACGTTGTTTGCCCAGAGAGTAGTTATGGTGCTTGCAAATAGAGAAGAGCTATGTTATTTGCACAAGGAGAAGGGTTATTTTGTTAGCATAGAGAGAAGAGTTGTGCTAATTGCACAAGGAGTAGGGTTATGTTGTTTATACAACGAGAAGGGTTAGCTTGTTTGCACAGGAAGAAGAGTTATAGTTTTTGCTCAAGGAGAAGAGTTATGTTATGTTATTTGCACAAGGAGAAGCGATATGTTTTTAACATAGAGAGAAGAGTTATGTTATTTGCACAAGGAGAAGGATTATGTTCTTAGCATAGAGAGAAGAGTTATGTTAATAGCACATGGAGAAGGGCTATGTTGTTAGCATAGAGAGAAGGGTTATGTTATTTGCTCAAGGAGAAGGGTTATGTTGTTAGCATAGAGAGAAGAGTTATGTTAATTGCACAAGGAAAAGTGTTATGTTGTTAGCATAGAGAGAAGAGTTAGGTTAATTGCATAAGGAAAAGGGCTATTTTGTTAGCATAGAGAGAAGAGTTATGTTACTTGCACAAGGAAAAGGGTTATGTTATTAGCATAAAGAGAAGAGTTATGTTATTTGCATAAGGAGAAGGGTTATGCTGTTAGCATAGAGAGAAGAGTTATGTTATTTGCACAAGGAGAAGGGTTATGTTGTTAGCATAGAGAGAACAGTTATGTAATTTGCACAAGGAGAAGGGTTATGTTGTTAGCATAGAGAGAGGAGTTATGTTATTTCCACAAGGAGAAGGGTTATGTTATCAGCATAGCGAGAAGAGTTATGTTATTTGCACAAGGACAAGTGTTATGTTGTTTGCATAGAGAGAAGACATATGCTATTTGCACAAGCAGAAGTGTTATGTTGTTAGCATAGAGAGAACAGTTATGTTATTTGCAGAAGGAGAAGGGTTATGTTGTTAGCATAGAGAGAATAGCTATGTTATTTGCACAAGGAGAAGGGTTATGTTGTTAGCATAGAGAGAAAAGTTATGTTAATTGCACAAGGAAAATGGTTATGTTGTTAGCATAGAGAGCAGAGTTATGTTATTTGCACTAGGAGAAGGTTTATGTTGTTAGCATAGAGAGAAGAGTTATGTTAATTGCTCAAGGAGAAGGGTTATGTTGTTAGCATAGAGAGAAGAGTTATGTTATTTGCACAAGGAAAAGCGTGATGTTGTTAGCATAGAGAGAATAGTTATGTTATTTGCACAAGGAGAAGGGTTATATTGTTAGCATAGAGAGAAGAGTTATGTTATTTGCACAAGGAGAAGTGTTATGTTGTTAGCATAGAGAGAAGGGTTATGTCAATTGCACAAGGAGAAGTGTTATGTTGTTGGCATAGAGAGAAGAGTTATATTAATTGCACAAGGAAAAGGATTATGTTATTTGCACGAGGAGAAGGGTTATGTGGTTTGCACAAGGAGAAGAGCTATGTTATTTGCACAAGCAGAGAAGTTATGTTGCTTGCACACAGAAAAGAGTTATGTTGTTTGCACAAGGAGAAGAGTTATGTTGTTTGCACAAGGAGAAGGGTCATGTTATTTGCACAAGGAGAAGGGTTATGTTGTTTGCACAGAAAGAAGAGAAATGTTATTTGCACAAGGAGAAGAGTTATGTTGTTAGCACAAGGAGAAGGGTTATGCTATTTGCACAAGGAGAAGGGTTATGCTGTTTGCACAGGAAGAAGAGTTATGTTATTTGCACAAGGACAGGAGTTATCTTGCTTGCACAGAGAATAGAGTTATGTTGCTTGCACAAGGAGAAGGGTTATGTTGTTTGCACAAGGAGAAGGGTTATGTTATTTGCACAAGGAGAAGAGTTATGTTGTTTGCACAAGGAGAAGAGTTATGTTATTTGGACAAGGAGAAGGTTTATGCTGTTTGCACAGGATGAAGAGTTATGTTATTTGCACAAGGAGAGGAGTTATGTTACTTGTACAGAGAGAAGAGTTATATTGTTTGCACAAGCAGAAGAGTTATCTAATTTGCACAAGGAGAAGAGTTGTGTTATTTGCACAGGGAGAAGAGTTATGCTGTTTGCACAAGGAGAAGAGTTATGTTGTTTGTACAAGGAGAAGAGTTATATTGTTTGCACAAGTAGAAGAGTTATGTTGTTCGCACAAGTAGAAGGATCATGGTAATTGCACAAGGATAAGAGTTATGTTGTTTGCACAGGGAGAAAAGGTATGTTATTTGTACAAGGAGAAGAGTTACGTTGTTTGCACAAGGAAAATGGTGATGTTATTTGCACAAGCAGAAGAGTTAGTCTGTTTGCACAGGGAGGACGGTTATGTTATTTGCATAAGGAGAAGAGTTATGTTCTTTGCACAAGGCGAATGGTCATGTTATTCGCACAAGGAGAAGAGTTATGTTGTTTGCACAGAGAGAAGAAGTTATGTTACTTGCACAAGGAGAAGTGTTATGTTGTTTGCAAAAGTAGCAAGGTAATGTTGTTTGCACAAGGAGAAGGGTTATCTTGTTTGCATAGGAAGAAGGATTATTTGGTTTGCACAGAGGGAAGAGTTATAGTGTTTGCACAAGGAGAAGGGTTATCTTGTTTGCATAGGAAGAAGAGTTATGTTGTTTGCACAGAGGGGAGAGTTATAGTTTGTGCACAAGGAAAAGGGTTATCTTGTTTGCATAGGAAGAAGGATTATCTTGTTTGCACAGAGGGAAGGGTTATAGTGTTTGCACAAGGAAAAGGGTTATCTTGTTTGCATAGGGAGAAGGATTGTGTTGTTTGCACAAAGGGAAGAGGTACCTTGTGTGTACAAAGAAAAGAGTTACGTTGTTTGCCCAGAGAGTAGTTATGGTGTTTGCAAATAGAGAAGAGTTATGTTGTTTGCACAAGGAAAAGGGTCATCTTATTTGCACAAGGAGAAGAGCTATGTTATTTGCACAAGGAGAAGGGTTATGTTGTTAGGATAGATCGAAGAGTTATGTTAATTGCACAAGGAGAAGGGTTATGTTGTTTGTACAACGAGAAGAGTTATCTTGTTTGCACAGGGAGAAGAGTTATAGTGTTTGCGCAAGGAGAGGGGTTATGTTGTTCACACAGAGAGAAGAGTTATGTTGTTTGTATAAAAAAAAGAGTTACGTTGTTTGCCCAGAGAGTAGTTATGGTGCTTGCAAATAGAGAAGAGCTATGTTATTTGCACAAGGAGAAGGGTTATTTTGTTAGCATAGAGAGAAGAGTTATGCTAATTGCACAAGGAGTAGGGTTATGTTGTTTATACAACGAGAAGGGTTAGCTTGTTTGCACAGGAAGAAGAGTTATAGTTTTTGCCCAAGGAGAAGAGTTATGTTATGTTATTTGCACAAGGAGAAGCGTTATTTTGTTAACATATAGAGAAGAGTTATGTTATTTGCACAAGGAGAAGGATTATGTTCTTAGCATAGAGAGAAGAGTTATGTTAATAGCACAAGGAGAAGGGTTATGTTTTTAGCATAGAGAGAAGGGTTATGCTATTTGCTCAAGGAGAAGCGTTATGTTGTTAGCATAGAGAGAAGAGTTATGTTAATTGCACAAGGAAAAGTGTTATGTTGTTAGCATAGAGAGAAGAGTTATGCTATTTGCACAAGGAGAAGGGTTAGGTTGTAAGCATAGAGAGAAGAGTTAGGTTAATTGCATAAGGAGAAGGGTTATGTTGTTAGCATAGAGAGAATAGTTATGTTACTTGCACAAGGAAAATAGTTATGTTATTAGCATAAAGAGAAGAGTTATGTTATTTGCACACGGAGAAGGGTTATGTTGTTAGCATAGAGAGAACAGTTATGTTATTTGCACAAGGAGAAGGGTAATGTTGTTAGCATAGGGAGAGGAGTTATGTTATTTCCACAAGGAGAAGGGTTATGTTGTTAGCATAGAGAGGAGGGTTATGTTAAGTGCACAAGGAAAAGGGTAATGTTGTTAGCATAGAGAGAAAAGTTATGCTAATTGCACAAGGAGAAGGGTTACGTTGTTAGCATAGAGTGAACAGTTATGTTAATTGTACAAGGAGAAGGGTTATGTTGTTAAAATAGAGAGAAGAGTTATGTTATTTGCACAAGGAGAAGGGTTATGTTGTTAGCATAGAGAGAAGAGTTATTTTATTTGCACAAGGAGAAGGGTTATGTTGTTAGCATAGAGAGAAGAGTTATGTTATTTTCACAAGGAGAAGGGTTATGTTGTTAGCATAGAGAGAAGAGGTATGTTATTTGCACAAGGAGAAGGGTTATATTGTTAGCATAGAGAGAAGAGTTATGTTATTTGCACAAGGAGAAGTGTTATGTTGTTAGCATAGAGAGAAGGGTTATGTCAATTGCACAAGGAGAAGTGTTATGTTTTTAGCATAGAGAGAAGAGTTATATTAATTGCACAAGGAAAAGGATTATGTTGTTTGCACAAGGAGAAGAGCTATGTTATTTGCACAAGCACAGAAGTTATGTTGCTTGCACAGAGAAAAGAGTTATTGTGTTTGCACAAGGAGAAGAGTTATGTTGTTCGCACAAGGAGAAGGGTCATGTTATTTGCACAAGGAGGAGGGTTATGTTGTTTGCACAGAAAGAAGGGTTATGTGATTTGCACAAGGAGAAGAGTTATGTTGTTTGCACAAGGAGAAGGGTTAATGTATTTGGACAAGGAGAAGGGTTATGCTGTTTGCACAGAAAGAAGATTTATGTTATTTGCACAGGGACAGGAGTTATGTTGATTGCACAGAGAAAAGAGTTATGTTGCTTGCACAAGAAGAAGAGTTATGTTGTTTGCACAGGGAGAAGGGTTATGTTATTTCCACAAGGAGAAGGGTTATGCTGTTTGCACATAAAGATGAGTTATGTTATTTGCACAAGGAGAAGAGTTATGTTGTTTGCACAAGGAGAAGGGTTAAGTTATTTGTACAAGGAGAAGGTTTATGCTGTTTGCACAGGATGAAGAGTTATGTTATTTGCACAAGGAGAGGAGTTATGTTGCTTGTACAGAGAGAAGAGTTATGTTGTTTGCACAAGCAGAAGAGTTATCTTATTTGCACAAGGAGAAGAGTTGTGTAATTTGCACAAGGAGAAGAGTTATGTTGTTCGCACAAGGAGAAGGGTTATGTTGTTAGCATAGAGAGACGAGTTATGTTATTTGCACAAGGAGAAGGGTTATGTTGTTAGCATAGAGAGAAGAGTTATGTTAATTGCACAAGAAAAAGGGTTATGTTGTTAGCATAGAGAGAATAGTTATGTTAATTGCACAAGGAAAGGGGTTATGTTGTTAGCATAGTGAGAAGAGTTATGTTATTTGCACAAGGAGAAGGATTATTTTGTTAGCATAGAGAGAAGGGTTATGTTATTTGCACAAGGAGAAGGGTTATGTTGTTAGCATAGAGAGAAGAGTTATGTTAATTGCACAACGAGAAGAGTTATGTTGTTAGCATAGAGAGAAGAGTTATGTTAATTGCTCAAGGAGAAGGCTTATGTTGTTAGCATAGTGAGTAAAGTTATGTTAATTGCACAAGGAGAAGTGTTATGTTGTTAGTATACAGAGAAGAGTTATGTTAATTGCACAAGGAAAAGAGTTATGTAATTTGCACAAGGAGAAGAGTTATGTTGTTAGCATAGAGAGAAGAGTTATGTTATTTGTACAAGGAGAAGGGTTATGTTATTAGCATAGAGAGAAGAGTTATGTTATTTGCACAAGGAGAAGGGTTATGTTGTTAGTATAGAGAGAAGGGGTATGTTATTTGCACAAGGAGATGAGTTATGTTGTTAGCTTAGAGAGAAGAGTTATGTTATTTGCACAAGGAGAAGGGTTATGTTGTTAGCATAGTGAGTAAAGTTATGTTATTTGCACAAGGAGAAGGGTTATGTTGTTAGCATAGTGAGTAAAGTTATGTTAATTGCACAAGGAGAAGTGTTATGTTGTTAGCATAGAGAGAAGAGTGATGATAATTGCACAGGGAAAAGGGTTATGTAATTTGCACAAGGAGAAGAGTTATGTTGTTAGCATAGAGAGAAGGGTTATGTTAATTGCACAAGGAAAAGGGTTATGTAATTTGCACAAGGTAAAGGGTTATGTTGTTTGCACAAGGAGAAGGGTTATCCTGTTTGCACATAGGGAAGGGTTATAGTGTTTGCACAAGGAGGAGGGTTACGTTGTTTGCACAGGAAGAACTGGTATGTTGTTTGCACGGAGGGAAGAGTTATAGTGTTTGCAAAAGGAGAAGGGTTATGTTGTTAGTGCAACGAGAAGGGTTATGTTGTTTGCACAGAGAGAAGTCTTATGTTGTTCGCAGAGGGAGTAGGGTTATGTTGTTTGCACAAAGGGAAGAGTTTTAGTGTTTGCACAAGGAGAAGGGTTATGTTGTTCACACAGATAGAAGAGTTATGTTGTTTGTATAAAGAAAAAAGTTCCGTTGTTTGCCCAGAGAGTAGTTAGGGTGTTTGCAAATGGAGTAGAGTTATGTTGTCCGCACTGAGATAGGAGTTATTGTGTTACCATTGACAGAAGGATTATATTGTTTGCACAGAGAGAAGACTTATGTTGTTTACTCAGAGACAGGAATTATGGTGTTTTCACAGAGAAAAGTGTTATGTGGTTTGCACGAAGATAAGGGTTATGGTCTTTGCATAGAGAGAAGGTTTAAGTAGTTTCCACAGTGAGAAAAGTTGTGTTGTTTGCACAGAGAGGAGAGCTATGTAGTTTGTACAGAGAGGAGAGTAATGGTGTTTGCACAGATGGAAGAGTTATGCTGCTTGCACAGAGAGTAGAGTTATGCTGCTTGCACGGAGAGTAGAGTTATGTTGCTTGCAAAAGGAGAAGGGTTATGTTGTTGGCAAAGAAACAAGAGTTACGTTGTTTGCACAGGCAGAAGGGTTATACGGTTTGCACCGAAAGAAGAGTCATTGTGTTTGCACAGAGAGAAGTATTGTGCAGCTAACAAAGCGAGAAGAGTTCTGTTGTTTGCACAGGGAGAACAGCTTTAGTGTTTCCACAGAAATAACACTTATGATGTTGGCACAGAGAGAACGGTTATGTTATTTGCACAGAGAGAAGCGTTATATTGTTTGCACAGAGAGAATAGTTATTTTGTTTGCACAGGGAGACGAGTTATTTTGTTTTTAAAGAGAGAAGAGTTGTGGTATATGCACAAAGAGAGGAGTCATTGTGTTTGCACAAAGGGAATAATTATGGTATGTGCACAGAGAGAGGAGTTTTGCTGTTTACACGGGGAAAAGATTTATGTTGTTTGCACAGAGGGAATAATTATGGTGTTTGCACAGAGAAGAGAGTTAAGCTGTTTCAACAGAGAGAAAGGTTATGATGTTTACACAGAGAGAATTGTTATGATGTTTGCACAGAGAGAAAAGTTATCTTGTTTGCACAGAGGGAACAGTTATAGTGCTTGCACAGAAAGAAGAGTTATGTTGTTCGCAAAGAGAGAAGAGTTATGGTTTTTGGGCAGATAAAAGGGTTATGCTGTTTGCACAGTGAGAAGGTTTATTTGGTTTGCAAAGACTGAGGAGTTATTCTGCTGGCACATAGAGAAGAGTTATGTTGTTTGCACAGAGAGAAGAGTTATGATGTTTGCTGAGAGAGAAGAGTATTGTTGTTTACACAGAGCCGAGAGTTATGGAATGTGCACAAAGAGAAGGGTTATGTGGTTTACACAGAGAGAAGTGTTATGTTGCATCCACAGAGATAATGGTTATGGTATTTGTACAGAGAGAATAGTTATAGTCTTTGCAGAGAGAGATAAGTTATGTTATTTACACAGAGAGAAGTGTTATACTGTTTGCACACATAAAAGAGTTATGGTGCTTGAACATAGAAAAAGGTGATCGTGTTTGCAAAGAGAGAACAGTTTTGGTGTTTGTACATAGAGTAAGGTAGAGTAGAGTTATGTTGTTTGCACAAAGAGAGGTGGTATACTGCTTGTACAGATAGATGAGGAATGTTGTTTTCACAGAGAGAAGAGTTATACTGCTTGCACAGATAGAGTTATGTTCTGTTTTCACAGAGAGAAGAGTAATGCTGCTTGCACAGATAGATGAGTTATGTTGTTTTCACAGAAAGAAGAGTAATGCTGCTTGCACAGTTAGATGAGGTATGTTGTTTTCACAGAAAGAAGAGTAATACTGCTTGCACAGTTAGATGAGTGTTGTTTTCACAGAAAGAAGAGTAATGCTGCTTGCACAGTTAGATGAGGTATGTTGTTTTCACAGAGACAATAGTTAAGCTGCTTGCACAGATAGATGAGTTATGTTGTTTTCACAGAGAGAAGTGTTATGCTGCTTGCACAGATAGATGAGTTATGTTGTTTTCACAGAGAGAAGAGTAATGCTGCTTGCACAGTTAGATGAGGTATGTTGTTTTCACAGAGACAATAGTTAAGCTGCTTGCACAGATAGATGAGTTATGTTGTTTTCACAGAAAGAAGAGTAATGCTGCTTGCACAGTTAGATGAGGTATGTTGTTTTCACAGAGACAATAGTTAAGCTGCTTGCACAGATAGATGAGTTATGTGGTTTTCACAGAAAGAAGAGTAATGCTGCTTGCACAGTTAGATGAGGTATGTTGTTTTCACAGAGACAATAGTTAAGCTGCTTGCACAGATAGATGAGTTATGTTGTTTTCACAGAGAGAAGAGTTATGCTGCTTGCACAGATAGATGAGTTATGTTGTTTTCACAGAAAGAAGAGTAATGCTGCTTGCACAGATAGATGAGTTATGTTGTTTTCACAGAAAGAAGAGTAATGCTGCTTGCACAGTTAGATGAGTTATGTTGTTTTCACAGAGACAATAGTTAAGCTGCTTGCACAGATAGATGAGTTATGTTGTTTTCACAGAGAGAAGAGTTATGCTGCTTGCACAGATAGATGAGTTATGTTGTTTTCACAGAGAGAAGAGTAATGCTGCTTGCACAGTTAGATGAGGTATGTTGTTTTCACAGAGAGAAGAGTTATGCTGCTTGCACAGATAGATGAGTTATGTTGTTTTCACAGAAAGAAGAGTAATGCTGCTTGCACAGTTAGATGAGGTATGTTGTTTTCACAGAGACAATAGTTAAGCTGCTTGACAGATAGATGAGTTATGTTGTTTTCACAGAAAGAAGAGTTATGCTGCTTGCACAGATAGAGTTATGTTCTGTTTTCACAGAGAGAAGAGTAATGCTGCTTGCACAGATAGATGAGTTATGTTGTTTTCACAGAAAGAAGAGTAATGCTGCTTGCACAGATAGATGAGTTATGTTGTTTTCACAGAGAGAAGAGTTATGCTGCTTGCACAGATAGATGAGTTATGTTGTTTTCACAGAGAGAAGAGTTATGCTGCTTGCACAGATAGATGAGTTATGTTGTTTTCACAGAAAGAAGAGCAATGCTGCTTGCACAGTTAGATGAGGTATGTTGTTTTCACACAGACAATAGTTAAGCTGCTTGCACAGATAGATGAGTTATGTTGTTTTCACAGAGAGAAGAGTTATGCTGCTTGCACAGATAGATGAGTTATGTTGTTTTCACAGAGAGAAAAGTAATGCTGCTTGCACAGATAGATGAGTTATGTGGTTTTCACAGAGAGAAGAGTTAAGCTGCCTGCACAGATAGATGAGTTATGTTGTTTTCACAGAGAGAAGAGTTATGCTGCTTGCACAGATAGAGTTATGTTCTGTTTTCACAGAGTGAAGAGTAATGCTGCTTACACAGATAGATGAGTTATGTTGTTTTCACAGAAAGAAGAGTAATGCTGCTTGCACAGTTAGATGAGGTATGTTGTTTTCACAGAGACAATAGTTAAGCTGCTTGCACAGATAGATGAGTTATGTTGTTTTCACAGAGAGAAGAGTTATGCTGCTTGCACAGATAGATGAGTTATGTTGTTTTCACAGAGAGAAAAGTAATGCTGTTTGCACAGATAGATGAGTTATGTTGTTTTCACAGAGAGAAGAGTTAAGCGGCTTGCACAGAAAGATGAGTTATGTTGTTTTCACAGAGAGAAGAGTTATGCTGCTTGCACAGATAGAGTTATGTTCTGTTTTCACAGAGTGAAGAGTAATGCTGCTTACACAGATAGATGAGTTATATTGTTTTCACAGAGAGAAGAGTAATGCTGCTTGCACAGATAGATGAGGTATGTTGTTTTCACAGAGAGAAGAGTTATACTGCTTGCACAGATAGAGTTATGTTCTGTTTTCACAGAAAGAAGAGTAATGCTGCTTGCACAGATAGATGAGTTATGTTGTTTTCACAGAAAGAAGAGTAATGCTGCTTGCACAGTTAGATGAGGTATGTTGTTTTCACAGAGACAATAGTTAAGCTGCTTGCACAGATAGATGAGTTATGTTGTTTTCACAGAAAGAAGAGTAATGCTGCTTGCACAGATAGATGAGTTATGTTGTTTTCACAGAGACAATAGTTAAGCTGCTTGCACAGATAGATGAGTTATGTTGTTTTCACAGAAAGAAGAGTAATGCTGCTTGCACAGATAGATGAGTTATGTTGTTTTCACAGAGACAATAGTTAAGCTGCTTGCACAGATAGATGAGTTATGTTGTTTTCACAGAAAGAAGAGTAATGCTGCTTGCACAGATAGATGAGTTATGTTGTTTTCACAGAGACAATAGTTAAGCTGCTTGCACAGATAGATGAGTTATGTTGTTTTCACAGAGAGAAGAGTAATGCTGCTTGCACAGTTAGATGAGGTATGTTGTTTTCACAGAGACAATAGTTAAGCTGCTTGCACAGATAGATGAGTTATGTTGTTTTCACAGAAAGAAGAGTAATGCTGCTTGCACAGATAGATGAGTTATGTTGTTTTCACAGAGACAATAGTTAAGCTGCTTGCACAGATAGATGAGTTATGTTGTTTTCACAGAAAGAAGAGTAATGCTGCTTGCACAGATAGATGAGTTATGTTGTTTTCACAGAGACAATAGTTAAGCTGCTTGCACACATAGATGAGTTATGTTGTTTTCACAGAAAGAAGAGTAATGCTGCTTGCACAGATAGATGAGTTATGTTGTTTTCACAGAGACAATAGTTAAGCTGCTTGCACAGATAGATGAGTTATGTTGTTTTCACAGAGAGAAGAGTAATGCTGCTTGCACAGTTAGATGAGGTATGTTGTTTTCACAGAGACAATAGTTAAGCTGCTTGCACAGATAGATGAGTTATGTTGTTTTCACAGAGAGAAGAGTTATGCTGCTTGCACAGATAGATGAGTTATGTTGTTTTCACAGAGAGAAGAGTTATGCTGCTTGCACAGATAGATGAGTTATGTTGTTTTCACAGAAAGAAGAGTAATGCTGCTTGCACAGTTAGATGAGGTATGTTGTTTTCACAGAGACATTAGTTAAGCTGCTTGCACAGATAGATGAGTTATGTTGTTTTCACAGAGAGAAGAGTTATGCTGCTTGCACAGATAGATGAGTTATGTTGTTTTCACAGAAAGAAGAGTAATGCTGCTTGCACAGTTAGATGAGGTATGTTGTTTTCACAGAGACAATAGTTAAGCTGCTTGACAGATAGATGAGTTATGTTGTTTTCACAGAAAGAAGAGTTATGCTGCTTGCACAGATAGAGTTATGTTCTGTTTTCACAGAGAGAAGAGTAATGCTGCTTGCACAGATAGATGAGTTATGTTGTTTTCACAGAAAGAAGAGTAATGCTGCTTGCACAGATAGATGAGTTATGTTGTTTTCACAGAGAGAAGAGTTATGCTGCTTGCACAGATAGATGAGTTATGTTGTTTTCACAGAGAGAAGAGTAATGCTGCTTGCACAGTTAGATGAGGTATGTTGTTTTCACAGAGACAATAGTTAAGCTGCTTGCACAGATAGATGAGTTATGTTGTTTTCACAGAGAGAAGAGTTATGCTGCTTGCACAGATAGATGAGTTATGTTGTTTTCACAGAGAGAAGAGTTATGCTGCTTGCACAGATAGATGAGTTATGTTGTTTTCACAGAAAGAAGAGTAATGCTGCTTGCACAGATAGATGAGTTATGTTGTTTTCACAGAGACAATAGTTAAGCTGCTTGCACACATAGATGAGTTATGTTGTTTTCACAGAAAGAAGAGTATTGCTGCTTGCACAGATAGATGAGTTATGTTGTTTTCACAGAGACAATAGTTAAGCTGCTTGCACAGATAGATGAGTTATGTTGTTTTCACAGAGAGAAGAGTAATGCTGCTTGCACAGTTAGATGAGGTATGTTGTTTTCACAGAGACAATAGTTAAGCTGCTTGCACAGATAGATGAGTTATGTTGTTTTCACAGAGAGAAGAGTTATGCTGCTTGCACAGATAGATGAGTTATGTTGTTTTCACAGAGAGAAGAGTTATGCTGCTTGCACAGATAGATGAGTTATGTTGTTTTCACAGAAAGAAGAGTAATGCTGCTTGCACAGTTAGATGAGGTATGTTGTTTTCACAGAGACATTAGTTAAGCTGCTTGCACAGATAGATGAGTTATGTTGTTTTCACAGAGAGAAGAGTTATGCTGCTTGCACAGATAGATGAGTTATGTTGTTTTCACAGAAAGAAGAGTAATGCTGCTTGCACAGTTAGATGAGGTATGTTGTTTTCACAGAGACAATAGTTAAGCTGCTTGACAGATAGATGAGTTATGTTGTTTTCACAGAAAGAAGAGTTATGCTGCTTGCACAGATAGAGTTATGTTCTGTTTTCACAGAGAGAAGAGTAATGCTGCTTGCACAGATAGATGAGTTATGTGGTTTTCACAGAAAGAAGAGTAATGCTGCTTGCACAGATAGATGAGTTATGTTGTTTTCACAGAGAGAAGAGTTATGCTGCTTGCACAGATAGATGAGTTATGTTGTTTTCACAGAGAGAAGAGTTATGCTGCTTGCACAGATAGATGAGTTATGTTGTTTTCACAGAAAGAAGAGTAATGCTGCTTGCACAGTTAGATGAGGTATGTTGTTTTCACAGAGACAATAGTTAAGCTGCTTGCACAGATAGATGAGTTATGTTGTTTTCACAGAAAGAAGAGTAATGCTGCTTGCACAGTTAGATGAGGTATGTTGTTTTCACAGAAAGAAGAGTAATACTGCTTGCACAGTTAGATGAGTTATGTTGTTTTCACAGAAAGAAGAGTAATGCTGCTTGCACAGTTAGATGAGGTATGTTGTTTTCACAGAGACAGTAGTTAAGCTGCTTGCACAGATAGATGCGTTATGTTGTTTTCACAGAGAGAAGTGTTATGCTGCTTGCACAGATAGATGAGTTATGTTGTTTTCACAGAGAGAAGAGTAATGCTGCTTGCACAGTTAGATGAGTTATGTTGTTTTCACAGAGACAATAGTTAAGCTGCTTGCACAGATAGATGAGTTATGTTGTTTTCACAGAAAGAAGAGTAATGCTGCTTGCACAGTTAGATGAGGTATGTTGTTTTCACAGAGACAATAGTTAAGCTGCTTGCACAGATAGATGAGTTATGTGGTTTTCACAGAAAGAAGAGTAATGCTGCTTGCACAGATAGATGAGTTATGTTGTTTTCACAGAAAGAAGAGTAATGCTGCTTGCACAGATAGATGAGTTATGTTGTTTTCACAGAAAGAAGAGTAATGCTGCTTGCACAGTTAGATGAGGTATGTTGTTTTCACAGAGACAATAGTTAAGCTGCTTGCACAGATAGATGAGTTATGTTGTTTTCACAGAGAGAAGAGTTATGCTGCTTGCACAGATAGATGAGTTATGTTGTTTTCACAGAAAGAAGAGTAATGCTGCTTGCACAGATAGATGAGTTATGTTGTTTTCACAGAAAGAAGAGTAATGCTGCTTGCACAGTTAGATGAGTTATGTTGTTTTCACAGAGACAATAGTTAAGCTGCTTGCACAGATAGATGAGTTATGTTGTTTTCACAGAGAGAAGAGTTATGCTGCTTGCACAGATAGATGAGTTATGTTGTTTTCACAGAGAGAAGAGTAATGCTGCTTGCACAGTTAGATGAGGTATGTTGTTTTCACAGAGAGAAGAGTTATGCTGCTTGCACAGATAGATGAGTTATGTTGTTTTCACAGAAAGAAGAGTAATGCTGCTTGCACAGTTAGATGAGGTATGTTGTTTTCACAGAGACAATAGTTAAGCTGCTTGACAGATAGATGATTTATGTTGTTTTCACAGAAAGAAGAGTTATGCTGCTTGCACAGATAGAGTTATGTTCTGTTTTTACAGAGAGAAGAGTAATGCTGCTTGCACAGATAGATGAGTTATGTTGTTTTCACAGAAAGAAGAGTAATGCTGCTTGCACAGATAGATGAGTTATGTTGTTTTCACAGAGAGAAGAGTTATGCTGCTTGCACAGATAGATGAGTTATGTTGTTTTCACAGAGAGAAGAGTTATGCTGCTTGCACAGATAGATGAGTTATGTTGTTTTCACAGAAAGAAGAGTAATGCTGCTTGCACAGTTAGATGAGGTATGTTGTTTTCACAGAGACAATAGTTAAGCTGCTTGCACAGATAGATGAGTTATGTTGTTGTCACAGAGAGAAGAGTTATGCTGCTTGCACAGATAGATGAGTTATGTTGTTTTCACAGAGAGAAAAGTAATGCTGCTTGCACAGATAGATGAGTTATGTTGTTTTCACAGAGAGAAGAGTTAAGCTGCTTGCACAGATAGATGAGTTATGTTGTTTTCACAGAGAGAAGAGTTATGCTGCTTGCACAGATAGAGTTATGTTCTGTTTTCACAGAGTGAAGAGTAATGCTGCTTACACAGATAGATGAGTTATATTGTTTTCACAGAGAGAAGAGTAATGCTGCTTGCACAGATAGATGAGGTATGTTGTTTTCACAGAGAGAAGAGTTATACTGCTTGCACAGATAGAGTTATGTTCTGTTTTCACAGAAAGAAGAGTAATGCTGCTTGCACAGATAGATGAGTTATGTTGTTTTCACAGAAAGAAGAGTAATGCTGCTTGCACAGTTAGATGAGGTATGTTGTTTTCACAGAGACAATAGTTAAGCTGCTTGCACAGATAGATGAGTTATGTTGTTTTCACAGAAAGAAGAGTAATGCTGCTTGCACAGATAGATGAGTTATGTTGTTTTCACAGAGACAATAGTTAAGCTGCTTGCACAGATAGATGAGTTATGTTGTTTTCACAGAAAGAAGAGTAATGCTGCTTGCACAGATAGATGAGTTATGTTGTTTTCACAGAGACAATAGTTAAGCTGCTTGCACAGATAGATGAGTTATGTTGTTTTCACAGAAAGAAGAGTAATGCTGCTTGCACAGTTAGATGAGGTATGTTGTTTTCACAGAGACAATAGTTAAGCTGCTTGCACAGATAGATGAGTTATGTTGTTTTCACTGAGAGAAGAGTTATGCTGCTTGCACAGATAGATGAGTTACGTTGTTTTCACAGAAAGAAGAGTAATGCTGCTTGCACAGATAGATGAGTTATGTTGTTTTCACAGAAAGAAGAGTAATGCTGCTTGCACAGTTAGATGAGTTATGTTGTTTTCACAGAGACAATAGTTAAGCTGCTTGCACAGATAGATGAGTTATGTTGTTTTCACAGAGAGAAGAGTTATGCTGCTTGCACAGATAGATGAGTTATGTTGTTTTCACAGAGAGAAGAGTTATGCTGCTTGCACAGATAGATGAGTTATGTTGTTTTCACAGAAAGAAGAGTAATGCTGCTTGCACAGTTAGATGAGGTATGTTGTTTTCACAGAGACAATAGTTAAGCTGCTTGCACAGATAGATGAGTTATGTTGTTTTCACAGAGAGAAGAGTTATGCTGCTTGCACAGATAGAGTTATGTTCTGTTTTCACAGAGAGAAGAGTAATGCTGCTTGCACAGATAGATGAGTTATGTTGTTTTCACAGAGACAATAGTTAAGCTGCTTGCACAGATAGATGAGTTATGTTGTTTTCACAGAGAGAAGAGTTATGCTGCTTGCACAGATAGATGAGTTATGTTGTTTTCACAGAGAGAAGAGTTATGCTGCTTGCACAGATAGAGTTATGTTCTGTTTTCACAGAGAGAAGAGTAATGCTGCTTACACAGATAGAGTTATGTTCTGTTTTCACAGAGTGAAGAGTAATGCTGCTTACACAGATAGATGAGTTATATTGTTTTCACAGAGAGAAGAGTAATGCTGCTTGCACAGATAGATGAGGTATGTTGTTTTCTAAGAGAGAAGAGTAATGCTGCTTGCACAGATAGATGAGTTATGTTGTTTTCACAGAGAGAAAAGTAATGCTGCTTGCACAGATAGATGAGTTATGTTGTTTTCACAGAGAGAAGAGTTATGCTGCTTGCACAGATAGATGAGGTATGTTGTTTTCATAGAGAGAAGCATTATGACGTTTGCTGAGACTGAAAAGCATATTGTTTGCACAGAGAGAAGGGTTATGGTATTTACACAGAGAAAAGGTTTGTGTTGTTTGCACAGAGAGATTATTATGTTGTTTGCACAGAGAGAACAGTTATGTTGTTTGCATGTGGGGAAGGATTATGGTGAGTGCACAGTGAGAACAGTTATGTTGTTTGCACAGAGCGAAGAGTTATAAGGTTTGCAAATAGAGAAAGCAAATTGTATTAGCACACAGATAAGAGTTATGCTGCCTGCACAGAAAGCAGCTATGCGGTTTGCACAGAGAGAAGAGTTATGGCGTTTGTACAGGGAGAACGGTTATGGTTTTGCATAGAGGGAAGCATTATGTTGTTCGCAAAGAGAGAAGGGTTATGGTGTTAACACAGAGAGAAAAGTTATGTTGTTGACACAGAAATAAGAGTAATGTTGTTTGCTGAAGGTATTGAGTTATGGTGTTTGCACATAGAGAAGAGTTCTGTTGTTCCCACAGGGAGAACAGTTATGGTTTGCAGAGAGTGAAGTTAATGCTGCTTGCACAGAGAAAATCGTTACGTTTTTTTTGCACAGAGAGAAGAGGTTTGTGGTTTTCACAGAGAGAAGGGTTATGTTGATTGCAAGGAGAGAAGCGTTATGGTTTTTGTATCAGTGAAGGGTTATATTGCGTTCATAGAGAGAAGAGTTATGTTTGCAGAGAGAGCAGGATTATGTTCTTTTAACCGGGAGAGTAGGTGTCCTGTTTGTACAAAGAAAATAGTTATGTTGGTTTCACAGAGAGAAGAGTTATGTTGCTTTCACATGGAGAAGAGTTATTCTGTTTGTACTGGGAGCAGAATTATGGTGTTTTCACAGGGAGAAGATTTATGGTGTTTGCACAGGGAGAAGAGTTATGATGTTTGCACAGGGAGAAGAGTTATGGTGTTTGCACAGGGAGAAAGGTTATGGTGTTTGCACAGGGAAAAGATTTATGGTGTTTTCACAGGGAGAAGAGTTATGGTGTTTGCACAGGGAGAAGGGTTATGGTGTTTGTACTGGGAGCAGAATTATGGTGTTTTCACAGGGAGAAGATTTATGGTGTTTGCACAGGGAGAAGGGTTATGGTGTTTGCACTGGGAGCAGAATTATGGCATTTTCACAGGGAGAATATTTATGGTGTTTTCACAGGGAGAAGATTTATGGTGTTTGCACAGGGAGAAGAGTTATGGTGTTTGCACAGGCAGAAGGGTTATGATGTTTGCATATGGAGAAGAGTTATGCTCTTTACACAGGGAGAAGGGTTATGGTGTTTGCACAGGCAGTAGAGTTATGTTGTTTGCACAAGGAGAAGAGTTATGGTATTTGCACAGGCAGCAGAGTTATGGTGTTTGCACCGGCAGCAGAGTTATGGTGTTTGCACAGGCAGCAGAGTTATGGTGTTTGCACAGGCAGCAGAGTTATGGTGTTTGCACAGGCAGCAGAGTTATGGTGTTTGCACAGGGAGAATTGGTATGCTCTTTGCACAGGGAGCAGAGTTATGGTGTTGGCACAGGGAGAAGAGTTATGCTCTTTGCAGAGTTAGCAGAGTTATGGTGTTTGCACAGAGAGAAGAGGTATGCTCTTTGCACAGGGAGCAGAGTTATGGTGTTTGCACAGGGAGAGGGGTTATGGTGTTTGCACAGGGAGAAGAGTTATGCTCTTTGCAGAGTTAGCAGAGTTATGGTGTTTGCACAGGGAGAATTGGTATGCTCTTTGTACAGGGAGCAGGGTAATGGTGTTTGCACAGGGAGAAGAGTTATGCTCTTTGCAGAGTTAGCAGAGTTATGGTGTTTGCACAGGGAGAATTGGTATGCTCTTTGTACAGGGAGCAGGGTAATGGTGTTTGCACAGGGGGAAGAGTTATGCTCTTTGCAGAGTTAGCAGAGTTATGGTGTTTGCACAGGGAGAAGAGGTATGCTCTTTGCACAGAGAGCAGAGTTATGGTGTTTGCACAGGGAGAAGAGTTATGCTCTTTGCAGAGTTAGCAGAGTTATGGTGTTTGCGCAGGGAGAAGGGTTATGCTCTTTGCACAAGGAGAAGTGTTATGGTGTTTGCACAGAGAGAAAGGGAGAGTAAGAGAGATAGAATCTTTTCTCTTTGTTTCAACGAGTCTCAAAGGTTTATTTCTGAATAAATCTCAATATAAGATTTTTGGGTGGACAGTACTTCACCTGCGGACCAATACCAAAGTATTATGGAATATAAAATATATTGAATGTTTGCATTCATCTCGCGGTCTGGTTACAAGTACGTCTCATCACTCACTCCATATTTTTGCTATTCTCGAGTAATGAGTTCTGGTAATTTCCTCGAATAGGTTAGCCCATGTCGTAGCAGGCCGTGTCTCTTGTTGCGAGGAATCGACAGGGTAAATATTTGCACCAAACTTGCTCTACAGGTCCTCCCCCTTATTGTTTTAGATCAGCTGTACGTTGGACATATCCATTGTGTTCCTCAGTCTTTTGTTTAAAGCTTTACTTCTAAGGATACCCCAAGATTTCTCCCCTTCGTTTGCTTCTACCCAAACTTGGTATATTTCTTTTGTTTCCTACAGGTTCCATAAATGGCAGTCATACAGAGGGGCTGAATAACAATTAGGTGCGTCTAATATGAAGTTATTGAAGAGTTTGCTCGGTAGAATGAACTTAAGGCACCACCAAGCTTTCTACGTTGGCACGAACCTTCAATTATATTTCCTGGCGCCCCGCAGAGGCCGGTGTATTTTTCTGGACGTTTAGCATGACTTCCTTTAGAAGGGAAATATGGCCAGTGGCTCTGAATCGTAAATTTGCGACACAGAAAAGAACCTCAAGCTGATAACGCGGCCTTTGAGCAAAATAAAGCGCTCTCTTCCGCTCAACATAGATTGGGACGCTAACACTTAGTTAAACAGGGTTGAACCCAAGAGTTTAACAGCGTTCACAAATAAAACCTCAATTTCCACTCTCATACATTTTGGAAGCTTAAACGTTTCTCTTTTCGTAGCTCAGTGAACATATAACTCAATGTAGAGCTTGGTCAGAATCCGTTTGTACTTTGGTTTAACTTCTTAAATTGACAATTCTTGCACACTACCTCAGTGTTCAATTCAACATGCGTATAGTAAACGAATTCCAAGTAAAGTAGTTGAATTCAGCAGTTTCTTTTAATTATGTCTACTACATATGCAATTAAGTATTCAACCCAAAAGTTTGATATCGATAGTTCACCGGAAATATGTTTTGAGGCCCCCTGAATCCAAAAAAGAGCATTTTTAGAAAAATATCCATATGTGTGTGAAAAGCATAACTCAAAAACGAAAAGTCCGTTAAAACCAAAGTTCGTATTTAAGTTTAATATCTTCCAAGGATGCAACACGAAGATATTGAAGAAAATTTCTTACTCTAAACTTCCATTTAGATGATAAAGTTTTCGAAAAGTCTGATTTTCTCAAAAATGGCTTTACCGATTTTGATTAAAATGCCATATCTTTAAGATATTTTTATGGCAAATTGAATGCATATTTTGAATTTTCTCGCTATAGCCTATGTAGACCTATTTACTCTGAATGACTTTTGCATAACTGGCAAACCATAAGAGATAGACCAAATCTTACTATACAGAAATGTAGATCTGGCCAAAACACACAAGATAGGTCGAATTGCATTTTTTTGTGGAATGAACAATTTCAGAGATATTCCTTGTAATTTGTGTGAGCTTTGCTGTGCTTGAATTTTCCTTAAATGGAAGGTCGTTATTCACTTTTCTTTATTTCTTGGCCGTGCAAATAGAACGGTATTTCAAAACTTTAAAAGATATGACTATCGGTCAAAGCCTACTGTATTTCCATATTCCCTTTGTACCTATTAGAAAATCAGCAGTAAGATAATTTCTGCAAATGTTTATCTCGACTAACATGAAGAAGATACGGAAATAAGAGTCTGTAAGAATAGTATAAGGGTAGAGAAAGTCAGGTGAGTGTAACACATCAGACTTTTCCATTATCTGTTTTACAATCTGCACGTGATTGTACTTTTGTAAATTATCCTTGTAGTGATTATTTTCGTGAAGATTTTGTGAAGGTTTGATGAGACTATAGTTGTTCAATTGATGCTTAGCTTCTGTTCTGTGGAATAATATTGTTTCTATTGCGTGTTTAAGACGTTAGCCAGCAGTGCTACCATATGTATGTGGTCTCCGTGCTTTCTTCTAGTTTGGGCTTTTTCATAGTTACTAGAAACCTGATACCTGACTCACGTCGGCATCCAATACTGTTACTTGGTTGGTGAATTATATAATACACGTACATTGGTCGGCTACGTTTCGAGTGAAAGATTGATGCTTTATTAAAAGAGACCATAATCAGAATTTGTGTCATCCTTTCAAAACCACTCACGCATACCCAGAGAGAGAGAGAGAAATCCCATAGCGTCTATCGGTAGTAAATGGCTGATTCCAAGGCACTTCGGGACATTATTAGATGGCATAATATACTCTTACTTCAAACAGTTAACGACGTTTGACTAACAACACTGTGTAATCCTGCTTCAAAGTTCACCATTACTTCAAACTGGTGCCCAAAGTGAAGCTCGAGAAGAAAGGATGACTACTAGGATGTGAGGAGACGAACCAGGAGTCGAACCAGAGACCACGAAGAGAGAAGAAAGAAGACCAGCGTCAAAGTTAACGTCGGGAAGGGAACATCATGTACAACAAAAGAACAACGTACAGAGTGTTATTTTTGAAGTGAATTAATGTAGATGTACTTAAGAAGTAGCAAAATATGGAAGTTCAGAAGATAGAAAATAGCAACAGCGGGTAGGAAATTATTGAGAAAGTAGTTGAGTCAGAAGAAAGTAGTAGAAATGTACAAAATAGCTTAGAACAAGAGTCAGAAAGTTATAGAAGTGGGGAAAGTTATGTGAATAATTCCGAAATGCAAGGAAATATGATAGGGGTAGTTATGGAAATGTAAAAGAGGAGAAAGTCGTAAGACATTATGAGTAAGTAAGTAGGTAGATGGGTAGGTGGATAAGTGGGTAGGTAAGTAGGTAGGTAGGTAGGTAGGTAGATAGGTAGGTAAGTAAGTAAGTAAGTAAGTAGGTAGGTAGGTAGGTCGGTAAGTAGGTAGGTAGGTAGATGGGTAGGTAGGTAGGTAAGTAAGTAAGTAAGAAAGTAGGTAGGTAGGTCGGTAAGTAGGTAGGTAGGTAGGTAGGTAGGTAGGTAGGTAGGTAGGTAGGTAGGTAGATAAGTAAGTAAGTAAGTAAGGAGGTAGGTAGGTAAGTAAGTAAGTAAGTAGGTAGGTAGGTAGGTCGGTAAGTAGGCAGGTAGGTAGATGGGTAGGTAGGTAGGTAAGTAAGTAAGTAAGAAAGTAGGTAGGTAGGTCGGTAAGTAGGTAGGTAGGTAGGTAGGTAGGTAGGTAGGTAGGTAGGTAGGTAGGTAGGTAGGTAGATAAGTAAGTAAGTAGGTAGGTAGGTAAGTAAGTAAGTAAGTAGGTAGGTAGGTAGGTAAGTAAGTAAGTAAGTAGGTAGATAGGTAGGTAGGTAGGTAAGTAAGTAGGCAGGTAGGTACACGTTCGTCTTGCTCCTTCGCCTGAAGAATGGAAGTAATCAATAGCTCAATAGTGCGCCAATTTTCCTGGGACTCCAGTACAAGTTGGTCGTAACACCGATGGCGCATAGCAATCCAATGGGAGCAATGTAAGTTGGTATGCTCCGGAGTGTCCGTTTGTGCAGAGGTCTGTGTCAACCACACCCATGCGGCGCAGATAGTATTTAAAACGGCCATGGCAAGTCCATTGGGTCACACAATATCCGACATCTCCATGCCTCCGAGATATCCAGAGAACAATTTCAGGAGCTTAGTCCATTGAGCAGTTCTTACTCCTCTGTCCACTCCATCTGCCACAGTGAAATGGAGTTTTCTCTGACCAAGAGGTTGTGCTCCTTAGAGTTAGCCCTCAGATTAGCATCTTGGACCAATAGATGTATAGGTAGGATCCCAGCGACCACCTGGAGAGATTTTGTGGAGGCGATTCTGTAGGCACTACATATACTAGCGCAATCTTCCGCTGCACCTGCTCTAGCCAACTTTTGTATATTGCCTTATCAATACAGATCTTCCAAGCAAGTGCACCGTACAGGAGTATGGAATTAACCACGCTGCCAAGAAGTTTTCTGGTGCCAGGTTTTGGACCACCGGTATTGGACATTAAGCGACCCAGAGCTGCGATCGTCTTTAAGACTTACTCCCTCCAGGTGGACTAGGTTTTTCAAGAAGAAGTAACTTCCAAAGTTTCCATTTACTGGGAAACACGCCGGAACATAAAATGGAATTAAAGAACTTCAGGAGTAACTATGGTTTCTGTATAGCAAGGAGCTTCACAACTTCTGGAAGAACACCATCCGGGCCGCCCACCTTCCCAGACTTAATCCGGCGGCCTTAGGTAGGTAGCCAGGCAGGAAGGCAGGTAGGTGGGTAGGTAGGCAGGTAGATAAGGAAGGAGGGTGAGTGGGTGGGTGGGTGGGTAGGTAGGTAAGTAACAGAAATTTAAATGATGCAAAACTGCTGAGGTGATCAGCGCCATTCGGGCTTACTACATTATGCATTAATTTTTATCATATCGAGATTATTTATTGCAATTATTTATCTATCTCCCTATTATTTCCTCATAAAATGATAAATCGTACCCTCAATAATTTCGGTATGAATGTATGTGTGTGCGCGCACGCGCCCGGAGGGATAAAATCTGATTTACGAGGCACTAATTCGCCTCGGAACATTCGGAAAAGAATCTTTGAAACCAAATCTGGAATAGCTGACTCTGTTAGCCCGCAAAAATACCAAGAAATAATTATTTTTCGGTTTTGAATGAAGAACGCGTATTTGCTAGAACCTCGAAATCCTAAAATCCTTCCCGGCAGATAGCAAGCAAACATTCAGTGGATAGACTGAGATATAGTCTTTTTTTCTTTTTCTTTTTTCTTTCTTTGTCTTTGTTCTTTTTCTTTCTTTTAAAGGTGCAGGGAGACTGGTGGAAAGCAACTTCGTAGTAAATGAGAGGCCAGCCGTTGCTATGTGGTCCAAAACAGACGTATGACTTACATACACTCTCCATGCTTTACTTACCTACATTATTGCATAATTGCTTTGAACATGTCCGTTCCTCTCTCTCTCTCTCTCTCTCTGTATATATATATATATATATATATATATATATATACAGGTGTCCCAAAAAACACCGACAAGGCTTAGTATGTTGTATGGGATGGCAAACTGTTTGATTTTCAAACAGGAACCCCTGTCCGGACATGCACGGTTTGGGCGCTGTAGCCCCTCGAAGTGTTAGATGGGTGTGCGGCGTTCACATTTCGTAAACAAACACAAAATCTAGCTTATACATTACAAAGGGGCTTCGAACTGTGTACCTCCTATGTCATTGCAGAGCCTACATCGGCGGTGCTGAGCCTCATGCACACGTCCCAATACATGATGTTGTCCTTGAAGGTTTTCAATCCCTCCGTGGACTTGAGCCATTAGTCCTCCGCTGACGTACGCCTGGCCTCCTAGAAGAACGTTTTAATTTTCTTTGGATTTACCTCCAAATTCTTAACACCTGTAATGCAAAATATTGCTTTAAATAAGTAGCATTCACTGGGTTAAACGTTTTGTGTGAAAGAAAAGCTTTAAATTTGTCCTTAGAATCACAAACACGTAAAGCTTTACGGAAAATAATGCAATATTACATTGAAAAATATAAAAACATTTAATACAAATTTTCCCTATATTTATACTGGAACTAAAATGCGTATCAAAATAGCTCTAAATGTGTTTGTCTACCATACTATAATAAAGTTTCTGCTTTCGAATGAAAGGTTTTCTAGTAATACCTATACAATAAACCGCCTTTCTTGGGGGGTATTAAAGTTTTACTACATTTCTGTGAATTTACAGTTTCTGAAATTTGTCGAGCTGTACCACCAGTTGCCATAGACCGATAATATGGCCACGTGTAGCTTCTGATGTATACGGTATGTCTGTGAATGAAACAATACTTGAACCTAATGAGCAATGATTTACTGAGTGGCCAGAAAAAATAGCACGTAGCATGAATAGTGTTGTCATTCGTGAGGGGCAAAGAGAGCGGTAACGATTTACTGAGCGACCTGAAGAAATAAATACTTTCCTTTTAGAATGATATGTCATTGGTTATAACTATGTCCAGCCAGCGATGCCATTGGAGAGAGGGAAAGAGAGGGAAATAATGGGAAGCTGCGAAGACCTCGTTAAACAGTCATGATACCCTTGCATTTTACTAAATTCGTTTTCTGTACAGCCTCACAGGAGCTGTATTTGAGAGCGAGAGGGCAGCTGGTATTCTCATCTTGTTTCAATGACATGCACAAAGGATAACAATTACAACTACTGATCAAAATAGAAATTGGTCAACAGGATAGTATTATACAAGTAATCCGAAAGAGTCCTGTAGACCACAGGGCAATGGGGATTCTCATTATCTTTTAAATAGGTCACACAATTTTTTAAAAAGGAATAAGAACTGCCTATCGAGGCTGCTGGGCATAAGAAATTGAAATCAAAATTGTAAATTATACTGGTTAACCTGCCCGCAATAAACAAACCAAACACCGTGACATTTTGAAATAAAAGCCGTGTATCTACCTTTTCGTTTGCTTATAGGTTGTACAGTTACAAGAGCTTGACGCTCTTTTAGAGCAGATATATTCAGCCTAGAGCACGCTAAGTTTCTTAGGGGATATGCAAAATGTAATATACAGAGATTTGGATTGTCCTCTGTCCAAGAACCCATTTTGCTTACTCTGCTGGTCTACCCAATAATACCTTACAGCTGTTCTCGTTAATCGTTTGTATTCTGTTTCAAATGACGATAACAACAGTGACTCGGAATGTACGTTCCTGACTGTTTTATAACCTTTCAGTACTCAGTATATTTCCCAACTGTTCTGTACAGGGTGGTTTTCTTTACTCAAAATCCCTGCCATTCTTTATATTTGTGAATTGATGTAGTAGCGAACAACATATTTTAACATCATCCCTTTTAGATCAAAGTACATGGGCGACCGAGCATCGCTCGCGCCCCCCCCCCTTGCTTTTTTTTTTTTTTTTTTTTTTTTTTAATCTTGTTTTTTGAGAGAAGGTACTTATTTAGATAAACTTATAAAGCAAAACATTAACTGAATAAAAATATTTCGTAAGCACCATGATTTCATAAGCACCATAGCCGTAAAACGTCTACTGTTCAACAGATACCTTCCCCATAGATATCCACCTAGTTTGGGGTTTTCGTCGAGTATTTGTTCCATTATGGAGTTCAGTTCTTTGGTGCTGCGGTGCACTCTATCTTCCAGGGCGTTAACATGTTGGTCAAGGTCCTTCATCTTTCCTTCGAGTTCTTCCGTGGCTTCCTTAATCCCGGCCAGTCCCTCATTAGTATTCTCTGATAGATCATCTTCATATAAAATATTCTCGTTTTCATCTTTTCCATTGCGGAGTTTACATTTTTCAATTCAGCTTCAATTTTTGTTTCCATTTTTTTCATTTTGTTTCCATTTTTGTTTCCATATTTTCCGTTCCGTAGTTTATAGTTGTCAATTTGTTGTTTCATATTTGTTTCTATCTCTGCATTCTGGAGCTCATTTCATTTCCCAATATGTCCATCTTGGCTAGCATTTGCTTCATCAAGTGTTCCATATCGTGGTTTTCGTCGCACTTCTGACACCAATTGTGACAACTTTACTTTTTTAACTCCTTCTTTATTTTTTATTAAAACACCGGAACGACACTAAGCAAAAGCACTGTTGAACAATAACAAATACTACTGGTAGAAAAGTTAGTTGATAAAACCGTGTGAAGGTAATACGTATTTCTGCTTCAATCATATAGAAAATTGTATGAATTGTACGTCGAAGAGGGAGTAGTGAAAGAAATGTGGTTGTGTTTAGTAAAAGAAAAACGAGTAGAAAAACTGTGTGAGTGCTACACGTTGCACTTACATTTCAAATGTATGGAAAAAATGTATGGATTGTTTGTAGAAGAGGAGTAGTGTATTATGTAAAAGAAAAGAGAGTAGAGAAAGCCATATGAACATAATACATTGCGTGGTAAAATTGATTGCATAAAAAACCTTTGCCATGAAAGAACACTTGTATATGTGAATTTTCATGGCGATCAGTCAACCGGTTTTGGAGTTCACTTACTCCTCAACATACAATATATCGTATTAGTATATGTAGGCGTTGGTATGCGTGAAGTTGATAAACGATAAAGAATAGCATGTGAATTGATGTGTAAAACAAAATTGAGTAGAGAAATATGAATGTAATACGTTGTATTCCTATTTCAAACATGTAGAAAATTGTATGAACTATATGTTGAAGGGCGGGAAGCGAAAGAAGAGTGATTGTGACTCGTAAAGGAAGAACTAGTAGAGGAAACTGTGTGAATGTAATACGTTGTATTTATATTTCAATCACAGAAAATTGTATGAATTGTATGTTGAAGGGCAAACAGAGGATATATGAATGTGCTACGTAAAAGAAAAGCGAGTAGAAAACCATTTGAAAGTAATATATTGTGTAGTAAAATTGTTACCATAAAAACTTTCTCCATGAAAAATACATGTACGGGCCGAATTTCGTGGTGATCGATTAAGCGGTTTTCGAGATTAACAGTTCCATAGGTATATATACAAATATCAATTTTGTGTAGCTATATAGATGATATGAATTGTTTGTAGAAGAGTGAGTACAGTAACAGATGTGAATGTGTTATCTAACAGTATGAATGTATTACCTGGCAAAGCGTTGAGGCGTATTGACCTTGGTGGTCGAGCGCTACGATCGCTTCTTATCTTGTTTATTAGAAGAGCGAAATATCAGTAACTTGGGGTATAGTCAGTGATAAAATAAATAGATGATCTCTCGCGCCTGCCGATATATGAGACGTTGCTGTCCTGAAGATATGATTGCATCTGAACAGAACGCACGCACTCCGTCTAACCCTGTTTGTGCGATAACCTCGCATAAACATCTCGGCAGTTTCACATTATTTCCGATATGTTTCATGGCTTTGCCACGCAGTAATAACATTTATATTTCAAACATACAATAAAGTGTATCACTTATTTTAAAAACGGGAATAAAAAATGTTTTGTGGGTAAAATCACGATTTTTATGGAAAGTTGTTTATAGAAGGGTGAGTAGAGAAATACATGTGAATGTGTTATCTAAAAGTGAGTAGAGAAGACAGTGTGAATATTATATGTAGCATTTCCATTTCAAACATGCAGAAAACTGTATGACTTATTTTAAAAACGGGGATAAAAATGTCTTTTTTGTGTAAAATCACGATTTTCATGGAAAATTGTTTATAGAAGAGTGAGTAGAGAAAGAGGTCTAAATGTGTTACCTGAATTTGAGTAGAGAAAACAGTGTGAATTTAATATGTAGGATTTGTGTTTCAGACATTCAGAAAATTGTATAAATTATTTGTATATAGCGTTTCACTCTTAGAAGACAGTATGGAGTTAAATGGGACATCTCTGTCTCTATCTAGCGCATACAAGTTGCCATTAGCCGCGTCCTTTTCTACTCTCGCTCTGTTGCCAGATTCCTAATAGCATGGTATAAATATTCATTTGTTATAAATTTCAGGTTTGAACACATTATCCTATGCAGAATTTTTTTCTCTATCAGGTTATGTGCTTTTCAGAGTCATTATACATTTCTATAGGTCCAAATTTCTTCAGAAAACGTTTTTTTCAATAGAAGTCCGATATTTGCTGTTTCTACACTCATCACGCACTAACTAACAAACTAACTGCTAGAATGCATCTATATTTTTTTCTTAGGTAGAGTAAACTATAGTGCTACTACCTGCCTACTTTGAATTCTCTATGTTTACCCAGTTAAGTGTTATAATTTTTTAAATTAAATGTTTTCGGAAAATTTTATATATGTGCACTGCAAAAGTTACGCAGTGTGAAACTTTTTTGTTATTGAGTTTACATCAGGGAACCAGCGAGAACAAATGTTGAGGAAGGCTGGAGAAAGTTTTTAAAATAAACCAAAAGGCAGTAACCTCTTTCTTTTATCCAGTAAGGCAAACAAAAGGTATTCATCTATTCAGCGTCAGGCCTGACACAGAAGATAGTATAAGGAGCAGCACTAACATTAGTTCGAAAGAAGCCGTGTGTGTAACTGTGAGCTGTTATTGCGTTATTTGTTTAATATTTGTGTAAATATTTGTAGTTATGGAGGGTGAAGCTAGGAAGGGACGATATGTTGGTAAATAAAGAAATAAGGAACGCCAAATAATTATGAATGTGTTAGATTATTTTTTAAGTAAAATGCGTGTAAGTAAGGCGGTAAAAGAAACAGCTAAGGCTATCGGGTGTTCAGAAGCAGTAGTGTGTATGATTAAAAAGGAACTACTGAAAGGACCTCTAAGAACGCCATCGAAAAAGAAAGCAAAAAGGGCGGGACTACACAAAACGCTAGGTTAACGCAATATGATTGAATAGTGCAAGGTGGAGTGCGGCGAATTGTTCATTCTTTACTGTTTGCAAATATTCCACCCACGCTGAATATAATTTTGTCACAGTTCAACAGTGATGAGACCCTACCAAATTTCTCAAAGGCCACTCTGATTTGGGGTTCGAATATGAAAGAAAGGGTAACAAGTGCATATTAATAGAAAGAGACGATATCGATATCATCAGATGGCGACATAAATATCTAAAAGACGTAAAAGGTTTAGGGACCAGGGGAAATCAATTGTTTATACAGACGAGTCATTTGTAAATTTAGGTCATACAGTAACAAAGGCGTGGAGGGATACCAAAGTTAAAAGTGTCCATCTCGTCAAGCAGCAATTGAAGGACTAAGTACAGGACTCCGGCCACCTCGAGTCGCTCGCGGAGAAAGATTCGCAACTAGTACATGTTGCAACACTGCGCTCCATTTAACGTGTACTGTCTTTTAAGGGTGAGACGCGCTTTAGAAGAGGGAATAAAAACATGTTTTTACTGTAGAATCGCATTTTTTCAGACAAGACACCAATGTAGATAAACTTGAGGAACAAAGCCTTATCTGAACACAAAATTTGATCAAAATCTATAGAACCGTTTCCGAGATACACATAATATATGCAAGAATTTCTCTGTGTAAGAGGGAATTAAAATCTGATGTGTTACACTCACATGACTTTCTCTACTCTTGTACTCGCTTATTCGTAATCTTCTTCGTGTTAGTTGAGATAAGCATTTGTACAAATTATCTTATTGCTTACTTCCTTGTAGGTATAAGGGGAATATTATAACTAGGGCTAGGAAGTTCATGCATTTGCATGTTTTTTTCATAGTGGTTAAAAATGTATGCTTTTACATTATGTGCACGAATTATGGAATTTTCAGTTATTTTGACATGATTCTATAGTGCATATAACTGCATATTTTCTTGATTTTTCATAAATTCTTATTATTTCAATATTATAGCCCCTATATTGCATATTTTAATGATTTCTATGGTTTTTTATTATTGTTTTCCACCTGGATAATATTTTTCATATTGGTAATATTGCACATGATGACACAACTCACAAATATTTCAATATTATAACCTCTATATCGCATATTTTCATTATTTTTGTGGTTTTTTATTATTTTTTCCATCTGTATAATATTTTTTTATATTGGTAGTATTGCACATGATGATGCAACTCGCGAGGTGGCGAGAACTAATGCTGAGTCATGTTGCCATGCAGTGAATCTCCTGTTTCATCCTTGCATTATATGCATGTTCGTAGAAAATAATCAGTGCGTTATCTGAGAGGTTTATAGTAGCAAAGATAAAGTGCAGGTCAACGTTTTGAGCAGCACGATTATAGCAACGCTTGCCTGCCCATCAGCAGTTGTGTAGTGGTCTTCAAACGTAACAATGTTGTGAACTGGTTCCCACCAAATTAAATTAGGCGTATAAAATGTTAAAAGCCCTTCAGATGTCGAAAATAAAACCAACTCCGAGTGCTAGATTAATTAATTTACAGAACGAGTTTTCGGGTGATTTAATATCTACAGATAAATAGGGCACTGTTTTGTGGAGCGTGTGAGAAAAATGTAGGGAGTGAGAAAAGATTTCAAATAGGTCGGCACATAAACACAGCAAAACATAAGGACAATTTAATCAGAAAACTCGCAAACAAAGAATGTGTTCAAAAACAGCTAGTAGAGTGTTTAGGAAGTAGTGTTACTGAATTATATGACCTCTGTCAAGCATTTTTAGCTGCTGATATTCCCTTGTTCAAAATTAATAATCCGACATTTAAAAACTTTCTTGCCAAGTACACTCGACAACATGTGCCTGAAGAAAGTACACTGCGTAAGACTTATGTGGGACATTGTTACAACAACGTATTGTCAAATATACAAAAATGAATTAGTAGATCAGTTTGCGTGGTTGTCTGTTGATGAAACCCCTGATTCTGAGCGCCGTTTTATTGCTAATATAATCGTGGGTGCTTTAAATAATGAACAAAAGACTACAGCTTATCTTCTTAATGTGTGCGAATTGTCGGCCACTAACAATGTAACTGTGACCCAGTTTGTGATGGACACTTTGAAATTACTATGGCCATGTGGAATCAAATACTTTTATTTGTTACTGATGCAGGTCCTTGTATGCTAAAATCAGGACAAACTCTGAAAGGTATTTTTCCTAACTTCATTCATATAACTTGTTTGGCACACGCTCTTCATCGCGTTTCTGAGACAATACGTGATTCTTTCCCATTACTAGATAGGTTTGGGTCCAGTAGAAAGAAAATTTTTGTTAAATCTCCTGAAAGAATTAAGTTGTTTAGATCAACAGCACCTAATATCCCACTTCCACCTACACCAGTGTTAACTCGATGGGAAACATGGTTTCGATGCAGTTTTATATTATACTGAGCACATAGAAATAGTCGAAGAGGTTGTTAATTCATTGGACTCGAAAGATGCTGTATCAATGGAAACTGCAAAATATTCTGTCAGACACTGGGTTAAAAGAGGATCTTAGTTTCATATATGCCCATTTTTCTTTCTTACCAACAGCCATAACGGCATTGGAAGCTGTAGGATCTCCTTTGCATGAATCACTTACTGTCTTTGAAAAAACAATATGTGACCTAAGTTCGGTTCCTGGTAGCACAGGACAAAAAGTGACTTATGTAATTTCAAAAAATTCTGGTTATAACCAGATGTGCGATATTCGAGACATCCTCGAAAGAAAACCATCTGTCACACCAAGAGACTTGACTCTCTCTCTCTGTAAAGCAGTTAACATCATTTAAATATGCCCCTATAACATCTTGTGACGTGGAGAGAAGTTTTTCACGTTACAAAAGTGTTTTGTGAGACAACATACGATGTTTTACAGTTGAACATTTTTGCCAAGTGTTTGTTGTGTACTGAAATTTAGCAGTTTATAGTAGCAGCCGGACCACTTCTGCTTCAACATCTAAGGAATACGGTAACTTTATTTATTATTTATACTAACTCGTCTTGTCTACTGCAAAGGGACATCAATCGTTTTAATTAATAGTGCATATTTCTTGGCATATTTTCAAGTTCTTAAGAGCATATATGCATGCATATTTCAGTGTTTTTAGGGCATGAACTTCCGAGCCCTAATTATAACACAGCAGGCCTTGAGCGATAATCAAATGTTTTAAAGCTTTGAGATCCCGTTCTCTTTGCACGCTTAGCATATTAAAAAATGAGCTACGATGTTGCATTTCACGAAAGCTTTAAGTTTTCCAAAACTGACACCGATAACATGGAATATCTCCAAAATGTTTCACTCTGAAAAAAAAAAAAAAAAAAAAAAAAAATATTTAGACATAAATTGTGTGTTTTAGCGAGATCTACATTTTTTTGTACAGTAAGATTTTGTCTGTCTCTTACGGCTATTTAGAGTAAACAGAACTACATAGGCTATAGCCAGAAAATTCAAAATATACATTTCATTGGTCATACATATATCTTAAACATATGGTATTTTAATCTAAATCGTTAGAGCCATTTTCAAGAAAATCAATATTTTCGAAAAAATTTTCATGAAAAGGATAGTTTAGGGTGGGGCTATTTTTTTAAAAATCTTCGTGTCGCAACCTTGAAAGATATTAAACTTAAATACCAATTTTTGTTTTTAACCGACTTTTCGTTTTTGAATTATGCTGTCCACAGACTGACAGACACAGACTGACACACACTCACACACTCACACACACACACACACACACACACACACACACACACACACACACGGACCTTTTTCTAGAAATGCTTTTTTTTGGGGGGGGGGGATTCAGGAGGTGTCAAAACATGTATTTCCGGTGAAATCTGGACATCGAATTTTTGGGTAGAATACAATACTTCCTCCTACTTACCAGTACAGAAAGTAAAAAAATATTCTTTTTGTGTAAAATCGCGTATTTTCAGGAAATACACCTACATATATAGGTAAACTTAAAAAGCAAAATCTTATATGTATACCAAATTTTAACCAACTCTTTAGAGCAGTTTCTGAATTACGGAAATATATGTACTCTGTAGAACAGACTGATAATAAAAATGATAATTTTATTAAAATCGCGTTTTTTCAGGAATGGCACTTAAAAAGCAAAACTTTATCGGAATACAAAATTTGATCCAAATTGTTAGAGCCGTTTCCAAGATGCGCGGAACATATACATATACAAGAATTGCACATTTAAAGATATTAGGTATAATAATTTGAACAATTTCTAATACATTATTCGTATTAATTTTAACAATGTTATTACCCTATATCAGGAGTATAAATAATCATAGCTAAAAACTTCATTTAATGTTCTCCAAGACAAAGTCAACATCAATTAAGAGTATTTTGTTATGAGATGGATAAATTGCCTATAAGAGCAAAACGTAAAATCAATGAAAGGGGTGATAGTGTTGAACCATCGCCGGTGAAAATGGCAACTACGTGTGCTGTACCGCAGGACATCGGTGAAAACTGTTGAAATTGAATCATCTAGGAGCAAGTCGAGAAACCCTAGAAACGTGAAATACCAATCAATCTTACATTAAACATGGATTCGTATCCACTTCTGCCCCTGTGCAATATTTGCCACCAAACTCTGTCGAATTCTATTAAACCATCCCTAGCTCACAAAATCATATAATTTTGTGTGTGTGCTGTCTGTAACGTAGTTCCTATATTTATTTTATATACTCGTATTTATAGCATAATCCTCCTTTTTGTAGTATTTAGAAAATTTTATAACTTATTTAATATATAACTAGCTGAAATACTTGGTGTTTGACTATTTTATCCCTATAACTTTTAGACTTACCTTGGATATCCAAAGCAAATAAATAAAAGCATCGGGAAAACACTAAGCAAAAGTAGTGTTGAACAACCCCAAAAACCACGGGAAGAAAAGCAATTATAGAAAGCTGCGTGACTAATATCTTGCATTTCCATGATAACCAGATACAAATTGTATGAATATTTTGTAAAAGAGGAACTAAAAGAACAAATGCGATTGTGTTTTGTAAAAGAAATCTGAGTAAATATAACCGTGTGAATGTAATGCATTGTATTTCAAATTCAACCATCTGGTAAAGGTGAAGAGAAAATCGTGAGTGCAATGAGTTGCATTTCTATTTCAATAATAGAAAATTGTATCAATTGTATGTTCAAGGGTAAATAGACAAAGAAATGTGATCGTATTTCATAAAAGAAAATTGAGTAGAGAAAACCGTGTGAACGTGATATGTGGCATTTCTATTTCAGTCATAGAAAATTCTATGAGTTGTATGTTGAAGGACCAGTAGGAAAGGATGTGTAATCGAGTTTCGTAAAGGAAAAATGAGTAGAGAAAACCGTGTGAATGTTATATGTTGAATTTCAAATTCAAACATCTAGAGAAGTGTGTAGAGAAAATCTTGTGAGTGTAATGTGTTGCATTTCTATTTCAATAATAGAAAATTGCATGAATTGTATGTTGATGGGCGAGTAGGGAATGAATAAGGTAAAAGAAAAGCGAATAGAGAAAACCATGTGAATGTTACACTGTATAGCAAAATAGATAAAGCATACAAACGTTCTCTATGAAAAAGTACATGTACGTGCCGAATTTTGATATCGATCAAGTGGTCAAGTGGATTGGGAGCGCATACAAGACAAACACAAAAACATTCATTTATATACATGTCTATAGATCATGTATCATTTGAATTAAAGACAGCTCTAGGGCCTAGTCCTAGGGGTACGACTGGAATGGAAATTTGTCGTTGGGCATACGGGGAGAAAAAGGTTGAGTGCCACAATGCTCTGATAAAAAGGAATCGGTGTTTTCTTGAGCTTGTTGAAGCGACAGGTTGCACGAAGTGAGTGATATTATGACCCAGAAGAAGGAGAAGGAGTAATCTACTAACGTAGCAAGCACCGAATGCGGTCTGCATGCCTGCTGTGTTTACATTCTGCCAGTTTGACAGCTGCGACACAAGAGAGCTGTAATTTATTGCTCTAACATTAGTAACACTGATAGCATGGAGATAACGCGAAACTTTGTAGGAGGAGCGGAGGGGTACGAGGTGCTTCAAAACAATGTTCAGCAGCGGTTGAATTTCAGTATGACGAGTGGCTACCTTAACAGTAGTACCCTATCCAGGTAAGAGTTCAATCTCCTTTCCGTTATCTATGTCTCTAGTCCTTAGAAGAGCAAAGGGCGCTTCAGATGCGCTGTTCTTACTTGCTATATCTCGAACATAGACTGTACTTTACCACCCAAACATTCAGAACTGAGGTTTCATCGGAAACACATGTTTTGAGACTGCCTGAATAAAAAAGTCAATTTTAGAAAATTTCCGTGTGTTTGTCTCCGTGTGTAGTCTGTCTGTGAACAGCATAACTTTTAAAAAAATCGAAAAGTGGGGTAACTTGGTTGGTATTTTGGTGGTATCGAGTCTGCCTCACGTCCAAGAGGTCGCGAGTTCGAATCTCACTTAGGGTGAGTTATCGGGGTAAGGCTTTTGCCGAGGTTTTCTCCTATCCTAAGAAGAAGAAGAATGTCGGGTTCATTTGAACATCATTTCACCCATTTCATTCATTCACCGTTCGATATGACATTACGTTGGAGGATGTTTCACGAATATTCTCAAAAGAACCCTTTAAACTAGTGATGTTAATGGCTGGAGACGAGGTTTAACCCATCCCTTATTTTATCCTTGGATTGCTTACCGTACAAGGACCGTCTGTTATATTTAAACTGTGTCGCCTTAAAATCCGATCACCCACAACACACAGTGGTGGAAGGGGAAAGCAGGAGAGGGATACCGCGGTAAAAAGTTGCCATCCCTGCTTTAAACGGAAAATGTACGGAACATTTTGATTTTCTCAAAAGTGGCCGTAGTAATTTTGATAAAATGTAGATATGTTTCAAATACTCGTATTTTTACCAAAATTGAAGTGCTTACCTTAAAGCTTCTAGAAATAGCCTCTGAATTCCTCTTCATTCTTAACAACTTTTGCCTAGAGACAGAGAAAATCTTAGTGTACGAAAATGTAAATTTCCTTAAAGCTTCCAATAACGGTAGTTAATTGCATTTATTAGTGCTAAATTGTTACAATTATGAGTATAACTAGGCATTCAGCCCAGGCTCTTTGCCAGTCATATTCAATTACATACATTTATAACATGTTCTTAAAAATACATAATGTCCATTACATCATAATTATATCAGTCACGAATTATTAACTGGCGTTAACCGTAGTTAACCAGCCAGATCCTACTAAAGTTAAATTTAAATACCCTTTACCACCTAACCTTAATTTAAGGTCCATATTTTTCAACCGATTACCCCAATTTCCTCCTAATCTTCCATAAAAACTCCCCTAATTTAGGGAGTCATTAAACATTTTTCTAGTTACAATTTCTTTATTCCTACATAATCATTTCCTACTTAATCGCGGGTGATCAGCCCTATACTCCTTCGCCTTCTCAGTACTGCCGTTTCATTCAGACCCTCGCCGTGAAAGCTTCAAATCGTACGTCCCTGTTATTAAATTACTTAAAGCATATCAGTTGTGCCAAACAAATGTTTATGGAGTTACATTTTCCTTAAATAGAATCGTTATTTCCGTTTTTATTCCTAGTGATGCAAGGGAAATTTGCGAATACTAAGCTTTCACCGAGTCAACTCTTAGCCCGCTACGTAATGCATTTGATATTAGAATCTCTTTGCATCCTGGGACACAAACAGCGAATGACTTCCCATATGAGAAAAGCATATGTAAGTATTGGAAAATTCAAACATATAACAAGAAATATCTCGGAAACACTTTACTAAACACAGAAAAAGTGTGTGTGTGTGTGTGTGTGTGTATGTGTGTGTATGTGTATGTGTATGTATGTGTGTGTGTGTATGTGTATGTGTGTGTATGTGTGTGTGTGTATGTGTGTGTGTGTATGTGTGTGTATGTGTGTGTGTGTGTATGTGTGTGTGTATGTGTATGTGTGTGTGTGTGTGTGTGTGTGTGTGTGTGTGTGTGTGTGTGTGTGTTTTCTCACGAATTAGTTACAACGGCAAGACCTCGTAAATTATTTAGAAAACAAAAGTTAAACGGGAATCAATTTACAAATAATAAATGTGATGAATGTTCGCGTGCTTCTACAAACCCATGTGCTTCTAATGAGGAAAGTGTGGTTAGTTCTCCAAAGAAGAAGTTATCCTACCAGCAGGAAAGTGATCTTTCAATGTAAATATTTGTGTAAATAATGATAGTAATGTTGTGATAAATGTAAATATTTTATTGAACTTTATTAGTAAGAATACTCTGTGTAAATACTGGAAGTGAAAAAAGGTCCAAAAAGATTATACAAATGATTATGATCCTGGAATGCATTAATGTGAGTTAGAATACTGTTGTCATTTTTAAAACTAAATATTCTTAAGGCTATTTTTTTTTTTAACTTAAAGTACATTTTTCTCAGAAACTACATAAGATAGAAAGCTGAATGTTTGCAAACATGTATTATACATAATTATGGATTTTTGCCTCCATTTTTATTAAGATATGAAAATTAAAGATTTCAGAGACATAAAAGTGTGAAAAAAGGTAAAATTTTAAAATAAAAAATTGAGATAGTAATTTTTTTTTACTGAACTAGTAAACATAACTAATTAAAAGTGGCGGTAAATGTAGATAAATATAATTGTAAATTACTTGAAAATTTGTGGTTTTATACTGCAAAAAGTTGCTGACAAAGATGTTCCTAATTTAGCATTTTAAGGTGGTAAGATTCTCGCAGAGTACAACAATTCAATAGACTAAATGCATCATTAATGGCCGTTGAAGAACAATAGCAATTCATTTTGCGATGTGTGCAAGATCATCGGAGACAACACCCTGATTGTAAAAAAGAAATACTAGAAAGAAACGTGTGTTAAAACCAGTATTGACTTTAGCTATATTCTCAAATTTTGTATGTTCTATTGCATATTAATGCTAAATTTCTTCCATTTAAATATATTAAGCATATTTTCAAAACATGTACAGATCGATTTCAATTGTTTATACCAACAGAAAAAATCTGATGTGTTGCACTCACATGACTTTCTCTACTCTTGGACTAACCATTCCTACAAACTCTTATGCCTATATCTTCTTCGTGTTAGTTCAGATAAAAATTTGCAGAAATTATCTTATTTGCTTATTTCCTTGTAGGTGGAAGGAGACTATGGCAACACAGTATGCTTTGAGCGATAGTCAAATGTTTTAAAGCTTTCAAATTCCGTTCTCTTTGCACGGTTAACATAAAAAAATTGAATAACCATGTTCCATTTGACAGGAGTATAAGTTATATAAGATTTAAAAATCTCGCGGCACTTGTTCCTGGAGAAGACCATGGAGAATCAAATGGTCGAAAGCTTGAGTTTTATAGGTAAATTTGGCGCGGCTGATCATCCGAGAATCAATTATTAGAAGTGTAAGTTCTCCAAAACTCACATAAATAAATGGCATATCTCCAAAATGACTCACTCTATAAACAATTATTTAGAGATAAACTGTATATTTTAGCAAGATCTACATTTTATGGTATAGTAAGCTTTGGTCTATCTCTAAAGGTTTACCAGTTTTGCAGAAGTCGTCCAGAGTAAACACGACTACAGGGACTATAGCCAGAAAATTCAAGACATACCCATCATTAGTCATAGAAGTATCTCAAACATATGGCATTTTTAATCAAAATCGTTTGATACATTTTCAAAAAAATCAAAATTTTCCACTTAAAGAGTACTTTAGGGTGAAACAATATTTTTTTTTTCAAAATCTTCGTGTTGCATCCTTTAATGACAAACATAAATACCAACTTTGGTTTTTAATCGAATTTTCGTTTTTGAGTTATGCTGTCCACAGACTGACAGAAACACACGCGCGCGCACGGACCTTTTTCTAAAATGCTTTTCTTGAATTCAGGGGGGGCCTCAAAACATATTTCCGGTGAAATCTCGACATCGAGGTTTTGGGTGGAATACAATACCTCCTCTACTTACCAGTAGAGAAACTAAAAAATAGAAACACTCTTTTAGCACTTTATTTTAATATTTAAGTCCATTGTAGCAAGGGTTAATATTCAATTAATGAAATTCGACACATCAAAACATGCCGAAAGTAAAACAATAGGAGGGTGTGTGTTCAAAACACTTGAGATTTGTATGTAATCCCCCATATGACCACCCTAATAAACACACACACACACACACACACACACACACACACACACACACACACACACACACACACACACACACACACACAAGGCAGATAGACATACGTACCTGCTTGTTGAAAACTTCAAGTTATTTGGAACTCGTGGAGCTGTTCCCTGCCCTTAAAGTGGCCTCGCTTTCCAGACATGACTCATTTTTGTACACGGGATACTTAGTAGAGACATGACTGAAGAGACTTAGCAGTAATAGTAACTGCTTTTTAGAGAGCACCATATTTTTATGTTTTGGCGGTCACATCGCTCTCTCACAATCCCCAGAATGTCTGGAGGACCACACCTGTTGTTGGTTTACGGGTCTCACCGACCTGAACAGGAGAATTGTCAAAATAAATTCACCGACCATATCCTCTGATTACCAATCAGAGGACGTATTACATGCCATGACAGGTCAGCATGTTAGGGGTTAAGGTTTTATAGAGACATTAGAGAAATGGAAAGGTTGGAAAAATAGACTCCGTAGCCCTCGGGAACCCTAATAGCATCGGGTTCAGAAGAGAACAAGAGTTGACCAAGGTAAGGTCAGATAGAAAAGCTACAGTGAAGAGCAAAACACCAGTAAGTGGAAGTAATGTTCTGCTCAGCTTGGGTACCTTGTGGTCGCCATCCACATATCCCCTAGACGGGGACCCCTGAGGAATTAATTAAAGTGTGATACCTTTTATCCTCTGAGCTCTTTGGGTAAAAATGTTTCTGATTAGACTATTCATGTTTTTAAATCTGCATTGTTTTGACTTTTAAGCAACTTGTTCTATCAAAGTACTTCACCGTGATCAGTTAAAAATGGTTTCCAAAAGTCATTGGAAACAAAAAAGTGAATATAGTCAAAAAGAAAAGAAAAAAACTAAGAGAAGCAACGTCTCTCAATACAACGATGAGATGTCCCTCAAAAAAGTCACTTATCATCTACAAATATTTGAGAAATTCAAGAAAATTTCCAGAGAACCAAAATACAATTGGCTTGTTAGTAAATACTCTATAAAAACATACGTGGCTCTACCACTAAAGACCATGCATCTCCAAATAAAAACTCCGGAAAGAATACAATAATTGTGAGCAAATCTATATAGGATGAACTGAAAGAAACTTGGAAAAAGCGATAAGGAGAATTACTAGCACTATTTTCAATTATCATGTTCAGGATTATCTATAATTTTAGAATAGTTTGTCACTAACGTATTTATCTAAAAGAGTAATTGAACTTATGTATTCATATTTTTAATTTGTATAATTATTTATCAATAAGTAACGGCATAGTTATGCAGAGAATTCTGCAAGGTTTGTAGGGATTATAAAAATGGTCCGTTGGAAATGACGCTATTCATCGCGTGGGTGCGCCAACCCAACGAATAGTATTCATATTCAAAATACAAACGAACAGCCAATGATATCACGGTATTTTAGAAAAGGACGAATGAGGAGATATGAGAGTTAGGCTGGTGGTAGTAAGATGAAGCGAGTTGCCCCACAGCTTTTGGCCAGTCCGTTGGAAGTACTCGGGAGGTACCGTTCGCCAAAGTGATATGTGAACATTTCGTTTACAACCACAGGATCCGGAACGATTTATTTTAATATTGCAACTTAAGACTGATATTATGTCACACAAAAATTGATAAAATAGAAAAATAAAGTGTGCGTGTAAAACTATAGCTGAAGGCAAATTACTCTACATAAAAATAGGACAATTTCAAGGAATCAAATGTGAAAGCGATTTGCAGATTTCTCAACAATTTAGTGTTTTCAACTCAAAATGTGTAATTACTATTTACAAGTGTGATCCTTTAAACCTTTAACTCATTCCATTCCCAAAACTAATCCTTATTATTGTGGACCCTGAGATTTAAGCCTCCCCGCAAGATCCTCAAGATAACACTAAAGAGACGCCACCACAACAATATAATTAAACAATAACAAGAACAACATGTAGCACAAAATACACTACAAATTTTAGATGCCTAAAACACAAATTTCTAGAAAAATCAGCAATTACCACCCATTTTTGGACAAAAAAAATCATGACATAAATCCAGAACCAAAATTATTGAAACACATTACAGGAAAGAATGAATTGTCAAAATGGGAATAAATTTTCAAGTGGAAGAACAAGAACAGTTTTGGATTTCGACATTCCCCAAAGCTATCCATTGTACAGGTTTCTAGGATCACCACCAGAACAGTCTGCAGATAGATCAGCTACACCACCCACAATCAGTCAATGTCCGGTTGATAAGGGAGGCAAACGGCCCCGGGAAATTTAAAAACTAAGCACTGTTTAGTATCGATAATCAACTCAGTTTTCACTCATAATGGATTTCAACAACACTTCAACTTCCAGGATTAAAAAGTTATACTTTCTTCGCATTCAAGGAACATAAAAACATTTATTTTGAGTGAAATAATAGAAAAGAATAATAGAATAGAAACAATAGAAGATCTAACATCAGAATTCTTCAATGGAACGCAGGTGGTCTCACCCAAGTAAGAAGAACAGAACTCAATAAAATTGTATTTGACTACAACATAGATATATTTTTCTTACAAGAAGCAAATCTAACAAATGATCAACTTAAACACTTCAATTTTACTGGATTTTTACTACACCTACTACCCAAAAATAGACAGATAAGTAGTGAAATATTAGAGTCAAAAAGGTATTAAATCCTCCTTTCAAATTGCTAAAGAAATGGATAACACAGATAAGGCTAAATTAATAAAGCTAATTTTTTGGAATAACAAAACACATTTTCATTTATACAGTGTTTACAAACCTCCCCGGAATGAACCAGATCTCTCACTTATTGACCAATTAAACAAATCAATCATAATTGGGGATTTCAACGCCCATTCCTAAAGATGGGGTTATGAAAAAGTGGATTCTACAGGGAAGATAGTGGAAGAACCTTTGAATACCACAACCTTTGAACTGATTTATAATAAAGAAGATCTGACAACCTTCATACATTACTCTGGAGCAGGCAGTAACCCAGACCTCTTGTTAGCTACAACAGATATTGTTTCAAAAATTAAAAAACAAGTTACAGAAGTCCCAAGTTCAGGTCAGAGAGCAATAATTGCTGATATAAAACTAGATAATACAAATGACAGTCAACATCATACGAATCTGTATTGAAAATTCAAAAAAGCAGATTGGAACAAATATAAAACTCAACTGGAAAATAAATTTAAAGAACAAACAAACTCACAGCTGCATGACCAACCAGATCATATGAACAAAAATTTGTGTAAAGTCATCCTAGAAATCGCAAAAAACATATTCCTCGTGGAAGACTAAAAAATTTCGAACCCCCAGTTTGAAGAACTGAAAAAGCAAAGGGATATAGCTAGAAATACAGCTGAACAAACAAAAAACATATCAGATACACAAATATGGCGAAAGAAATGTGCCTCACTAAAAAAAGTAATTAATACAGCTAAAAAGAATCACTTTAATAATCTCTTAGAAAAAATGGATTATAGGACAGATGATAAGAAGGCCCATAAGTTCATAAAAAATGTCAAGGACAGGAAAGAAAACAACAGCACACCTATCATACACAACAATAAAATATTAACAAATGATGCAGACAGAGCCGAAAATTTCAGTAGATATTATGCTAATTCACAAAAAGTAACAAGAAATAATAAAAAGGAATATAATCAATTTAAGGAAGGTTTGAAACAAGAAAGAAAATCTCATCCTAACACTCAATACAATTTCTTTTTCAACATTTTAATATGCAAGAACTAAACATTACAATTAATAACCTAAAAAACAAAGTCTCCTGGACCAGATCACATACATCCAGAGTCCATAAGAAACATTGGAAAAACAGCAACACAACAACTACTAAAACTCTACAATCTCTTCTGGAACACCACTGTACCTGCCCAATGGCGAATACCAATAATTGTCCCACTCTTGAAGAAAGATAAAACAGCAGCAGAAATAAAAAAAATGATAGTCTTACTAGCATAATACCAAAACTGATGTAAAGAATGGTGTCAAATAGGTTAAATTGATTTCTAGAATCACAAAATTTAATTTCCCGATGTCAAGATGGATTCAGAGAGCTCCACTCTACAAATGAACAACTCCTACTTCTCAGTCAAGAAATCAAAGACTCCTTCAATAGAAAAGAAGATAATGTATCAGTTTTTATTTATTTCCAAAGTGCATATGATTCTATATGCAGAAAAAACTACTAAAGAAAGTTAAAAAAAAAAATAGGGATACAAGGTCCAATGTTTTCATACTTTCATACCTATGTCATTTTCTAACACAACGCTTTATTGCTACCAGATATGGAAGGAATACGCCGAAATATAAACAAGTACACCGTGGCTTACCACAAGGTGCAGTGCTCAGCACTACACTTTTTAATATATTTATTAACGATCTGCCACAACAAATACAGCAATCAGGTGTAAAGTGTGCACTGTTTGCTTTAAAAAAAAAAAAAAAAAAAAAAACTTAACCAACCTACAAAAGTGGACCAAAGAAAATTTAATGACTTAATACAACAAAATCAAACTACCAAACCTTTTCACTAAGAGAAAAATCTGATATGTTGCACTCACATGACTTTCTCTACTCTTGTGCTAACCATTCTTACAAACTCTTATTCCTATATCTTCTTCGTTTTAGTTAAGATAAACATTTGTAGAAATTATCGTCTTGCTTATTTCCTTGTAGGTTCAAGGGTGCTTTGAGATTCCGTTCTCTTTGCACACTTAACATATAATAAAAATGAACAACCATGTTCCATTTCACGAAAGTTTTAGGTTTTCCGAAACTCACACACATAACAAGGAATATCTCCGAAATGGTTCACCCTACAAGAAAATTTACTCAGACATAAATTGTGTATTTTAGCAACATCTACATTTTTTGTATAGTATGTTTTGGTCTGTCTTTAACGGTTTACCAGTTATGCCCAAGTCGTCCAGAGTAAATACGACTATAGGGGCTATAACTATAAAATTTAAGATATACATTTCATTTGTCATAAAAATATCTCAAACATTGACATTTTAATCAAAATCGTTAGAACCATTTTCAAGAAAATCAAAATTTTCGAAAAATTTTCCATGTAAAGGGTAGTTTAGGGTGGGGATATTTTCTTCGAAATCTTCGTGTCGCATCCTTGAAAGATGTTAAACTTAATACCAACTTTGGTTTTTAACCTACTTTTCGTTTTTGAGTTATGCTGTCCACAGACTGAGACACACAGACTGACAGACACACACACGCGGACCTTTTTCTAAAAATGCTTTTTTTTTTTTATTCAGGGGGTCTCAAAACGTATTTCCGGTGAAATCTCGACATCGAATTTTTGGGTGGAATGCAATACTTCCCCTACTTACCAGTAGAGAAAGTAAAAACCACTAAAAATAAAACTAATTTTTGAGGTTCAACAATTATCAGAGACAGTGGAAGCAAAATACTTAGGAGTTACATTTGATGCCAAATTACATGGACCAAACAAATAGAAAATTAATACAAAGAGCAGAAAGGTACCTTTCATTGTTAAAACGCCTAACAGGAAATGAAGTGGGGATGTTCCACAGCAACTCTTAACACGACATACAATGTGTGCATAAAGCCATTATTTACCTACTGCAGCGAAGTTCTTGTAACAGCAAATAAAAAAAAATAAAAAATAAAAAATAAAAAATTCAAATATTTCAAAACCAAAGTCTGAGACTAATTACAGGTGTTATCAAAACCACACCAATACCAGCATGGAAATACTAACCAACCAATATCCCATTGAATATGAAATATAAGCAGCTCTTTTTCAACACGAAAAGTTAGTTGATCAGACTCCCATTCAATACATGGCACAAGAGAAATTTTACACATACACTAAAGACTCAGGAGAGCTTTCTTTCCAAAATTCAAGACATCATGAAGAATGTACACCTTCCTAATTCAAAGGAAAACGTCAAATATAAAGTCAATCCGACACAAACATTAGACATCACATATAATTTACACCTGACAGAAGAAGTTAAGAAAAGTGATACTCCAACTAGTGTTCTAAAATTATTGGCATTAGAGACAATCCATACTAGATTTCTGGAACATGAATGGCTCCATATTTATACTGATGGATCATTGATATGAAACCGAGATGGAGCAGGTGCTGCAGTCACTTGTCACCTCTTTTCCTGCTATAAATCTTCAAGTTATGGAACTACAAACGTTGATGGAGAAATTGAAGCAATTCGAATGGCCCTACAAAATCTTTTGTACAGAATTTCACATTTTCAGCAAGCAGTTATTCTCTCAGATTCCAGGGCGGCAATTATAGGAATAACTTCCAAGTTGTCACCAAAAAACCAAACAATTATAGAATGCTGGAAAATCCTTACCCATCTAACAGCACTTCAAAAACACCTCGTCTTCCAATGGATACCGGCTCACTGTGGACTGAGTGGTAATGAGAATGCTGATTTTCTTGCAAAAAAGGTTACCAGCGGTGTACAGAAATCTATAGTTAATCTTCCATTTTATGCAGCTAAAAGATTAGTCATCTCTGCATTCAAAAAAGCTACTGCAAAGTATTACTATGAAAAATCAAAAAATAAAAGACGGGAACTACCAAACATTCAAAAAGTAATTCCTGAGTATCCTCGAAAAACGGCAGTTGCAACCTTCAGGCTGATTACAGGACATGATTGTCTGGCAAAACATTTAAACAGAATTGGGATATATTCTTCACCACTCTGTCCTCTATGTGATCTGCAAGAGGAAATGGACCGAGACCACCTTCAAATATGCCCGGCCACTTCTAGTGCCCCATCCATCAGTGAAAAATATTGGAGAGCAAGAGGATTAATGACTTCATTGTCAGAAATGCAGCATTAGCTAACAACAACATTCACATGACTTTCTCTATCCATTCTTCAACAAATTATTCCTACCGAACCTTATTCTGCCATATACTACATCTTAATTGAGATCAGTGTTTGTACAAATGGTTTTATTACATATTTTCTGATACGTACAACGGGAATAGGAGAGTAGAGCGATTGCCAAATCTTTTAAGAGCTGGTCGCCATGTGATGGCTCTGAAATTTCATTTACTTTACATAGGCAGAATATAAAGAAACGAATAACGACCTCCTATATGAGAAAAGTATAAGTGTTTGAAAATTGAAACGAATAACAAAGAACAAAGAATATTTCGAAAATAGCTAATATACCACAAAGAGTGTTTGGTGGAAACTGTCTGCTTTAGGCGAATCTACGTGTTTGGTGTAGTAAGTTTTAGCCTATCTCTTTACCTGTCTTGCAAGAGTGATCTGGAGCGAAAAAGACTTCAGAGTAAATTCCTAGAACATTTTGATTTGTCATGAAAATATCTCATATAGTATTTTAAACAAAATCGATTGAGCCATTTTTGAGAAAATAATAATTGTCAAAAAATGTTCAATGTAAAACATAACTTGGCTTGAGAAATGTTTCTTGAAACCTCTCTTGTTGCTTAAGGTGGAAAACTTAAATACCAAGCTTGATACTTAACCCACTTTTCATCTATGAGTTACGCTGTTCACAGACAACGCAAACATGCGCACACACAGACATACACCGGTATCTTCTTGAAAACCTTCGTGCCGCATCCCGGGAAGATCGTGGACCTTTTGTAAAAGTGCGTATGGTTTCAGGGGACTTCAAACCATATACTACGTATCCAATTTTTGGGTGGAGTAAAATACCTTCTCTGTGGTAGAGAAAGTAAAAATGTTTGGTAGTCTTGGGCAGTGTCAAAAATATATTCCACGCTGTATGATTATATTGTCTGAAGCATTATGTAATATTATGCACGAATCGGTTGGGGAATTTAATGTAATACTGGCAAGTTGGTCATGGTAGCTTAGTGGTTAGAGCTGCTGCTCTAAGCTGAAGTGGCAACAACCTTAATATCATATGATACAGCACTAATGACCCAGTGAGGAATGGCCGAGAGGTCTAGGCGCTGACCGTGGAGTTCAGAACTTCTAGCTTCCGGAGGTTCGATCCCCTCCTTTCGCATGTTTATTTTCTGAAACACAAAATTAGTAAACCTGCTTAATTCTCTGCAGCTTTTTATCAGGAATGGAGAATCGGATGAAGACACACTGCTAGAAATTGAGTTTAGTTGATGGGGACATGGCAACATTGTGTAGTACTTGGAAATAAACGATATGGCAACCTTGCTAGGTGCAAAGGTTGCTTCCGCTGAAGTAATCTACAACTGCATGCTGTTCTGTTTAATGTATCACTAATTACGTTATTCTCTGACATCCAGATCTTGTAAGAAGGCATTTTATGGTCATTAAAACCGTATTTTACACTATTACGCGCTTATATATATATATTTTAATATGGTTATAGTCTACAACATTTATAGAGATGCATTGAATGTGTATATTTAAAGGGAAATATTCATTTCGGGAGGCATGATTGACAGTTGAGGTAGGCGTATTCCCTGCTTTATTTTCAGCAATTGCAATTAATATCTTATAATGTATTCAGTTTTAAAATAATTGCAATCGTACTGCTTCATTCATAGGACGGCGGGAAAGTTACAACGCTATGCAGAATAAAAATATGTAGATTGCGAACGAAGACGCCTTAGCCAGTTGCGCTATAGGCAAAACCCGAACTTAGTCTTGCTGATTAAACTCAGGTCTCTAAAGTGTAGCACCCAATACTAGAATCATGTTAGTTCTAGTCCACAATTTAATAAAACACCATAAAAACACCTTTTCTGCAGATGCACTGAAGTTAAATTTGCAATGTTTGCCCGTTAATGTAGGATTGCTGAAATATTGCTTTTTAAAACTGTGAGGTGAGTGAGCTACGAGGTGACATGGCTACCACGTCCTTTGGACAGCAAGGAAGGACATGACTAATTTAATTCTCACACGATCTATACAAGCACGCCTGAGGTTTAGGTGACCCTTCGCGCAGGTTTAGCTGAAGGTGGGTATTTACTTTTGTGAAAGAGAGTACATATAACTATTGTGGTGCACTTTATAAAAGTCAAATGAATGTTAGTGATTTTCAGTTTCTTTTTTGGAAGCTTTGTTGTGTGAGTGCATGTGTTCTTTTCACGCGATATTTAATACCTACTTAATTATTAACTAGTACACCAAAGCCAGGATTTGGAAGAACATAGCGAACAAGAGAAAGTTACAAGTGATGCCCTAAATTATGACACAGCACTTACCTAACTGCTGATATTTTGCGCATACTTATATTCCTTTTCACTGATTTATCTTTATGGCTTCCGTATGACCACGCACGGTCATATCAGTGGCACAGACCGAGAAACAAATTCGATGTATTATATAACTGGTTTAAGTTTAGGATATGATTACGTTTTAATCACTTTACCTGTAACACATTGACTCTCATAGTTTTCAGGGGAAAGAATCAAACCTAAGTGAATACGATTATCGAAGCCAAGTCTTGTAAATTTGGAAGCAAGTACAAGGAGTTTAGGCAGCACTAATTTTGGATATATGGAAATAACAAACCTTTTTCACTCCACCTGGAGCATCCTGAGGATCTGCAACAGATATGTTAACGGTTTTACATGACGATGATGCGGAAACAGTTGCATTGCGTCTCTAGAATTGATAATGAACCAGGACACTCCTTAGGAGTCAAATTGACTGTGAATGAGCGGCAACTATTCTGCTGCCAAAGGTCACGCACACCATCCGTTAACACTCCAGAAACATTAACCACCGCTGTACACAGGGAACCGATACACAGTTAGAAAGAAAAAGCTTACTCTAAAAATAATTAGATGCAGTCATCCTGAATAATAAGTGAACAGAAAAATTTTTCCATCACCCACCATTTTTGGGAGTTGAAATTCAAAAAACCTTAACTATTGCAATGCTAATTGGCTTAGTCATCCAGCGCACAGCCCACACTATTAGCTCTAGAGGTTTCCAGCTGTAGAAATGAATTCCTTCAACATAGGAGGGATTTTTCTAAATTCATCCCATAAGAACGGGGTAGAAGATTAGAAGCGGTTAAAATTTGAGGATTTTTCGAAAATAGACGCCGAACAATCAAATTGAGCAAGGAGGATCTGCACCAAAATCACAAGAAAATGCCAAAAATGTATTATTTATAGATAAAACCATACCTTGTAATATTTATTTTGTTTTGTTCTTTCTCTTACACTGCATATATGTGTCTCTTGTATTTGTATCGAACAGAAATCAGCCAAGAAAACAGTAACATTCGTTAAGAAAAAATAACAGTTACATGATCACGAGGTTCCGCCGTACCATTGCAACAGCAAAAGGCATTGATTTTAATATTTAATACCTTTTAACCATCCAGTCAGCCCCTTTAAACAATAGTTCAGAGCTCACAATTTATCTCAAGTACAGATTATTATAAGACTTCTTCACAAGAGAGGATACAGGTTCTCCTTGGGATTTTACTGTAATACACAATATAACAGAACATATTCGGTATATGCAACAAGTTCCAGACATTGTTAGTGTTCACTAGCTCACGCAATTAACACAATTAAAAGCATTGCAGTACAGCTGACTTGTATGCACTTACTGAATGAGTTCTATAATTAAATTGATCTGCATGCATTTCTGGATTAGCACTGTTACAAAATGCTACTTTAGACTATTGTGCATAAGAATGTAAGAATGGGTAGCGAGTAAGTTTCCACTTTAGCACACTCCCGAAAGGGTAGATACCGGCCACACAGTGTATCAAATAACATATAAAATACCAAGAAATTAATCTAAAAGGTTCTGTAATTCCTAATTCAGGAATCTTTTAATGCTAAAATCTATATTTTTCAGTAATGAAAACTTGAAAACTGGGAGTGGTGGAGATATTTCTTTTTCAGTTTTGGATTGAGGGTAGATAGGTGCACAATAATCATCCATTAGCTATTTGATTACGGCTAAAAATGTTGCCGACCAGTGTAATCAATGCGTTTTCAAAATGTGCTGCTATTCTATACTTGAAAGAAGATGTTAATGCTTGTCTACTCCTACACGGTGGGTGGATCACTTTTGTTATGTTTGCCCACAAAAGAGCGGCTTTGGCTCACTTAACACAGTTATCTACCCACGTTTAGTGCCTAGTAGTGATGCAGTACATATCCAAAACACAACTACCTAAGAGAAAAATCCAAAAATTATCTTTCCACCCAAAGAAGATAAATGTGGGAAACGAGGTTTCGTAACGCTTACAGCCATATTTACACTTATTTTAGCCTCACTTTGTGACTCTATGACAAGTTTCGGAGGGAAAACTTACCCGTAGCACCTCGACCTATGCCTATGCCTCTAAAGGGGTGTCCTCCAGGAAAGAGGATAATCAGAGTGCCCCGACCTGAGGAGAGACGGTAGCAGAGGTCAAGGTCCCTAGAGGCAACAGATTTAATCTCCCCGGCGGCGGCTCGTACAACTGTCTCACATTCACCCCCCCCCCCCCCCGACTCCGTCAGCTTGCACATTCCCTGGGAGACCGGGAAATGGAGACCTCCCCGAATTGGAGTACGAGAATTCACAGAAAGCGAATTCCCTACCATGCGCTCCCGAACTCCCACCGACACTTAGAACCCTAGATTATCCAACCGAGATGAAAGGGGAGGTGAAATGAGAAGCGAGGAGAACGGAGAAACAGGAAATTCACTAGTAATTCACCTAGTAGTCCGGGAAAGTCCTCGAAACAACCCATGAGTCAGGAAGATCGGCTACGGAAATCGAATTCACGACCTCCCGAATGCGGGCCATAGACGCTACCTCCTGGCCCATTCGCCTAGGTTATTTTAGTAACGTATTGCCGATGTACTAGGACTGAATGGCAAGCTAAGTTAGTCAAATTCTGTTCTGCTATCAAGCTGCACGTTTTCAAAACATATTCTGTTGGCCTGTGGCCATATGTACGTGAAAATGAAAACTGAAAATACTGTGACAAAATTACAAAAGCCCAGTCCAATTATCCTTGCACATTTTATTTTCTTCTAACTGAATGCATAACAGTCTCTTTTACTGACGTTAAGTCTAATCTTTCCTGGTGTTACAAATCACAACCTTGTTCTTCTCGTAACCTTCACACACTCCTTTCTTTGTTCACTTTCTCTGGCTCTCAAACAGCTCACTTTGACTATACAATCCCCTGACACACTCATTAACTGCTTCATTATCTTCATTTCGACACACACATACACACACACTCACACACACACACAACCTAAAAACTGACTGACTCGAAACTCTCGTTGCGTCATCTCCTTATATAGCGAGGATGACGTAACACGGACCTTTCTCAAACTTCACCCTTTGTGGAACTTCCACAAATACGCCAGCGACCGGTTGCCTTTCGAACAATCTCGAAAATCCTTAGTAATGCCGCGGTGTTGTCACGTGTGTGCTCGTCTGAGTGGAGAGGGGCAGCTTGACCTTGAACGCCTTTGTTAAGCGCCGCGCTTGGTACGTGGTGTCAGGTAGCTTCACCCTGATCGTCCTTTGTTGTGCAGTAAAGCACAATGCAGTAAAGCAAAAGCTAAGCAAGTAGGTGTTACACGATACTGTTGTTTTCTCTCACTGTAAACACAAGTGTACTTTCTCTGTGATCGCAGATAAGCACTCTTCTTCTAAACTCAGAGGTCCCGGTTTGGGATGGATAATGTATTTTTATGACAATATTTCTCAACTTTCCGCAGACTGTGCACGTATGCACGTGGGGGTGTATGTAAGTGTATTTGATCTTAGAATTTATTAAAACCCAAAGTTCAACAACTTTAATGAATCAGTTGCTTCTTAAGTCAAAACCATAGAAGTAATAGCGGGCTATACAACTTGAAAGAATTTAAAGAGCCTGATTCAACTTTATATTCAGAACTATATAGCGTTTCACTCTTAGAAGACAGTATGGAGTTAAATGGGACATTTCTGTCTCTATCTAGCGCATACAAGTTGCCATTAGCCGCGTCCTTTTCTACCCTCGCTCTGTTGCCACATTCCTAATAGCATGGTATAAATATTCATTTGTTATAAATTTCAGGTTTGAACACATTATCCTATGCAGAATTTTTTTCTCTATCAAGTTATATCCTTTTCAGAGTCATTATACATTTCTATAGGCGCAAATTTCTTCAGAAAACGTTTTTTTCAATAGAAGTCCGATATTTGCTGTTTCTATACTCATCACGCACTAACTAACAAACTAACTGCTAGAATGCACCTATATTTTTTTCTTAGGTAGAGTAAACTATAGTGCTACTACCTGCCTACTTTGAATTCTCTATGTTTACCCAGTTAAGTGTTATAATTTTTTAAATTAAATATTTTCGGAAAATTTTATATATGTGCACTGCAAAAGTTACGCAGTGTGAAACTTTTTTGTTATTGAGTTTACATCAGGGAACCAGCGAGAACAAATGTTGAGGAAGGTTGGAGAAAGTTTTTAAAATAAACCAAAAGGCAGTAACCTGTTTCTTTTATCCAGTAAGGCAAACAAAAGGTATTCATCTATTCAGCGTCAGGCCTGACACAGAAGATAGTATAAGGAGCAGCACTAACATTAGTTCGAAAGAAGCCGTGTGTGTAACTGTGAGCTGTTATTGCGTTATTTGTTTAATATTTTTGTAAATATTTGTAGTTATGGAGGGGGAAGCTAGGAAGAGACGATATGTTGGTAAATTAAGAAGTAAGGAACGCCAAATAATTATGAATGTGTTAGATTATTTTTTAAGTAAAATGCGTGTAAGGCGGTAAAAGAAATAGCTAAGGCTATCGGGTGTTCAGAAGCAGTAGTGTGTATGATTAAAAAGGAACTAATGAAAGGACTTCTAAGAACGCCATCGAAAAAGAAAGCAAAAAGGGCGGGACTACACAAAACGCTAGGATAACGCAATATGATTGAATAGTGCAAGGTGGATTGCGGCGAATTGTTCATTATTTACAGTTTGCAAATATTCCACCCACGCTGAATATAATTTTGTCACAGTTCAACAGTGATGAGACCCTACCAAATTTCTCAAGGGCCACTCTGATTTGGGGTTCAAATATGAAGAAAGGGTAACAAGTGCATATTAATAGAAAGAGACGATATCGATATCATCAGATGGCGACATAAATATCTAAAAGACGTAAAAGGTTTAGGGACCAGGGGAAATCAATTGTTTATACAGACGAGTCATTTGTAAATTTAGGTCATACAGTAACAAAGGCATGCAGGGATACCAAAGTTAAAAGTGTCCGTCTCGTCAAGCAGCAATTGAAGGACTAAGTACAGGACTCAGGCCACCTCGAGTCGCTCGCGGAGAAAGATTCGCAACTAGTACATGTTGCAACACTGCGCTCCATTTAACGTGTACTGTCTTTTAAGGGTGAGACGCGCTTTAGTTTGTCAGCAATGTAAAGAACTTGTAGAAATACAGCAATATAAGTAAGCTATTTTCATATCTATGTGTCCACAAACGCTCGCTCACGCTCAGCTGGAAGGTTATTAGCAGGCTTACAAAACACATCATCGCAAAGACCAGGGATAAAAATCAATATAAAAATAATCACTAAAGTCAGAGATAAAGATCACTATGTACAAGCAGTGGCGGTTGGCAATGAAAGACTCTAGCACGATAAATAAAAATAAGAAGGAAAAGGTAACATTACATCAAAAGGACTAGTTCAAATATCCTTAACATCAGACGTCATGCCAAAATATATTCCTACACTTCCTGTTTCTGAAACGTTTTTACATACGGAAGAGACGAGGCCTCGTGCAGTAGTCTCGAGGGTAATCTGTGGTATACAGAATAGATTATCCGAAGCCCTCTATTCTCTGCACGCTGCAGTCGCAGGAGATGGGAATCTGCGGCCATGCCCCAGATTTCGCAGGCATACATGAGGACTGGGATTATGACAGCTCGAAAAAGGCGTAACTTCAAGGGAATGGGCATCTCAGACTGCAACATGGGATACAACGAGGCAGTTGCCCCGCTGGCCCGATGCGACAGGTTGTGGATGTGTTCCCGAAAAGTAAGGCCCTAATCAAGCTTCACTCCCAGGTAGGAGATGGTATCCGTCCGCTCTATCCTTCCAATATATGTGAATGTGGGAAAGTCCGCGGGAAAACGACGTTTGGTGAAGAGTATGGCGTGGCTTTTCTCGGGGTTTATGGACAATCGCCAACGCCTGCACCATTCTTTGAATGGGGAGGAAGGTTCTGCGAGGGTGTCTATTTATAGAATATAGCAGCATTTCGTTAGCATACTGGTCTATGTTGACATGTTGCTTGGTTGGAATGTCGGCCACATAGACGCTGAATAGCGTGGGGAACAGAACAGAACCTTCGGGGAGTCCGCCTCGAACTGGCCTTCTTGTAGATATGTTTCCCACAACTGAGACCACAAAGGATCTGTGTTTGAGGTATGAGTGTAATGGGTGTATGATGCGTGCAGGTGGCTCCAGTTAGATGAGTTTATGTAGGAGACCCGCATGCCAGGTCGTAGAGAATGCCTTCTCAACGTCCAGAGAAACTGCCACAGTGTAGGCCATGTCCTGGCATCCCAAGGCGGCAGCCTCCACACACAGCAGCTGCTGAGGCGTTGAGTGGCCAGGCCGGAACCCAAACTGATGGGGAGGGATGGCTTGAATATCCCCAAGTATGGGGGACAAGCGGGTGGTAGCTTGCAGGATGTACCGGATCTTTCCCTGGTTTCAAAATGCAGATCGTCCGCGCCTCTCTCCACTCGCGTGGAAAGTGACTCAGGGTGAGGCACATATTGAAGACCTTTATGAGAAAGAGCACGGCTTTGAATGAAAGGTGGCGGAGACTTGGGTGTCTAGGATGGGGGAGGTATGTGTCCCACATAGATTGTGAATTCTCTTGGCGATTTTCCACACGTCGCCATCCTCTAGGTTCAAGCGAATCATCGTTTCCTCCCACGCGCGCACTCTGTGCTCACGCAGCCGGGGACGAACCTAGCGGCGAAGTTGCCTTAGAGGTGCTAGATCAGGCATGTCAAACATCACTCCAAGGGTATGAAGAGAGGAGTCCACCCCTCCTTAACTGCAGTAGCACGCGCTAGTAGAACCGGTTTTCGCTTTGTTTTTCTCGTTCTCCGATTTGAAGGGAGGGAAAATAGGGGAATATTTTCACACTTGGCGAGTGTTGTTTGACATGCCTGTGCTAGATGATGTAGCGTGCGGTGTTCACAGGTTACTTACTTTATTAATGAAGCTTGGCCTGGTGCCGATATGTTAGGCCCGGCTTACGGACTACAATTGGCAAGCTCTTATAACTTATTTATTTATTCAGGGAATATTTGCCTAGTGCCGGTACATTGGGTCCGGCTTAGAGACTACAATTAACATTACACATACAATTAACAAAGTTTATATACAGAAAAAGAAAAGTATCACAGAGCTCGCTGCAGCCCCCACAAGGGACCGACCAAACACCCCTAACCAAGAGGGGCACAAAGATTCTACCTATCATAGCGGAATCGTTTCCAAACCACATCGCCATCATGAAGCTCCTAGCGGCCAAGTTGGCCAAGGGCTTCGAGGCGCAGAGGAAGCCTAGAAAGGTTCATATCCGAACCTACACGTCCGAGGACTTCGAGAGGGCGAAAGAAATATTGAGGAAGCAGAAGATTCATTTCTTCTCATACTCTCTCCAGCGTCCCAATGTAGAAAGGCGCATCATACGGGGTCTCGTCTCTGAGTGTGCACTAGAGGAAATAAAACAGTCCCTGCAATAAGAACATGGCATTACAGTCTCAGCCGCGGCGCAGCTGAGAAAGACCATTTGGACCGAGGAGGGGTCCAAAAAGGTACCTATGCCCTTATACCTGGTTGTGATGGACAAAGTCCCAGGCCAGGCAGTCCAGCCCATAGATGCTATACGCACCATGTTCCACACTGTGGTCAAGGTGGAGCGATACTATGGGCAAGATGGTCCAGCCCAACGTCGCAGGTGCATGGGTTTCCACCATTCCAGACAGGCCTGTGAGCGAAAGCTTGCATGTCTGCTCTGTGTGGGAGAACACCCTGTTGCAGACTGCAACAAGAATACTGACCAGAAGCAGTGCGCCAACTGCCACAAGCCCCACGTAAGTGTGTACAAGGGGTGTGAAGTGCGGCAAAAAAATAATTGACAGGCACCACCGCGGTCCTGCAAATGTGACACCAGTCCGCAAAGGGGTGAGCTTCGCCGCCGCCCTTAGCGAGGCTGAGATCATTGTGCAGCAGGCTGAAACTGCACAAACTAGGACAGCACAGGCAGAAACTGTGCAACCTGTACCACCCACTAGCGCGGAGGGGAGAGGAGCAGCATTGCCACACCCCTCTCGCGGAAAAAGGGACAGAAGGGCTGAGAGGCAGCGGCCGGCTCCAGTAGAGCGGGAGGTCGTGTCCAGTGCAGAGCCACACCTGCCGAGGTGCCCACTACGGTCACAACCCAAACCCGAAATGCCCAACCGGCACGCACCACTCCGAAGGCCCCATTGGCCCCACTCGGAGGTACTATATCCTCGGCAGACCTGGCGGAATTTAGGTCCCTGTCCAACTGGTTCGGGGATATCATAAGGCGCACACTTCCCGTACTGCGGAGGTGTATGCAGCAGCTCACGGACGACAACATTGAGGTCCAAGTAAGACACCAAGTCCTGCTAGAAACATTAGAGCAGCTGTTCCCAAAATCCTACCCGTAATGGCTTACCAAAGACGTGCGTAGACCATTCCGCACTGCATTCTGGAATGCTAATAGCGTAAGGGAACAACGCCCCGGCATTCACGAGTTTATACAATCGACATCCTCATGGTTACCGAAACACACCTGCATACTAGTATAACTTCGCTGCCAAGTTACGTCGCCCATCGGTTAGATCGGATTGGCTGACAGGGGGGTGGTACAGCTATCTTCATCAAACACATCACTCACACACTTTTTCTCCTTCCTGCCCTTCAGCACGTGGAAGCTAACGCCATCAGGCTTGCCTTTGGCGGTATAAACGCTTTGTTTTTGCGGCTTATGACCCACTTGATCATCGCTTCTACGAAAGAGATTATACCACTCTCCTCAACCTACACCCAGTAGTCTGCATCGCAGGAGATCTTAACCCGAAGCATGGCCTCTGGTACAGTCCCACTAGCAACCAGAGGGGGCGCGGGCTCTACAGCTTCATCAGCGGAGACCCAAGATTCGTCGCGCAAGGGACGAGAGGTCCAACATTCTATCCGGCCCGCGGCAGGCCTGACGTTCTGGATAACATGGTCACCAAAAACATGCCATTGCATTTTGACCTCTCGGAAGCAAATGAGTTGGATTCCGACCTTGACCCTGTCGTGGTGGCTTCCACAGTTGCCTTGCCAGCTCTGCTAAACTCAGACTGGACACCTGAGGCTGACTGGGATGCAGCAGTCCTAGAACTTAACCGATCCGTTGACCTTCGACCACGCATCGACGATCTCGAGGCGTTGGAAGCGGCAGCGGCGGATTTTTCTCACCAGGTCCTAAATGCGGTACGTGCACACACTCACCGCGTTCCCACCAATAGCCCTGACCCGAGAACCATACCTATGGAACTCCGGCAATTGCTAACAGCCAGGGCAACTGTTCGGAAGCTATGGCAGCGTTTCCGCCATCCCAGGATAGGAGTTGTATACCAGAGGTTCATAACCCCGGCAAGGCGACTGCTCCGTGCGCATAGAACAACAACCTGGGAAAACACTCTTCAGAATGTAAACCTTTAAGAAAAGAAACCATGGCGAATTATAAGGGCCTTGAGGAAGGACAAGACCCAATACCAACATCCCTTACCATACTCGTTCGAGCCAGACGAGAAAGCCCTGTATTCGCGGATCATCTTGAGGTACAATTTGAACCGCGACAGAACCCACAAGACGAACATTTTACGGAACTTGTGGAAGCGACCGTGGATTACCTCTTTGAGGAACTATGGCAACTACACGAGGAGATCCAAATCCCCATAATCACCCCGAAAGCGGTGATCTCCGAAATCCGTAGCCTAAACCCTAATAAATCCCCTGGACATGACGGCGCCACGGCGCTTATGCTCCAGCACCTACCCAAAAGGGCTGTCGTCCGCTTGACGCGGATTTTCAATGCATGCTTACTTCTCCGCTACTTTTCAGCATGCTGGAAGGAGGCGAGAGTGGTGTGCATTTTTAAACCCGGCAAGGAACCAGTTTCCCTAACAACTATCACTCTATCAGCATTCTCCCAACCGTCTCAAAAGTTTTTGAGCGGTTACTCCTCACCCGCCTAACGCCTCTTTTTGAGGAAAGGCAACTCCTGGCGGATCACCAGTTTGGTTTTCGTCGGGATCACTCCAAGACCATGCAGTTACTGCGTGAGGCCGAGAAGGTTGCCCTAGGTTTCCAGGAAAACTTTAAGACCATGGCGCTTCTGTTGGATATGGAGAAGGCCTTCGCCATAACCTGGCATCAAGACCTACTGCACAAACAGGCAAACATCCCTCCCCCATATCTCGCACTGATTCGCAGCTACCTTCAGGACCGCACTTTTAGAGTGAGAGTGGAAGGCAGACTGTCAATCCTAAGACGTATAGCGGCAGGAGTCCCAGAGGGCAGTGTACCCTCCCGACTACTCTTCGCAGCGTACATGTCTGACTTCCCCACGGAACATCTTACCGCCAGTATGCGGACGATGTCCTCATAATGGCACAACACAAGAATGTGCGATATTGCCACCCTCCCCTTCAACGACAACTCAATGCCGTTGGCCGCTGGAGTGAGAAGTGGAGAATGGCTATTAATCCGGGGAAAAGTTGCGCACTCCTCCTTGGTAAGGTTCCCCAATGGCGGCCGGAACGGTCAGTTCGGCTCAGGCGGAGAAATATCCCATAGGTAACCTCCGCCAAACACTTAGGCGTTCTCCTCGACCGCGGACTAACATACGCTCCGCACGTACGCGCAAAAGCTGGACTCAACCACGCTACACTCAGACAGCTCTACCCTATCCTCCGTTCCACCATGCCCACTTACATAAAACTACGCATTTACCGGGCAATCATCCCGCCATTGATCCTGTATGGCTGCGAAGTCTGGGGATCGGCGGCACCCTCCACCATACGCAAGCTGCAAACTGTGTAGAATAGGGCGTTAAGAACAATATATGATACCGGGCGTAGATTCCCCTCTTACATCCTCCACAACCACTCCAGACTACCCTATATCATGGACTTCGCGAGGGAGCGATCCCGAACCATGCACACCAAACTAAGTTCCCACACCAACCAGCTGGGACGCACTGGGACGACCAAAAACACCCCGTAGAAGGAAAATTTACCGCCTACCTAAGAACGCCCTTGGATAACGGTAATGCCTCTCCCATTTTGTAATACTTATTCACTCCAAAACCTATTCCTGCCCCCTTCCTGAATCCAAACTTAGATATGCAGGAAGAAACCATGCCCAAAGACACAAAAGCTAGAAAGATTTTAAACACCTATGCTGCACAGATAAAGTCCCACTAAGCGGCTAGGTGCTGTGCAACTAAACATACCGTACAGGAGAACCTGTACAACCCATTCTCGAATGCTGGAACGCTGGATGCAGGTCTGCTGGGGTCTGATTGGTTTGGGTGGAGTTCTTGACTTTGACTTTTGTCAGTGCTGTTTGCCATATTCTGTTGAGTTTGAGGCCTTCTTCTTTGCGATTTGCAAAGTCGCTGTTGAAATTTCCACTAGGACACTTTGACCCTGCTACCACTGAAGATGTCTGCCGCAGTCGCAGAAGAAAAAGCTCAGCAGACCAAGGCCAACAAGCCTAGTTTATGCTGTTTCTATATGAGACTACTATATTTTATGGATTTACAAAAGATTAGAATGGTGTACCAAATGACAGAAGGGCTAGTGCTGGGATCAGCCTAATGATTCATAATGATCAGAAGAAGTTGTACGTCATTGGTGAGTAAATGAAGAGCTAATAACTGTAAAACTTGGAGTAAGATGAATGTTGAAAATCACATTTCCAAAAGAACCAAAAGGAAGAAGTTATAGTTTTACGAGGAACTGCAAAGGGCTTTTAATTTCCAGAAAGGATTTGAACAGACAATAAACTGGTTTGGAAAGAAAGCCTTAGCCTGCATCCGTGAGTTTGTTTTTGACCTTCGAAATGAGATAACATATACAGGGTTTTGCGGAATTGCGATTTTTCCGCTGTCCTAAATAGATAGGCACGATGGATATTGTTAAATTCAAGGATAGAATAATGGCAGTCTTCAGGGATAAGTATTTAAAATACAATATAGTATCATGAAGTAACCACGTTTTCAGTGATCAGCCCCCATAGGCACATCATACGTTTGCTCTTCCCGATAATCTCACAAATGGACGAAGTTGATTCTCTATTAGCTTGTTGAGAATCTTAGAGTCAGTATTTAAGAATGTAATAGGCGTATACACATCCACAGGTCTCGGTGTAGATTTTGGCGGAATTTATGTGATAAGACGTTTATTAGAACTAATCGAATCACTCAGTGTTTCAGTGGTAGGTTAAGTGGCAACTGAAGGAGTTCATGGTGGAGTTTGTAAAGTTTATTCTCAATACCGCTCGGACCAGGAGTCGATTCGGAGCTGGTGGTCTGCTACAAATATGATCTCCTCAGAAGTCATGGTGCTGGTGACGTTGATTTCCTTCTCTGAAACCACATCACTAATATGGTCCCTTGCATAACCAACGTAGCTCTAGTGATTTTTAGTGTGTCAAAATAAACTACAGCTTCTCCAGAATATCTATGCAGCAGGCAAGGAAGAATACCAAAGTAGCTACACATCGTGTAATGCCTTTCAACTATCTCGTTGCTACATGGGACCTTCTTTCATCTCTAGCTATGGAGCGCGCTCAGGAGCGTATATTAACAGCTTCCTTAAGTTCAAATTCAAATAAGAGAAGTTGTTTTACATTTTGGAACTATTCTTCAATCGATAAACCCTTACGTTGTTTCACTATGAACTGGTGTAATAGTTGTTGATAGAAATCGGGCATATCTTTGCGTTCCTGGAATTTGTAACCGTCAGCAGTTTTTATAAAAGTACGTAGTACATTTAGTTACAATTCGTTATATTTAGTTTATACACTTTGATTAATTTATGCAATTCAGTTAGCGTTCTGGAATTCACTCGTCTGGTCGGGATCTGTTAGCGTGAAGCAAAATTGATCAAGAAGCGTCACAAAGCCAAGAAGCGTTCAGTTTCCAATATTCTTCTCCATGCCTGTGTTTTTTAGTTAACTGGCACCTTAATCAGCATTGCTCTCGGTGATCATTCACTGCCGAGGGTCCACTAACATTTAAAACCTTAATACGATTTTGGCGATTCACGTAAAATCTGTTGATTTCTGAGGCAAAGATAGCATATATGCCAACTAAGAATCTCAAATGGTACAAACGGAGGGCGTTAACATCACCGCTTGGATTTGATATAAGGCGTGTGCTTTAACGAGATCTGCATTTTCTTATACATAGGCTGTCCTAAAAAACACCGACAACGCTTTATATGTTGTACGGAACGGCAAACTTACCCATTTTCAAATAGGAACCCCAGTCCGAAAATGCTCGGTTTGGACGATGTAGCGCATTGAAGTGTGAGATGGGTGTACGTTCACATTTCGTCAATAAACGCAACATCGAGTTGCGTATATTAGAAACCGGCTTTCCAGCGTCCAAACCGTGCATTTCCGGACAGTGGTTCCTGTTTGAAAATCAATCACCGTGCCTTCCCGCACAACATACTGAGAGTTGTCGGTGTTTTTTTGGACATCCAGTATATGCAGTTCACTCACAAGCATAATAAGTTGGTGGATTGAGTATACGTTCTCTGCAGATATTTCGCGTGCAATACCCTGTCAAAATATCCGCCTTATATCAAGATGGTCTACCGATACTGAAATAAAATAGCCATCATAGGCTCACATTCCATATATTATTGGTGCCAATATGGTAAAATACATATCAACAATGTTCCAGGGGTAATCAGTGAGATTATTCTACCATTTGGGCGCTTTTAATAACTGCTAATCCGCTCGGTGGTCTGTTTGTATAACCGTAGTCCGTCTGTCATTAGCACCGACATTAATGACTGAGGTATAATTTGGTCGCAACAAACTAGAAACCTCTACATTAGCCTGTGATAGTAGCATATCTATATGACTATTATCGTTATTACTGTCGTTCTTATTGTCGTTGTTTTGGCAGGCTCTATATTTAGTTGATGTCTAAAGCAGCCTACATATTACATAAATGCGTAAGATAATATAGAATTGAAAACACATGTCGTGTGAACTACCCTGTTGCACCATGGGATTGAGGTGCAGTCAAATTCATTCATAGGATAAAGGAAACGGATCCTAATTATCGAGGGAAACGGCAGGACCAATTCCGACAAAGTAGTGCCCCCCCCCCTTTCGTACAAAGAAAATGAGAAGTTTGGGTAACCAAATTTTAATCACTCATAATTTACAAAACAATCGCCCTTGATAAAATTACAATACATCATCTCCATGTTTTAAAGGGTGATAATGGTTGCACGTGGACAACAAAACTAAATATATGAATAATCTTGGCTAACAAAGTATACATTTAAATTTCAGCTGAATACATGATTATAGGAGCTAGTAACACTGGCCCAATTCGACCTGAACAGCGGTCTAGAACTAGACCACCCCTGTTTGCCTACTTGAAACCTGAGTTCTTTGAGTACGTGACTAATTAAGCCCGCAAAAATAATTCGCAAAAGAAATCGTGATTTGAATGACGATGCCCGAACGAATTACGACTCATCAACTTGCAATCTTACCGATTCCTGATTCGAAATCGACCCTCATACTTACTGCGGTGTGCTTGTGGCGAAAGAGAGAGAGAGAGCTCCAAACTACTTGAGCAAACGTCAAGAGACTGCTGAAGAACCACACCCAACCAACTCTCCCACGTCTCGCTCTACCCTCGGCAACGCGAAAGAGCTCTCTAGCGGGCAAATCTTGAGTCACGAAACAAGCGAAACACGGAGTTGAAAACAAAAGATGTGCAATCAGCACAACCACCCCCTCCCCATCTAACAACACCACCTCACCATAGGGAAAAAGGCAGATTAAATATTGTTAAGTCACAATCAAGAGCTTAAAAGGATATACCTTAAACCACCGGCTTATTTTGTCTTGGTCACTGTGAGATCACTGCCACAGAACACTATCACCATCACCAATTCACTCCTGGGGTCACAGTAACACTGGAGGACACTTGTTCACTGGCACAGGGGTTAGACGATCGCCAATTGTCCTTCGGCGGATGAATTCCACGTTGTTGAGTGCCAAGGCCGTCGATCCTGATTTTGGGAGTGAGTCTTAGCACTCCCTGGAATGGGCGATATGTCACCAAGGTCCTTGTGAGTGGGCACCCAACGCAGAAAACAAGTAAACGACGTCCCATTGTAATTGCGCAACCCTGTTCGCCAGCGATCTGCATTCTGGCCCTTACAGCTGCAGCATGAAATTAGAAGTTGGTCGCCAGACTCACGGCTCAACAGTGCCAACCTGAGGTGATCAGGTGCTTTCGCAGGGATAGACAAAAGGCTGATGAGGCTCTAAACAGAAATCAAATCCAGCAGAAAAAAACGAAATATTCGCAGATTTCAAATAGACTGTTACTGAGATTTTAGATAGGGTCAATGGCAGACAATCTTGGGCAAATTACCTTACCACCAAGTGTGGATAGCTGCAAGCACTGATGTTTAAAAATATAAAAAAATTAACAGTTCAAATCAATTTTAGAGTCACAAAAGGTGATAACATTAAATAGAGATCATAAGACAATGATAACAATGAATATCGACTATTAACAACAATAAGAATATAAAATTCAAAGCAATTTCGTAACAAAACCAGAAAAGGTAATAACATTTAATATAAAGTTTTTAACGATAACAATATAAAATGCAAAGCAATTTTAAGAATCACAAAAGTGATAACATTAAATATAAATTATTTAAGTGATCAGATGAAAACAAGGTCCTGTACAAATTAATACACATATAAAGCCCCCTTACTGGCCAGACAACACAAGAACGCAAAACATATAACACAACATAATTGGTACACGGGAAAGCCACCACAGACACACACTAAACATTCCAGAAACACTTCTCACACATACCGCAAACACACACATCACAACAGACAGAACGCGTGGTAAGGGAACACAAGTAGAGCCGTGAAGGTATACTACGCGCTGAACACAACACACGCTCTAAGTAAAATAAATTACTCCTCCCACACCATAACAATAACATACAAAGGAAAACAAACAATAGCTACCCCCATCATAACAACAACGCCTCAGCCAAAACAAACAACGAAAAACAACAAGGAATGAGGTAGAAGGGAGGTTCTATGCATTAAACTACAGAAAAGATTTTAATTGGGAAATATGAGCTCTCCTCTCCCTCCTCTCGATAATTTCATACGGCCCGACATACCTAGGGGCCAACTTGGCGGCATACGCATTACGTTTAGAGGATTGCGTAAACAGCTTGCAAATCACTCTCTGACCTATAGCGTAAGGCGAAGGTCTTTTGCCAGCGTCATAGCGTCGCTTTACCTGGGCATGGGATCTGTTCAGACTACGAAAGGCGGACTTCCAGATCTCACGTATCTCTTCTTGGGTATACGTTTGAGGCAACAAATCGTCCAAGTGCCAAAGATTAGCTAATGGTGAATTAGGCGTGTAAGCTAACATCAATCGGTATGGGTTTGCGCCCTGCGACTCATGGCGAGCCGAATTGAAGGCTAACTGTAAACGTGGTAAACTGGTATCCCACTTTGAATGATTATCGTGATGATGCGCTATTAAGGCTGACTTAAGGTTTCTATTAAACCTTTCGGCATGTGAAGGGCAAGGGTAATACGGAGTGGTATTGATAGTTTTGACCCCCAACCAAAACAGAAGTTCCTGAAAACACTTGAGGTAAACTGTGAGCCATTATACGTACCCAGATAACGAGGAGCACCAAAGGCCGCAAAAATGGAAGTCAAAACCTTTATAGCGCCTTTGGCATTGGCTTTGGCTAAAAAATTTAACCACACAAATTTGCAAAAGGAGTCGACAATCACTAACACATAAGTATTGCTCTGAAACGACCGGGGAAATGGCCCCACAAACTCAACAAATAACTTTTCTAAGGGCGCAGTGGCCACCTCGGATGCCAAACCTCTCCACATGGCACATTGAGCCGGCTTAGCCATCACGCAAACATAACACGATTTAACCCTGCTGACGATATCGTTGACCACTCCCGGCCAAGTAAAGTATTCACTGATTTTATTAACGGTATTGGAAATACCCAAATGTCCCCTTAACGGTGAATTATGGTAATAATCAAACACCAGAGGTATTAAAGCTTGGGGGAGGACTATCCTTGTCTTATTCTCATGGTTATGTCGAATCATCAAAACCCAATCCTTAATAAAATAGGTATCTACGCGTTCTTTTTTTTTTTATTTTTTTATTTTTTTTTTTATTTTTTTTTTTTTTTTGTTATTTACACCAAAGTATATACAATTCAACGGATAGAGACAAAGTGTCTTAAAAGATTATTTGTATCTACAATTAGTATTTTTTTTTATTTTTTTATTTTTTTTTTATTTTTTTTATTTTTTTTTATTTTTACACTGCCCTTTTTTTATTTTTTTATTTTTATTTATTTTTACACTGCCTTTTTTTTTTTGCTTTTTTTTATGAAACCTTAACTTGAAGTTTAACCTGCTATTTTTTTTTAGGTGGTGACACATGGTCATTTATTTTCATAACAGATACTCAAAGTTAGCTTTTTTTTTATTTTTTTTTATTTTATTTTTTTTAATTTTTTTTTATGAATATATTATTTTGATTATAGTTGCATTGTCTTATTTAAAGTGCAAGGCGTGTTATGTACGGCTGCATTGAGTTGCTAAGACCAGAAGTTATCAGTTGCCAGCGTGCCTGTCTCAGAAAACTGACCCAATCCTTCCTCTGCGCCACTGGGCCATTATTCTGTTTAAGGATCCAGTACATTGTTCCCATTACCAGCCAAACTACACAGCGTTGGAGTGCAGTATTCTGAAAATGAAATTCCAAACGCTGGAGCTTCTCAAGGCATGGTGGAGCTTGCGGTGGGCACCATTTGGCGACGTAGGTTCTGAGCTCTACCCAGATGACTTCAACCTGCTTACAGGAAGCAATCCGGTGGTCCAGTGTGTCGACGGCGGCACAAGATGGACATTGGTTTGACTGTGCCCTTCCATGTCGCCAGAGTTTATCCGCTGTCGGTATAGTCTCATTTAATACTTCATAGGTAGTTTCCTGCCAATCACTGGGCACATGTTTGCAAAATAAATTCTGCCAGATCACTTTCCAGTCCCTGGTATATTTCTCTGCCACTCTGGGCACCAGATGAACTGTAGTGAGCATACGGTAGTGGTTCCGGGTGCATTCGAAGGCCGTGATGTCATCATTGTTGTCCAGAATTCGTTTTAGGTGAAGGACAGTGGGTTTAAATCCGTTGAGTGCCACCTGAGGGTTATGCAGCTGTTCCTTCCAGAAATTTTGGTCAATGGATGAGCCAGATCCGCGCAATGATTGTGTGGCGGTTTTCCCCAATAAGGCCATGCATTTCTTGGCAATGTCCACTAAGCCGCAACCACCTTTGGACGGAGGCAAACGTAGTTGAGGCCGGCTCACCTTATATGCTTTTCCAGTCCACAAAAAGTAACCAAGGAGTTGTTCCAATTTCTGTGCGTCACGTTTTGCAATCGGCAGAATCTGTGCCACATACCAAATTTTGCTTAGACCATAAGTATGCAGGTACCAGATGCGTTGTAGCAAATTCAGGTTCCGGATCCTCTCCATGGATAAGGAATAGCGTAAACTATTAATTATTTCCCTCCAGTTAACTGCGATCGTATCTTCTATATTTGCCATAAAGCATATTCCAAGTATCCTTGTAGTAGTCACACATTGCATCCCCAAGGTCTGTGGCGGTTCCGGCCAATTTCCTAATATTAGGATCTCCGATTTCTCAGCATTTAACACTGCACCGGACATCGTTGTGTACTGCTCCAATCCCTGTTGCATGGTCGTCATGTCTTCATTATCTGCAGCCACCACAGTCACATCATCAGCATAGGCTGTAAGTGTGAACCGTTCATTGTATACACTGACTCCTCGCATGGTTTGTTGCAGCCTCTGGAGTAAAGGATTCAATGCCAATGAAAACAATCCCATTGATAGCGGGCAGCCTTGACGTACTGATCGTTGTATTCGTACCGGCCTGGAGAACCATCCGTTCCATAAGACTCGAGACTGTGCCGTGCCGTAGAGTCCCTGAATAAGATTGATTACCGGTACTGGAAATTTCGCAGCCGTTAAGCAGTTCCACAGATACGAATGGCGCACTCTATCAAAAGCCTGTTGAAAGTCGAGATTGATCAAAGCCACCGCTTTATTTTCTCTGCGTAGATGGATCAGCGTGTCACGCAGTTCCGCCAATGTGTCAATAATGTTATTTTTCGATATTGCCGCTTGGTTACAATGCATGATTTCTGCATATGCTCCTTTTAATCGGTTAGCCAGAACTTTCGCAAATAACTTATAATCGGCGTTTAGCAGCGTTATTGGACGATAGTCCTTCATGGTGGCGGTTTTCTGTTTCTTCGGCACCAGGGTGATAACACCATCCGCGAAGGTTTCGGGAAACACTGCTGTCTCCCACAGTTCCGTATATACTTCTATCACTTCGTTCTTGATTATTGGCCAGAACTTTCTATAGAATTCATAGGTGAGCCCATCAGGACCTGGTGATGTGTGTCGACTGGCTTGTTCAATGGCGACCAACATCTCCCGCTCCGTGATAGGGCTGGTAAGTATTTTTGCGGATTCCTGGGTGATGCCGGTGTCAAACAGTTCATGTTCCACACGCCTATAAGGGGTGTCTGCTTCTGGCGCTTCTTGAAATAAAGCCTGAAAGTGATCCGCTATAAGCTGGAGCTGGGCGCGCGTTCCAACATGGGCAGTTCCAGTGTGCGCGTCCCGTATTGTTTGAGGATATCTTCCATGTCCCTTCTGCCGCTCCTTTGCGAAATAATAAAATGAGTTCTGTTCCGCTTCATGCATGGATTTCACTTTGGCTCGAACTTTATGTCCTTCCAACTGGTGTAAGTGTTTTAATTTGATGATTTCTTTTACTTTTTTTATCTCCGTCTGCACCTCATAGCCCTCCCTTTGCTTCAGATGCAGCCCCCACAGCGCCTCATTGTAAAAATGTAATAGCTGCTTCTTGGCCTGTGCCCTCACAATACCCATGGATTTAAATAGGGAGCGAATCGCTGGTTTTGCCGTGTTCACCCACCAAAAACTCTTCCGAGTTGAACTTCTAAAGGCCGACTGTAACTGAAGCCATTTGATTTGAAATTGTTCCCTAATGTCTGTGTCCTCCAGCATAGAATTATTGAGTTTCCAGTAGCCACGGCCGGCCGTCTCATGCCTTATTTCATTTATTTGCAATTGACATAGCACTGCATGATGGTCACTAAAAACCACCGGAATGACCCAAATTCGATGGACATTTGGAGCCATTCCGGGAGATAGATACTGTCGGTCGATGCGTGAGGCAGAAGTGTTGCGGATGAAAGTGAATTCCACTTCGTTCCCATGCTTGATCTCCCATGCGTCAAGCAGTTGCAGCTGTGACACTAGGTGTTGTAGCATGATGCTAAAATTCGTAGCACCTTTTTGGTCCTTCGCCTGCAACGTGCAATTGAAGTCGCCTGCTAGCAGAAGTTCCTTGCCTTGTCGCAAATGCGGGGTTACATCGGTTTGGAAGAAACGCTCTCTCGCTTGTCTATTCTGTGACCCAGCTGGAGCATGTATGTTAACCAGGACGGTCTCTTCCAAAGTAGCGGAGAGGACCCGTCCGTCGGGATCCATCTGAAAATTCTGCAGGGGAAGTCCCTTCCTGTACACTATTGCCGTTCCTCTGCCGTTCAAACCTAGGTTAACTTTATAGTCGTAATTGTAAAGAGCATCCAAGTTGTAAGTATTTACTTCTTGGAGAAAGCATATGTCAATGTTGTTCACCTGGAGGAAACTATTGAGCAGTTTTTGGGTTACTAGATTTCTGCACCCATTCACATTCACTGTTGCCACCGTTCGTAGATAGATCATTATGAAAGCGACTGTCGCAAAGATAGTGTAACTCGGGCGTCTACGTCCTTGGCCTCGTGCATTGCTGCTAGTGTGCTACTGTTCGGTCTCTGGATGTCTATCTGGGGTTATCTGTGCCGGAGGGTTTCCCTTAAGCCTTGGGTCATATAAGGACACCTGGGGCTTCCGTGTCACCTGAAGTAGGATCGGCGACTCCGCTTCTGTGGCCCTCGCATCAGGTTGAGAGGGATGAGATCCACCAGCCATCTCTGCACGCCGATAAATTGCGACTGCTTCAGCTGACCGTGGTTGGTCCTCTTGGGATCTGTGTGGCCGTTCGAGTACTTGCGGTCGAGAAACACTCGCAGATGGTCGTGCCGCTACGGTGGTGCCGGGGGTGTCCTCCCGGTAATGGGAGTCAGCTCCTATCTCCCCCGCTGGGCACCTCACACTTTGTTGTAACTGTGCTGCTTCGTAATCACTCTGGGGGTTGTTTCCCGCGTCCCTCCTTGCAGGTAGAACCTCACAGGTGTTCCTGTCACCTCCCTCCTCCAGGATACTGCTGCCAATCAATGCTGAGGCAGGCTCTTGCGTCAGTACTCCAGCCGTATCTGCTGTGTCTGTGGACGGGACTTGCAATAGACGTGCCTCCTCATGGGCTTCTTCCACAACTTCCTCCAGCTCCATTTGGTTATTCCAGGATGGTTCTTCCTTCTGGGCTTTGCTTGTCTTCGCCCGCTTGGCCCGTTTCTTCTCGGTCGGGCGTTTCTCTTCTGCTGCAGCTGTCTCCGTTACAAGTGGACCCACCTCGGGTGGTATTATCTCCTCCGGGTTGGCCAGATGTACTCGTTTCCCAGTGGTATCTCGAACTATGGAGGCATACTCCCTTTGCGGTGCAGACCTTGCTGCTTCCTGTTGACTGTCATTCACCAGGGACGTTTGCCTGTTTTCATCCGTAGGATGCGCTCCCTCACTCTGCGTGTCCACTACCACCTTCGTCGGTTCTGTTTCGTTTCTCCGTCCAGTCGCCACTGGGCGTGTTGCGGTCGGACGGTGGGGACAAAATTCCTTTAGATGTGCCGTGCTACTGCAGACGTAGCAGGATCTGGGTTGGCCGGCGTAGGACACCGATAATCTGTAGCTGCCAATGATGATAAAACTAGGGATGTTCGTCTTCAGTTGCATCTTTACCGCTCGTACCCCATTAAACACCGGGACGCGATATTGTCGGCTCCATTGTTCCTTCCGGACGTCATATACCGTTCCGTAACGCTGCAACGCTGCTTTTAAGACCTCTGCCGGGAGCTCTGGGGGTACATCAAACACTCGGACATTGACAGCATTACCGGTCACGTGTTCGATAAGCACTTTAGTCATCTCACCATTCATATATGTGAAAGGTGTTTCCGCCGAGAAGGTATTGAGGGTTTTCTCCAGCAAGAGTGCTGATATTAATTTAACATAAATTGCCCGTTCACTTGCAATTAACTGTATTGTATCCACTTGTTCCGCATTTAACCGTAATGTATCTGCTATGAAATCATGCACTTCATATGCCGACGGTCGCGTTGCACTTAAAGCAAACTTGATCCTGAGGGTATTTTTCCTCGCGTACATTTCCATTTCTTTTCACTGTTAAATTTAGCTGAAATACTCACTTTAAATTCCTACACTTGGTGATCGATAATATCACTCACAGTGTGGTATATGTCTTTCTTGCGCTCACTCACTATCAGGCCACACACGCAGTAGACAAAACAACCGGTTCTCCTGGTACGTCCGCTCTGTCCCAGCGCACGGGCTAGACTGTCTCGCGTTGACCCTTCTCAATATTTAATATTATATCATTAATCTTCCCATCTCGGCGTTGATGTTCGCCTATACTGGTGTACAATTCGGGAAAAGCAACACAAACGCCTATATCCAACGTCTGGCTAGGAGAGAGAGGATCAGATTCAGCAATCATGCGTGTCAAAGCGTCCGCTAAGCAGTTATCGGTTCCCCTGATGTGTACGGGCGTAAACTTAAATGTCCCTATTCGTACGCCCCAACGAGCCAACCTCCCAGTAGATCTTGGGGTAGCAAGGGCCCAAGTAAGCGCCTGGTTGTCACTCTCCAGGGTAAATTCTACATGCGCTAAATACTGCCTGTACTTTTCTAATCCCAACAGTACCGCGAGAGTTTCCAATTCATAGACTGAATACTTGCGCTCGACCTCATTAAAAATTCCCGAGGTATAATAAATGGGCCTACGACCGGAGGGGAAATCCTGCAAAAGGACCGCGGCCAAGGCTCCTTTGCTTGCGTCCGTTTGCAAGATAAATCGCCTACTATAATCGGGAAATGCTAAGACTGACGGGTTCATAATTGCTTCCTTGAGATCTTGAAAAGCAAGTTCTTGTTCCTGGGTCCAAATGAAAGGCATTGCCTTTCAGCGCAACCGGTTCAGGGGCTCCGCCCTGGCTGCATAATTGGGGATAAACTTATTGAAGAAATTCACTATCCCAACGAAACGCGCCAAAGCCTTCACGTTCTTCGGAGGCGGAAAGGTCCTAATGGATTTCGTCTAATCCGGAACAATCGTGACCCCGGCAGGTGCAACTATATGGCAGAGGAAAGAAATCTGACTTGCCGCAAAGATACATTTTCCCTCATAAGGGTCAAACCGGCACTTTCCAGCCATTTAAATACTTCTCGCAAATTGTTACAATGGGTGTCAAAATCTGGCGAGTAAATCACTACGTCATCAAGATAATTGTAAACATACTCAAATTTAAGGGCAGAAACCAAGTTATCCAGCAATCTAAAGCGCATTCCACCCTTAGAAGACAGTACACGTTAAATGGAGTGCAGTGTTGCAACATGTACTAGTTGAGAATCTTTCCGCGAGCGACTCCGAGGTGGCCGGTGTCCTGTACTTAGTCCTTCAATTGCTGCTTGACGAGATGGGCACTTTTAGCTTTGGTATCCCTGCACGCCTTTGTCACTGTATGACCTAAATTTACAAATGACTCGTCTGTATAAACAATTGATTTCCCCTGGTCCCTAAACCTTTTTACGTCTTTTAGATATTTATGTCGCCATCTGATGGTATCATCTCTTTCTATTAATATGCACTTGTTGCCCCTTCTTTCATATTCGGACCCCAAATCATGTAAGAACCGACTAAGAGTGGCCCTTGAGAAATTTGGTAGGGTCTCATCACTGTTGAATCGTGACAAAATTATATTCAGCGTGGGTGGATTATTTGCAAACTGTAAAGAATGAACAATTCGCCGCACTCCACCTTGCACTATTCAATCATATTGCGTTAACCTAGCGTTTTGTGTAGTCCCACCCTTTTTTCTTTCTTTTTCGATGGCGTTCTTAGAGGTCCTTTCATTAGTTCCTTTTTAATCATACACACCACTGCTTTTGAACACCCGATAGCCTTAGCTGTTTCTTTTACTGCCTTACACGCATTTTGCTTCAAAAATAATCTAACACATTCATAATTATTTGGCGTTCCTTCTCAATTTACCAACATATCGTCTCTTCCTAGCTTCCCCCTCCATAACTACAAATATTTACAAAAATATTAAACAAATAACGCAATAACAGCTCACAGTTACACACACGGCTTCTTTCGAACTAATGTTAGTGCTGCTCCTTATACTATCTTCTGTGTCAGGCCGGGCGCGAAAGTACGCTGAATAGATGAATACCTTTTGTTTGCCTTACTGGATAAAAGAAAGAGGTTACTGCCTTTTGGTTTATTTTAAAAATTTTCTCCAACCTTTCTCAACATTTTTTCTCGCTGGTTCCCTGATGTAAACTCAGTAACAAAAAAGTTTCACACTGCATAACTTTTGCAGTGCACAGATATAAAATTTTCCGAAAACATTTAATTTCAAAAATTAAAACACTTAACTGGGTAAACATAGAGAATTCAAAGTAGGCAGGTAGTAGCACCATAGTTTACTCTACCTAAGAAAAAAATATAGATGCATTCTAGCAGTTAGTTAGTGCGTGATGAGTATAGAAACAGCAAATATCGGACTTCTATTGAAAAAAACGATTTCTGAAGAAATTTGGGCCTATAGAAATGTACAATGACTCTGAAAAGGATATAACCTGACAGAGAAAAAAATTCTGCATAGGATAATTTGTTCAAATCTGAAATTTATAACAAATTAATATTTATACCATGTTATTAGGAATCTGGCAACAGCGCAAAGGTAGAAAAGGACGCGGCTAATGGCAACTTGTATGCGCTAGATAGAGACAGAGATGTCCCATTTAACTCCATACTGTCTTCTAAGAGTAGAACACTCTATAGTTAAAACTTGGGCACCGGTGGCTGTTCCATAAGGAACTTTCTGGAACTCGTACAAGCGCCAAGGGTTTGCGAACCCGGTCACGTGTTTGCACCCTTCTGACAAGGGAATCTGGAAATACACATTATTCAGATCGAGGGTGGTAAAAATGGTGCGCAGCCGTATGTAAATCCCGGATAGGGTGGGATTCCAAGCGAAATTTAAACATCTGTAGTCGACAACGGGCCTAAACTCTCCATCCCCTTTAGGAATTAGGAACATGGGACTACTATAAGAAGATGTAGAAGGCCGAATTATACCTTGTTCCAACATTTTGTTAATCTTTTCCTTTAAAACGGCCATCTTAGACGTGGTCAAACGACACGGCGGGAGCTTTACCGGAGTAGTATCCTCTAGATCAGTGTGGTATTGTATCAGATTAGTAACCCCCGGTTTCCCCGAAAAAAACTTGTGGAAATGTTGTAACAAATTCTCCATTCTCCCCTGCTCCTCCTCGGTCAAATGGGCCAACTATCCCTACCACCACCTAGGTGAAGATCTGAATGGCTTCGTACACATGAAACTGAACATCGTACCGTACGCTTGCAATAAAAGGGGATCTTCACGGCTGGTGAAAAAGCAAGAGATATCTCACGCCTAGCAAAATCAAAGGACAATCCCACCCGAACCATAAACTCCGGTCCTAAAACCAAATGGTGAGGTAACCCTGGTAACAGGTAGCACCAATGTTTCCATGTAAAGCGCGGGAATCGCAAAGTAAGAAGCAGCCTATATTCGACCTGAAACGTTTGGCCATTTTCTGAAACACAATGTAGCGGCTGCCTCTCGGGCTTCAACCCACACTTAGACAATACCTTTTTAAAATATTTCTCCTGCCCTAAGGAACAACTGTTCCCCGTATCCAGCGGTACCTTCCCCACCACAAGGTGTAGAAAAGGCTTTGCATCAAACGGGAGTCCCTTGACGCGGCCAAAAATAGCATTAACACTAGGGAGTCTGACCTGCCCCTGGCGTCAAATGCGTCGCGGCAGGCACCCAGTTTCACTAGTCAATATTGTTTCCTGAGGTCGGCGATTACGCCTAACTGGACATTGTCTCACTAAATGCCCCTCCATTTCACACCTATAACAATTACGCGCCCCAGCCACATTACGCTGAGGAGGAATCTCGGCCGAGGAAGGCAAACTCAATCGTTCCCAGTGTTTCCAATGCATGATTACCTTTGTAAGTCTTCCATTCTCCTAACATATCCATGTGGTTAATACTTTTAAATAAATTGTAAGTTATGATTACAAAACACTACAAAATAAGGTAATAAAAATTACGTTTGAGTTAAAAAATAATCAATGGTTTCTATTAGAGTTATTATTTCTTTGTATGGAGCTAATGAATTTTAAGTCGTTTATTAATCTGATATTGTCTAGTAAACTTTGAGAAGAGAAAATCGTATAAACACATGCAATTAATGGGATATAAGTTTGAACATACACATTGCTGCAGTAGTTGGGTCTAGAATTGTAAATCTTTTTTATACAGAGTGCTTAAACTTTTATTTAACAGTAGCGCAATTTTGTTTGTCTATCAGTAAACACAAGGAAGCTCCAAGCCGAAAGTACAGACAATGTTGAAAGTTTGAATGTTGGCCGATGATTAGCATGTTTAAAACTGACACCTAGTGCCTGTATGTCAAGAGTTCACCTTTGTTGCAGTATCCAGCAATACTGAGTTTCAGAATTTTCAATATAACAGTTTGTGTTATCTATTTATTTTTGAATCTTTACATTTATTATTGTGGCGGTACGTTCACCACAATCTCTAGCATATTTTACATACATTCCTCTACGAAACACAGCGGTCAGTGTAAGCCCTTTATGCCTAATCCATATCTGTTGTACGAGTCACTTCTGTTTACCGTTAATTAGTATGTTAAGGCAGAATATTTCACTTCAGAATGCTTAATATTTTAAATTGTTGGATTTACTAGAAGCGTGCTTTTTTCCAAAATGGGCATGTCGCTGATAAAGATGTACAGAGACAGCTATAACATGATTCATAGTATTCCGCATCAATTCATCCTTTTATGCAGAATCAGTCATAAGTAATCGGGGACAAAAGATGAAATTGGTGGTGGTAATAATACGTGGAAGATATACAAGTAGCACACAATTTGATTGCATATAACTATTAGGGCATAGTTATTAGCCGAAACCGCCAAGAAAATATGTACTATATTAACCTGTAATTTTATTAATACTGACAGGATTTAAATTTGTTTTTCAGGATGAACTTGGGTCTGGCCTTAGCAGGTTTATTGTCCCTGCTCATAGGGCCAACTGTGCAGCTTTGTGAATACGCGCAAGAAGTGATTCCCGGCCAAACATACTACTTGTACCCGCCTTCAGATTATACACCAGACGAGAAATGTTGGTGGAGGGCAGTTGCTCCACAAAATTTCAGGATAAAACTAGATTGTTTTAACTTTTCTTTACCAGCGGTAAGTGCTCTTACCTGTAGCATAAAAGTGTAGATGATGTTTAAAATGTCGGTGAGTTTAAGCAAGTATGAATTGCCCGTTTGCAAGTTCTTCGTCTCCCGTTCTGGCTAGGAGATACAGTCAGTTCAAAACTCTTAAGTTTGATAGGGTAATCGTTTTATAAACATGATTAGAAGTCCCGCATAGTCTCAATAACCTTTAAATCACGTAGTTCAATTATATGATATGAGAAGCAAATTTAACTTATTTCTATAGGGGAAACAGCTTATGGGAAGTTCCCAAGAATGCAATATGGCCGACATCACACTAAACTTCAGTGTACATCACACCAAAAAGCAGTACTGCCAACCCATACAATAAAAGCATTATTTCTAACCTCAAATATCACAGGGTATAAGTAACATGCTTCCAAACGATAATAATGCTTGAACATCCTTACCATGCGACACGTTACGAACCTACTCACCTTCGGCAAATCTTGTTCTGTAATAACACTTGGATAAAATCACTTCCGAACCCTAAATATCACAATATATTTAATGTATCACTGTGTTGCGAACACAAAAATAACAACAGTAACTATGATTGCAGATAATGCTCTAAAACAATTCAAGACCAAACCACGCACACACGAGCAATACACTGGCGTCCAAAGATTAATATGGTGACTAAACAGAATCTTGTTTTAAAATCTATCGGTTGTCGGGTTCAAAAATAAGGGCTTCTGTGACAACATAACGGATGCAATAACACTATGGCCGTAGCTTTACCATGGTTATATTTTACGAGCAATTGGCTGTACTAATGCAACCTAACAGATGGAATATCACCAAATATAACCAGACCTCGCCATCATGGGAGAGGCGGGGGATGAAACAGTCGGTTTTTGGAGTGTTACAGTAAGCTGTTTGCTCTATACTTCCCGTTTATCTACAAGTGACTTCACTCTCGTATTCCGAACCAGAGAAGACCAGGGATGTCTACAGTTTTAAATGCATTACAAAGCATAGCTTTGGAAACTATAGTTTGTTTCTATGCTCTTTTGCACAAATTATTGTTGTTGTAATAAGAGAACATAAAGAATTTCTGCTCCGGCAGCCACTTACGAGATGAAGCCTCAGATAGAAATTTAAACAGCCTAGCATAGCTATAACTACAGAAGGCATTATACATGTGCTACATCACAAATAAATAGGGTACTACATTCTAATTCGCTTTGATTTTCTTTTAGCTGGCTCATTTCATACTGCACGAGTGGCATTTTAAATATCGAATGACGTTTTAATAATTTCATTTATGGTCTTCGTATTCTTTATGGGATTATTGTACAACGAACTGGAAGACTTTTTAAGCTCAGTACTCCCTTTACCCCTAACAAGATTGTTTTGCAAAGTCTAAGATGGTCGCAATAATGAGCTCAAAATCCCCTACTATTCAGAAAACTGGAAGTAAAATACTTGCGCACATGTTTCATCTCCTTAACCTACTCCGACGATTTGTCAAATTCTGGAAGTGTAAGAATACTGTTCCAGAGGAGCCAAATGGCAGATGTGAATTCTATCATCCCGCCCAAGCCAGCAACTTCAAATTATATATTTGGCTTAGGCGCTTCAATCTTCGGAGAAATAACATTTTCTCTCCTTTTAGTTAGGTCATGGTTCCTAAGGCTTCCTCATAACTTACGGCTTCCTGCTGATCATCTAATGCTCGCGGTCAGCGTTGCCAACAAAAATTCGTATGTAATTAATGTTTTGTTTTGTTTTTTTCGCACAAGAGCGTGTGTAGGACATGATTAGAAAGGGTAGAGTGAGACTGAAAAATGAATGCCACGACCGGGATTTGAACCACGGATCTACCGGTTATCGTCCGGCTGCTTAAACCACTAAGCTATCATGGCCAACGTGCCAATATTACATTAAATTCTCCAACTCACTCCCAGTAAACCACACAATGAGATCTCAATTTACTCTGAGGTAACACCTTAATGGCGACTTACGAGGTGTAAGTACCATACTTAAGTCCCGGTTTCTAGTTTAACCAACTATGAGGTCAATTAATGTAATTAACTAATTAATGGTTTTTTCGCACAAGAGTACATGTGTAGGACATGATTAGAAAGTGTAGAGTGAGACTGAAAAATTGAATGCCACGACCGGGATGTGTCGGTTTTAACGCTAAAATTCTCAATGAAACATCAGCACTTAGGCCACATTATCGATGTAGTAACAGTTGCATATATTATACATAGGGGTGCAGGAACAAGACCTTATAAAGATTGCAGGCCGTTCGAGCGTATTTACCTTAAAACCATAACTTCAAATTAATGAACAATATCACTCGCCAATAAGCAACAAATTCCGGAATCCAGAAATTACAAGAGAATGTATATCAATATATTCCACTTGCAACTCACATAGGTAACTGGAGCTAGGACATATGTCGTTTTGCTTGCAACGAGTGCGCGCTGGATTGTGTATTGATGGTGCGTGACACAAGTGTTGGTTTTTGACGAATGAAAATGTTATATGAAAGGTTAGATACGGGTCACTACTCACCTTCTCCGGGAACACTGGCATCGAGAGGCAAGTACAGTCTGCAGTCAGATGTTCACACATGTTGTACAGTACTACAAAGCAAATTGTCAACCTCGACAACTGTTTATAGTTAATGTTGTTTAACTTCTTCCGTACCGCACAAAACTCTATTACTTGGCAAAGCGATCTTGGTTGTCGAGCGCTACGAACGCTTCTGATCTTGTTTACTACAACAGTGAAATATCAATAACTGGGCGTCCTGTCAGTAATGCAATGCAAATGAATGATACCTCGCGTCTGCCGATATATGACATGCTGTTGTCCTGAAGTTATGATTGTATCTGAACAGAGTGCACATACACTGTCTCGCTGTGTATGTGCGATAAGCTCACATAAACAACTCGGCAGTTTCACAGTATTTCCGATACGCCTCATGGCTTTGCCAGGTGGTATACACAAACGCAACAGGGGGAAGCAGAACTGTGAATTATCATAAATCAACTGTTTTGTTGATATGTTATCGAGGTTAAGCTAGGTCACTGCTCATTCATGAAGAACATCACCGCGACCTGCAACGTGGAACTGTAAACATCAGTCACGAGTGTAACAACAAATCTAATTTAAAAACTAGACGTTAGAAACACATATGTGTCGTGCCTAGAAGTATAAACATTTAAGTGTTGCATTATCTTCTCATTCGCCTGTTTGCTTGTGACATAGTTTAGCACATTTCCTAATGATGTTTTTAACCTCAGGATGGTGTAGTTTGTGGAAGACTCTGTTGGTATGTATCGTCATTTTATACGGATTTTCAAACAACTCCCATTGTAGTGGTGAAATTTCTTGTTCTTCTGCCCTCTTACTGCATGATACACCAGTAATTACTTTTTTGTATTAGTGTTTTTTAACAATTTTCCCTTACTCCTTACACTTTCGTATTTCGAATGACACAATCCACATTCAAACTGCGTAAACTTTCACGGCCGGTGTCATAATATAGAAACTGATTTTCCGGGCTTGTGGGCCGTGGTCTAGCCAGGAAACTCCTTCCAGACGTTTCGTCCGAAGCTGCGTCGAACATCCTCAGTGGCGTTGCCTTACACTCTCTTAGTCTCGACGATGACTGACACGGAGATTCAGATTCAGATTTGTTTATTATTAAATTTTGTCTGGTGCTGGTACAGTAGGCCCAGCTAACAGACTTACGTTTACATTTTATTTACAATTTTTTATTTTTACATGTTATATACAGCGGGTTTTCCAGGAAACCCATACAGTGGCCCTCTTTGGGCCACCGAGAACAGTTCCCTTTTGTATTGTCTTGGGTTTGTAGTTTCTAATGTTTTTGTTATTGTTTTTTTTTTCTTTATATACAGATATTACACTTTATTTACACACATGCACTCCCGCATTCACACTGGCATATCGTGAGATATGCCCTCACACACACCCACACACACGCACATTAAAACACTATTTACACTCGCTTTATATACATTTCTGCGGTTTTCCTGGGCGGGCAGGTTGCAGCTCCTGACTGGTTCCTTGGGGTGCAGGCCTCTGAGGTAGCTTGTGCGCGGCCTGGGGCCCGTGTTTGCATGGACGCACATCAGTCTGTGAGCCGAGCGACATCTAAAACATTTTGATTAGTGCATGTTGGCTTCACGGGCTTTATACGTTTAGCGCGGGTGGGCGGAGCTAGTTCCTGGTTGCTCCGGTCTTGGCTTATTGGTACGGCTGCTGCGGGGGCTGGGTTGCTGCTTCTATAGTCTATGCTTGATTTTGAGGCTGTTGGCGGCGTATGGTCCTGGATTTGTTGACGGTCAGGTTTCCTGCTTTTTTTAATGCTGGATGCTAGGTTTTATTTAGGCGTTTGGTTTCTTCCTTTCTATTGAAGTTGTTGTTATGTTTGTAGATCTCTATAGCTTCTCGACTTAAACGGGTGTAATAATGTACTGTGGAAGATAGGACCGCTGTGTCTGAATACTGTATAATATGTTCCCCTGGCGCTAGTTATACGTGTTCTGCGACTGCAGACTTTTCGGTTTGTCCCAAACGGCAGCACCTCTTGTGTTCCGTAATGCGTGTGTTTACTGTACGTTGAGTGGTCCCTATATACACAGAGCCACATGAGCAGGGAATTCGGTAAACACCCGCAGACGAGAGTGGATCTTTTGGATATTTTGTTGAACGTAGCATGTTCCGTATTTGCTGTGTGGGTTTGTAGATGGCCTGGATGTCGTGTTTTTTGAGAACTTTCCCAATGCGATCGGTGAAACTTTTGATGAATGGCAGATACACTTTATTCTTCTTTTCCGGTCGATTTGTTCCGGGGTTGGCAGGGGCTTCTTTCTAGGGCGAGATTGTTATCAGCACAGCAGACAAAGCCAACGCTACTGTCATCATGAACATTCGGGATTACCAACGTAAAATCTCGGAACTACTAGATCCAGCTTCCTACAGAAAACTTCCGCGTGACCCCACTTCGCGCATCATGCGAAAAACTAATCAGCTCATCAAGCAGTCTTCAATACCCGTGAAAAAACAATGACAGCTCACAAGCACAGAAGCACAGCCTCCAAGACTATACGGACTACTGAAGATTCACAAACCAGAAGTACCTCTCCGGCCCATATTTAGTGCCATCGGATCTCCCACGTACTATTTGGCAAAACACTTGGCCAAATTCCTACAGCCACATGTTGGTAACACTGACTCCTACATAAAGAATTCCGCACATTTTGTTCAAAAAGTGAAGTCCTTGTCCCTGCAGCCCAACGACCTTCTTGTAAGTTTTGATGTGACTTCTTTATTCACAATGGTACCCATACAGGAGACTGTTACTTTACTACAGGAACTATTCCCTGAGGACATTTCAAATTTATTCCGACATGTTTTGGAAACCACTTACTTCCAGTGGAACCAGGAGTTTTATGAACAAACTGAGGGAGTGGCTATGGGCAGTCCGGTGAGTCCAGTTATTGCCAACTATTATATGGAACATTTTGACGCCAAAGCTTTGGATTCCGCTAAGCAAAAACCTGTGTGCTGGCTACGCTATGCAGATGATGTTTTCGCCATCTGGAGACACGGGCAAGATACCTTAATAGATTTCCTACGTCACATCAACTCTATCCATCCACACATACAGTTCACTATGGAAATGGAGAACAATGGACAATTACCGTTTCTGGACGTCCTCTTATCCAGGATGCCTGATGGCACGCTCTCTCACACAGTCTACCGCAAACCTACACACACAGACCGGTATCTACATAAGCTCTCCAACCACCATCCCGGCCAAAAAAAGGCTGTCATAAAAACGTTAGTAGATCGTGCTAACCGCATCTGCCAACCACACCTACTGAACCTGGAACTTTCTCATATTAACAGTGCATTGCAGGCCAACGGTTACACCAGCCAGGAAGTTAAACGTGCCATACGCCCTAGAAAGAAGCCCCTGCCAACCCCGGAACAAATCGACCGGAAAAGAAGAGTAAAGTGTATCTCCCGTTCATCAAAAGTTTCACCGATCGCATTGGGAAAGTTCTCAAAAAACACGACATCCAGGCTATCTACAAACCCACACAGCAAATACGGAACATGCTACGTTCAACAAAATATCCAAAAGATCCACTCTCGTCTGCGGGTGTTTACCGAATTCCCTGCTCATGTGGCTCTGTGTATATAGGGACCACTCAACGTACAGTAAACACACGCATTACGGAACACAAGACTTGCTGCCGTTTGGGACAAACCGAAAAGTCTGCAGTCGCAGAACACGTATTACTAGCGCCAGGGGAACATATTATACAGTATTCAGACACAGCGGTCCTATCTTCCACAGTACATTATTACACCCGTTTAAGTCGAGAAGCTATAGAGATCTACAAACATAACAACAACTTCAATAGAAAGGAAGAAACCAAACGCCTAAATAAAACCTAGCATCCAGCATTAAAAAAAGCAGGAAACCTGACCGTCAACAAATCCAGGACCATACGCCGCCAACAGCCTCAAAATCAAGCATAGACTATAGAAGCAGCAACCCAGCCCCCGCAGCAGCCGTACCAATAAGCCAAGACCGGAGCAACCAGGAACTAGCTCCGCCCACCCGCGCTAAACGTATAAAGCCCGTGAAGCCAACATGCACGAATCAAAATGTTTTAGGTGTCGCTCGGCTCACCGACTGATGTGCGTCCATGCAAACACGGGCCCCAGGCCGCGCACAAGCTATCTCAGAGGCCTGCACCCCAAGGAACCAGTCAGGAGCTGCAACCTGCCCGCCCAGGAAAACCGCAGAAATGTATATAAAGCGAGTGTAAATAGTGTTTTAATGTGCGTGTGTGTGGGTGTGTGTGAGGGCATATCTCACGATATGCCAGAGTGAATGCGGGAGTGCATGTGTGTAAATAAAGTGTAATATCTGTATATAAAGAAAAAAAAACAATAACAAAAACATTAGAAACTACAAACCCAAGACAATACAAAAGGGAACTGTTCTCGGTGGCCCAAAGAGGGCCACTGTATGGGTTTCCTGAAAAACCCGCTGTATATAACATGTAAAAATAAAAAATTGTAAATAAAATGTAAACGTAAGTCTGTTAGCTGGGCCTACTGTACCAGCACCAGACAAAATTTAATAATAAACAAATCTGAATCTGAATCTCCGTGTCAGTCATCGCCGAGACTAAGAGAGTGTTAAGGCAACGCCACTGAGGATGTTCGACGCAGCTTCGGACGAAAAGTCTGGAAGGAGTTTCCTGACTAGACCACGGCCCACGAGCCCGGATAATCAGTTTCTATATTACAATCCACATTGCATGTTTTCTCCATTCACGGTGAAATTATGTTACCAAATTCTTACAATAGCGTTTTCAATGTGGCAGCACGTGATTTTTCTGGCATACTAAACGATGTATAGCGCAGAACAAAACGTAAATACAGCGCACAAGAACCAACTGTACACTGTCAGTACCGCAATCGAACTATTGCCAATGGTACAGCCCATGTGTTCAATACGTCATATGCACTAGATAAAGTGGTACTTACCTTCATTCCCCGCTACTCCCAACTCTGTTAATAACATTACATCTGTTGTTTGCAACGCGAAAGAAATGTCATAAATTATTAACTGTAATAGTCGTATTTTTAATTAATTGCATAAGGAATTGAAGTCAGAGTTCTTAGGCTTTAACTAGTCATCAAGAGAAATAAGACTTTTCAATGGTAAATAAATGATCAAAAATTGTTTGAGTAGTTTCACAGGATACATACATATGTTGAACAGAGTGAAACAGTAGGGTGTGGCCAAATATTTATCCCAACACAACTCACACGTAGAAGAAAATGTGTCACGTGATATGGTTCTGGAAACGCTTTATATGTTTGTTAGAACTCGTGTTTTGCAACTCTGATACCTAGTAGGTACTTTAATCATAAGAAACGTATAGGAACAGCATACCATGTGAAACTCTGTCTTGCATAAAATACTCAAAGTGTCCTTTTGTTACGTCTGTAACTGTTAGATTCTCTGCCAGTACCTTGTGTTAACGTGGACATGCGGCTCACTTCATTGCTTCACTACACGTACTAGTATCAACGTGTTCATTAGGTAGTTAGCGAGTGCCTAACTACTTACTAGTGTTCATCGTGGGCTCATTTCCGCTACACTGCAATCGAAGTGTATGCAAATGGGAAATTAGACAATGCTCATTTTATATATGGATTAGCATACTTAGATGGCCGTGACACCTTCGAAAGAGATTTTCTGAACAAAGGTGTCCCGAAGATATTTGAAACAATTGATCTTCGTCTTAGGGAGCATGGAACGTTTGAGTCTGCTACTCGAGATTTGTGTAGGTCTACAAGGGTAGCGACACCTTAACTGAGCTGACAATTCTTTGTGCAGTTTACATCGTAAGTCAGCTGAACACACCTAACTATGAACGTATGGAGAGCGCGACATGAGAACCTGCTGTGTGTATACTATTTACAGCACATGCAGTCACTATTACCTCCTGATTTTCCAACATGGATACACTTATTATTATTGAACACTGTTGTATATTCTGATTTTAGTGCAACTCTGCTTGTTCACGCATGAGACGTCGATGCAACGTGTTCGGATTGTAAGTTTTCCCAATCAACACGAATAGGCTATCGTGAATCCTCTCGCAACTACTCACTCACACCATCAACAAAGATTTACATGGACCGCCCCTGTTGGTGATTCTTTGTTCGATTCTACAGCAACCAGTGTGGCAGCTTAAGTGTCCCATTTATGAAATGCTCATCCGTAATTTACTACGCTTCTTTCCCAGTTCTGTAGACATACATATCTGGATTCCTAGTCACGTGGCAATTCCTGTTAATGAACTGGTAGATGTCGTGGCACAAGCTGCTATCATTGCGCATCATCTGAACATCTTACTGCCCCATTGGACGTGGCGATAGCTACATATATTACACCGTGACCCCACACATAGACTGCGCTGCGTGTAGTCTAGTAACTAACCAGCTGCGTACATTTCTGTCACATAATTCTCGCCTGCCACACTTGGCACTTTTGTATTATTTTCGCATTCTTGTGCGAGTCGCCTTGACACCTGTGTGTCATGCCACATCGGCTATCGAGATCATGACTGCTGTGATTGCGGTCGCCATGGAGATATTAATAATTTAATTTTTGCTTCCCGTTTACGACGGGCGGCTACTACTGTCTTTTATGAGAAATTTCTCACCTTTATCCCATGGGACCCTATCACCAACCGTGACTTCTCTTTCCTTTCTCTGGGCCGATTTGATTTCTCACACTCACACGTATTGAACTGTAAGCCAGTAGTACCAACACTCTCCTTTCGGCACACTGTGCGCGTCGCCTCTCTCTCTCTCCCCGACATCTCAGCTATGCTTGAACGCGGCGGTAGCTAACCCGCTGACAGTGGCGTAAGTCAGTAGCCTCTAGGTAAGTCTTTGTTAGGACCTCCATCCAGGTGCAAGGGACAAACTTAACATCCTTTCTGGCAGAATACCTACCGTTTCTGTTATGAAATGTACTCTTGCCAGTACGATGAAATATGCACTATGTCTGCAAATAAACTTCATGTATTAATGGAATGCTAAGAATAGAACAGAATCGAGCAGGCAAAAATAAGAGAGGAAAAACTGAAGTGGAATCTATTCCGTTAGCAAACTGAATCAAAGGCATGGAACGCCATATGCAAACTGGCGGTCGGTAAACTAGGTAATAAATCTACACTAACTACACATCTAACTTCGATGGAATGTTCAGCCCGACATTACGAGTACTCTCATGGTTGAGCATTTGTACCAGAGGAATAGAAAGTGGCGAGACGCAAACGTAAGGCCCAATGGACACAGAATGATAAAACTTCCACGCTGGAGGAGTGAGAGATTTGCTCAGAGAGTTCACTCAACTGAGGACGGAGTCAACAGCGAAATATTGTTGTCTTCAGGTGGGCCCCCAAACTCTTCACTGAGATTTACAATGAGTGCTTAAAAGAAATGGGTACTTTCCAAAACAGTGGAAACGATCTACTATTATTCAAGTAATTAAATCAGAAAAATAAGGCTACTCAGAAGTAACTAAATAGAGATCTATATTCTATTAAACATGGATAGCAAACTCTTGAAAAACTGTTAATTAATGGAATATATTATACGGCCTTTTGTAACAATCTTCTCAACAGCAATCAATATGGATTCTTTCCTCAGAAAAAAAAATGTGCCATAACTGCTCAAGAATGTGTAACATGGAACCTAATGGGAAAAAAATTGTAATATTTGTGAGCTTTGACGTGAGAAAAGCCTTCGTCGCTGCTTGATAACAAGTACTTACGAGCGTTATAGTGCCCTAACATCTATTTTACCTTTTAATCTTTTTGAAGGCCGAGACAAAAAACTTGAGTTAATCCCAAAAGGTCAACAGAGAAAACCAGAAAGAGTGCCCACAAGGACTAAGCTTTGGCTCAGGCTTCTGGAACATTACATATGACGGACATCTTAACTAGACAGACGACATTCATTTCAGCGATAGTAAATCCAAAGCGATGATGCTATCGAGAAAGAAGATTAACAGGCCGGTGAACATTTACTTAAAGGGGAACGAGATACAAAAATGAATATTTATTTGCAACATTAGTTGATTTGTCATCAAGAGCAGATATCAATGCATACAGGTTCACCATCCCAAGTTAAGCGGCTCTCACGTTACTGGCGGTTGATTTAACATGTGACGTCATGGGCTCCACTGAACTCGGACAAGACGTGGTGTTTTAAATGACTAACACGGCTCACGCGTTAATAGGTACCACGTGAACAAACAGCGGCCTAACATCTGCTTTCAAAATGAGTGAACGTCCTTATCAGCTTGAACCAAAAACAGCTGCTTTCAAAATAAGTGAACGGCTTTATCATTTTGAACCAAAAGGTACGATTTTGAAGATTTAAACCACTCCAATAATGATTCCGAGGCAGAGTGAACACCGAAGACCATTCTGGTTTCATGAATTGGTGTAGGTTGAAGGCCATTTTATGACAAATGTATTCGTTTTGGACCATATATGATACGAAGAATGTGACAACCTTCCAAATTGCTGGTAGGTGTGCATATAATGTAGAATATGAGCCAAATCTTTTAAGAAGCTGTTATCTAAAATAAATTTCTTCAGAGCATGATAGGCGTCTGATTAGCCTTTAATACATTATTTCCATTCACCGTTTTCCAGCCATTTATGTTCATTTTCATATGATAAAGAATTGATGAAGATTTTTCAATTGACATGGCACCTTTCTCACTAAGTTTTGTTCATCCCACCAAAAATTGTTATTTACATTGACTTTCCATGCCATCAACTCTGGGTATTCTTTTTCTGGCATTCTATTTTGAGTTTACTTTTTTTCCATTAGACATTTACACAAATGCCATACGTGGCTGGCGTCGTGGCGCAATTGGTAGAGCACCTGCCTGCTGTGCTAGAGGTCCCAGGTTTGATTTCCCGGCAGGGGGTAGGAATCTTTCATCAGCCAAGATTATTCCCCATCCTTCCCTGAGTCTGGAAGTATGAATGAAAGTGTGTGTGTGTGTGTGTGTGTGTGTGTGTGTGTGTGTGTGTGTGTGTGTGTGTGTGTGTGTGTGTGTGTGTGTGTGTGTGTGTGTGTGTGTGTGAATTCAATGTATAAAAACCCGAAAGATCGAGAAACCCACTGTTAAACGTGTAACACCATTTCCCAATAGGCAAGACCGCCGATATGGTCTCTGCAGTTAAAGGCGCGATATAAATGGAACACTTAAAAAAATGCCACACATGAAATTCATGTTCCATTTCGGATACTGTGTTTTTAACAAGTATCATACACCTTTATATTTTTCAGTAAGAAAAACTACTCTACACATTTCCTGTTTCACAAACCATCATTATGTTGTAGCAATCAAGCTTTTTCAAACTGCCGTTCACCATACCTCTTTGAACTAAGTAGTTCAAAACCAATAATTTTGTGGAAATTTAAATCCATGACAAAATAGACTAAATATTTGACTGAAAATCCTGGAGAGGCATACTGCCCATCCCCAACCAAACATATAGTTAAATCACAACCATTTAATGAATTGAAGTTCTTTTTTTTTCTTTCTTGAACCCAAAATGCTCTAATAACTGGAGCTTCCAACTTTCTAATGGTTTTATCAAATGTAGGCTTTGAAAACATTGCCAAACCCAGTGATTTGCAGATATTAAATTGCTGAACCAGTATAGCTACCAGATGTAAGCAAACAACTTGCTGTTATAGCAGTTCCTTCCTGTTTCTCTCCTTATAAATGTTGTGAGTTCCAAGTGAATGTATTACCGCAATAACACACTGGTTTAAAACATAGCATTGTCCGTTTAATGTTACGAGATATTGTTTTGACTTCATTTCTGTATAAAACACCTTCCTTGAAAAATAAAAGTAGGGATACCCAAGCAACAATGAAATATTCCACTGTAGCTTCATTTACATGTATGGTGATTCTTCTTCTTTTTTCCTTCTTCTACTTCTTCTTCTTCTTCCTCTTCTTCTTCTCTTCTTCTTCTTCTTCTTCTTCCTCGTTATCACTTGTATCAAAATCTGAAGTATGGGATCGTGGACATGTTGATTCAGCTTATCCTGATCTTCCTCATCATTGCTTGTTTCGTAGATATTTTCCGGTTCCAACAACACTGGAACCAACAATTGTTGATTTCAGTATCTAGTTCACATTGTACTTCTAAACCTTGTTCTTTTTTTCATCACCTTCTATTCTGAATTCTGTTTCGCTACTTTCATTATGATCATTGTCAGTCATATTGAAAGTAACTATCACATAACTGGGAAGTAATGCTTTTATGATTTCTAGCTTCACATCGTTCTGTACTTTCTCGTTTGCTCTTGGATGAAGATGGTGAAAGATCAGTTGCTTTACTAGAACTTGATATCTGGAAATTGTATTAATCCTTTTCTTATAGTAGGAATAGTTCCACGTTTAATTAAGGTCCCCTGACGTTTTCATTCGTCATAAGTTGCTTGTTTTCAATAACTGTGTCTGTTCGTAATCTATGTCCTTAAAATGGAAGGAACATAAACGAGTACTGGGACCAAGCAAAGAATCTTTGCTTTTGCAAAATCCTATGCATATCCTATATCCTTTGGGGGATTTGTCTCTGTTTGGAAACGTGTGAAAATGAGTTCCCTTGTGGGTTTCGTTTCTCACTTTGCAGCCATATGCACGACGTTGAGGCATTTAATTTTTCACAATATTACGTCATTATATACTAAACTGACTGTAATACATCACCAAAACACCATTATAAAGTACACTATTTTTGAACTTAAATACCAAAAAGAACAATTTATGAAAACGTATCAGTGCACAGTAAGCAGTATCCAAGTTATGAAATTCCACATGCCTGCAGTGCGCAGATGGAGCTGATGACGTATGAGGGGTTTTATTATTTCGCTTGTACAGCAATAAAAAAATCCTTACCATTGTTTTAAAAGCCATATCCTTAATTTAGGAAGAAACATGACTTGTGTTTTGTTCCCCTTTTAGTTGGAAAGAGTTGAAAGAATAATGAATGCGTAGACATCCACGGCCTGTGTCCTGATGCGTGCTCTTGGCTTCCGGTGAAGGCCGTGTCATTTTGCTTGAAATTGCCGAGGTTTCGCTCATCCTATTCTGAGGTTCTTCTGGCTCAGAGCAAAGGTCAGACAAGAACCCAAAGGAAGCTCACAATAGGACGGACGAAACGCCGCCAATTTCAAGCAAAATGACTTGGCCTTCACCGGAAGCCAAGGACACTCAGGAGTTTAAAGATTGAAAAATATAAAAAGTAGCTAACACGTATATAGCCCTTTCGTACGAAGTATTTTGCATAAAGGCTATAGAACTTATAATTGACGAGACGATGTAACCATACAATGTAAAGCACCGACACGTACAAGTGGAACGCTAATGAAAACTTCCTCTCTCGGTTGAAATTTGGCCAAAATCGAAAGAATGAGCAAACTTAACCGGAACAAATTATCAAGTTACCTATTGCTTTAAAATACGAGGTAAGGATAGCAACGAATAGAAGGAAAAGTGAGGTCAGGAATAGGATGATACTCTAATTAAGCAATACAAATACGGATTAAAAAGCATTGTTCAAATAGCCAGACAAAAAACTACGGCCATCATAACAGCAATGGAAAATATAGAGCTACTCTCAGAGTGCAACAACACCAAGAAAACAATTGCCATCTACACAGACGGCGTATTAACAACTGCCATACGGTGCATACAACAGATGAGAGAGAAACTTTGGGAATTCAGAAAGGATAGTTCACGTGGATCAAGGCACACACTCATTGGTAATGCAGATAACGAGACAGCTGATAAATTAGCGAAAGAAGCAGCCACTCACAACGAACTGAATAGTGTACAAGAAATTTAATAGTATTGGATCAATCAATCACTAAGCTGCATAAGAGAAGTCTTACCAAATTTCAGAGTCAATGGGAAAAACACTAACAAAGGAATGTTAGGCAGAATGTTCTTCCTGACGGTACCGCAGAGAATGAAGAGTTTACATGGCCACGAAAATACAGTCTCGTCTGCATAGTTTCAGACGACTGGATTATCTACCGTACGTCCACTTGCAACTAAGAACAAACATTCGGATCATCTGATATAAGAGGTACAGAGTTCTATAAAAATAAATGTGCAAGGGAGAAAGTGGCCCACTCCGCACAAGACTGTTATCTCAATAGCTGGATGCTCTTCGAAACATTATACAAATAATAGATTTTTCTCTATTCTAACATGTAAAAACAGCTACAAAACCAGTATAACACTAAACTGTAAACATTAGTACATATTAATAGTAGTAATATCATACCAAAATCTACTAGCTTCATTTGATATACCAGAATTCTAAATATTAAACTATATTTTAGATATGATGAGAAATACAGATAACGTTAACTCAATTTTACTAATTTTTATTTGTTTTCCGCTTTGAAATTTGCCTACTGCTGTACTGTTATATGCTTAGCTTAGCGATTTCTTGATATGTTTGTAAAAGAAAACTCAGGATGCAGTATCGTGTAATGGAGCATATTGGCAATGAAATAAATTCATATGTGCCTACACGCATTGGCTCAGGCGGTAACGTCTGTGACCCGTATGGTACGTAGGTATACACGTATGGCATGTGATACACTAAATTCGTCTTCCTTTGAATGTTTTGAGTGTTATTATCGTATAGTATGATACTTGTGTCACATTACTGCATAAAAAGGTGTAAATTAATGTAGTCATGCCAGGAGATCTAATGTTCTAAAATAATTATTTGGTTGTGACTGAAACATTTGATTTTTCGTATATTTTTTAACATGAACAAGATATGGTGCTTTCTTATATCCATTGTAAGCTAACGAAGCATTGACAGTACACGACGGAAGTAAATTCTTTAATATGTTAGTAACCGTCGACATTTGTAGAAAAATGCATTTGAATGTGGGTTATTAAAAGGAAAATATTAGATATTAATTAGTAGAAGAATAATTGACACTTGAAGTAGGCGTATTCCCTGTGTTATCTACAGCAATTGTAATCGATATCTTCTAAAGCTTTCAGTTCTAATATTTCAATTTCAATATGATGATATTGCATAATAGCATATTTGGCTCAGGTTATATAAATAACGATGTCCCCCTTAAAACAGAAAGCAAGGGGAGAAAACATTTTGCGGTGGGCGGGATTCGATCCACGTTCACAGGGCCGCTCTGGGTACGCGATGAAGTGTTCTTACGCTTTCGGCTGACACTGAACACGGGAGTTGAGTGTGGGTTATTAAGCTTACTTTAGTAAGCAAAGAGCTCAACACTGAAACCGTTTTTAACTTCTGGTCCACTGTTTAATCAAAACCCTATAGTAACGTATTTTCTGCAGACGTAGTAACGTTGAATTTGCAATATTTACGCTTTAATTCAGAGTGATTGCTGAAATATCGCTTCTCAAAGTTGCGAGGTGAGGCAATGGCTGCCATCCGCTGTGAACAGCAAAGGAAGCACACGTATATGACTGATTTCATTCTCATACCATCTGTTTAGGTACGCCTGAGAACTAGGTGATCCTTCACACACGTCTCACTGAAGCTGGGTATTTACTTTTCTGAAAGATAGTACCTAAAATACAAAATCATCAGAACGTAGGAAGACTACATTGAAGAATAAAATCTAATCAATTAGCATAAACCTGGGGATAAAAACATTCAAATTTTGCAAACATGGATGAATACTGATCGAGAAAAGAAGTCCAGAGTTTCTCGACCATAGAATCAATACAAGCTGCGGACAAACTCTGGAAGAAGAGGGTAGGCACAAAATTGAGAAATTTAAACCCAGTTATGTGCACCATATCACATGAAATTGATAAACGCAATGTGGAAGAAATAAACAGGACGTTGAACTTAGAGCTGGCACTCCAGGAAGGTGACATTAAACCACAATAATTAATACCCATATCGTAACAACAGAAACAACGAAAATTAGTACAAGTTAGATCAGAAACTCGACGGAAACTCTTGCAACAAAAAATCAAATCATGTTGGGTGATATGTAGTATTGAAGATTGTATCTTCCATATTAGACGTTTTCCCTGCAGTTGATGCAACCATAAGCAGGCCTTGCAACGTTGCAGAAACGTGCCCCTACATGACGGAATGCATACCTAGTGCTTCAGAATTTAAATCCATAAACTACGCGACTTTTAATAAGTACAACAAAGAAAGAGCAATTGAGGACAGTAATTCATCCCTAGATAAAAATTGCCGCAGCCTATTCGCCGCTTTAAGGACAAATAGAAAAAGAACAACCTATTCTTAATGTAGCCATCTTAGTCGTATCTAAGATGCCTTCAAATTAACTTGAAACACTCAAAAGCACATACATTAATTTAATGCAATTAGTTATCATATAACTATAAATAGACTTTGCCTTTCTACAGGAATTGTACTATCTTTCACAAAAGTAAATGTCCACCTTCAGCTAAAGTTTCGCGAAGGGTCACCTAAACCTCAGGCGTGCTTACATAGATCGTATGAGAATTACATTATTCATGTGCTACCCTTGTTGTCCAAAGGACGTGGTAGCCATGTCACCTCGTAGCTCACTCACCTCACAGTTTTAAAAAGCAATATTTCAGCAATCCTTCTACCTTAACGGGCAAACATTGCAAATTTAACTTCAGTGCATCTGCAGAAAAGGTGTTCTTACGGTGTTTTATATATTAAATTGTGGAGTAGAACTAAAATGATTTCAGTGTTGGGTGCTACACTGAGGGACGTGAGTTTAATCAGCAAGACTAAGTTCGGGTGTTGCCTATAGCGCCACTGGCTAATGCGTGTTCGTTCAAATCTATAGTCGTGGGCTAACATTAGTTCGAGTCCCACTCAACATTACTTTTCTTTATTTCCTTTTTCCTTGTTTGTTTCTTAACGGGAACATCATTATTTATTCAACCCGTGTGAAATATACCTAATATTACACAAACTAATGAAATCGATTTCTTTACATATTTTGATTCCGCATAGCGTTGTAACTTTCCCGCCGTCCTATGAATGCTACAGTACGATTGCAATTATTTTAAAACTGAATACATTATAAGATATTAATTGTAATTGCTGAAAATAAAGCAGGGAACACGCCTACCTCAACTGTCAATCATGCCTCCCGAAATTAATATTTCCCTTTAAATACACACATTCAAAGGCATCTCTATAAATTTCATAGACTATCACCATATTAAAATACATAAGCGCGTAATAGTGTAAAATACGGTTTTAATTGTCATAAAATGCATTGTTACAAGATCTGGATGCCAGGGAATAATGTAATTAGTGATACATTAAACAGAATAGGATGCAGCTGTAGATTACTTCAGCACCTAGCAAGGTTGCCATGTTTATTTCCAAGCACTACACAATGTTGCCATGTCCCCATCAACTAAACTCTAGCAGTGTGCCTTCATCCGGTTCTCCATTCCTGATAAAAAGCTGTAAAGAATTAAGCACGTTTGTTAATTTTGTATTTCAGAAAATAAACATGCCAAAGGTGGTGATCGAACCCCCGGTAGCTAAGACTGTATTTTTGGGAAGTGACGATTTGTGGAAGAGACTGTTTGTATTGCAAATTAAGATACGTAGTAATGCATTTGAATTTGCAGGATGAGAACATTTCCCTAGTTAGCATGTTTTTGTTAGCTTCTTTTGCTTTCTGAGCTGGTACTTCCCTTCCCGTTTCAAGTTTTTGGATTAAAAAGAAAAATAGGTAAGCACGTTATCTGGTAAATCTAGCAAGCAACCAGTGAAATGTTTATAATAAAGATTTTTTGTGTTAAAATTAATACGCTTTTCCTTATTTAACCAAACTCGTCTGGTTTAACTGGTCTCCACTTATCGCTAGTGCCCAGAGTGAACGTCCACAACGCTGTCAATCCGAGCCAAATATGAAGTGGCACGGATCCATAGATTAGTAGTATAATTCTGTAGCAACCTTGCAACGTTAGTTGATTCTTTCGACTTCTATAGCTTTCTGTTGTTAGACTAGACATTTCATTGCACCTTGAAGAATAGCCATTTGACTCATTCGGAGTTGACAAACAATAATGAATATACGTGTTGTTCCCTTTTCTAAGGTTGTGCCTTGGCATGGAGGCACTACCCCCGGGTCGCCCATGCCCAAATGGAACAGCAAACCGTATTTTTGATTACGCAGACCTAACGCTCCCCCTCAACCTGCTCTTTTCGACTGTATCGTTCTTTGCCCGACAGTCCCGGATGGTGCTTCTGAACTCGCTGATCCTCTTTCACCAGAATGTTTGGCACCGCCTAAGTGGAGCACGGTGGTCAATGATGGACCAATGCCACTTGAGTTGGGGATGGTCTTGAAAGTCTTCATGTGGCATCGCTGGCAAATACTGAATTTAAATAGCAGCGTTGCTACTTAAATTTGTTTTTGAGTTCAGTAAACACAGACACATCTTTTCCTAAAAATGCTCCTTTTTGGATTCAAGGTACCTCAAAACTTGTACTCCCAGTGAAATCTCGGGATAACAGTTCTGGGCGAAATTCAATACCCCCTATCCCTACTTTGTATGTAGTAGGGAAGGTAATACGCTTTCGTAAGGTATTGTGTGGAAGTTATGGAAGCAAATGACCGATGTGTGAAGAGAAAGTAACACCTCAGATATGTTCTGTTTAGTTGAATGTGTTCACTCATTTGTTATTGCTAGAGTTCTTTCCTTTTCTTACTTTCTAATATAAAGTAAGCTGTTAGCAGATTAATAGAATATCATTCCATCAGTTTATTCTATCCCGCCTTTCGAAGCATCCACATAAAAACATCCTAATATCCACAAAGAACTGTCATCACTAGAGCTCGGAAGTTCATGCCCTAAAAAACACTGAAATATGCATGCAAATCTGCTCTTAAAAACTTGAAAATATGCCAAGAAATATGCACTATTTAATTAAAATAATTAATGTCCCTTTGCAGTAAACAAGACGAGTTAGTATAAATAATAAATAAAGTTACCTTATTCTTTAGAGGTTGAAGCAGAAGTAGTCCCGCTGCTAGTATTAACTGCTAAATTGCAGTTCACAACCAACACTTTGCACAAATTTTCAACTGTAAGCACCGTCTGTTGTCTCGCAAAACACTTTTGTAACGTGAAAAACTTCTCTGCACGTCACAAGATGTTATAGGGGCATATTTAAATGACGCTAACTGTTTTACAGAGAGAGAGAATCGAGTCTCTTGGTGAGACATGGTTTTCTTTTGAGGATGTCTCGAATACCGCACATCTGTTTATAACCAGAATTTTTTGAAATTACATAATTCACTTTCTCTTTCACTTTTTGTCCTATGCTACCAGGAACCAAACTTAGATCACATATTGTTTTTTTTTTTTTTTTTTTTTTTTTTTTCAAAGACAGTAGGTGATTCATGCAAAGGAGATCCTACAGCTTCCAATGCCGTTATGGCTGTTGGTAAGAAAGAAAAATTGGCATATATGAAACCAGGATCCTCTTTTAACCCAGTGCCTGACAGAATATTTTGCACAGTTTCTATTGATGAAGCATCTTTCTAGTCCAATGAATTAATAACCTCTTCGGCTATTTCTATGTGCTCAGCATAATATAAAACTGCATTGATCCATGTTCCCCATCAATTAACACTGGTGCAGGAAGAAGTCAGATATTACGTGCTGTTGATCTAAACAACTTAACTCTTTTAGGAGATTTAACAAAAATTATCTTCGTACTGGACACAAATCTATCTACCAATGGGAAAGAACCATTGTCTCAGAAATGCTACCAATATGAAAAATATTATACAGGTGAAAAAATAAAAAAGCATAAAAATCACTAAAATATGCAATATAGGGGCAATAATATTGAAATCTTCGTGAATTGCATCATCATGTGCAGTACTGCCAATATGAAAAATATTATCCAGATAGAAAAAAGTAATAAAAAGCCATAAAAATCATTAAATATGCAATACAGGGGCTATAGTATTGAAATAATATGTATTTATCAAAAATCAAGAAAATATGCAGTTATATGCACCATAAAATCATGTCCAAATAACTGAAAATTCAGTAATTCGTGCACACAATGTAAAAGCATACATTTTTAACCCCTATGAAAAAACATGCAAATGCATGAACTTCCTAGCCCTAGTCATTACTTTATACAGAGTGATTTATGTAGAACTGAAACACTTCTTTATTTAATTATTCAGTTGTAAATTCACTTAATGAGTAGTTTCTAAGGTCAAATTAAGCAGAACACCAAGACTTTCGAACTTCTGTAATGACATACACAGATGTTTATTTCTACTTACTCTACTGCTAAATGGAGGAAGTATTGTATTTCACCCAAAAAATTCTATGCCGATATTTCACCGGAAATATATGTTTTGAGGCCCCCTGAATACAAAAAAAAGTATTTTTAGAAGAAGGTCCGCACGCACGCGCGCGCGTGTGTGTATGTGTGTGTGTGTGTGTGTGTGTGTGTGTGTGTGTGTGTGTGTGTGTGTGTCAATCTGTCAGTCTGTGGACAGCATAACTCAAAAACGAAAAGTCGGTTAGAAACCAAATTTGGTATTTAAGTTTAATGTCTTTGAAGGATGCGCCACGAAAATTTTGTAGCACATTGCTAACCTTCCTTTTTATGGAAAATTTTTCGAAAATGTAATTTTCTTCAAAATGGCCCTAACGATTTTGATTAAAATGTCATATGTTTGAGATATTTTGATGAAAAATTAAATGTATATCTTGAATTTTTTGGCTATAGCCTATGTAGTCCTGTTTAGTCCGGATGGTTTTTGAATAACTGTTAAACCGTAAGAGATGATGTGGAATAGTCTCCACGTAGTGCGGCATATGATGTCGAATCGTCGCTCCTATGCTCTCCTATACGGAATGCTGCTTTCTGATGTCTTCTACTCCGTGTGCTCTGGCATGTGACTTTAATCTCAGGGTATGCGTGAGTGTTTGCGAATAAAACCAGAATTTCGTTAAAACACTTTTATTCTCACCAAAATAAGAAAGCGTGAGATTTTCCGATCGTTATTAAATTAGTTGAGTCGTTACCGTGTCTCTACTAAGACAGAAAATCGTTAATATTAACTATAATATGTCCTCACACTTGAGGATCCGGAATACAAGTCTCGTGACTGAAGATGTGGGCGACGAGTGTAGTGACCCGCCGGGTTCTGGAGGGCGACCCTTTCTCTCCGGGATCTCGCAGGCAAGTGTCTGTGCATCATGACGCTCTCTGTACCTTTCACTTCCTAATTAGCGACAGGGTTTCGAAGAATCGACCGTCCCTTGTTTTCCGGCTCACACCGGCGCTGAGCGATTTCCAGGAAAACCGGTATTACTGTTTATCAGGCTGACTACCTGGAGCTCGGCCCTAATGACTTACTTGTCTGTACCTTTTCGTGCCTTTTAACAATTTTAGTCACAACTAATCTCCCGGGTCCTGTAACTTTATATATGTAACGATTTTAACATTTTCTGATTATTTAATTCCGCCGTATGATGCAATATTCTATCCATAATTATGGCGTTCACAATTTCGGCTTCAGAGATAGACAAAACCATACTTTTTTTTTTTTTTTTTTTTTTGTAGAGTGAACCATTTCGGAGATACTCCTTGTTATTTGTATAAGTTCTCAAGAACCTATACCTCTGTCAAATGGAACATCACTATTCATTTTTTATACGTTAGGCGTGCAAAGAGAACGGAATTTGAAAGCTTTCAAAGATTTGACTACCGCTCAAGGTCTACTGTATACCCATACTACAGTTGCACGTGCAAGAAAACGCGAATAAGATAATTTCTGCAAATTTTTATCTCTCTTTGTGAAGTAATGCTGGATTACGAATTAATTACAGCTGCTCGAAGGGCATACCAGAGAGAATTTCATGTTTGCAATCTTCCCCAAAGAAACACAATACTGGGACTGGTAAACAAATTAGAAACAATTGAATCTCTGGTGACTGGAAAACGTAAACAGGCTGACCATGGTTGTTGTTGAAGCAAAGGCAGGATTGAAATGGGTCACCCCGAAAGTCACTAAAAAGTTTGTCGTAGGAGATCGGGTACACCTACTGGATGTGTCAAAGAGCTACGAAAAGTCAAAACTAACAATAATACAAAAGGCAAACATAAGAAACGAAGAATAAGCATCTGCACTTCTTATTGCAAGGATTCAATGTTCCCAAACAACCTCCTTAATTTGTCGTCAAAAACTGCTCATTAGGTGAATTTTCAGCAAAATGACTGAAGAAAGAAATGTGTCACTTCTATATGAATCACTCTAAAATTTGAGACATACCATGTTCTCGTTAATTTTTAATGCTGTTGTAATGGGTTTGTGCTTTCCAGAATTTCTGAACATTCATGTTTATGTTGTTCTCTCTCTCTCCCTCTCTCTCTTCCTCTCCCCCCCCCCCTCTCTCTCTCTCTCTCTCTCTCTCTCTCTTTCTCTCTGTTATGCCAATGTTACTTTCAACTCACAATACATGTAAATATCTCTGCAATTATAACAAACTTAATTCCAATAACTGCCGTGGTTTGTATATGCAGCATTATGCACACGTTAAATTGAGCTTGCACTGTATGTTACAGAGTCCAAACTGCACTAGAGCTGGAATGACTGTGTTTCTGTCAGACGACAACTCTGCAGGTAGTGGCCATGTGTACTGTGGCTATGGATCCTTTGCTGTCACCTCTGTCACCAACAGAATGACAATCAATTACCATGCTCAATATAGCAGCCAGGGGTCCTTCACGTGCCAGCTGACAACTAACAACTATGTTCCTCCAAAACCGCCGAGTTCTGAATGTGACTGTGGCTGGAAAAAACAGGTAATAATCACATTAGTCTCTTTGTTTTTATTTTAGTGGTTTTCGTGTGTACTAAATAAGATATCCTCTTTATTTTAAATACTTCACTCCCCATTTAGTAATTACGTTTTCCTACCATTTACGCATAATTTTCAATACACCTGGATACCATAAATATTTTTGTCGTAATTTTTACTTTATCCACTGGTAAATAGGGGAAGTATTGTATTCCACCCAAAAATTCGATGTCGAGATTTCATCAGAAATATGTTTTGAGACCCCCGTATCAAAAAAAAAAAAAAAAAAATTTAGAAAAAGGTCCGCGCGCGTGTGTCTGCCTGTCTGTCTATCTGTCTGTCTGTCTGTCTGTGGACAGCATAACTCAAAAACGAAAAGTTGGTTAAAAACCAAAGTTGGTATTTAAGTTTAATGTCCTTCAAGGATACGTCACGAAGATTTTGAAGAAAACAGCCCCACCCTAAACTGCCCTTTGAATGGAAACTTTTTCGAAAATTTTGATTTTCTTGGATATGGCTCTTAACGATTTTTGTCATATGTTTGAGATATTTTTATGACAAATGAAATGTATATCTTGAATTTTCTGGCTATAGCCACTGTAGTCGTATTTACTCTGGACGATTTTTGCAAAACTGGTAAACCGTTAAAGATAGGCCAAATCATACTGTACAGAAAATGTAGATCTTGCTAAAATACACAATTTATGTCCGGATAAATTTTTTGTAGAGTGAACCATTTTGGAGATATTCCTTGTTATGTGTGTGAGTTTCAGAAAACTTAAAACTTTCGTGAAATGGAACATGGTTGTTCATTTTATATGTTAAGTGCGCAAAGAGAACAGAATCTCAAAGCTTTAAAACATTTGACTATCGCACAAAGCCTACTGTATTCTAATATTGCCCTTGTATCTGCAAGAAAATAAGCAATAAGATAATTTGTACAAATGTTTATCTTAACTAACACGAAGAAGATATAGGAATAAGGGTTTGTAAGAATGGTTAGTTAGTACAAGAGTAGAGAAAGTCATGTGAGTGCAACACATCAGATTTTTTTTTAAATAAACTTTGACCGGACAAGCCATATTGCATGACAAATAAATTAAAGAAGGAAATGAAGTGAGCCCAGGCTCCACAGAACGTAGACATGCCCTAAAAGTGTCTTCTCAGCATAACGTAAAACGTCAGCCATAGCCTTATCGTGGTATATTGTCTCTAGCGGGATAAGAACCCAGACCCTCTGAAATACTGTGGCCGAAATGAACTGAACTGTTATGCGTATGCAACATCCCACTCGTTAAAACGATTATTGCCATACCGCCACTGAGTATTACGTCCAACTGGCGCAAGGTGTTTTATACAGATTGCAAGATTAGTTTGATTAGTTGACAAATCCCTTGCATTTTTACTTTCTCTACTGGTAAGTAGGGGAAGTATTGTATTCCACCTAAAAATTCGATGTCGAGATTTCCCCGGAAATATTTGTTTTGAGACACCCGAATCTAAAAACAGCATTTTTAGAAAAAGGTCCGTGTGTGTATTAGTCTGTCAGTCTGTCTGTGGACAGCATAACTCAAAAACGTAAATTCGGTTAAAAACCAAATTTGGTATTTTAAGTTTAATGTCTTTCAAGGATGCGACACGAAGATTTTGAAGAAAACAGCCCCACTCTAAACTAGCCTTTACATGGAAACTTTTTCGAAAATTTTTATTTTCTTGAAAATGACTCTAACGATTTTGATTAAAATGTCAATGTTTGAGATATTTTTATGAAAATGAAATGTATAATTTGAATTTTCTGGCTGTAGCCCCTGTAGTCGTATTTACTCTGGACGACTTGGGCACAACTGGTAAACCGTTAGAGATAGACCAAATCACACTATACAAAAAATGTAGATCTTGCTAAGATACACAATTTATGTCTGAATAAATTTTCTTGTAGGATGAACCATTTCGGAGATATTCCTTGTGTTGCGTGCGAGTTTCGGAAAACTTAAAACTTTCGTGAAGTTTCGTTGTTCATTTTTTAATATGTTAAGTGGGCAAAGAGAACGGAATTTCAAAGCTATAAAAGATTTGACTATCGCACAAAGCCTACTGTTTTCTTTCTTTCTCTCCTACATTTTTGCATATTTTAATTCGTCCATACTTTAATCATCTTCAGTAATATTTCCACCCACATTTTTCTTAGATATGTATAATTTCTTTCTTTTATGGTCACCTCAAAACATTCTCAAAGCTTTTTATATGGTGTTAGGGGTCGCTTATGCCATCTACCTACAGATTTTAAACTCTTTGCATCCCTTAGTTCAAACGTGTGGTCCCCAACTTTGGCAATAATGTCCATAGGGCCTTAGATATTAATTCCATTCTTTTATTTCTACCTTTTAATGTGCTTGACAATGTATGGTCTTTGACTAGGACATAAACCCCTAATTTAGGTTCCCATTTATGTTTTCGAACTTTCTTTTTCAATTTTCGTTTCTTTGCCTTTTTCTTTATATTTTCAAATGCAATTTTAGCCTATTTTTCCTCATTCACTTCGTCTTTACTTTCTATGGTCTCTGTTACTCCCTTGAACATTTGGTCAGACTGAACTCCTAGCATAAATGCCACACGTGAAAATCCTGTTGTCGTGTTTATGGTATGATCCATTATTTTTTCAATAATGGGACAATATTTTACCCAATCTCCATCTCGGTCTGGGTGGCTCAGTTGGTTAGACGCTGGCCTACTGATCCCAAGGTCGTGGGTTCAAACCCGGCCCAGGTCGATGGTTTTTAAGTGTGCTTAAAAACGACAGCTCCATGTCAGTAGATTTACTGGCATGTAAAAGAACTCCTGCGGGACAAAATTCCGGCACACCGGCGACGCTGATGTGATCCTGGCAATTGACAGCATCGTTAAACAACAAAATATTCTATTCCAATCTCCATGATTTTGGTGGGTTAATATTGTGACGTGGGCCTTTCTTAGGCGCCTACGCCAGATGTCACGTAGACCTTTTTGGCGCCTACGCCAGATGTAACGTTCACTCGTGAACGATTACGGGGCATCCCCTAATACATGCTGATATTAGACGGGACGCTCAGGAGGGGCAGCTTAGAGGCATTAAGTGGGCTGTAGTGGTGAAGGTTACTTGTTTCGAACTGACATGTAGTTCCAGGGTTTAAGAAGTATATTTTCCAAAAGTAAGAAAGAGGCACACTAGACTCTAAAATGCTTTAAATTCTAAATTACAGAGAAAGATTAACGAGAACAGCTGTAATCATTACCTGGACAGAAGTTGTTGTCAGTACGAGCTCCATTCTCCAAAGATGCCTTGGCGAATCTGAGTGTCGCAGGTTCAGCAAGCAAGGCAAAGTCGACCCCCGAGTGGTCAGAATTAGGAGTTTAAATACTTCAAGCCAGATTACTCAGCGCTTGCCTAATCATTCGTCAGCACAGCGGATGGGCTAAAGAGAGGAACAATGGCCGGTTCATAACCTTGATCCTCTCCAAAATTTCATCCCCAATCAAAATTCAAAATTCACAAACACCAATTTAAAATTTAAAAACTATTTTCCTACACGTCAGAATGCACACATGGTTGCATCCTGCAGGACAGCTGTCAAGGAGCTGTATAGCTCCCTTCTAACCCTCACCAACGTAAATAAAAACAAGTCACCCTACAAAAATTCTTATCCTTAATTTCCTACCTGCGGTTAAACCCCATCAGGGGTAGGCACGCAGCAAAAGTCGTCGGGCTGAATCTCAGCCTGCCAGTAGCTGGTCGTCGTCGTCCATAACCTTACTCTGCAACGTATGCTTTTAGAACACGCTTCCACGTGTGTGAAGAGTAAATGGCCTGTCCGGACTTTAATAATTTTTTGTTCCGAATGTATAACTTTTAGAAGTTTATCCTTAATAAATGTTTACCAAAATTATCAACGTCACAACCTCCGCCGCGCTAAGAACTACAGCTGTTCTCAGCTGAGCAAAAAATTAGATCGACAATATTGGGAGAAACATATATGCAATATATAATATAACAATTATGTGTCCTGGGTGGCTAAGAAGGAGAACTGGGAATGGAGAGGGGTAAGAGGATGCAGGTACCCAGAGGTTGAGGAAGGGGAGGAAGCATGATAACACAGAAGTACTCGTCAAGGCACAAAGTCTGAAGAACCAACTCACTGTTCTTTCACTGGACGCACAAAAGTTTTGGGGCACACCACAGCACGCTTGAACACCTTGTGTAAACGTAGTTTTCCTAAACTTCCTGTTTGAAGGTCTATCCTACGTTAGTTCTTTCCTACACCATGAATATAACACAGAATTGAAGTCATACAATACAGCAGTTTCTGCATCAATTACTTAGTGCACCCCCCACTCAGGTGGTACTTTGAAGAACGCGCCGGCACTAAAGTGTCCAACATAGGAGACTCCGTCGAGTAGATTGTGTGCTTAACCTCCGAGCAGAACAGGGTAGCTTCTTCCATTGCCCTTGTGCACATATTCCAACATAGTACCAGTAGTAAGATGCACTGGACGGAGAACGAAGACATTGGTGCTGTCCAGGGGTGTATGTCGTCACATAGGCTCCCTGCGCGAAGTATCTGGGGAAGGCTTTCCTCCAATGGCGAGCACTCGTGTGGAACAGAAGGGATGTTGATGGACTGCCTGCAGGAGACTCGGGGAAAGAAACAAAAGTAATTACGATTAATAAATAAAATGGGGGAAGAGGGTTAAAAAAAACAAGCAAAAATAGGAGGGGAGGCCCAGCACATGTAGAATAACAACAAATAAAACTAAGACAACTATTCCTACCCTGTTCAGCTGAGAAAGAGAAAAAAACAATATATTTACATATATATTTATATAATATGTACTTATATGTATAAGTAGTCATAGTTCGTAAAACAATGACCGCCGTAGTTGTGCGCCCTAAAACCACAATATTAGTATATTTCGTAAAACAATTCTGGGGGAACAACATATTAGTGGAGAAACTAGGATCGAAAAAAAAATCAAAACTCAAAACATCACTGACACGTCTATAGGGTATAGGAATTTAGTCATCATTTAATTTAAAAAAATAGCGAGAGAGAAAAAAAGAATTTTAGAGAAGAAACGGTAGGATATATTTCGATCTTATTTCCTGGAGAACATGACTCAGATATCAGTATCAGGTATCAGTAAAATGCGCGTGCTGCGTGTGGAATAAATGACCTTAATACTGACTGTTGAAGAGCTGAAATGGTAAGACCATAAATTGAAAAAGAAGAAGTGACGTTGCATGGGGTCCTTACATCGTGCCAAGTTACGGCATGAAATTGTCCTGAATGGACGTATCAAATACATTAGTGCACAATACATAAAAACAATATTTGTGCGTTATAGAACAGTTTTAACACTAATTAATCAAAACAGTATAAATTACTAGCAGTGCGCACACACTGACACTTATGGAAGCTATCAGAAAGAACAGAAATATACCACAAAACACAAGTGGTAAAACTCAACAAACACCATAACGAATATATACTCCATAGAAACATGAGGACAAGACCTCGCGGTTTGAAACTTGTGTGATTTATACCCCATAACAATATACACAGACCACCGGTGATATTCTGTTATATTTACATCACAAGACCTTGCGGTTTGATACTTGCGTGAACTTATCTCTTAACCATAATTACATCTTATTCAACAAAATATGCAGTAACATCTACGCCATCAGAGACCGTGAGGTTTGACACTCTGAGGCTATATTACAAAAGAAGCACCATATATAATAGAGTCGCAACGTCATACACACACAAAAAAATATATTAATGGGGTTTCTGATAGATCACGACTTAAAACTATAACAATGTAAACAAAGCTAACTTATAATTAATAACTTAATCATTACATAGGCTAACAGAGATTAATATCTAAGCTTCATAATTCTATTAAAAGTGACAAGTGTGGCATTCAGCATTGATCATGTACATAGTTACTTTCTCACAAAAATTATCTAATGAATTACTATTATAACTTGTAAGGACTTCCATCTGCATACTCTGTTGATTTTAATTTATTTTTGAGTTATTAAACAGAAAAAAAAAAGGTTTTACTTATAAATACGGCGTTGAATCGTTGTAGAATCTGATGTCTAGCTCTGCGCAGTGGTTGATGTCCTTAAGACTCGTCGAGCAGCCAACATCGTGGCACAGAAGTGGAGTAAATGAACTTGTCTGGAATAAATCTGAGGATACGGCTACGGAGTCAAAATATCTGTAACAATCTTTAACGCTCGTCTAAATAACATGTAAGAAAATTTCATATTTATGTACTAAAAACAATCCTCTTTTGGTTCATGTACAGGGTATATAAACAGCAAAAACACATGTAATATCCAGCACTTGTATAATTCATGCTAGAATTCCAGGGGACTCTAAGTTTACGAATGGCCACAGAGTCTGGCAAATGGAATAAAGCTGTAAAGCACAGATAAAGAATTAGATAACATATAATTAAGGGATTAGACTTTAATCATATGTAGCTAAGCATCAAATAATAGCTTAGTTTCTGTGTGTAGTAAACGGTCAAGCGATCTGAAGCCAGAGAATAGAAAATGCGTTGCCTTTAGTAATAACGCCCAGATAGCACGAGTGACCTCAGATGATGTCCTTCATGTTTCTGTGCCATAACCAGGTGTGAAACGCGTAATATGTGTGCACAGTGATGCTTTTTAAGGGAGACAACGGAACAACCATATACAAGAGTACAAAAGTCTAGGGTAACTGCAATCTAACTATCCTAGATGTAAAGATTAGCAACCCAGGGACGAAACATTGGAAGGATATATGATAGTGACGTTCATACTGATAATCAACAGCATCCATAATTACAACATAAAAAATTATATACAGTGCACTAGCACATATAGAAAACATTAAAACTGGAACGGAGTGAACTAAAAAGTCCTGAGAACGTTGAATGGGAGTTATATACGGTATTAACACATAGGTACAATATCCAGGGGGAAGCCTGACATTGTCGCAAAGAAGGAAAAAAATTGAGCATATTGAATGGAATACATCTGAAGCACTCATTGTGTCTGAATTAGGTCAGCCTGTGGATAGAAACTGTGGACAACAGAAGACGGATGCTGTCGGTGCAATTCTCATCACCAAGGATTGACAAGCTACCGATGTAACATAAGGCCAGAAGTGTGCAGCAACGTGTGCTGAAGGTGATAAGTGCTCGAAAAAATCTCATACAGTGTGCCAAATTTTGAAAGAAAGGAAAGAAATATCAGTGGTGTTCCATTTCTGTGCTAACATTGGATTATACGAGTAGCAATAACCCACGAAAACGTAAGTAATCAAGGAATCATCATATGCATAAGAATCTAAAGATAAATATTTACTACGGCGAAACACATTCTGTTATGAAACACGCAACTTCTATTCCCAACCAAAAATATATAGGAAATACCAAAAACTAGCATGTACAAGTTAAAATACCACTATTTTCCTTGTAAATTTGCGTACGTCTATTCCTAAAAGAACTAATTCTACTCACACACACAAAAACTTTATAAAATGCAATACACTACTGCTAAATTAATCCTTGTGAAGTTCATCAAGTGACGCCTCAATCATCCAAACACACTCTCAACAGCCATACTGTTATCATTACTAGAATTAAATGTGCTGCAGTTATTTTTGAAGGCTGCAAGAAATTAACTGTACCTTCATCCATCACCTAGTATTTGTATGTTTTTGTTATTAACCCTATTCAACAAGAAACGTGATACCACATTTAAAATTATAGTCCTATTTTCATGTTAATGAAACAGAATAGTTCCCGTTCTCCAAATATGAACTTATTTTAATAAAACGTAGAAAACTATAAAATAAATACTTTTCTAAACTCAAAAAATTATCCTCAAAATAATCCCAAATAATGCGGATAGTGAATCTTACATTAGATTTACGTCTCACTTCAAAGTCTCGGTGGGGGAAGGTGGACGGGAAGCAAATATATTTTATCACACCGATAACGATTATAAACTTCAAGCACTATTCGTAAGAACAGAAATTAAAATCGACAAATGTAACTTTTATATTTTGTTCTTCTTGTATTTAATTTTTTTCAAAGATCTCATTTAACTGTAACACTTTCGAGATTTGATAAAAATGGTGCGACTACAATGAATACTTAAAAGTTGCAGATTGCAATCTAAAAAGACTTTTCAATACCACTTACCTGTTGTCGAACATGAACTGAAGTCAGCATCCTAAATAATATGTGTTAATTAGAGATGGCTTACAAACTATAATCTTTTGTTTTGCACTTTTATATATGTGGCCAACATAACAAACATAATCATCATACACTAACAGAAATGCATGTACGGCTACTTAGGAAATTAATATAATATTCCTACTCTGCTTGTTAAAATAGATTAATGTATCAGCAATGGTATAAAATAATTGCAACACTTATTTTTTTGACACTTAGATGAAATTATAATTATCGGTATATAATTTATGCGGTAACTAGAAATTAATATTATTAGGATATTGAATTTCCAAGAAATACTTGTAAGTAGCCCTATAAGTGTACAAGAACAAAGCCGAAAAAAAAGAACGATACGCACAAGATTTTATAAACATGCTCAAACTGTGGAATGAAAATTAGTCGCAAAACATGGTAAAATACTTTAAAACTTAACTTGTTATCATAGACGAAAACAAATTTACAAAGATATTACTGTCATATAACTTGAAAAATTGCTGTCATTTCAAGCTTTTCTTGCAGTAAACACAAAAGAAATTATAATTACAAATAAAAGCTGAGGAATCTGCCATAGCTTTGGAATGGTTGACATTCCTGTAAAATTAAATTGTTGGGAGGTGGGGGGGGGGGAGATGTTATCCATACTTATTCCAAATAAACATCTTTATTTTTTGTATGCTTAAACAGTATTTTGATTCCTCATGCTACATGTACATACTAAAAATGCTCAGAAAACTAGCACGAAACAAATAAAAATTTAGCTATTTTGCCAAGGTAAACCAAAATCTGACCACTGTGTATGTTAACCAGAGTTACATGTCGTTTACAATAAAATTTGACGGGGGATGTATTATTCACTTGCAACAAAACACCTTATTTTGGAGAGCACATCAAATTACTATCATATCAAGAATTTTAAGAAACGTTATACCTCTTCACCACGTAGAAATCATAATGTAGGGTGGGAAAACGGAAAAATAGGAACTGTCAGAAAAAGAGGCATGGGATCGAACCACATCCCTCATTTAAAAAAAAAAAAAAAAAAAAAAAAAAAAAAAGGACCGGCGCCTCTTTCTTAGGCGCCTACACCAGAGGTGACGTTCACTCGTGAACGATTACGGGGCATCCCCTAATACATGGTGATATTAGGCGGGACGCTCAGGAGGGGGCAGCTCAGAGGCATTAAGTGGGCTGTAGTGGTGAAGGTTACTTGTTTCGAACTGACATGTAGTTCCAGGGTTTAAGAAGCATATCTTTTAAGAAGTATATTTTCCAAAAGTAAGAAAGAGGTACACTAGACTCTAAAATGCTTTAAATTCTAAATTACAGAGAAAGATTAACGAAAACAGCTGTAATCATTACCTGGACAGAAGTTGTTGTCAGTACGAGCTCCATTCTCCAAAGATGTCTTCGCGAACCTGAGTGTCGCAGGTTCAGGTAGCAAGACAAAGTCGACCCGCGAGTAGTCAGAATTAGGAGTTTAAATACTTCAAGCCAGATTACTCAGCGCTTGCCTAATCATTCGTCAGCACAGCGGATGGGCTAAAGACAGGAACAATGGCCGGTTCATAACCTTACTCTGCAACGTATGCTTTTAGAACATGCTTCCACGTGTGTGAAGAGTAAATGGCCTGTGCGGACTTTAATATTTTTTTGTTCCGAATGTATAACTTTTAGAAGTTTATCCTTATTAAATGTTTACCAAAAGTATCAACGTCACAATATTCGAAAAAATATACAAATATCTCTAAGAACAGTTTGGTGGGATTCCCAGAGGATAAATATGATTAGCAAATATATACCTTTATCTGAAATGGTGTATCCTAAAAATTCTGTCTGTTTTATTAACAATGCACAGAGGATTTACAAATTCAGAATGTGAAATTTCAATTACTTCATTTTGTAGTATGGATTTTATGGCCTCGTCTATTTCCCCTCTAATAGCACGTGGAATGGGTCTTGCTTTGTGAGTAAAAGGTCTTATCGGTGTCATTTGAAAAGAATGAGTATATTGGTTACATCTACCAAGTTACTCTGAAAATACCTCTTTATTTTTAACAAGAATTTTAAATAGTTTATCGTTTTGTTTTTGATTCAATAGGGTTACTTGCTTTGCTTTCTCTCTTAAAAGTTCTTCTAGAATATCAAGGTTTTTGCTACCTCGGTACCTATTTGTGTTTGTGCAATTCATAATTCTTAAGGGATTTTCTTGGGGAACATCTATTTCTTTCTCTTCATTTATTTCTATATCTCCGTGGTATTCCCTATATATGGTCATCTACATCATACTGTATATTGCTTACCTTGGCTAGTTCCATAGCTCCTATTTTAATATATTCGACGAAGAATGCTTCATTTTTAACTTCCTCCTCTGCATCATTCATTGCTACTGTCTGAGAATTGCTGTCTTCCACAAATGGTACAATTATAACTTCATCCATAATTGTTAGTTCCAAAAATCTATTTTCAAAATGTATGAGCTTCCCATCTATACAAGCAACCACACCCTATAATCATGTAACTAGCCTCATTACAACAAGAAATAGAATTTGGGTCATTTTCCCATTAATTTCCAACATCGCTTGTGACTTTACCCTTTCCTTCTTACCGATGGCTAAAGAACAATATACTCCACTCACTCATTATTTTCAATCCATTTGCTTTTAACTCACCATAAAAATGTTGCGAACAAACCATGATATTAAGCCCCTGTATCAACAATTGCCTGATATCTTTGATTATTTATGCCTACCTCACTTTTAGGTGTACCCGCCATTTTCTCAACTTTCAGCCCTGTGTTTTCATTCTCCCTATTTTGTCCGATGAACACTTGTCCTCTAGGAACGTAATTTTGTGCAGACTGTCCACCTTGTTCCCTAATATTTTTCCCAGTACTTACCAAGGATGAGTCTGACTGAGGGATTCGTTTTCCTGAGCTTTTCTTATTGCCCCTGTACTATTTCTATTATCCTGAGGATTGTTATGACTTTCTGATACTTAACCTTGGTTGTTACTGTGACTTACAGCTGGTCTATTAAACTCACTTGCTTCGGCTTGTCTGATCTCTCGCTATGACTATCTACGTCATATCTCGATAAGTCAAATGACTTTCACCTAGGCGAGCTGGGTGTCCTTGGCACGTATTCATGGCGATTATCAGCAACCCAATAGTCATTATTAGGGCTCGGAAGTTCATGCCCTAAAAAAACACTGAAATATGCATGCCAATATGCTCTTAAAAGCTTGAAAATATGCCAAGAAATATGCACTATTTAATTAAAACAATTAATGTCCATTTGCAGTAGACAAGACGAGTTAGCATAAATAATAAATAAAGTTACCTTATTCCTTAGAGGTTGAAGCAGAAGTGGTCCCGCCGCTGGTATTAACTGCTAAATTGCAGTTCACAACCAACATTTTGCACAAATTTTCAACTGTAAAACATTGTCTGTTGTCTCGCAAAACACTTTTGTAACGTGAAAAACTCCACGTCACAAGATGTTATCGGGCATATTTAAATGATGTTAACTGCTTCACAGAGAGAGTCAAGTCTCTTGGTATGACAGATGGTTTCCTTTTGAGGATGTCTCGAATATCGCAGATCTGTTTATAACCAGAATTTTTGAAATTACATAATTCAATTTCTCTTTCACTTTTTGTCCTATGCTACCAGGAATCGATCTTTTTCAAAGACAGTAAGTGATTCATGCAAAGGAGATCCTACAGATTCCAATGCCTTATGGCTACTGGTAAGAAAGAAAAATGGGCAGGTATGAAACTAAGATCCTCTTTTAATCCAGTGCCTGACAGAATATTTCCCACAAGTTCTATTGAAGTATCATTCGAGTCCAATGAATTAACAACCTCTTCGACTATTTCTATGTGCTCAGCATAATATAAAACTGCATCGACCCATGTTCCCCATCGAGTTAACACTGGTGCAGGAGGAAGTCGGATATTAGGTGCTGTTAATCTAAACAACTTAACTCTTTTAGGAGATTTAACAAAAATTCTCTTTGTACTGGACACAACTCTACCTATAGGAAAGAATCACGTTTGTGTCAGAAATGCGATGAAGAGCGTGTGCCAAACAAGTTATGTGAATTTAGTTAGGAAAAATACCTTTCAGAGTTTGTCCTGATTTTACCATACAAGGACCTGTATCAGTAACAAATAAAAGTAACCCTATAGTAATTTCAAAGAGTCCATCACAAACTGGGTCACAGTTACATTGTCAGTGGCCGACAATTCGCACCCATTAGGAATATAAGGTGTACTCTTTTGTTTATTATTTAAAGCACCCACGATTATATTCGCAATAGAATGGCGCTCAAAATCAGGGGTTTCATCAACAGACAACCATAGAAACTGAACCGCTAAGTAATTTTGTATATTTGACAATACGTTATTGTAACAATGTCATACATAAGTCTTACGCAGTGTACTTTCTTCAGGCACATGTTTTCAAGTGTACTTGACAAGAAGGTTGATATAGGTTTTTAAATGTCGGACTATTAATTTTGAAGAAGAGAATACCAGCAGCTAAAAATGCATGGCAGAAGTCATAGGAAAATTCAGTAACCCTACTTCCTAAACACTCTACTAGCTTGTTTTTGAACAGGTTCTTTGCAAATTTTCTGATTAAATTATCCTTATGCTTTGCTGGTTTATGTGCTGAACTGTTTGAAATCTTTTCTCACTTCCTGCATTTTACTCACACGCTCCACAAAACAGTACCCTATTTATCTGTAGATATTAAATCACTCGAGGACTCTTTCTGTAAATTAGTTAATCTAGCACTCGATGTTGGTTTGATTTTCGGCATTTGAAGAGCGTTTTAACATTTTATGTGCCTAATTTAATTTGGTGGGAATCAGTTCACAACACTGTTACGTTTGAAGACCACGCAGAGGCAAGCGTTGCTATAATCGTGCTGCTCAAAACGTTGACCTGCACTTTATCTTTGTTAATAAAAACCTCTCAGATAACGCACTGATTATTCTCTACGCACATGCATATAATGAAAGGATGTAAACAGGGGATTCACTTCATGACAACATGACTCAACATTAGTTCTCGCCACCTTGCGAGCTGTATCATCATGTGCAATACCAATATGAAAAATATACAGATGGAAAAAATAATAAAAAAACCATAAAAGTCATTAAAATATGCAAGATGGGGGCTATAATATTGAAATCTTCGCGAGTTGCATCATCATGCGCAATACTACCAATATGAAAAATATTATCCAGATGGAAAAAATAATAAAAAACCATAAAAACCATTAAAATATGCAGTATAGGGGCTATAATATTGAAATAATATGCATTTATCAAAAATCAAGAAAATATGCAGTTATATGCACCATAAAATCACGTCCAAATAACTGAAAATTCCATAATTCGTGCACATAATGTAAAAGCATACATTTTTAACTACTATGAAAAAGCATGCAAATGCATGAACTTCCTAGCCCTAGTCATTATTATTTCTCCTGCACGTGAATTCCCTTTGCCTCCTTATATTTTGGTTATATCTATTTGCACCTAAGTGGTTTACCTACACGTTTCTATCCCTACAGGTTACGTGCCCATTTCTATCATTTCTCTGAAAATGGTTCATCCCTGGACTCTCCCAGTTATTTGTTTCAATTCTAGGCACAGGTTCACGATATTTTTCCCTAACCTTCTGAATTCTATTTTGATAACAGGGTGCCCCTTGCCCTAACTTCTCTTTCAAACCTTTTATGATTACGATTATCGTATCCCTTAGGTTGTTTTTGCTTATTAGCTTCTAGAGCTAGTACTAAATCTACCATAGCTGCACACTTTATGCTCGAGCTAATATTAGGTAATGTTGCATTTGTTCAGGAAAATGTGTAATAACTGTAATCGCTCTACCTTAGATCCGCACTCGGTGTAAACACAAGCCGTCAACAACTAACCCGTGATACGCCGGAACCAAAGCGCACCGCAAAATATACTACCTTAAATACTAGAGATTATCAGCGAATTTTCAAGATGTATGACAACCCTGGTAAAGACCACTTGAATGTAACGCGATAGCAGCAATATTCCTAAAACTTCCGAGTAAATATCGTTCCGTTGCAACATAAACACGAGGCATGAGTCCAGGTGGCGTTTGTTTGTGTTAATTGCGGCTGGTACAGACAGCAGGTTATCGCGGAGGGACACAAGGTCTGGATCTAAAGCTAGATGGAGTATAAGTTAATAACGTCTTTCTCGCCCAAAGGAGGTTCCAACATTTTCGACGTACATACCAATTTCATGAAGTAGTTTACCATGGATTGGTTTTTCTTAGGGTCATACTTCCCGTTACTTAATTCGAGCCTTATGTGAGCCTGTCTGCTTGTTCCCCAATACCTGCTAAGGAATATATTTACAAAGGTCCTGAAATCATTGTTATTTCCCAAGGATAAATTGAACCAATTAGCTATATTCCCTTTGAAACATTTCTTTGCTATAACCATTTTATATTCCTCGGGCACATTTTTAAAATTAAATTACTCTTCCAACCCTTCAATAAAAGCTTTGGGATCGTCTGATTCATCTTCATAAACACCTGTTACTATTTCGTTTCACACATAATTAGGTAAATGTAGACTATGGTTAACATTTCCTGAAATGTTGATTTAACTGTGTACTACTAATATCAGGCATAGAAATGTCCGCACATGCATTGGGCATTGCTTCATTTCTACTAAGTATCTCGTTCGCATTAGTGGATGCCCGCCTCTGTAGCGTGAGGGTTAGCGTATCTGCCTCACGTTCAAGAGGTCGCGAGTTCGAATCTCGCTTAGTTATCCGGGTAAGGTTTTTTCCGAGGTTTTCCCTACCCTGAGAAGACGAATGTCGGGTAACTTAAAGCTCCATGGACCTCGGGCTCATTTGAGCATCATTTCACCCATTTCATTCATTCGTCCGATATGACACAATGTTGGAGGACGTTAATTCAAAACAAACAAACAAAAAAAAAAAAAAAACATTAGTGGACATAGAATTAGGTACTGTTTCATTGATTTTTACATTTTCTAATGCTTCTTTTATATTAACAATTTCAACTGATACATTCTTTACCTGATTATTTATCTCATCTACTTTCCCAGCTTGCTTTTGACATTCTACTTCAGACCTCTTCAATCTAGCTTTATTTTCCTCTCTCTCTCTCTCTCTCTCTCTCTCTCTCTCTCTCTCTCTCTCTCTCTCTCTCTCTCTCTCTCTCTCTCTCTCTCTCTCTCTCTCTCTCTCTCTCTCTCTCTCTCTCTCTCTCTCTCTCTCTGCAATTTCTGTGTTAATTCCTCCCTATCTCTTTCTAGCTTCTTTTCAATTCCTCTCTCAATTTATCATTTTGTTTTTCTGATCTTTCTGTCATTCTTTGACATATTTTCTCTTCAGTGTTGCCTATTTCTCTCCTTACATTTTGTATCTCCCCTTTGACCTGTTTTCTTTCATTTCGCTCATAATTTGATTTATTTCTCCCCTTATTTCTCCCTTAAAATTTTCTAGCTGTTTCCTTATCTCTTTCTGTTCTTGATTGTTTTCTACTATCTGTTTGTTTAGATTTCCTACCTTTGTTCTTAAAGTGTCAGTATTTTCTCCCATTTTTTGTCTAAATTTCCTAACTCTGCTCTTAAATTCCTATTATTTTCATCTATCTTTTGGTTAGTTACTCCTAACTCTGCTCTTAAACTCTTATTGCTTTCATCTATCTTTTCTCCTATCCTTTTCTCTGAATCTCTAAACATTTCACACAATTTTCCAGAGCTTGTTGCATTTTCAGACTGTTTTCATGCATTTCCGAACTAACATGCAGTTCTCTAGTCCTACGACTTCTCAATTCTTGCCCTTCTAAATTACTTAATACATTCCTACCGCATTCCTCTAATTCTATTATATTTTCGCCACTGTCCTGTATACTATCACAATCTTCACTGTTTTGCACTTCCATGTTTTTCTGTGAGTCTTGGCCTAAAATCTCTCCATTCCTTATAAATATACGGGATTATTAGTAAGCTTTCTAGCTTTCACAGCACCTTATTTCCTGAAGTTCTGGAAGATCACAGTTGTCCTACCTCGTTTTTGGTGGTCGTTGGTTCCTCTGAAGTCTGGTCGATTCCTTTCTTCTTTGTCGAGCTCCGCGTTTGAGGTGCCAATTTGACGCTAACTTATGTTGTCGTGCAGCGGATGGGATGAAGGTTGTAGTTCTTTGAATTATCCCGCGCTGGATGTGTCCATTGGCTGCTGTAAGATATTATTGGATACCAGCGCCACGTTAATAAAGACGCCACTGGTAAAGAAAATGCGGTCCCTCTCCCTACATCGTTACCTCGACTTCGCTCCGTAGAAGCGTGGATTCTAAAGTTCTCAGGGTGTCCGTGAATTTTGAAGGAAAAGTCCAACTTCTCGTTTTATGTATATTTATTCGCCAAGTTCTTCAGTATTAATTATGGGAGGAGCCGACTACGGCTGACTGCCAAAAACTGTTTCACATTTAAATCCCATACATCGTTAGTCACTCCACGTCCTGTCTGGCTACTGTCTCCCCTACGCCATAGCTTGCGCTCTCTCAAGATTCAAATTTGTACGTTGATCACGTGAAGTCTTCCTGCCAACCTAGCGGAACACGTGATCATTACTCGCGTAAACTGAATTTCTGTCTCACAGCGCTGAAGGACGCTGTGGTGGTCCAGTATGCGCAAATTGTTTCGCTATTTTGGACAAATGTATTCACGAAGAAATTTCCACAATGTTTTAGGATGGATATTACTCCCTCTCTCAGACGTTTGGTATATGATTACTAAAGCAACTCAAAAGCATAGCAAGCATAAAAAGCATAGCAGGGCTTTAGACCCAGAACATAATCTGGGAACTCTAAGGGTTTGGGAAAAGCAAGTTTTAAAGCACAACAGGGTATAAATTTAAAAAATAAAGCCAAGTAAAGCCAAATTGTATTTCTGTAATGCAAAACATAATACAAAGCACAATTCTTGGAAATTAATTGGCTGTTTAAAATCTATCATTAGATTCAATTCAGAAATACAATATTTCCAGCAACAATGTAAAGCTAGGGATTTCAAAAATGAAAACGTTGCGTGTATCTGGTAGGTGCTGAAGAAAGTAGTGCTGCTTAAACAAATTTAATGCTTCTGTTTGAAAATGAAACCCTTCAACTTCAACTCAGAACCACATCTATAATCTCTTATGGCATTTGTAAACAAATACACGATTTGCAATCAGAACACTGAAGCAATGCAGGCCTATCAGTTCTTCACATGCTTCAAAGTTCTTGTGTAGCGTATAAAAAAACTTCAGACATATATGAATGTTCAGATTTTATTTCCAATATAAGCTGCTCCTGAGCAGTTTTATTCCATCTTCACTTCCGCTTCTCTAACATTAATATTCCATTGGTCGCAGTTCAACACAACTCAGCAAACCATCCAGATTTTGCTGCTGTCATAGATGAACTAAATTGTAAAGATGCTAGTTCAATTAAACTTCAAGAACTCTAAGTGACACTACATTGAGAAATGAGTTACTCGTGGCATGCATTTCCCCAAATCTGTGTTTCCTCTGTGATTCCAAAAGAAACTGAAATCAGTAGGTACGTCATTGATATAGGTAGTTGAAGTACCTCAGGATGTAGAAACAAACAACAATGTGCTTTCTGGTCCTGCAGCATACAGCTGGAAAAGAAAATGAAAAAGTGTTCGAAAATAATAGTATATTTGACATGATGTTTAAAATGTCAAATACAATTTTGATGGGCGACATGAAGAAAGTATTGATGTGAGTGTGAGTGACATTCCATGTTATAATTGTGCTGGACTTACTATTTATGACGTGCAGCGATTTCTAAACTCAATACACTTCTTGACATTGGTCAATCTTTCGGGATGGAAAATTTGAGGAATCATGTGGTCGTATAGTGTAACTCTATACTTCTTAGTGATCCGTTCCATGATGTCTGGTGAGTACCACGTGCATTTAAATCACCTCGGCTATTCAGATTTTTAAGTATACTTTATTTGTTTTGCCACATAATTCTTACCGTTTTAGCACATAAAAATGAATATTTTCCAAGTTTTTAGCACCTAGAAATCCGAGTCCTGAATCATACGAGTGATGAATATAGCCGCCTTCCTCTGGAGGGAGGGGCGTTGATTCGTGGAGAGGAAATGTTCAAATTTTAGTGATGCCACTTACTAAAAAAATTGCAACACTAATATTTTTAAAATGTCCTTATATTATATGTGTAATTAAAGCACGTGTAAGCAGGTATAGCTGTCTTAATATTTTCTCGGACATTCCATGGTCAGCTCACGACAGAAACAGTAAGGACCATGTACTGCTTAATGTGCTCTGCACAATCATCAGCTAATGATTCTGGGAATATAAAGAACTGGATCGATCAACATAGTACCAGGATGTTGCTAGAGATGTTCGTTTTGGCGATAACTTTCTCTGAAAGAGACGCTCTCAAAGGAACTAGGAGTACGTAAGGAACTGCGTTGGCCATTTTCCATTTGAATGACTTGAAACAACTTCCAGAAGCGATCAAAATACTGCAGAATGTGAAAGAGCATCTAGTGGAGTGAACCTTATCCTCACAGATACGAGAAATTGGCTTTTTATCCACAGCTAGCAGCTAGCTCATTTTGAAGCTGGTCGGAACTTCCTTAGAATAGTTAAAATTACAAACATATGTCAAGATATGATTAGCCAGGGTGTTGTAGTACAGAAGACAACCTAAGCATGAAGAGAAATACCACAGGTTTTGCATTTCCAGTAATTCAGCCAATTTGAAGACTGCACTTCGCTGTTGTGTAAAGCTTCAGCATCACGCCGTTTTATCAATTTGCTTTACTTCGTTTAAATCTATTTATGCCATTGCAGGTTCTCATACATGAAACAATAATACTACAAACCAATTTCAAACTTTACTGGCTGAACGCACACCTGTATTTATGTACCTTCCTTTTTTATTTTCTTCGTGTTACTAAGTTAATCCCTCTGTAATTTAGAATATCTCCTGGAAACCACTACTCTTATTAAAAAGGGTCTGAATAGATATGTTGTTAGGAGTTATGTTTATTGCCTTAATTTGAACCAAGTAAGGTATAGAAACTTCAGATATTTCTGTAAGTTCCTGCTCCAATATTGCTGCTTTTGTCTATGAAATATCATATCTATTAACGTAGCCAATCTGTATTTTGATGTACATACACAAGGAGGAGGATTTTCAGATTGCCGGCCGTTACTGTCTCGGTCTCCCGATGCGCTCTCTCTAGTCGCTTCCTGGGTCCCGCAACCCGAGTAGTCTTCTAACATATCCATGGAAAAACGATTGAGCGCACTAGGAGAGCAGAATATTTGTAAGTCCCAAGCCATGTTGTAGCGCGGTCTACACAAGTCGATATTTTTAATGTGCAGCTGAGTTTATTTATAGTGTCGCAAATACAAATGTGAGTGGTGATTCAAGGCACAGGCTATTTGACGATAACATATAGAACAAAGACTACTAATAAACTCAGCTGCTTCGATTTGTGTAAATCGCGGTACAATACGATGTGAGACTCAGTCTGCTCTCCTGAAGTGCTCAATCATTTTTACATGGTTGTACATATGCGCAAGTTTCCACAATAGTAATCGCCCTTGCCATAGAGGTTGTAATAGACCATATTCAAAACTAATCTCTTACAACGAAAATGTCTGTTTTGGAGGTAAGAGTCCTGTATTTCATATGCAGATTATGTCTGACCTGTAACTCCTTGACTTCGAGGACTACTGTAATGAGTTTGAGTACCGTCTTACATTTTTTCAAGTGTCTAATAATAATTAATAATAGTACTTGTATGGTTAATGCACATCATCGCCTCTCGATAAACCTTTATTACAAAGCTATCTTCACTATTTCTTAAGGCAGTGTTCTAAAGCAAAATATTAGAGCTAAAAACACTGCTCCAATCACGTCTTTGTATGAGAATCTTTTTGGATAAGACTAAAGTAAAAGTTCCAAAACGATAGTATGTTCCTAAAGTGGATCATATTCTGCTGAAATTAACAAACTACATTTCTGTTAACGATATGTTAGTGTTCGTGACCTATTATTTCATGTGCTGCAGAAAAGAATGAACCATTCTACACTTGCGAGCCATGTATGAATGAATTAATAAGTAGCTATTAACTGTTATTTGTAAATTGCATTACTATTCAACTTCAAGTACATTTGTGCCTTGTTTCACTTCTCCAAAATGTGGTTCGACGGTTACTTCATTTATAATGCTTATATCATTATTTTCAATGTTTGAAAGTATTTAGATGTACTTCCTCATGTAAGGTACCCTGTATAAAATTGCCAAAAGACATATCATCTTGATTACTCCACTCGGTCCACTGTTCTGATTATGAAGCATATACCATTCTCAAACTATGCAGATAACAATCCTTTTATGTATCTATCATTATTAAAACAAAACAATACGTTTGACGAAGCCTCTTTATCCTCAAATTACACAGTACTTACTACAGTTTTTGCTGATGTTCCATAATATTACGGTTAACTCTGCAAACTGGCTTACTTGAAGAAATTTTTAAGAGCTGACATCGGAATTTCCATCCTACCTAAATGCTAATTAAACACTAACATGAACTGTGAAAACCCCCTTTTTATCTAATAAGTCATCATAACGGTTAATGGCTTTTGTACTTTATTTTATGGCAAAATACCCACATTCGGCAAGGAATAACTAAAAGTAAGATTTCAAAAGCAGCAGTTTGTCTTTATTATTTCACATTTTGAATTTATGCAACATTGTGCATTTGCAGACTCGAATTGTTGGAGGCCATGAAACTGGAGTGAATGAGTATCCTATGATGGCAGGCTTGGTGAGTTTTACACAAAGGATGGTTTTCTGTGGAGCCACAATTATAGCAAGCCGATATGCTCTCACAGCTGCACATTGCTTTGTTAGACATTCCCTTGAAGATACTGGGCTTCTGGTTGGCGATCACGATATCTCCATTGGTAAACTTACTTATAATATGTACTTCCAATACTGTGTGTTACACTATTTTATAAAAATGCTTCATATCTCTATTACAATAATCAGTTTCTCATACATAACAGATTAATTTACGATTCCTATATTGTGGAATCTATACTCTGTTCATCTAGAGATTAGAGGAGACGTAAGCAAAGCCACGTGCGTTTTGACCACAGTGCGCCCTCTTGACGCTTTCGCCGTCTAAATAGTCCCTTGAAGAAATACTGTTACTGAGGTCTGAAATGTCACTTAATGTTTGCTAAAGCATGAACTAAGTATACTAAGCATAGTTAAACTGTAAGAATACGCAGTTAAGTGAATTTGTAACCAGCCTAATTCATGCTGCGCGCGCATTATTCAGTATGAAAGTAACATGGCGGAACAAGTGAGTGTTGTAAAACATAAGTGCGGCAAACCGTTGCAAAGTGCTGAAAAGACAATAATATTGAACATATTTAACAAGTTCTACGAGAAATATCCTGAACTTGCTATCGAAGACGTGATGAAATTAACATCCGAGTTTGCTGGTGTGTCAGTTGCAAGTATTTACACCACACGCAAAGAACAATCGTCAGTTGGTGAAGATACCGGTAAAAAGCGACCACATGCCAGATAAATGGTGGATGTAGTTTGCAACGAATTTGTGAGTGTGAGATCTGCAATCCGCCGACAAGTTAACCAGTTCTTTGTTAACAATGAGCCCCCACCTTAAACAAAGTGCTGTTGGCAGTTAACTCTGATCCAGATCTTCCAGATTTAAAACGAACTTCCCCCCACAAGCTGCTTCTGGAGATTGGTTTCGAGATTGTGAGCAGGAAATTAAAAAGTGTTATTGTGGACAGAGAAGACGTAAGTAGCAGTTAATTTCCATGTGCTATATGCTATTTGGATCAAGTAAATATATCCTTTTAGTAGTGTAAAATGCATATTATACCTACGCGTAGCGGTAGGTAACCGTGTTGCGTCATTGTGAAAGCACGTGGCCGCGGAGTGATACAAACCGGTGCTTTGTTTATATCTCCTCTAATCTCTTGATGAACAGAGTATAGATTCATTTGATTCCTTTCATTACATAATAGTTGTTTAGGTTCAATTTCCGATTCATGTTTACTACGGATGCACAACTCGTTTGCTGTAGAAGAGTAAATAATCATGATTGAACCTAAATAATGTTAATGGGGTAGGAGATTGTATGAAAAACAACTCCGTGTATAAAAGGTTTTATTCAATAACAGAAAAATTCAAACTAATAGGTTCTTACACAGTTGTAAATATCTCATAAATATTTTTATAAACAACACTGAATCAAGATCAACAAGATATAGAAGAAAATTAAAACATTGTAGGTAATACCAATGTAAACTGACTGTACGAAATTTCTCTTTAATATACACAGCAACATAGGGGGATGGGTTAATGATCTTATCTTTTGCAGTAGCTACTTAGCATCTGCAGCTGGAATCCTGAGTAGATGGCCTCCTTGAGAATACAGCTCTGGTTTTAACTTGAAAGATGAAAGACACGACCCTCATTAAAACGTAACGCACGCGCTCGCACTCACCCCAGTCTCCCTCAAAGTGCCACAGATATACACGCCGTATGTGAACAAATGAAAATAGTCACCAATACCGGTGAGCCTTGCCTAATAATAATGATTGTGAAAGCTATGTGATTGGTTTTTCAACTACAACAAACTTAACCGCTCTTTATGGAAGTCTTACAGTGACGCATTTAAAAGCTGTTCCAAGTTTTATACACAATTCTTCATTATTCATGCATTAGTAAATGATGTTTACGTGCCACTTGTATTCTTTCTGCTGCCAAATAAGGTCATTGATGCCTATGTAAAAATGTTCCGTCACATTGAAACCCATTGTGAGATAATTGGCTTAATATTTTCACCAACAGTGATTTTTATAAATTATGAAGCAGCTCTTCACAATGCCGCAACGCTTGTTTGGCCTTCAGTTGCAATAAAAGTGTGTCGTTTCCATTTAGGACAAAATTGGTGGCGCAAAATGCAAACCCTAGGCCTATCAAAGAAACACAAATCAAACTTAGAAAAAGGTAAATTTTTAAAACATTTCCTTGGACTTTCCTTTTTAAACCCAGACGACCTAGAGGACTACTTTGTCGAAGATCTGATGGCTATACAACCATACAAGAGTTCTGTGACTACATTCTGGAAACATACATTGCGGCAGATTCAATGTTTCCCCCTGCTATTTGGTCTGACTTCACAGCTACCACAAATCGCACAACTAATAGCTGTGAACCTTTCCATGCCAAATTAAATCACTACTTTTACACTTCACACCCAAAAATTTACAACTTCGTTGACGTTTTCACCAGCTTTCACTCAGATGTGTATGTTCAGTTACGTACTACAGGAAAAAAGAAAAACAAAACATTGAAAAAAAGGAACATTTTTGAGGGAGCAGATTACCATCTAATAAGGACTTACTGAGATTTGACTTTCTGAAAGGTGTTTCTTTTAAATTTTTACTTGTGTGACAAAACTATTGCAACTTGCCCGTACGAACGATTTTAACATGACAAAATTTTAACCACACCAACCTGATAAATGGTTGCGCATTCCCAGGTCTGCACAAAGTGGGAGGAAAATGTCACAATTACGGGTCAAGGGACTCATTATAGCTGCCTTGAAAGTTTAGAAGGGACTCAATTTACTCTAACAAATTTTAGTAGGGACTCAATTTACCATCCCTGCTGCTTCTTTGCATCTGTTTGGACAAATATATGGGTAGCTGTCATGTTCTGAGATGGACAAAATTAGAATTCTTCCGGTGATGCTTCAAAGGTTTTCGACGAATGGCTTTAAACGTGGTTTTGCAGTCTAATAGGTAGTGATGGAATGTAGGTATGTAAAAGGTTAAGTGTTATCGAAGAAGTTGGTCGGTGGTTCTGCATATACTAGTTGTGCTGAGGTTACAGCAATGATTAGTGAATGTTGATCCAGTAGAATGAGACGTAGTTTTAGAACCCAGTGCGCGGTAAGTTTTCCTCCAAGAGCGGATTCATTAAATGGTATCATTTCGGACTGGATGGTGTGGAGTGAACCTGATGTGCTGTATACTGCGCATAGATGTCAGATGAAAGAAAAGTTTACTGCAGAATACTTAACTCTGTCAGTCATATGTCTAGATAGACCAAACTGGACTGTCCATATCTGAAACAAAGTACAAGCAGCAATATTTTCAGTTATGTAACAGACGAAGTTCATACTGATCAATAGCTTTTGTCTAGCGATATCGTTCAGATGATGGCAAACGTCCTAGGATATCCACATTAATCTCATGGAATCTTTTAGTGACCGTTATATGACCAGTAATAACGCTGGGAGTAGGACGTCCTATTTTGCAGCGTTGACCGAAAATTGCTGTTCTTGTGCACAAAGTAGCTTCACATTTGAATGAAGGCTAACAAAATCTTACTCTCGTAAGTTTTATGGAATCTTCTATTCTCGGATGAAACAGACAATTTATATAGCGAGTCAAACTGAGGTCTTCAGTAATGTAGTGGTACCTATAAAATGACATACTGTAGTGGTAGATGAGTCATACTAACCTTGAATATGTTCAAACATCAAGGTTTCAGAAGTAAAAGCAGTCTTGGAAGTTTTTTTTTTTTTTTTTTTTTTTTTTTCCCGCTTTAACTGTGTCACAGGATGGTGCAACTGAAGGCAACGATTTTCAGAAATACGTAAGCATACATCAGCGGAAATGTTCGTTCTTTCTGGTACATATCGAAAGTCAGTTGTAAACTGTCCAATATAGACTAATCTAACGTAGCTGACGAGATGAAGCTTTATCACGTCTCATTCAAAAGTAAGTAAGTAGTGGGGTTTACCGGCCCGTCGACAACTAGGTCATTAGGGCCCGAAGTCCAAAATAAAAACAAAGAAATAAAACCTCACGCCTTTAAAGCTAAAAGGTGAAAGTTAAAAATACCTAAAAATGAACATTAAAATTACTAAAAAGAGAGCTAAAACAGCTAAAAAAGGAAAATTAAAAACCGATAAAAACTTACATTACGAAAAAACATAAAACTGGTTACTGTTAAAAAGGGTAAAAACACGAGTAAAACATCCTAAAAGTATATTTCCACCAAGATAAAAGAAACCTCACACTTGCTTACCAAAATCGATATGCGCAACAAACCGCAGTACTGTATTTACAGCTACTGGATCGTTGCCTAACACGGTGCACAGTGTAAGACCCAGGCCAAAGGACTCATTCAAAATCATAGGGAAGAGGTTTAGTCATAAAATGTATAGGTATAAACTGAAAATTACCTAGTTTCAAACAAGACTTCGCTGCTTCCTACACTACCAGAAGTTCAGTCATACGCGCTATTCTCTATTTGGGTTTTACTGATTTGTTGAAGTGAAGCACCGATGGCGAAATCGGAATAGTCCATTATTAGCGGGTTGCTGCTAGACTGTTGAATTAATTGATTGATTCTTCAACAGATAGAGTGCTTTCTTTGCAGTAATTGTCCATTCAATTTTCCTCTAGTCTCTCTGCTTGAGTGCCAGACAGATAGTAAAGTGAATGTTCAGTTACTGCATAATTGGCAGGCATTATCTTTAAAAATGTATGATCTCCAAAAACTCATTCTAATAGTTCCACAGTTTTTGTAAACGGTAATCAAGAATTGTCTGTACTAATTCTGGAAGAGGAAAATACCAGACTTATTAATGCAATGTCCAAGGAAAGAAGGTACTGTAAGTCCAAAGTGAAATTTGGACAGATTGATACATAGATCTCAAATGACAGAGACGTAAAAAGAAAATACGAATACTTTCCTCCTTAGACATTGATGTAACAAGGACGTTATCAAAAAGTACGAAAAGGGATGGGAGTCCTTGCAAGGCAAAGGGGATATATTGCCAAACGCATTAATCAGCGTTTTAACAGTAAGAAATGTTCAAATAAATCAAACGAAGTTATATCGCTGTCTTTGTTATATCATCAGTTTGAACTGGAATGCGATGCACTACTCCGATAAGATCTATTTTAGAAAATATCCTCTTGCTGTAGAGCTGAGAATTGGTCTTGAACATGTCCAATGTGATATTTTTCTGGAATTGCTACACAGTCTCAAGGAGTGATCCCTCTTTGAGAACTGGAACAGGAACTTTTCGACGCTCTGCAAATGCCCATATTGATAAACATCTGGAGCTCAAATTTTACCTGTGGCAGTGTGTTCCGAGCTAATCGGCTAGCCTTGATGGTGAATGGAGCTCCGGTTATAGTGATGGTGACAAAGAAGTTAATGTCCGTGTTCCTTGAGAGGTTTCGAAAATCCTATAAAATATATGCACACTTCTGAGATTCAATTAGGTGAACTTCCTATGCAATATTTGGCAACGATGTGGAACCTGATTGAGATAACTCAATTAATTCTGAAAAAGACGTGAGTTTTAATGTCCACCAGCAATCCAAATTCAGCTAGAAAGTCTGCTGAGATAATTATTGAATTTGGAACTGCGGCAATAAGATATGGCCAACAGAAGTCTCTGAAAAGAGAGCGCCTTCCACTGGAAAGAATCACCTTGGAGTTCCTCTTCTTGTTCTTCTTCAACTTCTCTGTTCTACCACTATCGCGGTTTATCTCGGAACCATCCGTCCCTTTCCGAGGCTCAGATTTTCCTTTTAAATTCTATTTTCTTTAAGGTTTAAGTTCAATGCCCGAAAGGTTTTTGTTTTCCCGCCAATACTCGGAAGGCTGTTTGCACCGATTTCCCACTGGGTGATATGTTCGCCATTTCCCTACGCCGGAGTTCTTGGTTGTTTAAGTGGGATTTTACTAAATTTTGCAAAGAAAACGACACCGCTTAGTGTTTTTTTTTTTTTTTTTACGTGGAGTGGAAAATGTTTCTTATGCACTTGCCCCAACCCACCTGGGAGTGTGAAATTCGCCTTTAGGCGGCCATACCCACTAAGACGCCCTCCGCTTGTTAGTGTGTTATAATTTTTTCATATGCACTAGTTTGCCGGGTCTCGCATAACACCCTGGTTAGTCTACAAAAAATGAGAAGCTGGCACGCATTTCATGCGACCTCGTCAACTGTTGCTCACCCTGGATGTACATGACAAGCGCCCTGAGCAATGCCGGGTGGCACTTAGAGCGTCATTGGCCGAAAATATAATATTTCAGTGGCCCGAATTGAAAGAAAATTCCTTCCAAATTTTGAAAGCTCTGCATAACAGCTCCATATTGCTTACTCAACGGGAATGCATTTCCAATGCATACTATTTCCAATTTATGCTAACGCTTCATTGGTTGCTTTCTGATGTATAATGGAGCAAGAATTTCAAGACGACGGACTACGTGTTATGTTGGCTGCGTCGAATATCTCGCCAGGCAGCGCGTAGTATTCACTAAAAAGCAATATTCTTCGCGATACAAAATTTAAGGTCATGTGGGGGTACTATTTTTAAATTTTTAAGATTTTATAAAATTCTGCTTTATTTTATGAATATATTAGGTGTCCGCACCTTAACTCTTTCCATATGTGGCTCTGCATAAATAATACTTTAAATTTTACATTGCTTAAACTAACAGATCACATATATCGGCACACACATACTCACAATTTGAGTTAAGCTGTATGTGAATGAAAGAGCTACAATAGCGAGCATGAGTGTGGTTATACTAAATGTTCTGTGTAGAGAAATTCAAAAGGCCTCCTACTAAATATGTTCATTTCTACTCTTCAACCCAGAGTATCACGATCAAAGTCTTGGAATGAGGGAAAAATACATTATAGAAAACAACCGACAAAAATAGGTGCATCACGATCATATTAACAAGGTGCATATGCAAATATTGCGTAGTTTAAGTAAGTCATTGGAATGACATAAGAGATTATTTCAAGCTTCTTAAACATGCCGAAAAGTTTTCCATAAAGGCATATGAATTAGTACAATCCGTTTGCAATCTATAACTTTATATATTAGATTTAAATGGCTATGATTAGTACCTAAAATAACAAATAAATACTGAAGGGAAGACAAGGTGCTTCGCACGTTCAAATTAAGTGACATTTGCTGGATAATGTATAAATAATATAAGTTGCATAGAATTTGGTGTGAAAGCGGCGAAGTTTAGGCCATGACTCTGGCCTATGTTTCCTGGAAAACGTGAACATTCCTTTTAGGATACACTGGAGACTCTCGCTTAAGGCTACTTTCAGTGACACCATGTTCTTTTTCTTAACCAGACAATAAGCCATAGGCTTTCCTTAGTTACAAGGACTGTACTTTGGGTTGTATCTTAAATCTCGAACACCCAACGTGATAAATTCAACGGTCGACTTATGCATATCAAAATACAAGCTAACCGAAAAGAACAAAAGTAATGTTTGTACGAGGAAATGAAATGAACAGAAAAATTTAAACATGAGTAGAACAAGTTACAGAAGGGAAAATTGGGTGTCATGGCCGAAATCAGTTCTCCCAACCACAGCCGGAAATCGAATTGGGAATCTCTGGGTTAAGTAATTAAAACACTGGCCACTTGACCGCAGAAGCAATTAGAAAATCTTGTACACTGCTTTTATTTTTGTTCTCGTTTACGTCCTCAGGTTATTGCACGCCAGCCTCAAGTTTACAATCAGCTCAACCGTGCGGCACCAATAAATAAGGGTCATGAAGTTAAGCCAGTTAGAACATTAGTTAACAGTTCAGAACATTCTACACTTCAAAGCTAAAACTGATTGCCAAAATGTTCATATCAACTTCTGGCGACTCACCACAGAATTAAGTTCCACCTGCCCTACAATTACAGTTTTCGTTGTTTGCATTAAACATAAAATGCATGCATAGTCAAATATATCTTGGGCCTTACCGGAAGCACTGTACTAATATTTCAGTTACTATATAGAATAATAATTGCTTTTATTGGAAATGATAAATTGTAACACTGTATAAGGCATACTGACTCACCACCGCTATTTATTAACCTTAAATGTTTTCTGAAACAGGAAACGAAACAGATGCAGCAGCGTTATACAGACTGAGTTCATTAATTGTGCATCCTGAGTATAACACCGTCAGCCAAAGGAATGACATTGCTATTCTGAAAACTACGAAATTCATTAAATTCAGTCTCGAAGTGGGTCCAGCCTGCTTACCATTCCGCTATATTCGGAGCACCTTTGCTGGCGAAACAGTCACAGCCCTTGGTGAGTATACTAGAGATTACAAAGTACCTTAGACTTACTATGTAGTTCACAAGTATTGCTAAATACATATTACTACTCGAAAGTACTAACAATTTCACCTGATCGTTAAATCAACACCCTCAAGTGAATCTGCACCATTTGGAATTACTACGGAGGGTTGTTTCCTATCTCTGATAACAGTTTGACTTTATTATTTATGTATGCCAGCAAACTTACTGTTGGTGTTTTTAAACATACAAGTTGTGTTTGGGCAATGTCTGAGAGGTAGAACTGGAACTGAAAAATTCAATGCCACAGCTGGGATCTGAACCACAGACCCTCCGCTTACCAGGCAGGTGCTCTAACCATTAAGCTACTGTGACAACCTTCCAGAATGACCCTGAATTCCCCAACCAATTCCTAGCTGTGGCACTGAATTTTTCAGTTCCAGTTCTACCTCTCAAACATTGCCCACACACGCCTTGCATGTTTAAAAACACCAACAGTAAGTTTGTTGGCACAAATAAATAATAATTACCATTTAAAGGTTATTTAATCCTGGGACATAAAGTACTTAGTAGGTCATCATTGGGGTAATTGTCTCTGATATGAGATTGCCTTTGTGGTCTACCGGGAGAAATACGAATTAATTGGAGAGTAAGGGAAATTAAAAAATTATAAAACTACATAGCAAAAATGTGAAAATGCTTACAATCACAACAAACATTTTGTTATTTATCTCAAAAGGCACTAAGTTAATCCTATGCTCAGTCATCAGTCCTCTTTTATCATGCTTTATAGAACACACAGTAAATACAGGGTGCGTACAAATGATCTGAGCGGTTTCAAAAATTTATTTTAGCAATATTATTTGACTGAACACTGCAAACACTGTATACTCAGACACAGAAACTCATAAAGTTGTTTTAATAGCTTACAGGTGCTCGATATGTGCCCCACAAGTGACTTTTTAAATATCAACTCGAAAATCAAGTTCTGCCCACACTCGATGTAGCATGTCCCTGTTAATTTCACCAAATGCGTTGATGATGCGGACCCGTAGTTCTAGTAGATCAGCAGGTAATGGTGGCGTGTAAACTGCATCCTTCACATAACCCCATACGAAAGAGTCGCAAGGGGTGAAGTCGGGAGAGCGTGGAGGCCATGACACGAGTGCGTTGTCTTTATTCCCGGTACGACCTATCCATCGATCTCGAAGTCTGGTGTTCAGGAAGTCACGAACATCACGGTGGTAATGAGATGGAGCACCATCCTGCTGGTAGATGACACTATCGGTCTCCAACTGTGGCAGGAGCCAATTCTCCAACATATCCAGGTAGATGTGCCCTGAAATGGATTTTTCACTGAAGAAGAAGGGACCGTAAATGTTAAATTGTGAATCGCACAGAAAAAATTCAGTTTAGGCGAATCAGGAACGGAATAACCGAATGGGGCTTTTCATTTCACCAAATCCTTACTTTATGCCTGTTCACTTTACCACTCAGAAAGAATGCTCCTTCGTCACTGAAAACAATCTTATCACAAAACTCATCGTCTTCCATACCTCCTGGAAACTGCTACAAAATTTAAAGCGTTTCACCTTGTTCTCGGGTAATAATGCTTGTAACAGATGCAAACGGTAAGGGTGCACCTTCAATCTTTTCCTTATCACTCTCCAAACGGTTGAACGCGGGATGTTCAATTCTCTACTGGCTCGACGACTTGATTTTTGTGGACTACGTGCGAAGCTAGCTCGCAGACGGTCGACTGTTCCTTCAGGCATTCTCAGCCGACCCGTTGATTTGCCGTTACACAGGCATCCCGTGATTATCAATTATTATTAATGCCATTTATGTATAGAGTTGGCAGTGGGTGGTTCTTTCCGGTACTTTGTTCTAAAGTTTCGTCGCACGGTTGTCACAGATTTACTCGTATGAAACTCAAGAGCAGCAAACGCTTTTCTTACTGTTGGTCGCCATCTTACAACTGTTAGAGCCATGAGTATCGGCAGACTTTTTTCCAGGGGGGGGGGGGCCACATGTTGTAAATTTGCAATCATATAATATTAAATCATTATTTTATAGTCAAAATTTATAATATTTGTTGCAGATAACCGTATTAATTTGTCCTAAATAAAAATTGTTCTTTACATCAAAATTAAAATAATAGTTTAATAGTTAGTAACTGGCTGCACATTAAGTTCACCAACTTCCAAGGGGGGGGGGGGGCCGCGGCCCCCCGTTGCCCCCATTTCGCGACGCCCATGGTTAGAGCTCGTGGCCGTACGAGGAAGCATAAGTCACAACTGCACTTTTGCGATGGAAGGAAGAAGCAATGTGACTGCTGCAAACGAAACTTGGAGAGATAGCTAACTTATATCAAATGCCATCATCATATATTTAATATGACTAAACAAAAATCACGAAACCGCTCAAATCATTTGTGCGCACCCTGTATTCCAGCTTTCTAGTACCTTATTTGTGAACGTGTAGAAAAATTAAAGTGAAGAAAAATGAGTTTAAAAGTTGTGTGCAGTTTAAACAGAAATAATGGCTTAGAGACCTTTCCAGAAATGTCCAAATGTTTAAGCAGTTTATGTCACTTTCTCACACAGTCATGTTTACAATTACATAAGTTCTTCTGCTGCTGTATATACCGCTATTTACACTGTAAAAGAACTGTGCTAAAATATTGACACTGTAGAAGTACTTCACTAAAATATACACACTAAACTTTGCTTACAATGTAATATGTTAGTAATTAGAGCAGTGTATCATAAGAAATTGTCTCGAAATACTTTGTAACACAGCACATGGGCACTATACACTAAGGTAATCAAGAAGCTAACCTTGGAGAATACACGTTCTAGGAAGCCAACAAAATAGAAACACAATAGTTTCTCTATGTTCACTGATCATTCCGTAGAAGGCAGTTAATTTGGTGTCACGTGACTTATGTGCCAGCAGATCTGCTGTTACCGTGTTACACCTACCAATCACAGTGGCTCAGTGACAAGTAAGAAACTAATCTTCATGGGAAAAAATCCCACGAAAATCAGTAATAATGGCATTTTTTTACTTCTGGCAGCAATTTTACTACACCCCTCAGAATACATACCTTTAAATGTGATGTACGACTTCCAGACACTGCAGCGCTTTAAAAATTCACATACCACTTCATTACCTCAAGCCATTTAGAATTTTTGACACGAGAAAACACAAAAAGTGAAATTCTGTCATTTTCAGCCACATTTCAGTTTTTACTGATGACTGTAAAGACTGCATGTATTATTTTTTGCTTGTCTAAAGGTTCAAACTCAACAGAGATCACTGTCTATTAGCTAAGTTTATCTCTTCCAGGCTTGTAGGACGTGGTCTAGAAGGCATAGAAGATACCAACGTTTCGCCAAGGACTATGATTGGCATCTTCAGCGTAAGAAGATCCGTTGTCTGTGCTGGTTAGGATTTGAATTCTTCCAATTTAACTTATATAGCCAAATACTCCCTCCCCAGAGACAACGTCGGAGAACCTGGTTGGAAAATGAGCTTTGCGACCAGAACGCTGTACATTGTGTTTCTTGCTTCTCTATTTCTCCACTTGAGGCAAATGTTGATTCTTGACTTGGTAGAATTGGCTGCTGATCTTCAAAATCTTTCAGCAGGAAGGCTGGTTTAAGTCTATCAATGGACATATTCGTGATGCGCGCGCGCGTGTGTGTGTGTCAACCTTAAAGACATTTTCCAAACGGTCCAATACTTTGTACGGTCCATCATAACAGGGTTAAAGTAGTTTCTTCACAACATCTTGCTGGATGAAAACATGAGAACTGGTAGTGAGCTCAGAATGCAAAGACGGATTTTGAAGAATTGTGTTTGATATTTTCTGGTTGGAGTGAATTGCGACGGGCTTTTTAAAGAGATGATGGTTTTTTTGCGTCGATAGGACTAGTTAGCGCGTCAGTCGGCGGGAGGCGATAAGTACCCTTTTCTGATCTCGGGCGTGGTACAGAAATAAGGCAAACTCAATTCTGAACCTGATGCTTTAATTCAATCGTTATACTTTATACACTAGTATGGAAAGTCACAATTGTTGATTTTTAGCGAGATACTTAAACTTTTTAGTGAGTTCGAGATTGTGCGTCGTAAGATTTAGCGAGGTTTCACACCATACAAAAACTATCTTCTTTTTCTCGACTCTTTCAATAGTATTGCCTTAGTGTAGATGATATATTTAACTTGTCGAAGAAACACTAACGGCCTGTATTACGATCTCCGGTTACTAGTCACGGTTTGTTACCTCTCAGTTATCGCTAACTGTTAGTTAGGCTCGGTGCCTCGTCTTACGAACTCAATTTAACTGTAGGTTTGTTACCTTGAAGATTATGATGCCCTGAGAGCAGTTGGTAACATTTTTCACTAGGCTTTTGCTGTGTTTGCAACGCTATCCCGTGGGTAAAGCACATCACAGATGTGTGGGATGGTTTGAAGATTTGTACACATTGCATAACCTAAAAATAGCTTCTGTTTTATTCACTATTCATTCAGAGCCTTGAAGTGCTTTGAAGAAGCGCAAAATCGTTCTGTCCACAATGAATATTATAATGCAAGGTTTACTATTTAAAAGATAATATTTCTGCCCACAATGAATAACATACAACGTTACTTAAAGATAACGATCTTGTTCCGCGTGTTTTTGAACTTGTGTACCTACATATTGTATAGTTTTCCGTGTATTTTCTGTTCGCAAAATGTGTAATTTGCCATGTTCCGTTTATTACATTTGCGTTGGTTAAAACGTGGTGCCGATGTAATGAAAATCGCACAAAACATCGTATTGTTTGTGTCAATCCACTACACTTTACTTGGCTCTAGAATTATATTTCCCTAACCTAATGCCCATCAAGAAATACCTACAATTTATGTTGGTTTAATTTATTTCATTTTAAGAATGTCGGGAATATACAAATATGCCGGTATAATGTTATATACGTGCTGAAAACTGCCATTCTGTCCTAAATTCTATTCGATGCCTTATTTCCGCTAAAATTCCCGATGTCGAAGCTTTTGATAACCTGTATATTTGTTGGAACTCTTCCACGTTCACTCCTCGAAATTATCTTTGCGCATTCTGAATCTCTTCGCTCTTGTATTAAATAAATACCGAGTCAGCATTTCATCTTCAGAGTCGCTGTGAACATACAATTCAGTGCGACTTGAACCCCAAAATGCGTGGTGCGTATTGAAGTCTCCCACCAACAGAAACGGTGTTGGTAACTAAATCAATGTGCGAGAAGTCATGGGACGGGGGCAAATATAAGTTATAAATGGTGAACTGGATGATTAGCAGTAGAATCTTTACGGCAACTGATTGTATAGGACTATTCAAAAAGACGGAACAGATTTCAAACATTTATTACTTCCAAATTACAAAAGGTAGAACCATAATTCAAAACGTTCCTGGACAGACAAAGGTTTACAATTGGAACAGTCCAGGTAGAAGCTCCAATCACGGCTGCATTAGCACTAATGCTTGTCTGCATTGCCGCTTTGGTACTCTTGCTTATAACATTGACTGTCTGTAGTAAAATGGTGACAACGGGAAAAAGCATTATGTGTGCTGCAATTAGCAAAACTAGAGTCCGTTATTGCAGTTCAACATGCTTTTCGCCGTCAGTTTAACAAACACCGCCTCAGAATAAGCAGATTCACAAGTGGCATCGAAAATTCGTAGAAGATGGTTGCATCTGCAAATGGAAAGGCACGGCACGTCCATGCACATTGAATGAAAATGTTGAATGTATTTGTACAGTTTATGAAAGGAGCCCACGAGCAAGCAAGGAACTTAACATTCCTCAGCCAACGGTATGGCGAGTTCTGAAACACCATCTGCACTTGAAGCCACATAAACTGCAGTTATTGCAAGCATTTCATCCTGACGACGACAACAAAAGGTATGAATTTTGCATTAGAATGCCAGATGATATGGAAGACAATCTTTCTGAACAGTGATTTTTTCTGATGAATCCACTTTTCATATTTCCGGTAAAGTTAATCAGCATTAAGTTAGAATGTGAAAATCCTATGTCAGTTATTGAACATGAAAGAGATTCACTGAAAATTAACGTCTTCTGTAAATAAAGTTTATGGACCTTTCTTCTTCATGGAGAAAACTGAAACAGGACTAACCTATCTAGACATGCTTCAAAACTGGTTATTTCCTCAACTTGAAGATGATTCAAATGAATTCGTCTTGATGCAAGATGGTGCCCTGACTCATTTGACTAAACACGTCCGATGTTACTTAAATGACACCATCCCAGGACGTTATATTGGAAGAGGAGGAGCAGAAGATCACCTTCATCACAGGTGGCCGCCCAGGTCTCTAGACCTTACCCCTTGTGACTTTTACGTGGGATTACGTAAAAGACCGTGTTTTTGTCCCTCCTGTGACTGACACTCTTGAAATCTGTGACAATAAATTGTTGTTATTAGCTAATGCTGGATTTCTGGCAATGAAGTCATTAATCCTCTTGCTCTCTAATATTTTTCACTAATGGAATATCAAAGAGAACAAAACCAGTAATAGTAACCGCTTTTTATTGAGCGCCATGTTTTTAAGCTTTGGTGGTTGCATCGCTCTGTCACAACACCCAGAACGTCTGTAGGACCACACCTGTCGTTGGTTTACGAGTCGCACCAACCTACCCAGGAGAATTATCAAAATAAATGCACCGACCATATCCTCTAATTACCAATCAGAGAACGCATCACATGCCATCACAGGTCAGCATGTTAGATGTTAAGAGCTTATAGAGAAATTAGAGAAATGGAAAGGTTGCAAAAATAAAGACTCCCTAGCCCTCGGGAACCCTAATAGCATCGAGATTGGAAGAGAACTAGAGATGACCAAGGTAAGGTCATTGCTTTGATTCCTTATGGGTGGCTGAGGAACAAAGTGAATTACAAGACTCCTTTGGATTTTATTTGTTTCCCTGAGATGATAAAATAATGTTTAAATGGACCAATATGAAATAGCGTAACGTTAGGGAAAAGTTTCAGTGTAGTGGTCATTCCCATACTCACAATTTTGATCATCTTGAGCTGGAAGATATCCAAACTCTGTTGCTTTCAATTCAAATGATAAAGATATTTCATCTACATTGCAACAAATGGCAGTTGCAGAGAAATATTCTCTTTATCCCCTAAAATATATGTTCCAATATTCTGCTATGCTTTGGATTCGCCAAACCTTAAGAGTGATATAAAGATATCTAAAAATGTGCATAAAGTGTAGGAAAGAAAGCATCATTCAAAGGGCATGCATGTTTTCAAGACACTGACTCAAAATAAACATTTTTTATAATTAGCATACACTACTGAGTCTGAAAACACCTACTTTTTGTTGATCTCTATTTATGTGATTCTTAGGGAGAAGAAAACATCCAGTAAACATTTCATTTTCTAATTATTTACACAAGAGAGTTATTTATTTTTTATTGTTTACAATAATATAATTAAAACTTCTAAAATTTAAAAACTACCAAACACTAAAAATAAAAAAATTTAAAAAACCAAGCCAATTGGTTAATACATTAAAATACGGTAAACATATCCTAAAAAGCTAACAACACCCCTCAGACCTGTTTTTCGAAGCCAATAGTGGCGACGAACCACAGAGTCTTGGCTACAGATACCGGGTCGTCGCCCAGAATAGATCCCAGACCAATAGACTGACACTCACGAGCGTATCGCGGACAATCTAGTAGTACGTGTGCGACAGACAATTCGATATCACATGTCGGACAGACAGGCGCCGGGTCACCACGCAAAAGGTGCCTATGAGTGGTTCGCGTGTGCCCTATCCTCAGGCGGGTTATTAGCACTTTGTTGCTTACAATGAATTGTTGAAGCTGTTAATTCGATAACTGGAGACAAGCTGATTTGTTTGCGGCAAGAAATGGGCTAGCGTTTTGATATTTGTCGTGTAACACACGGTGCTCATATTGAATGCATAAAAAAGTGAAAACTGAACTTTTTTTCTTTCCATGAACGTTGGGATTTGTTTCTATTTTTAGTAGTTCAGAAGAAATAAATGCTTGAAATATGTTCCTTCTTTTTGAATGACCTGTATATCAGACCGTAAAGAGCCGAGTGATTAGACCATTCGCTTCTCAGCAAGGTGGCCCGGGTTCGATCCCAGGCAACCGCATGTGGGATTCGTGGTGGACGAAGCGGCACTGGTGCGGGTTTCCTCCGGGTTCTCCGATTTCCCCCGCCATCTCGTTCCACTGGATGGAGTATCTTCCAGTGGCGGCTCGTGCCTTACAAAATAGGTGAAGAAGTTCACTTAAGCATGCTGAAAATACAATGCAAAGCCGGTGCACCACGGCCCAACATTTTTTACTAAACTTCTTGTATCCAATGGAGCTGTACACAAAAGAAACAGTGTCTGTCACACTATGATTAATTTTGGTCCAATACAAATGACAGTTCGCGTAGTAAGCGAGAGAAATAAACATGGCGGTTCTCGTATATACAGCTTTGTTTTAAGATCAAATTCAAACGGTGAGCCAAACAACGTACAAAAACTGCCTGAGGAGCATTGTCCTTGATTCATTTTTGAAGTCCATTCAAATGTCCTGACATAACATTCACTCCATCGTAACATTGTGCAACTAATTTACGTTCATAATTAAGTTCTTTAAGAACACCATGCAGCAAAAGGAACAATGTTTCTGCAGACCTGTCACATGATGAAATTCGAAAAATCGTTTAACCAATGTGCTCTCTGTGTTCACGTATCTTACAATGATAGAGCACTGAGACTGTTGACAAATATCTGTAGCTTCGTAAAAAAAAAATCTGAGACATTAATTTCAGTCTGTAAGTATTCCGAAATACATCCAATCACCTCATTTTGTATAGATTTAGAATCACCGCTGAATATACTTTTAATTTTATTATAGTGGTTTTGAATTTCTAATGGACTTTCAGTACACAAGCTCCTTGAAATTTCCCCGACTTAGCGAAAGCGCACTCTCATCATGACCTCTGAATGCAAGCTCTTGTTTACCTAAATACAATGTTGCTTTAATGATCAACTGCAGGAAAAGCCTATTTAAAGTCACGTTTTCATTGAAACGCACATGAAAAAGTCTGTTTTTTCTTGAAGAGCGTCAGCTATTGTTTTTCTGTTGTCTTTTGTTTTTCAAAAGCGTTTAATTGTAATTTACATTTTGAATGTCCCGCCGTCTCATTGTGCTTGTGAAGGGAACGGGTTATATTAATGAAATCTGTGAATCCCTCTTAATTCTACACGTTACTTTTGTTGCTAAAAAGTAAACAAGGCCATCAGAATGGCGATTGAAAACTACGGCTACTGGATAACCAAGAATAGTTATGGAGCCAAGAGCTTTTCAGTTTAATGTTATAAGTCTTCCCTATTTTCTTATCCTCTCTTTTAAGAGCTTTATCAATGATATCAGTGGGCCGCCCAAAGTTTAAAACATCCTTCCACCTGGAAAATGGGGTTTCTAACAAATTGCAAACTCTATCGTTCACTGGATTCATATCAAAACACTTATATTCCGTAATTTAAGTATTAAAGTCACTGGAGTCTAGCAAACTCGTAAATTATACCAACCGTTCACAGTTATCTAAAACACCACGTTTTAAGTTTACCACCAGCTCTTCCTCGAGGTAGACGACTACTATCTTCTAAGCGCGCAAAAACACATCCCCTCTACCGTGTTCTGTGCCTCTACCCAAGTGAAATTATTTCTTGTTTGTCTGAAATATGTGCATGCACATGTTATTTCCCCGTAGTACATCGTTTCGTGACGTCATATTGCCATGGCAACCAAGCTGTTTAGTGCAGCAGTTTCTTCCGTAATTCTGGCTGCCACACTTGTCCTTGCAACCGACCTGAGGGCGCGTTCCCACCAATTTTCCCTGCCGGCTGCCTGGCTGTAAGTTTTAAACACAGGTTCCAAACAAAAGAAGGGTTGGTCATTGACCCTGCTACCGCTCCTAGCAGTTGAAATTTGTGACTAAACTGTTAGAATGGCAGTAATAATTCCAACATTAACAAAAATAGAATATTGCTATATTCAGGTGAAAACCTCTTCACCTGCTTCACTTGAATAGCCGCCACTGCCATCTTCATTCCATGTATAACCTGTGTCGCCGCCTGCGGTGCCGTAGTAGTAAAAGCGGTCACTACAAAAAAGACCGTAAAAGCACAAATTCTAAATATACATCATCTCTGACAAACATCATAGCGCCGCCATGTGCCGGAACACCCTCTTCTGGTGTAACATCACACCGTACTGGGTTGTACCGTTTTAGAGGAAAAGCGTCTTGTGGACGCAGCTTAGCCTCTTGCAGACATGCATCCAAAGGTTCATTCTTAGTGAGCAAAAGTTCTAGCTCTGGCCGTTGTGTTCCAATACCACGTATGTTCCAATGTAGGATAGCCATACTAATGTTTGTATGGGATAAGTACTCCAAGGTAACTGCATTATTTTGAAATAGGCGGTAGGTTAGCCCTTTTCTTATCTCTTGAGCTGACACACTTTTCAGAAGTTTTACCCTGCCTCTTTTTCACGGGGTTCTCCCAGGGTGGACAGGATCATCTTGCATCTCCTCCACCGAGGAGGTCCGTTTCCCATAGCGAATTTCGGTTCGAGAGCCTCAAACTTATTGGAAACGGACACCGGCAAAGATGAAAGTTGCCGGTCTGTCTCCATACCAGAAGATTCCTCAGAAGAGGATCTTGGAGATGAACGTTGGGCTTTGTTTCCCTTAGATTTACTGGGAACAGAGACGTTACTTTCTTTGAGGAAGTCTGTTTTTACATACTGCGTTCTAAACTTTTTCGGCGATGCATCATATATAAACGGTTTACTAGCGCTATTGCTGGAGATTGGCAATTTGGATGGTGACTTTGTAGAGATGTTCCTTTTATTAGCTGACTTAGTGGGTGACTGAGATGTAACTGCAGATGTTGAAGCTTTGGTGCAGTTCTTGCTACGAGAATCCTTTCGGAAATTGTGGCCCCGTTATGATCACTGGTTTGGGTACGCTTCAGTGCCGACTTAGCTGCAACTTTTGTGTGTGTGTGTGTGTGTGTGTGTGTGTGTGTGTGTGTGTGTGTGTGTGTTTAACGCCCACTTACTACATAGAGCACCGCAGGTGATGACACTGATGATACATGGAATGAAGATGGAGCACCGGTGGAATGAGATGGTGGGGGAAACCGGAGAACCCGGAGCAAATCCGTCCCAGCGCCGCTTCGTCCACCTCAAATCCCACATGCAGCTGCCTGGAATCGAACCCGGGCCACTTTGGTGAGACAGCTGCAACTGAGTTATATGTACCAGACCTTGAGATAGAGGGTTGTCGGATACGCAGGAGTTTACGGGCTTCTGAGAAGGATACTTTCTCTATAACCCGGATCTCCTGGATCGCCCTTTCCTCCATAAAACGAGGGCATTCTCAGGAGCTAGCTTGATATTCACAACTAGGAGGTGATGTGCATTCAACGACATGTGCGATGCCTCCACAGATCACGCGGGTATCTCTACCACTGCAAGTGTCACTTGTATGACCAAAGCGCCGGCATTTATAACGTCTCAACGGGTTCGGGATGTAAGGCCTCATACCCTGCCTTAATCCTTTACGGGAGATCGACCCGATCAAAGGTAAGGAAGAGGTTACGGGTAGACAGATATTCGCCTTGTTCTTTTCTCTGAACCCGATAAACAGATGACACCTTGACTTTCTAGATTCTCCTTAATTTCTTCATTGGACATACCGACCAATGCGTGGGTGTTCACAACACCGCGGGAGGAGTTCAGCGTTGTGTATCTCTACATATACCGGATAGCCTGGTAACAGGTTGGGTTTTAAAATATGAGTAGCTGCCTGGGATGCTGAATTAGCTTCGAGTGCCGTTGTGAGATCTAGTGCAGCTTTTTACTGGGCCAGCTATCTTGTCGAGACCCTTCTGTATGACAAATGGATTCAACAACTTAAAAGTTTTACCTTCCTCTATTCTCGTTATCACTAAATAGCAAGGACCAAACAACTCTGCTACTTCCTTTTCAGAGACTTTTCGCCTTTTTTTGTTTTGGTTTCATGTACCATGGCGATGATATCCTCCACCACTGCAAATGTCTCCGATGCCATGTTCACTTTCTGTGCGCCACACCAGCTTAGGTGAGATTCCTGGTCTGGACCTTGCTCGCTCTAGGGTCATACCTCCCAGTGTACAGACAGAGGGATCCAATTGCCTTCAGAAGTGCAACACCTCATCCAATGGCCCCTCCCTGGGACAGACTTTTATCAGCAGATATGAACATAGATCCTACAAGATAACCAGGGGCTGGGAATTATGCAGTTGCTCAGTCACCCCTTATGTCACCCTGTCCACCTACAACCCGAGCATAGGTTATCCATCAGACTATGTTCAGGAAGGTATAAGGTGGAGGTCAAATACATAAGTGGACCAAAGTTCATTGGGCATTTAGCATATGTATGGCTTGAGACCCCGGGTGTGTCAAACCCGTACTTACCGTAGTAGGTCCCTGGGGATGTAAGAAGTATGTTAGCAACAGTTTTTGTGTCAATGTCTTTAAGCAGTATAGCTTCAGGCCAACGTGAAAACCTGTCAATTACTGTTAGCAAATAAGTGCATCCTTGTGAAATGGGCAATGGTCCAACAATATTAAGATTAATATGAGAGAAGCGAGCATCCACATGGTTGTAGCAACCAACAGCACTAGTGGTATGTCTCCAAATTTTTTATCTTTGGCATGGTATACAAGACTTGGCCTAGAACATTATATCTTGTTTCATGAATGGCCATACAAATCTTTCTTTGATCAGGTTAATAGAGCCATTGATTCCAGGATGAACAAGTTATGAAGCACATGAAGGACTGTTTTTTGATATTTAGGTGGAATATAGGTCAAAGTTTGCCTGCAGGCTGGTTGCATATTAATTTAGAATTATTAAATAGGACCATCGTACTGAACAGCAGTGAACAAGTTTGTGAGTTCATCAAATTGGAGAGTTCAGCATAATCATTTTATAGCTTAGCAATGTCTTCATAAGAGACACTGGCTAATACTGTAATGTCTGCAATTCTGGATCAGGTATTTGCAGGAATATTGTTGCCTCCTTGTAGGTACCATATGTTAGTTCTAAACAGACATACAATCTAGATGTCATAGTTGTCTAGGAGTTGCTTTATCCAAATGTTGCTTGAAAGCATAAGTCAAAGGTTTGTGATCACTGAAGATTAAAAATTGTCTTCCTAGTACACAACAGAAGTGTTTTATGGCAGAGTTGACAGCTAACAATTCACTACTGTATGTGCATTGTGTGTCTGTGAGCGATTTTGAAAAGAATACCAGAGGTTCGGGTACATTATCTGTAATTTGTTGGAGTGATGCACCTATTGCAAAATGTGGCGCATCAACCATCAAGATAAGAGGAAGTTCAGAAGATCGGTGGGCGATTAAACAAGCCTTAGAGATCCCTTCTTTTAGTTTACTGAGGGCTAGTTTTGTGTCATCGGTCCATGTAATCTGCCACTTATCCTTTTTCATTGTGATACCACATAAATTAAAAAGTGGTTGTTGTGCTTTGACTGTGCCTGGTAATGACTGTCTGTAAAAAATTACAAGTCCTAGGAACCTGCATAATTCTGCTATGTTGTTGGGCAAGGATATTTAAGTATGGTGTCTACTCTGTCTTGTAGAGGTGTTATACCTATTGACAATGCCTAATGGCCTAAAAATGAGATGTGTTTCACCAAATACACACTTGTTTACATTGATGTTGAGTTTATGTGTACTCAGGCATTTGAATAATTCTTGTAGGTGAACCATGTGTTCTTCTTCCAATGAAGAGGCTATAAGGATGTCATTGAGGTAGCAATATATAAAATGTAAATCTCCAGCATTGAAAGGTTTGAGCTGCATTACACAATCCAAATGGCATCTTTATAAACTCAAACAAACCAAAGGGGCTGATCAAAGCTGTCTTTGGAATGTCTTCTGGTGCTACTGGTATGCGGTGGCAGGCCCTAACCAGGTCCACTTTGGAAAAGCTGATTTTTCCACTAAGTTGAGAGTTGAAGTCTAAAAGATGATGAATGAAGTATCTATTCGGAATCATGACTGTTTGGCAAGTCATCTCTACAGAATAGGTATCTCAGCCTCACCAATATGTGTCCTGTGTAACGATCCAGCAGAAATGAACGAAGACCACTTGAAGACCTGTGAAGCATTAAGATCAGAAGAAACTACAGTTCAAAAGTATTGGAAAGCACGAATGCTAATGGCTTCATTGCCAGATGCAAGGCACTAGAAAACAACAACAACAACAAGTATCTATTCGGAACTGTGATAGCATTTAACATTCGATAGTCCCCACATGGCTTCCATGATCCATCTTTCTTTGTGACCAAGAGAAGTGGACTTGACCAGCACTTTTAGAAGGTCTACATATTTCCAAATTGGTCATTTCTTGAAATTCCAGTTTAGCTTGCTTAAGTTTATATGGTGGTAACCTTCTAGCTTGTGCATTCATTGGTGGTCCTGTTGTGGTGATGGTGTTTGCACATTGATCACAGGTAGACCAGTTTTGGCTGTTGTAGTGAGCAGGTTCGGATATTTTCAGAGAAGGTCTTCAAATTTATTTTGTGGACTTATGGCCAGAACTGAATTCAGGTATGGATTTTCCCTGTCTCTTAACTTAGATATTAGTGTTTCTTTGTCTAAAAGTTGTTTGGATTTGATGTCTACTAGAAGACCAAAATATCCTAAGAAATCTGCACCAATAATAGGATGTTTGAAGGCCATGTAAATTTTCTTCTGAGGCATGAATTTAAATTAAGCAATCATTATCCAAATGTTTGAATGGTAGAACCATTGGCTATGAAGAGTTTTCTTTGGTTGAGATGTTTACATTCAAATTGACTTGGTGGTATAACTGAAATATCTGCTCCAGAGTCCACTAAAAATTTAACTTCAGTGATATTGTCAGATATAAACAGGTGGCATGAAATGCGATTCCTTTCATCTAGTGCCACGTTAAATGAAAGGTTTACTGGTTTCCCAATGCTGTATCACTGGGTTTTGATGTAGTGAATGCATATAGTGGGTTGTATTTTTTTGCAATCTCTTTGAATTTATAATGATACCAACATATTGTGTACTTATTTTGACATGGTGGTGTCTTTGTTCTTGTTCTCGAGTTTGACCTAATTTTCAACTCAAATAAAAGAGGTACCTTTGGAAAGCTGCTTCTCCAACCAAGAAAGTCTATTGCCTTGGTCTTGAAATGGTGAAACTGATGTTTCGGCACTGTACATGGATTGATTGGGCATTGTAACTTTGACAATTTTATTGGTCATAGAAACCATTGTGTCAAGCATGATATCTTGACTGGCTGCTAAAATTGATCTTGCATTGGTCAGGAGGCATTGCAGGAATATGATCTGGAGAAAATCTTCCATAATTTGTTCACCAACTAGTGCATGCATTTCTCTTAAAAGTGTTATTGGTTTCTTATCTCCCAATTAACTTCTGTCAGCAGTTTCTCAGCTTTCTGTTTCTCTGACTCCTCAAATTCTGTGATAAGTCATACTTTCAAGTCTGTGTATGGCATGCTGGATAATTGTCTCAAAATTAAGTCTGATATGTTGTTTTCTAGTGCCTTGCATCTGGCAATGAAGCCATTAGCATTCGTGCTTTCCAATACTTTTGAACTGTAGTTTCTTCTGATCTTAATGCTTCACAGGTCTTCAAGTGGTCTTCATTCATATCTGCTGGATCGTTACACAGGACACATATTGGTGAGGCTGAGATACCTATTCTGTAGAGATGACTTGCTAAGCAGTCGTGATTTGTCAATAGTCGGAAGGCTGCAACCGCTGTTTTCCGTGGTCTCTGGGGGATTATATCTGGGTTGGAAAGTAGTGTTATCCATTTTTTATCTTTGGCATTTGTTTCTATTTCTTGTAGGTATGAATGAGAAAATTTTTTAACGATTAAGTCTGATATCAACTCAGCAATTTCACTATCAAGTGTTCCGAGTATATAGTGGTATTTGGTTGCTTCATTCATTAAATTTTCAGTAATAAACTGGGATTCCACTTACAGAAACCAGATTTTTACATTCTTTTGTCAAAAGGGTGAATTTTTACTGTGACTCATGCAATTTCTGTGTGGTCAGTATTGCTAGCATCGGTAGCAATCATGCAGTCATAAACATGCCTTACCATATATAATCATGTACGGTGAATAAAGACATACATACATACATACATACATACATACATACATACATACATACATACATACATACATACATACATACATACATACATACATACATACATACATACATACATACATACATACATACATACATACATACATACATACATACATACATACATACATACATACATACATACATACATACATACATACATACATACATACATACATACATACATACATACATACATACATACATACATACATACATACATACATACATACATACATACATACATACATACATACATACATACATACATACATACATACATACATACATACATACATACATACATACATACATACATACATACATACATACATACATACATACATACATACATACATACATACATACATACATACATACATACATACATACATACATACATACATACATACATACATACATACATACATACATACATACATACATACATACATACATACATACATACATACATACATACATACATACATACATACATACATACATACATACATACATACATACATACATACATACATACATACATACATACATACATACATACATACATACATACATACATACATACATACATACATACATACATACATACATACATACATACATACATACATACATACATACATACATACATACATACATACATACATACATACATACATACATACATACATACATACATACATACATACATACATACATACATACATACATACATACATACATACATACATACATACATACATACATACATACATACATACATACATACATACATACATACATACATACATACATACATACATACATACATACATACATACATACATACATACATACATACATACATACATACATACATACATACATACATACATACATACATACATACATACATACATACATACATACATACATACATACATACATACATACATACATACATACATACATACATACATACATACATACATACATACATACATACATACATACATACATACATACATACATACATACATACATACATACATACATACATACATACATACATACATACATACATACATACATACATACATACATACATACATACATACATACATACATACATACATACATACATACATACATACATACATACATACATACATACATACATACATACATACATACATACATACATACATACATACATACATACATACATACATACATACATACATACATACATACATACATACATACATACATACATACATACATACATACATACATACATACATACATACATACATACATACATACATACATACATACATACATACATACATACATACATACATACATACATACATACATACATACATACATACATACATACATACATACATACATACATACATACATACATACATACATACATACATACATACATACATACATACATACATACATACATACATACATACATACATACATACATACATACATACATACATACATACATACATACATACATACATACATACATACATACATACATACATACATACATACATACATACATACATACATACATACATACATACATACATACATACATACATACATACATACATACATACATACATACATACATACATACATACATACATACATACATACATACATACATACATACATACATACATACATACATACATACATACATACATACATACATACATACATACATACATACATACATACATACATACATACATACATACATACATACATACATACATACATACATACATACATACATACATACATACATACATACATACATACATACATACATACATACATACATACATACATACATACATACATACATACATACATACATACATACATACATACATACATACATACATACATACATACATACATACATACATACATACATACATACATACATACATACATACATACATACATACATACATACATACATACATACATACATACATACATACATACATACATACATACATACATACATACATACATACATACATACATACATACATACATACATACATACATACATACATACATACATACATACATACATACATACATACATACATACATACATACATACATACATACATACATACATACATACATACATACATACATACATACATACATACATACATACATACATACATACATACATACATACATACATACATACATACATACATACATACATACATACATACATACATACATACATACATACATACATACATACATACATACATACATACATACATACATACATACATACATACATACATACATACATACATACATACATACATACATACATACATACATACATACATACATACATACATACATACATACATACATACATACATACATACATACATACATACATACATACATACATACATACATACATACATACATACATACATACATACATACATACATACATACATACATACATACATACATACATACATACATACATACATACATACATACATACATACATACATACATACATACATACATACATACATACATACATACATACATACATACATACATACATACATACATACATACATACATACATACATACATACATACATACATACATACATACATACATACATACATACATACATACATACATACATACATACATACATACATACATACATACATACATACATACATACATACATACATACATACATACATACATACATACATACATACATACATACATACATACATACATACATACATACATACATACATACATACATACATACATACATACATACATACATACATACATACATACATACATACATACATACATACATACATACATACATACATACATACATACATACATACATACATACATACATACATACATACATACATACATACATACATACATACATACATACATACATACATACATACATACATACATACATACATACATACATACATACATACATACATACATACATACATACATACATACATACATACATACATACATACATACATACATACATACATACATACATACATACATACATACATACATACATACATACATACATACATACATACATACATACATACATACATACATACATACATACATACATACATACATACATACATACATACATACATACATACATACATACATACATACATACATACATACATACATACATACATACATACATACATACATACATACATACATACATACATACATACATACATACATACATACATACATACATACATACATACATACATACATACATACATACATACATACATACATACATACATACATACATACATACATACATACATACATACATACATACATACATACATACATACATACATACATACATACATACATACATACATACATACATACATACATACATACATACATACATACATACATACATACATACATACATACATACATACATACATACATACATACATACATACATACATACATACATACATACATACATACATACATACATACATACATACATACATACATACATACATACATACATACATACATACATACATACATACATACATACATACATACATACATACATACATACATACATACATACATACATACATACATACATACATACATACATACATACATACATACATACATACATACATACATACATACATACATACATACATACATACATACATACATACATACATACATACATACATACATACATACATACATACATACATACATACATACATACATACATACATACATACATACATACATACATACATACATACATACATACATACATACATACATACATACATACATACATACATACATACATACATACATACATACATACATACATACATACATACATACATACATACATACATACATACATACATACATACATACATACATACATACATACATACATACATACATACATACATACATACATACATACATACATACATACATACATACATACATACATACATACATACATACATACATACATACATACATACATACATACATACATACATACATACATACATACATACATACATACATACATACATACATACATACATACATACATACATACATACATACATACATACATACATACATACATACATACATACATACATACATACATACATACATACATACATACATACATACATACATACATACATACATACATACATACATACATACATACATACATACATACATACATACATACATACATACATACATACATACATACATACATACATACATACATACATACATACATACATACATACATACATACATACATACATACATACATACATACATACATACATACATACATACATACATACATACATACATACATACATACATACATACATACATACATACATACATACATACATACATACATACATACATACATACATACATACATACATACATACATACATACATACATACATACATACATACATACATACATACATACATACATACATACATACATACATACATACATACATACATACATACATACATACATACATACATACATACATACATACATACATACATACATACATACATACATACATACATACATACATACATACATACATACATACATACATACATACATACATACATACATACATACATACATACATACATACATACATACATACATACATACATACATACATACATACATACATACATACATACATACATACATACATACATACATACATACATACATACATACATACATACATACATACATACATACATACATACATACATACATACATACATACATACATACATACATACATACATACATACATACATACATACATACATACATACATACATACATACATACATACATACATACCAACCTTTGAAACTAACAGGGCTCAAAGTTGGATAGATCTAACGATTGCGAACAATCGGCTACTCAAGCACATAAGAAATTGGAAGTGCGGAGAAGAAGATAGTTTTTCCGATCATAAAATTATTTCCTTCAATATCGGTAGACCACAACAAATTAATACAAATACTTATCCGATAAAAGAAGATAATATTATAAGGAAAAGGTATATCGTCAAGAGTGAAGAAAATTTTAAAAAATTCAGCAACATACTACTCGCCCTCCTGATGCAGGAATTCAAATGTACGACAAGAGAAATTTCCCTGAAAGAGACAGATAACCAAGTTAGTAAAGTTATAAATCTGACAAGTGAAACTGAAAAAGTAATAGAAACATTCCATACATGCATCATAACAGCTTGTGACAGGTCATTTTATAAAAGTAAATCAAGAAAAATGTATACAAATAGGAAAACAGTACCATGGTGGAACGATCAACTGACAATGCTAAGGAAAAGAGTAAATGCTTTACGCAGAAGATATCAGAGAACAGTAAATAATGAGCAGCTTAGAGAACAAAGAAAAATACTATACTCAGAAGGGAAACGCGAATACCAGTCACAATTACAAAATGCAAAATTAAACTCATGGAAAAAATACTGTACCATAGAAGAAGGAAGTAACCCATGGAATGCAGTATATAAATTGGCTGCAGGAAAGATAAGGACTCAGCTCACGCTAACAACTATTCAAAAAGAAGGTGGCACCTACACATGTGATATCAAAGAAACAATTTCTCATATGCTAAACCACTTTGTTCCAGAAGACAAAACAGAAAATGATACTGTACAACAACAAGAACTTCGAAAACAACAAGAAGAACCACTGGCTACACCAGATGACAAGGAATTCACTGCAGAAGAAATATTTAACATAATTGAAAAATTTAATTCTAAGAAAGCACCAGGAGAAGATGGTATAACCAAGGATATCATAATGCGAGTATTTAGAGATTTCCCATCGTCACTGACTTCCATTTATAATAAATGCTTAAAACAAGGATGCTTTCCAAAAATATGGAAAAGATCACAAATAATCCCTATAGTTAAACCAGGAAAGGAGGGAAGCCACGAAGTCACAAAGTTCAGACCAATAAGTTTATTGAACATCGAAGGGAAAATCTTAGAAAAGCTATTGATAGATAGAATAAACCATCACACATATACCAATAATCTAATTAATACAAACCAGTATGGATTTATTCCACAAAAAAGCACCACTGATGCAGCGTTGGCGATCAAAGAATTCATACAAGTTCAATTGGACCAGAAAAAGAGTGTAATAGTAACCAGCCTGGATGTGAAGGGAGCGTTCGATGCTGCTTGGTGGCCCGGAATACTCAAAAATTTAAGGAACTTGCAGTGCCCAAAGAATCTATATAACTTAGTTAAAACATATTTCAGAGACAGAATAGCTAAACTCTCACTCAATCACTGTGAGGTAGAAAAAGAGGTCACAAAGGGCTGCCCTCAGGGATCCTGCTGTGGTCCAGGACTCTGGAATATCTTGTATAACACCTTATTCCACCTAAAATTCACGAAACAAAGTAAGGTGGTGGTATTTGCAGATGATTTGCTGCTGCTAACATCAGGAGAAACGTTCAGAATAGCAGAGATGTACGCAAATACCGATTTAAAGCTAATAGAAGATTGGGCAAAGCAGTACAAGATCCAATTCAACATCACTAAAACAAAAGCTATGCTGATATCCAGAAAAAGGAAGGAAGAAAAAAGTAAAATGAATTTGTATTTAAACAACAGGACAATAGAGCAGGTACAACAACTAAAATACCTGGGTATATTATTTGATAATAAATTGAGCTTTGGGGCGCACATAAATCAAGTGTCAGAGAAATGCGTGAAGCTCATAAATGCATTAAGTAAATCTGCCAAGCTGAACTGGGGCCTCGGACAACGAGCTTTAAGAATAATATACAAAGGAGCTATACTTCCAATGCTCTTATATGGAGTACAGGTATGGAATGAAGCGATTCAAAAAAGGAAACATATGTTGAAATATCAAAGGGTACAACGATTGATGAACATAAAGATTTCCAAAGCGTACAGAACTGTATCATATGAAGCATCCTGCATACTAGCAGCAGTCCTGCCAATAAATGTAAAAATAAAAGAAGTATTAGAAATATATAAAGACACTCATTCAGCAAGCGCAAATGAAAAAGTTGAAGAAGTTCCCAAACTGAGCGAGTGGCCTCATCCTGCAGACAGATTGATCGTAAAAGAGGCACAGGAAGGAACAAAATGCAACACAGAAATATACACAGACGGTAGCAAAGTAGATGGAAAAGTTGGTGCAGCAGGAGTCTTCTTTCAAAATGGGGAACTAGTAAAAAAATTACAATTCAAACTTGCCACACACTGCTCCAATAACCAGGCAGAACAGGTCGCAATTTTACAAACGCTTAAAGAAATACTCTGTAACAAGAAGATGGAGGACAGTGAAAAGAAACTAGTAATATACACTGACAGTTTAATTACACTAGAACTCCTTAAAAATGGCAAAGTTCGTAACAAAATAATAGAAGAAATAAAAGCAAACATCAGGTTATTACAGGACAGTGGCTGGGTAGTCTACATGAAATGGGTGAAGGCGCACGTGGGTCTTTATGGGAATGAGATGGCAGATAAGTTGGCGAAGGAAGCAGCACAGAAGGACAGTGGAGACGTCATCTACAATAAGATCCCAAGAAGCCACATCATCAAAGAAGCAGAGGCGCGAGCACTATATACTTGGCAACAACAATGGGACTCAACCACAAAAGGAAGGACCACAAAAATTTTTTTTCCCTCGGTGCAAGAACGCCTAAAAGTGAAGATACCACTAAATGGACAGATTACAGCAATGTTAACAGGACATGGAAAAACAAGAGAATATTACCATCGGTTCAAGATAGTGGAAAGTGCCTTGTGCAAGTGTCAGAATCAGAACCAAAATGTAAACCACCTAATATACGAGTGTTCTCTGTTAGATATTGAAAGAAAGAAACTAAAACAAAGTATTGTAAACAAAGGTGGACAATGGCCAGTAACAAACAATGAACTTGCAAACAAATATATTAAGGAATTTATATCTTTTATAAACAATATAGATTTTGACAAACTATAACGAATATTGCAAATAACATAATCAGCCAAATAGTTTAATTTATAAACAATTGTAACATTGTTAATTAACATATTGTAAAATCTAAAACTATTCAAATGTATAAAAAGCATGTAATATTACTAAGTAATGGGGCATGCTGTGTATTGGCAATAAATAAAAAAAAAAAAAAATACATACATACATACATACATACATACATACATACATACATACATACATACATACATACATACATACATACATACATACATACATACATACATACATACATACATACATACATACATACATACATACATACATACATACATACATACATACATACATACATACATACATACATACATACATACATACATACATACATACATACATACATACATACATACATACATACATACATACATACATACATACATACATACATACATACATACATACATACATACATACATACATACATACATACATACATACATACATACATACATACATACATACATACATACATACATACATACATACATACATACATACATACATACATACATACATACATACATACATACATACATACATACATACATACATACATACATACATACATACATACATACATACATACATACATACATACATACATACATACATACATACATACATACATACATACATACATACATACATACATACATACATACATACATACATACATACATACATACATACATACATACATACATACATACATACATACATACATACATACATACATACATACATACATACATACATACATACATACATACATACATACATACATACATACATACATACATACATACATACATACATACATACATACATACATACATACATACATACATACATACATACATACATACATACATACATACATACATACATACATACATACATACATACATACATACATACATACATACATACATACATACATACATACATACATACATACATACATACATACATACATACATACATACATACATACATACATACATACATACATACATACATACATACATACATACATACATACATACATACATACATACATACATACATACATACATACATACATACATACATACATACATACATACATACATACATACATACATACATACATACATACATACATACATACATACATACATACATACATACATACATACATACATACATACATACATACATACATACATACATACATACATACATACATACATACATACATACATACATACATACATACATACATACATACATACATACATACATACATACATACATACATACATACATACATACATACATACATACATACATACATACATACATACATACATACATACATACATACATACATACATACATACATACATACATACATACATACATACATACATACATACATACATACATACATACATACATACATACATACATACATACATACATACATACATACATACATACATACATACATACATACATACATACATACATACATACATACATACATACATACATACATACATACATACATACATACATACATACATACATACATACATACATACATACATACATACATACATACATACATACATACATACATACATACATACATACATACATACATACATACATACATACATACATACATACATACATACATACATACATACATACATACATACATACATACATACATACATACATACATACATACATACATACATACATACATACATACATACATACATACATACATACATACATACATACATACATACATACATACATACATACATACATACATACATACATACATACATACATACATACATACATACATACATACATACATACATACATACATACATACATACATACATACATACATACATACATACATACATACATACATACATACATACATACATACATACATACATACATACATACATACATACATACATACATACATACATACATACATACATACATACATACATACATACATACATACATACATACATACATACATACATACATACATACATACATACATACATACATACATACATACATACATACATACATACATACATACATACATACATACATACATACATACATACATACATACATACATACATACATACATACATACATACATACATACATACATACATACATACATACATACATACATACATACATACATACATACATACATACATACATACATACATACATACATACATACATACATACATACATACATACATACATACATACATACATACATACATACATACATACATACATACATACATACATACATACATACATACATACATACATACATACATACATACATACATACATACATACATACATACATACATACATACATACATACATACATACATACATACATACATACATACATACATACATACATACATACATACATACATACATACATACATACATACATACATACATACATACATACATACATACATACATACATACATACATACATACATACATACATACATACATACATACATACATACATACATACATACATACATACATGTCGGGTTTTACTACTTGTAGTTTTAAATAAATACTTTTAAATGATGAATAAATTAATATCTGTTTGAGAGGTAGAACTGGAACTCAAAAATTCAATACCAAAGCTGGGATTTGAACCACAGACCCTCCACTTACTAGGCAGGTCTGTGGTTCAAATCGCAGCTGTGGTATTGAATTTTTAAGTTCCAGTTCTACCTCTCAAACATTACCCACACATGGCTTGTGTGTTTAAAAACACCAACAGTAAGTTTTTTGGCATAAATAAATATTATCTATTTATTTAAACTACATAGATACAACGTTAAAACATACTAACGTACATCATAAGAAAACAATGATTTCCATAGCAACTATATTTTAAAAGAGTAAGTAATTAAACCAACAGTATTCTTCCAAGTTAACTTATGTAGCCACAAACACATGGTATCTCTCACACTGGTCACCACATCTTGCACACTTACAATCTGGGCCGGGCTCATGGAAACTCTGGGTGTTCCACAACTTATGGTGAAATCCATGCACAGAGAATCCTGTCACTGCATTAATAACCTCTTTGAGTCCCATCACAGCTTGTCCTGGCATCAGTAACATAGAATTCATCCCATATTTTGCATTTCCTCTCGTGTAGCTCACTCAGTAGATCCTAATATGCTGGCATTGATGGGAGTAGGAACTTCAGTCGCAGCTCTTCTATGCAGAAGGGCTCTTTAGCCAGTTCATATAGAAGCCGAGAGGGTGTGTACTTGGACAGACCAAAGAACCCTTTTCAAGTATGTGGCCTTCAGTTTCTCTATTTTTTCGAGGCTTGTTTTCTTTAGATGTGCCCATATATTTTCCAGTCCATATATCACAACGGGATCCACTTTGAGGTCAAATAGTTGTAGGGCTGTTTCCAGAGAGAGTTTGCTTATTGACTTTATAGGATTTATGGCTCTTGTTGCATTATTTAGTCTGTCATTTATATAATGTGTGAATATGGTTCCCTTTGTCTGTAGAGTAACTCCTAGGTATATGAATCTGGTCATTGATTTTAGCAGTGTTTCACCAATGTAGAAGGTGTTGCATTTTCCATTTTCTGAAGGTCATGAATACTATTTTCTCTTCATTCAATGCTAGATCGTTCTCTTTTGCCCAGTCCACTATGCACAATAACACTTAAACAAGTACTGGAAAGCTTATGCTAAAAACAGGGGGAAAAGGCACAACACAAATTGGGCAACAAACTTACACCACAGATTACGTTAGAAAGCTCTGAAAACAAAGTTCTGCCAGAATTTGAGGTTTTGAAGGGATGAAAACATGTGCAAATTTCTCTGAAAATGCTGAATATTACACAGCAGATATCTAAATTGCCACCAAATACCTAAATGAAATAGAAAGGAACACAATACAAAGTGAATGTTGCAAAATAGTTGAAAAAACATGAATTCAAAGAAAAGCACAACCCCCAGAAAAAAACATAACAGGACCAAAAAGCAAACCCATGATTTATACTACAGCTGACAAAGTGAACATAGTGATAATTATGGAAAACACTGACTATGCAGAGAATATGGAAGCACTATTGAAAAAAGATGAATTCTCTACATACAAAAAATGCCCTTAATTGATATATAAAACATAGGAGAATTTAAAATGCATGGACAAAAGAGCAACAATTAAAGCAGATAGCCCAGTGCTACCCTGAATATATAGACCTCCAAAAATACATAAACTAGGAAAAGCAATAAACCCAATTATAAACAACATCAATGTCCCCACCTACAGGTTAGCAAAATGATTTACACACAGATGTTCTTTCTTTCTTAAATTCAAAACATTAAGCATACAAATTTCTTTAGATCAAATTTTAAAAACTTGATGATGTATAAATAGATAAATGGATATGTTGGTCTCTTTTCAGTTTAGAAATACCATCTGACAACACTAATATGCACTTCCAGGCGCTACAAGGGACAAGGTCAATTACCACAAGGATGATGCCGCCAATCTACCTGATGATGGGAGAAAGTAGTTCCAGTAACATATTTTCCATTTCTAAATATAGCAAGTGATGTAGTGCTGTGAAATTAATCACTAATTCATTTAAATATACGAAATGTTACAGGATGGGGTTCTTTAGAGTTTGGAGGGCCAACATCAACTACTCTGCAAGCTGTAGATTTGAAAGTAATCACTTTTACTGACTGTAATCAAATTTATAATGGTACACTAATCAATAGTCAGATGTGTACATATGCAAGAAATAAAGATGCCTGTCAGGTAAGTTGACAATGTTTTAATCTGTTGTCTTTGTTTTAATCTATATGGTGCCATCAGTATCTTATTCGCATAGCTCATACATATTGGATTCTTTAGTTTACTTCTCATTGAAATGTATTTACCTATCCATATATAAGGCAAATCAATGATAATTGATTGTTCTAACACACACAAACTATGAGAATTCTGCAATGCACCATAAAATTATTAAACTTCTCATACAATAAGCAGAGATAACCTCCTTTGCATATACCCACTGAAGCATGGCATGAGATGCCACTGCATCTGTTGCTTTTGAATTCATCAAAGTTCAGTGTGCAGTGCATGTAAAATGTGCTGCATAAATGCTGCACAAAAATGAAGAAAATTAAATGAAAGAAAAGATAAAAGGTGAGACGGGAACTTCTATGTATATATTTGTAATTTTAGATTAAGAATGTACATAAATATAAGATTTTAGATATAAGTATAACTTGGTATTGTGCAATAAAGCTGCCTCTTGGGAGTAGGTTGACCTGAGTGCGTTTCTGGAGGCCAGGGAACAAACAATCTTTTGTCATCCCATGCCGTGGGACATTTGCCAGAAGTCCAAGGACACAGCTGGGGGAAAATACACCCCTCCTCCATAACGGGACTAGAGAGAAAGTGCGGGGGTGAAACATATAGAGAAAACTTAAAAGCTGACAGTTGGGTCTGGGTAGCGATGTCGCGACGAGGGAGAGCCTCGTATCGCTAAATAAGTATAGCTTCGCGCCAAAAGAAACGTCGAGGTGTAAAATGCCACAGTGATTAGTGGAAAGTAAAGCAAGTAGCAATCTCAGAACGAAACACCAGAAACTTGCTCAGGTCGGCACTTCGAGGCAAATGAAGTGATGAAGAATAAACTTAGTAAAAGTCTGTGTTGTGTTGTCATCTAACCTCGCGCCCGAGAAACATCCTCTCATGCCTACCTAAATCCGGCACCCAACGTCTAGAACCCGTTACATACGGCGCCCAAAGTCCCGACCCCGTCACAAATGGCACCCCAACGTGGCGGCTCGACAAGGGATGACAACCAGAGGATCGCCGATGGAAGCAGTTGACTCGGCGGGAATAAATCGACGCGTAGGAAGAGAGTGAACTTCAACCCAGGGATAGCAGTAGACGCCGTGGACGCGAAAAGGAGACGACGACTAGTAACATCACGAGCGACAGAAAACAGCCTCAAGACCTCGGAGGAAAGGCGCACCAGGTGCTGTTTCAACAAGCGAGACAATCAACATCAGAGGACGACCACATCAACCCAGCAACGCAAGTCGCCGAAAGGTCAGAGTTTTAAAAACAATCCTATGTAAAGACAATATATATCATAGGTAATAGTAGATGCATGAAAACAAATGTGTGCAAGAATGAGAGGAGATATTATACTGTATGACTGAGTGGGGAAGATTAGAATAGGGTTATTTTAAATAGATGCTCCTTCGTAGCGGAAAGTTAAGCAGAAATACCAAAATGGAGTCGTTAGAACAGAGTAAAGAAAACAGTGCTGGGAGCAGCGACGCAGTAGGGAATACTTCGGGAGATTGCTTTAAGATACTCTTGGAAAAAATAAACGAAATGTGTGGTCAGTTTAAGGAACTAAACGAAAGGGGTGATAGGTTGCAAAGTAGATTAGAGAATATGAGTGGTCAGTTTAAAGAACTAAATGAAAGGGGTGATAGATGGTCAAGTTAAAGAACTCTTAGACGAAGGATTTAGGACCCAAGAATCAAAGCTCAAAGAACATTTAAATCTCAAGTACCAGGAATCTGAGGAGAGAATGAGGGAACAATTAAATATACGGCAGGTGAGCATTTCTGAAATCAAGAAAGGGTTAAATTCCTTTAGAGCTAACGTGGACGACAATTTAGAAGGTATGAAAGAGACGTGTGAAAGAAAAAATGTAGGAACTATGAAAATGCTGACGGATGAGCAAATAGCTATTAAAAACGTAGTGCATGGGGAGGTAAATGAAACTTTACAAGCCGTACACGCTGAATTAGAAGCTGAGGGACTAGAAATTAGTGAACTTAAGGAAAAGAATGTGAGACAGCTATCAGCTCATCTAGAGGTAGATAACCGTTCAAAACAGAAGCAGAATGTAACACCTAGCTCCTTCCACGTGAACCCGTCTAATACAAGAAATAGTCTTAGTCAATATCGGCAATTACTGAATGAAGTGTCTGTTCTCATTTTTGACGAGTCTAATGCCATAAATCAAAAGCAATTCCTTATCAACTTATACCACTATTTCGAGAAAGAGAATATAACGATACAGCTCAAAATGTTTGTTGTACAGAACAGTGTTGCCAACTATTATTCAATAAAACAAGCTAAACCGGCTTGCCAAAAAGGCTAGAAAAGGCTAGATTATATTTTAATACCTATATAAGCTTTAGAAAACTACTTTATTAAAAAAATACGCATGGATCACCTAGCAAAAATAAACGTGGTCTTCGTCATCCCCCTCTGCCTCATTTCTACTGCTGCAGCTGGGATTTCCCTTAAGCTCTTGCATGTATGCAGGATTTGTACCAACAAGCTTCAATATTTCGTCTGGGACTTCGCATGAAAAATCTGATGTGCTGCACTCACATGCCTTTCTCTACTCTTGTACAAACCATTCCTACAAACTCTTATTCCTATATCTTCTTCGTGTTAGTTGAGATAAACATTTGTACAAATTATCTTATTACTTATTTCCTTGTAGGTGGAAGGAGAATATGGGAATACAGTAGCTTTGAGCGATTGTCAAATCTTTTAAAGCTTTCAAATTCCGTTTTCTTTGCAGGGTTAACATAATAAATTAAATAACGATGTTCCATTTGACAGAAATACAAATAACAAGGCATATCTCCGAATGGTTCACTCTATAAAAAAATTACTCAGACATAAATTGTGTACTTTAGAAAGATCTACTTTTTTGATAGTAAGATTTGGTCTATCTCTAACGGTTTACCAGTTATGCAAAAGTCGTCCAGAGCAAATAGGAGTACAGAGGTTATAGCCAGAAAATTCAAAATATACATTTCGTTTGTCATAAAGATATTTCAAACCTATGGCATTTTAATCAAAATCGTTAGCCAATTTCAAGAAAATCAAAATTTTCCATGTAAAGGGTAGTTTAGGGTGGAACAATTTTCTTCAAAATCTTCGTGTCGCATCATTGAAGGACATTAAACTTAAATACCAACTTTTTGTTTTTGAGTTATGTTGTCCACAGTCTCGAGATACACACACGGACCTTTTTTCTGAAAAGTGCCAAAGAATCTAACAACTTGGTGGAATCCACACTCCCAGATTCATCAAATACGGGAATTCACCAAAAGGATTATATCACTACGTGCAATAGATGCAGCAGCGAGATTAAATTATGTATTATTTTAAAGGTACCGGTAGATAAATTAAAAATGAAAAAAGGCTAGAAAAAGGCTAATGAAGCTTAGAAAAAAGGCCAGGAAAGCTACTTGTAGCTTTTTGGAAAATTTATAGCTAGATAGGTTCTCAAAAAGGCCAGATCTAGCCATAAAAAGGCTAAGTTGGCAACACTGGTACAGAAGGGACTGAGAAACAGATCTCTGACGTGGTTAAAGCTTATTTTTGGAGAAAATTGCTTTTACGAGCATTCCAAGCAAATGTTTATCAATATGTACTGGGATGCGACCACACAAAGCAAGATAAGATTAATGTTTAGGAAATTGGCCGCGGAACGCGTGAAAAAGAAAGACGAAAAAGGCAAAAGAAATCATAAGATCAGAAAGAAAACGAAAGGGGAAATCCATATTGATACACGAAACCAACAGTCATTTGTGAAACGCGCAGTAAAGATCGTTGCGAAAGATAAGGAGCAGTCGAATAGCCACGGTCCTCATTGTGACCACACCAAGGCGAAAAGGGACGAAGGACAACCGAACCAGCTGTAGTTACGGTCAATGAACCAAGTTACGGGATTGAAAACGGTAGAGAGTACCAAGGAAAGATTTATTTACCTACTTTACTAAATAACTTAAAAACAATTGACTTAAGTACCCGGCGTGAAAAGAGGCTGAGAAAAAAAAAATAAAAAAATAAATAAATAAAGTTGACCGTGGAATAGATGAAACAAAAGGGGATTCGAACCGATAGAATAGTGGAGATAAAATTCATTAACTCAGTGGGCGCGAACTTATAAAAGAACAGCTGATGTAGACGCTGCCGAAAAGTTAGCTGAGATGCGCGAACTTATGAAAGAATAATTTATGTAGATGCTGCCGAAAAGTAAGCTGAGATGCGCGAACTTAAGAAAGGAACAATTGATGTAGACGCTGCCGAAAAGTATGTTAAGATAAAAATGATAAAGTTGACGTGAAAAGAAATAACCCTAGATAAAAACAAAAGTAGACCAATGCAAAGCGACGCACAAGGCGAGAAAGGTAGAAAAATGCTAAAACCGGATCAGAGTCCTAATTGCTGGAACGTTATAACTCGTTGTAGTACTTATTAAATGAAAAATGGAAGGAAATCACAGATTGATTATGGCCGTGACAGAAATAACAAAAATGATATGAAAAATGTAAACTGTATCATACAGTAATTGTAAATTCGATCTAAATTACTCATCAAAGGGAGACCAAAGATGCGGGAAACAATAACAAGCAACAATTGAAATAAAAATAATGGTTTAAAATACGCGCGAAGCGGTATATAAGTTTAGAAAGGCAGATGAAGGAACAATGGTAAACTTGGAAGGATATAGGTGAAGATAAAAAAAATGTAAAATTAGTAGCTCGTAAGTGTGAGTAGATTAGAAGTACACAATGTCATTATGTGAAACACTGGTTAAGAATTGAGGGACCCTGGAAGACATTGAACCCTTGTGTTTACGTTGGCCAGGTAGACAAGGAGAACCTGTGTCAGTGACCTATATGTGTGATAGTGTAAAGGAAGAAGGTGAAAGTCCAAGACAGGTAGCTAATTGAAAGTAAAGGTATGCTACGAGGAAGTGGAAATTCTCATGTGTAAGTTAAGTTGAAGTCAGGACTTCGGAGGAAAATAGAATTTGGTAATCAAGAAAAAAAAAAGAAATCTCTCAAAGTTCTTCCTGTTTTTCTTGTTACAAAATCCGGCGCATTTGAGACGGGAACTTCTATGTATATATTTGTAATTTTAGATTAAGAATGTACATAAATATAAGATTTTAGATATAAGTATAACTTGGTATTGTGCAATAAAGCTGCCTCTTGGGAGTAGGTTGACCTGAGTGCGTTTCTGGAGGCCAGGGAACAAACAATCTTTTGTCATCCCATGCCGAGGGACATTTGCCAGAAGTCCAAGGACACAGCTGGGGGAAAATACACCCCTCCTCCATAACGGGACTAGAGAGAAAGTGCGGGGGTGAAACATATAGAGAAAACTTAAAAGCTGACAGTTGGGTCTGGGTAGCGATGTCGCGACGAGGGAGAGCCTCGTATCGCTAAATAAGTATAGCTTCGCGCCAAAAGAAACGTCGAGGTGTAAAATGCCACAGTGATTAGTGGAAAGTAAAGCAAGTAGCAATCTCAGAACGAAACACCAGAAACTTGCTCAGGTCGGCACTTCGAGGCAAATGAAGTGATGAAGAATAAACTTAGTAAAAGTCTGTGTTGTGTTGTCATCTAACCTCGCGCCCGAGAAACATCCTCTCATGCCTACATAAATCCGGCACCCAACGTCCAGAACCCGTTGCAAATGGCGCCCAATTTGCAACCCCGTTACAAAGGAAATAAATGAACAAATATCCAATTTCTGCTTTTCTTTTTGGCCTGTAAGAATTTGGTTAGTTACATATGACAAAGAAAAATATTTTCAAACCTGTTGGGTGAGTGAGTGAGTTTTGTTTAAGGGCCCATTGACAACTAGGTCATTAGGGCCACAAACCTGTTGATGATGAGAATATTTACTTCTTGAGATCCTTGAACCATTAGTCAATTCTACAACTCATATATGTTCTTTGCCCAGCTTAGCCAATAGCTTCAGAGATATAGTGCAGTACTGTCTCTGCAGCATCTATTCATAGTAAATAAATATTTTCTTATCACTAGAACTGCAGCGTATCTAATAATACCTAAAGTGTGGGAGGGGTCATTTTGACCCCAGCAATAGAATACATATACAGATGTCTACACTAAAACTGATTCACTTTAATCTAACTTAGATTATTAAGAAAGTAACAGCTTCTGGGTTTTCCTTTGTTTCTTTGCTCACTGCTACTTCAGCATGGAAAGTGCTAAGAATAATCACGTTCTTATTTTTCTTTGCTTGATAAACTGCCAGGATACCGTTTCTATTGCCAGCCTGTCGCAAAATGGTGCTGGAATATAATTTAGCACTGGTTTTCTTTAGTTCATCAGGGATCTCATGGTGAGATTTGTTTATTGTTCCTACCAATGACGTATTTTTTGATTGGAGCTTTGTGGCAAGTTAAAGAGAGGTGAAGAATTTGTTACATTTCTTCCTTGATTTATAAATGGCTCCATGAGGCCCAGAATGTGTTCTGCCAGAGTTTGTGTTTCAGGTCAGCTGTCGTCCTTGCCCAGGTAAGGGAAGGCATTACAGACTTATCTTGATGCTATGTCGGCAGCAATCTAGAATTTCAGTCCATATTTGCCACGCTTACTTGGATAAATTGCATAAACCTACACCATATTTTGCTTGGAAGCAACTGTTCATCAATGGTTAGATTTTCACTTGGGCAGAAACAGTGAAGACAATTTCCCACAAACTTGTTCCAAATTTCTGAAACAAGGGCAAACTTGTCAGTTAGTAGATGTTCACCACGTGTTGATTTTTCATCAAACCAGAGGAATCTGAGTAGCTCCTGATATGTCTCTAGGCATTGTGTCCTTGAAGACACCAGACCCCCAAGAGGGCAACCAAATATCATCCACAGACATATATTTTGGGCATAGAACACCCCGGGCATACAAGATGGCTATCATTTTTTCCAGCTCCTCAAGAGACGCAGTCCAGTCATTATTTTTCAGTTCTCTCCTAGCATTTGATACTGTGTTTTTCTTCACGAGACGAAGCATAGATTTGTCAAACAGCAAACAAAAAGTGCTGATTACAGAGTCATCCACTCTGTGATAAGCATATGCAGCGGGTCCTCCTTGCTCCTTTAGCTTGTTTACAGCAGCTCTTCTTCCAGACGAAGTTGACGACGAGTTGATAATCTCCCACTCAGTTCCATTCCTGGCCACCATTTTTACTGTGTCTGTACTTGACTGTGCCTGTACCTGAGTCTCACTCTGGCAAGATGCCTGAAGCGAGAGTTCGGGGACATCCATATTTCCATCTTCCATACATAGTGAACTGTTGCTGACACTAGTATCATTCTCCATAGTTTCTAACACATCGTCATCTGCATTGGCAACACTGATTTCTGATTCAACATCAGAATCTTCTAGAAAAATACACAGCATCTTGTCATCTGAGAAGCCACACTTATGAAACATAATTCAAAGTGACTATCTTCAACAAATGACACTGCCTAAATAAGCTGCCACTATGCAATAACAGTGAAATGTTTGCACCAACTGATAAAATGTACGTATAAGGATCCAACAATGTATTGCTGTTCGACACGTCAAATTGTTGATTTATGTCTCTGCATTGTTGTGTCATTTATAGTCCGCCAAATTGTTGCTACTAAACTTTAAATATATGGGGTCAAAATGACCCCTCTCTCTGTTCCAGGTAGTGAACTTAATAAAAGGGATTAAACATAAAAAATGTGGTTATTTACATATATAACTTTCAAGAGAAATGTAAATTAGTAAAAGTAGTGAAATCTGAAGAAAAAACACTATAAAGGTTACATTTGAATAAGGGTCATTTTGACCCCTTCTGTCATTCTAGTGTTAATTAACAATGATATCAATTGCCAGGTTCACACAGTGCTGCCGGTGTGCCAAAATTTTGTCCCACAGAGGTTTTTTATATGCCAATAAATCTCCTTATATGGGGCTGTTACTTTTAAGCACACTGTGGTGGTTCTTTTATGTGCTGTGGCATTCGGGAACTTTTGTTATCTGAAGGGTGATGTGGTAAAATAAAAAAGGCAACATTTTTTATAACCGACAACCCAAGTATTCATATATGTTATTTTTTCTTAACATGAAATCAATTAGCATACAGAACTCATCGTCAGTTGGTATAATAAAGTCCTAACATCAAGCACAGTTTGTTACAATTATTGTCATTGTCATTGGTTTAGTTTTCAAAATATGCACTTAGTTCTATCACTTTCACTGCCTTGTCATTGAACCTTTCCTTAACTTCATTAATCATACTTTCCACAAATTTACTTACATTTTTCATAGTTTGTTTCTTGTCTTCTATGAAGTGAACAGTTTTAACTTCTATTGCATCCATTTGTAGTTTTTAAATTTTATTTAGTGTTTCATTTTCTGCACTATGGTGGTCGATGTGTGTTAAATGTTCCAGAGTTGCAGAAACAAGCATAGGGAATTCTGAAATTTTGAGTGATTGCTTTGGCAAAACTTTACTTAAGATTCAGACAGCATTTAATGTATGGTCCAAAATCACTGAACCTACAACCATGGAGAACACATGAAAATAAGCATGTCCATTTAACCGAGGGGGGAGCAGGTATGGGCCAATGACATGGTCTGAAATTATTCCAACCCATATGTTGACTGAAAAAGTCTGCTGGTGACTCTTCTCCATGACAGCAATGTGGATTCACATAGTCCCACACATGACTGTTTCTTGAATTAAGAACTAGGCCATCCCTGGTGAACAAGGCCTAATCAGTGAACAATACTGATGAAAAGAATTCAGGCTGCTGGAGTGAAGCCCAGTTGCAAAATAGTAGCCAATGGCCATAGTCTTCCGGCTTTAGTGCTTGCACCTTCTGTGGGTGAAATGGGTGAAGTTGGTTTTCATGTATGACTTGCCATACCCTAACATGGTTAGCACCTAGTACACGTGCAATAGCGCGTGTGCTGGTAGATGGCTCTTCTGCAATGCTTCACAGTACATTCTCCATGAATTGCACTATGTGTTGACTTCATGCAATGCCCGTATTGCCCTGTTGAACTGGAAGGTTCCCCTCTCTCGCAAACGTCTATCGATGGATTGGAAGGTTGAGTGATGTGGTTGGTGCCTATCAGGATACCATCCCCTGCACAGCGCTGCAGCACCTAACCCATTACTTCATGATTCACCATAAATAAGGTGCATATCTGCTAGTTCAGAAATGCTGTACACGTTCTCCATGTTGTCCAACAGGCAATCCTCAGCACACTAACTGCAGTGTCTGTAAGAACGGAAATCATACTAGTGTTATTGTACAGGCCAATCTGATTCACGTTCATAGTTACGAATCACGCTATTTCTTCCTATTGTAATTTATGACGAAGAAAAAAAATTAACCACATGACAGTAACTGAACCAATGACCTCTGGAACAACAGTTTTCGGCATTACAGATTGGGCCAGCAGAACAGTGACACAAACACTACTAGAGTAGGCTAATGATGCAAGAAGGCAGTTAATCGCTGTTCCATGTCGCACTGGCAGGTGATTAGTTCGAGATTTGAGATGTCTTTGAGGCATTAAATCTTGAATGCCAATAACGAGCTATTAAGTTTCGTATTTCTATACTCTGGAAGCAGTTATAAAGACATTCTAATCCAATAATCTCACCCACCTTGTTTAAACACAAACTTATCAGCATCTGATGCCAATTAGGTTTAACACAATTAACTGCGTTATGTTAAGCCGCAGACCATGAATTGCCTATCTCAACTTGCTTATATTAGTCATGTCTACAATCGCTGATATTATTTCGGTGTAGTTCATTAACACCCATTTACATTTACTACCCATTCTTATTGCATGAGCCCCATAGACCTGGGACTCTGATAATAGAAGAAATGAAATGATAATTGGAAAATTATATTTGGGACGAAAATATTCCAGACCTAAATTTAGGGAGTCCCCCAACATTTGCCAGTTATGACCAGAAAAGAAACTTTGGCAGAGAGAATGGATCTGCAAGGCTTTTAACAAATATTTCTGTTCATAACCTCCACTTAACAACCTCAGCTGCATGTGTCAATACCTTTTCACTTGCAACTATTTCAAAATTACAGAATTCAGGTTCCTTAAACACTCTTTATGTATGAGAGGTTTGGTTGTCTTCCTCTTTATTGCCTTCTCCTTCATCTTTTTCATCTTTATTTTCATCTTCTTCTTCATCATCTCCATCATCTTCATCTCCTTCATATCTCTTTCATCATCTTCTTCTTCTTCTTCTTCTTCTTCTTCTTCTTCTTCTTCTTCTTCTTCTTCATCTTCTGTTTCTTCTTCTTCTTGTTCATCTCCTTCTTCATCTCCTTCTTATCTCTTTCACCTTCTTATTTCTTTCATCTCCTTGTCTCTTTCATCTCCTCCTCCGTCGTTGTCGTCATCATCGTCGTCGTCGTCTCCTCCTCCTCCTCCTCCTCCTCCTCCTTCTTCTTCTTCTTCTTCTTCTTCTTCTTCTTCTTCTTCTTCTTCTTCTTCTTCTTCTTCTTCTTCTTCTTCTTCTTCTTCTTCTTCTTCTTCTTCTTCTTCTTCTTCTTCTTCTTCTTCTTCTTCTTCTTCTTCTTCTTCTTCTTCTTCTTCGAAAACCTAATGTGAACAAGAGAAGACTGCCTTTGATTGTTTATCAGGAGTTGATGATATGCCAGTTGTATTCAAAAGGATTTGTGGGTCTGGGTGGCTCAGTTGGTTAGATACTGGCCTATTGATCCCAACGTTGCTGGTTCAAATCCAGCTCAGTCTGATGGCTTTTAAGTCTGCTTAAAAATGACAGTACTGGCATGTAAAAGAACTCCTGCGGGACAAAATTCTGGCATACCAGCAATGCTAATATGACCCTGGCAATTTTAGCATCATTAAACAACAAAGAAAATAATTTAATTTCGAAAGGATTTGAATTGGGCTACGTTTTTCAGGAAGTGAATGTTGTTTCATCTACAAAGAAAACTAAAGCTAATGTTTTCAATTACCTCTGTCTCCATTTTATCAGCTTTATCAGTTTTTTATCTTCTGTTAATTTTCTTGTTCCATGCTGAAGAATGGGTGTCTCTTAAGGTGTGATTTGTGATTGAACTAAACCTAAATAAAAGTTTAAAAATATCTTCATTACATGTGCTTTAATGTTACAGAGTGATTCAGGAGGACCAGTTGTATGGGATAACAAAGATATAGATCGTGTTTTCCTCTGTGGCGTTATCAGTTATGGAATCCATTGTGCCAATGAATATCCTGGTGTGAATACTCGGGTCACCTCTTACTTAATGTCTTTCATCCTTGAAAACACTGCAGGTCAGTATACAATTACAATATATAATTATCCACAGAGACAAGGTGTTATTTCTATTAGAGAAATGAGACAATTCTTGATAAACTTATTGGCTGTTTGTATACATTGGTCAACAGGAAAGTTGTGACATGAGTGGTGCATACAATTTTTAATTGATTGAGCACCCCTTATGGTGAAAATGTTGCTGAAAGTTGTCAGTTGCTTCTTATTTTTATAGTATGGCACATTACTCATGACAGGAAATGGTAACTAGATAAGAATGTAGATCCTGAATTTGCACCTGAAGTTAAATCTGAACATTACAAAATTAGACAGATTTAGTCAGAGACCTGGAACTTTCTAAAGCCAAGGCAGAGTTGCTAGCCTCCTGATTGCAACAATGGAACTGTTTTGCCCAAAATGTGAAAGTAACATTTTTTGTGACTGTCAGAAACATCTTCAGAAATATTTTTCTGAGCAAGGCGATTTAGTGTTCTGCAGTGATGTTAGTGACTTATTGAGGGCTCTGAACATTAATTACATCTCTTATCAGTGAGTTTTTTATAGATACTTCAAAATTAAGCATAAAAGCTCTAAAACTAAATAATGGCAATCAGTTGCCATCAATTCTTATTGGTTATTCCATGCACATAAAGGAATCATATGGCAGCCTGAAACTCTTTCTTGATTAAATTCATTATAGTACTATAAATGGAGAATATGTGTAGACTTCAAAGTAATTGCAGTATTAACTGAACTTCACCTAGGCTGCACTAAACACTGTTGTTTCATATGTGAATGGGACAGTAGAGACAGAGCTTCTCATTTCATAAAAAGGAATGTCCTTTACTTCAAACCTCTGGTGGAATCTGAGAACATTTTAATTCCTCCACTGCATATAAAACTTGGTTTCATCAAAAACTGCTAAAACGTTGGACCAAAATGGACTGTCATTCAAACACCATAACACATTTTTCTAGAATTAGTGAGACCAAGTTAAAGGAAAGAGTTTTTGTTGGCCCACAGATTCATCAACTTCACCAGGATGAGTTATTTCAACACCTTTTAAGTGATGCTGAGAAAGAGGCATGGATTTCTTTCAGAGAAGTCATGAACAATTTTTTGGGAAACAAATGAGCTGGAAACTGAGGACCTTATTACAAATTTGCTATCATCTTATCACAAAATAGGATGCGTGTCCCTTAAATTACACTCCAATCTGAATTGTTTTTCTGAAAGTTGTGGAAAAGTAAGCAATGAACATGGCAAATGTTTCTATCAACAAATATCATTAACGGAAAAATGTTACCAGGGAAAGTGGAGTGTAAAAGCGTCTGCTGACTACTGCTGGACAGCCATCAGGGATGTTCCTCATGTCAGCTACAAGAAGGAAGCAAATAGATAGCATATTTAGCAAAGATAAGCGATCATGAATATGTTTTACAATACATAAGACAGATTTTCATAAAAAAAATTACTATTTTTTTCCTTAATATTAATTCTCAAACCAGAACCAATCTACCGTTCTTGTTGTTATATTTGTGTTCAGGATAGTGCAATCCTTAAGAAAAGTGAGGTTTCATTCATATCACAAACAAAAAGTGAAAATCTGTTGTCCAGTGATATCAGTTAAAAGTCCTCCATTCATATATGTTTGATAGTTGATAATAAATAATGCTGCTCTGGTTCTTTGCCAAAGTGGTCCTATCTTCACTCAATGAAAAAACAGTATTGTGTGCTTATTCAAAAAAAAAGTATTACTTTGGTAGGTGTTTTAGTCAAACCTCATAAGAATACAATCCATGACTACAATTTTGGAAGAAACCATATTTTCTAAAAGCTATATTTACTCATTTTTTAATTTATGTTACTGAAAAACCATTTCACCTTCATTTAATTTCAAGGTATATGTATTTATTATGTTTCTTAAAGTGCTAAGTACACATAAAGTATTAAGATCAGAAGAAACTACAGTTCAAAAGTATTGGAAAGCACGAATGCTAATGGCTTCATTGCCAGATGCAAGGCACTAGAAAACAACAACAACAAGTACACATAAAGTTATAGCGCGGTTTATACCTACTTAATTTACCCCAGATATAAGAACTAACCCCTAACACAACAGCCCTGATGGGCCAATGCTTACCACCTGGCCGCTGCATCCCATACCTCTGCCCACTATAGACATCATGAGAGGGTGCAGTACTGAAGGGTGGGACATGGTCAGCACTCCACAAGTTAAAGCAACTCAACATAAAAATCTGATGTGTTGCACTCTTGTACTTTCTCTACTCTTATACTAATCATTCTTACAAACTCTAATTCCTATATATTCTTTGTGTTAGTTGAGATAAACATTTGTACAAATTATCTTATTGCTTATTTCCTTGTAGGTGCCAGGGGAATACTAGAATACAGTAGGCTTTGAGCGATAGTCAAATCTTTTATAGCTTTGAGATACCATTCTCATTGCACACTTAGCATATAAAAAAATGAGCAACGATGTTCCATTTCACAAAAGTTTTGTTCTCCCTGAAACTCACACACATAACAAAGACTATATCCAAAATGGTTCACCCTACAAGAAAATTTATTCAAACATAAATTGTGTATTCAAGCTGTTCTCGGGCTTCGAGCCAGGTGAAGTGATGAAGAGCCATCGACGTTTCGGGAGCGTACATCTCTCCCATCATCAGGATGATGAATGGCTACCAAGGTTGAAGGAACCAGTACATATGTTAGTACGTACCCAGTAGAAAACACCAAGCCTAGTCTGGAGACGGTTCACGGCTACGCTGGAATCTGTGTTTTCTCAGGCGGTCAATCTCTAACTTTAAAGCTGGTTTCCAGGCAGGACTGAACTGCAAACCTGCGTCCCGGTTCAGTGTGTTCCTCTCGCAGGAGATGGACAGAGCCTCCTTAACCTTGCGTTCCCAGACACCGCTGCATTTTGCCACAATGGTCGTACCTTTGAAGTTAGCTCTGTGGTCTTTTTCAAAGCAATGTTCCGCCAACCCTGACTTTTCAGGCTGCATTAAGCGTATGGACCGTTCATGTTCCTGGATCCTGGTGGCAATGGTCCTGCCGGTTTGCCCTATGTATGGCGTCCCACATTCACAGGGGATGCGGTATACCCCTGGTACCTTAAGGTCCAGTTTGTCCTTAACCGATCTCACAAGATGTTTGATTTTCAGAGGCGGACTGTGAATGGTTCTGATGTTATGTTTGGCGAGAATTCTACTGATCCTGCCAGATAGATTGCCAGTGTATGGGATGCAGGCAGTGGCGGTCGGCTTATCTGGTGTTTGTTGTGGTTGTGGTTTTCCTTTCTTGGCCTTGGAGATAGAGGACTCAATGTCATCTACGGAGTAGCCGTTCTGGCGGAATGTGTACCTCAGGTGTTGTAGTTCTTGCTTGAGGTGGCTGGGATCGGAGATAGACACAGCTCTGTGGGCCAAAGTGTTTAGAACTCCAACTCGTTGGGACTTGTGATGGAAACTGTTGGCATTTAGATAGAGGTCGGTGTGTGTAGGTTTGCGATACACTGCATGCCCCAGAGTGCCGTTGTTATTTCTGGAGACCAGAATGTCCAAAAACGGGAGAGTTCCATCTTTCTCCACTTCCATGGTGAACTGGATTTGGGGTCGGAGACTGTTGAGGTGTGTGAGGAAGCTAGGCAAAGTGTCTAGTCCATGTGGCCATATAACAAAAGTGTCGTCCACGTACCGGAAGAAATGGGATGGCTTGAGTGGAGCGGTGGCAAGTATTTCGTGTTCCAGGTGTTCCATATAGAAATTAGCTATTGCAGGTGACAAAGGAGAGCCCATTGCCACACCGTCTACTTGCTCGTAGAACCTTCCACCAAACAGGAAGAAAGTGGACGTCAAAGTGTGCCGGAAGAGCTCGGTGATGTCAGCCGGAAAGTGTTCCATCAGAAGCTGGATGGTTTCTTGCAACGGTACTCTTGTATAAAGAGATACTACGTCAAAGCTGACGAGAAGATCAGAAGGCCCAATGGTTATGTTATCCAACGAGTGTACGAAGCGTGTGGAGTTCGTCACGTGGTGTTCACAACTCCCTACCAGAGGTTGTAACAGATCGGCTAGGTGGCGTGCCAATCGGTAAGTGGGGCTGCCCATGGCATCAACAATGGGGCGTAATGGAACGTCGGGTTTGTGGATCTTGGGGAGCCCATACATTCTAGGAGGCCTGGATCCCGACGGTGACAGAAACTGCTTAGTTTCTGTAGAAAGGCTGGATCTTCTAATTAGCTGGGAGGTCCGTCGCTCTATGGAGGATGTAGGATCCTTCTCGAGGATTCTGTAGGCAGCCCAGTACATAGAGAAAATGGAGCAGCTCTTAGGTGATCCAGCCTACAGAATCCTCGAGAAGGATCCTACATCCTCCATAGAGCGACGGACCTCCCAGCTAATTAGAAGATCCAGCCTTTCTACAGAAACTAAGCAGTTTCTGTCACCGTCGGGATCCAGGCCTCCTAGAATGTATGGGCTCCCCAAGATCCACAAACCCGACGTTCCATTACGCCCCATTGTTGATGCCATGGGCAGCCCCACTTACCGATTGGCACGCCACCTAGCCGATCTGTTACAACCTCTGGTAGGGAGTTGTGAACACCACGTGACGAACTCCACACGCTTCGTACACTCGTTGGATAACATAACCATTGGGCCTTCTGATCTTCTCGTCAGCTTTGACGTAGTATCTCTTTATACAAGAGTACCGTTGCAAGAAACCATCCAGCTTCTGATGGAACACTTTCCGGCTGACATCACCGAGCTCTTCCGGCACACTTTGACGTCCACTTTCTTCCTGTTTGGTGGAAGGTTCTACGAGCAAGTAGACGGTGTGGCAATGGGCTCTCCTTTGTCACCTGCAATAGCTAATTTCTATATGGAACACCTGGAACACGAAATACTTGCCACTGCTCCACTCAAGCCATCCCATTTCTTCCGGTACGTGGACGACACTTTTGTTATATGGCCACATGGACTAGACACTTTGCCTAGCTTCCTCACACACCTCAACAGTCTCCGACCCCAAATCCAGTTCACCATGGAAGTGGAGAAAGATGGAACTCTCCCGTTTTTGGACATTCTGGTCTCCAGAAATAACAACGGCACTCTGGGGCATGCAGTGTATCGCAAACCTACACACACCGACCTCTATCTAAATGCCAACAGTTTCCATCACAAGTCCCAACGAGTTGGAGTTCTAAACACTTTGGCCCACAGAGCTGTGTCTATCTCCGATCCCAGCCACCTCAAGCAAGAACTACAACACCTGAGGTACACATTCCGCCAGAACGGCTACTCCGTAGATGACATTGAGTCCTCTATCTCCAAGGCCAAGAAAGGAAAACCACAACCACAACAAACACCAGATAAGCCGACCGCCACTGCCTGCATCCCATACACTGGCAATCTATCTGGCAGGATCAGTAGAATTCTCGCCAAACATAACATCAGAACCATTCACAGTCCGCCTCTGAAAATCAAACATCTTGTGAGATCGGTTAAGGACAAACTGGACCTTAAGGTACCAGGGGTATACCGCATCCCCTGTGAATGTGGGACGCCATACATAGGGCAAACCGGCAGGACCATTGCCACCAGGATCCAGGAACATGAACGGTCCATACGCTTAATGCAGCCTGAAAAGTCAGGGTTGGCGGAACATTGCTTTGAAAAAGACCACAGAGCTAACTTCAAAGGTACGACCATTGTGGCAAAATGCAGCGGTGTCTGGGAACGCAAGGTTAAGGAGGCTCTGTCCATCTCCTGCGAGAGGAACACACTGAACCGGGACGCAGGTTTGCAGTTCAGTCCTGCCTGGAAACCAGCTTTAAAGTTAGAGATTGACCGCCTGAGAAAACACAGATTCCAGCATAGCCGTGAACCGTCTCCAGACTAGGCTTGGTGTTTTCTACTGGGTACGTACTAACATATGTACTGGTCCCTTCAACCTTGGTAGCAAATACGAATGCTCGGGGAGTATGATATGACTCGCGACAAACACCTCCGCCCTCTATCATTGTTCGATCGCACTATAAGTATAGGCGAACCCGAACTCAACATACAGGAATACCTGAATAATTTAGTACCATGAAATTACTGGTTAGGGGATGAAGGGAAGCACACAACAAACACACAACACTATAAAAACATACACTTACACTCAAGCCCTCAGAAGTCCTTGTGCTACCTAGCCAAGGCGGACCCCGGGAGACGAGGGCCTCCCCGGTAGTGGCACAGGCTCGCTCCTGCACTTCAGGCAGACAGCCCGCCATGTGTGCACTTATACGACCAGGCAAGATCAGGTACACGATTAATGACGAAGCCTCCGGCTTAATCACACCCTAGTAACTAAGATTAAATGACACAGTAGAAGTTATCTCTACAAGTTGTAAATCTTATAAATATCACCATAACTGCACCTAGTTATATAAGCGTTTCTTAAAATACTACTAGCATAGATTATAGGACGCAATATAAATTTAAAAAAAAAAAAATAATAATAATAATAATAAAAAAAAATACGCTAAGGACAAGAAACGAAACCTTCGGGTGGAGTTTTAAAACAAAACATGCTCATTCACTCATCCCTCACATCCATCTACACCTAACGATGCCAAATGGCTGAAACACAAAAAGAACACCATCAACTATCCTACACATCACCATTAGTTACTACCAGGGGGCACTCAGGGCTTATGTCATGTTTGCCCTCCGGCACATCAGTAATACTCGCTGTTACTGCCACTGGCAGGCAGCTTCCATCTCTCACCACAGAATGCGCAGGTGCTTTATGCGGTACTGCAGCATAGAGGCCTTGACCTCAAGACTTCCGGTGGGGTTTTTTAGTGAGTAGGCTACCCGGGTTCGAAGCCAGGGTAGGAGTCTTACACTCGCATGCATGCATGCGGTTAGGGCGTAAGTAGCCTTTTTCCCCACCACAAAAAAAAAAATGGTAGCCATTCATCATCCTGATGATGGGAGAGATGTACGCTCCCGAAACATCGATGGCTCTTCATCACTTCACCTGGCTCGAAGCCCGAGAACAGCTTGAATATGTTCGTCGCCAGGAAAGCTTCAGTTCATAAATTGTGTATTTCAGCAAGATCTACATTTTTTGTAGAGTATGATTTGGTCTATCTCTAACGGTTCACCAGTTATGCAAAAGTCATCCATAGTAAATACGACTACGGGGGCTATAGCCAGAAAATTCAAGATATACATTTCATTTGTCATCAAAATATCTCAAACATATTTTAATCAAAATCATTAGAGGCATTTTCAAGAAAATCAAAATTTTTGAAAAATGTTTCGCGTAAAGGGTAATTTAGGGTGAGGCTATTTTCTTCAATCGCACATCCTTGAAAGACATTAAATCTTAAATACCAACTTTGGTTTTTAACTAACTTTTCGTTTTTGAGTTATGCTGTCCGCACGCACACACGTACATGCACATACACACGCAGATGCGCATGCAAACAGATACACGCACGCACACAGAGACACACACGCACACACACCTTTTTCTAAAAATGCTTTTTTTTTAATTCAAGGGTTCTCAAAATGTATATTTCTGGTGACATCTAGACATCAAATTTTTGGGTGGAATACAATACTTCCCCTACTTACCAGTAGAGAAAGTAAAAAGGATAAATTATTATATAAATAACCTTGTATTATTGAATATTAAATTAAAATATATTTAATTTATTTCAAAATTATTTCTTTATCTCTCTTACTGAATATCTTCATTTAATCTTTACCTTGCATTTGGAAGTGTGTGATTCATCTTCCAAAAATCTTTCTCAACATAAGTTGCTTATTCTTCCACCTCTTGTTAATTCTAAACTTTTTCTTCCATAAAGTTTATATGGCATCATTTTATTCCACTTTTAAAGCTCTCACCACAGTACCATGCTCTATAAATGGAAAGATATTCATTACATACCTTAAAATTATGAACTTTGAGTAATATATTTTCTCTACATAATACTTGTTGTTACATATGGCTTTATTGGACTTTAATCCATTAGGTAACTGACATCTTATTACAAATGAACTGCAATGTACAAATATAATACAAATATAATAATCAATAATCTAGTCTTATAATAAATTGACAAATGAGTCAATGATTAAAAGGACTAGCTATTATTGTCCATTACAATCAACAGCCAAGAAGCTCATGATAAATGGAACATATCAGTCATGGAAAGAGGAAGAGGAAGGAAAAAAATAGGAAAAATCAATCACTTACAGGTAAACCCAAGGAATGAAGCTGTGGCAACTGTTCGGCTGGAAACGGAGAGGACTGCTTAGAAACGTATTTAAATAAACCAGGAATATATCAGACGGAAGAGTGTGTCATCTGCAAGGAGTCTGGAACGAAAATGAACTTTAGTCACCTCCTAAATTGCACAGGATTTGAATCCCAATCTACAGAAACAGAAAGAATTACCACCATTATACTCAGCTGCCAGGAGCAAAATGGATACATAATACTTAATGTATGAGTATAATATTCTACCCAAACACATTTGTAAAACTACATTAACTTAAATCTCTTCTTATTTGCTATTTTAGCTTTGCTGCACCTCATATCCTCTCCCACGATCACTCTGAACACATAATTCCCATTTCCAACTCTCCCATTCAAATGTACTCATATAAACTTCAACAATAGATATTCATATTTAACAACTCCATTTCTATTTGTCAAAAAGGATCTTTGTGAAATATTGGATTCATGGACAGATTGTCTATTATTTCAGTGAAGAAATCATACTTCTATATTAGTATCTTTATACTTCATCAATTTCTGACCTCCCTTCACTTTACTTATAAAATTACTGTTCAGCAACATATCTACACCACCTAAAACCATACTTATGTAAAATATCAAAACTAAGAATGAAAAGCATTCACTGTTCTCTGATCAGAGTTCACTTAAAGCTAACAAATGAAACTTAGTCAATATTTTCCCGAAAAAACCTACACTCATTCTTCTGTGTATTTCTTCAGCCTTGTGCAACTCACCATTAGATGGTTGTTTCTACTAGCTTTGCATACCATTAACTCTGGGCGATCTTTCTCTAACATTTTAGTTTTCTTTTTTCATTATACTTTTAGACAAATGCCATATGTCAAATGGCATTGATACTGAGATTTTAAAGATGACCTTTACATTTGTTGATGAGAAAAGCTTCACCTTTACATATTTCCTGTTTCACAAGCATAATCATTTCGTTGTTGCAAGTAGCCCTTACAAAATCACCTTCCTTAACACTTCTTTGAACAAGTTCAAAATCAATAATTTTGTGGGAATTTAAATCCATGATATAATAGATTAAATATTTGGCTGAAAATCCTGAGTAGTCATGTTACCCATCCCCTGCAACCATATAGGTATACCACAATCTTTTAATAAATTCAAATTCCTTTTTCTTTCTTGAACTGAAAATGCTCTAATTACTGGTGCTGCCATGTTTTGAATGGTTTCATCGAATGTAGGCCTTGAAAATATTGCCAAATCCAGTGATTTGCAGGACCTAAATTTCTAAAACAATATACCTACCAGATGATAATAATAAAGAACTTACTCTTACAGTATTCCCTTCCAGTTTCTATCCTAATAAATTTTGTCAGTTCCAAGTCAACGTATTACCACAATAACACACTAACACAGCATTGTTCCTTCAATGAAATGAAGCATTGTTTTGATTTCATTTCTAATGGGTGGGCCAAAAGTTGTGGTCAGATATTTTCTAAGTTTGTGTAGCAATAATAAAGTTTCACAAGTGATGTAAAAACATTATTTAATGATTACTGCTCTAGTAAGGAATGGAAATATGAAAAGATAAACATAACTGGGCCAGTCAACGTCATTCTTAAACATCTAATGTTTCGGTGTGTTCATCATCATTTTCAACGCACAGTTGAATGCGCCACCATGTCTGTCTGCTTGCCCACCTGAGCATTTCAAGAGTGATTATTCTGAAGATGTGGATGATCTCTCTCTCTCTCTTCAGTTGTTCAATGGAAGCCATCCAAATCTTTCCAAGATTTTCTTTTAGTAGAACCACAGCCAGTTGTCATGTCAGGGCTTCTTGGAGGCCACATGAGAGGTCCACCTTGATACCGAAATTTAGATTTCAAATCGAATGGGCTTGATAAAGACACGTTTTAATTTAATTGCCGGATGTGAGATTTGCGATAAGTGTTGAGTAATAACATAAATAGATAATAGAGCAGGAAGTGTTGTAAGGTGAGCCAGATATGAGTAAATAATAGTCGTTAAATTTGTAGGATAAACACATTATTGGTTTGAAATTAACGAGTCATGACGTCATACTACATAGTTTAAATTCACGTTTGAAATTCAGGTCGCGCGATATATTTAATAAAATATAAAGAAAACATCGTTTAATCATAAAAAGGTAAATATATATTCAAAATTCATAAAAGAACATGTTATAATAGAAAGGGACATTTCTAAATTGCGGGAAAAGGAAATAGCATTTTGGATACGAGGCTTTCTTGGATGACGTCATGACGTTTAAAATTGGAGAGAACGTTTTTTCCTAGCGTGGGTACGCGAGAAAGTGTCTGCTCACTACTCAGCCCAGACCAGTACTGCAAGTTATGCTGTGCAGACGTGAGTGCGATTCCTCTACATATAGAATCGGCATAACTCCCGAAAGAATCTAAGGTGTAATAAACAATATACAAAGGTTTTCTTGGGTATTCTATAAAACACCTGCGCGTACCCGAGATAAATAAAGAGATCTCAACCTGAGCTAGCGGGAACGAACCAAATCAACGGGCGACAACGAGACCAACGACATTTACGCATCAAATGGCGACACAACGAGAAACGAACAACGACTATTAGCCACAAATGGCGACCCAACGTGTGGCGTCGAGTGAATAGACCAACCCCAAGACGACCAAGCCAGCATAGAACCAGCAAACAAGAAGGTGACCCAACGTGTGGCGTCGAGAGAATAAACCAACCCCAAGACGACCAAGCCAGCATAGAACCAGCAAGCAAGAAGGTGCCCAGCGTGTCAACATCTGTGAAACGTGTAGTGAACAAGTTTAAGTGCAGTTAAAAAAAAAAAAAAAAAAAATAGTGAAATAGTGAAAATATTGAAAATATTGGTGAGTAGAAAAACACATGTAAATAGCTTAGAAATGGAAGACAGTGATAGCGATTTTCTAGGTTTTGAGAGTCCGGAAATTGAGAAAAGTGTAGTTAGGATGGAAGAATATAATCAAAATATAATCGGTAGCAGAATATGCCAAGAAGTAGAAGATCAGAACGTTCGAGAAACACCTAGAGGTAGCTCAGAAATGTTTAGTAGTAATTCAGAAAGGCCAGCAATTATGTCAGAAATAGAGAATATGTTTCAAAAGATAATGAAAAAGATGAGTACAGAGTTAAGTCAAAAGATAGATGAAACTAGTAAAGAATTAAGAACAGAGTTGGGACAGAAATTAGAGAAGGGACAACAGGAATTGGGAATGCAATTGGAAAATCAGAAGAGAGCTTTAGAAACCTTTAGGGAAGAAGTTAGGGAGGAAATTAATAAAATCAGTAGTGAAGTAAAAGAAAATAGAGAACAGGTTAAGGGAGAATTAGAGACAATAAGGCAAGAAGTAAAGAATTCTGAAAAGAAATTAGGTCAACAAGTTAGTGAAAAATTAGATAAAGAAAGGGAAAGAGTAATATATAGATTAGACAAACAAAGGGAAGAGGTAGTACAAAGGTTAGATAAAGACAGGGAAGAAATTAGAGAAGAGCTACAGGGGTGTAAAGTTAGAATGGAAAGATCTGATGTAGAAAGTGCAAGGCAGGCTAGAAATTTGGAGGATGTTACAGACCAAATAAAAGGGGTAGTAACAGAAATTACTCAGGTAAAAGAGGCCTTAGAAAATTTGAAATTAAATGAAAATGCATGTAATCACAACAATCTTAATAATGAAGTTGCAAGAAACGAGGCAATACCAGGTGTATCAGCTGACATTTCGATGCAAAATAGAGGTAACAGTAATTCCCATTCTGATCTCAGAAATACTTCAGGGACAGGTGACAATTCAAATTTACATTGGCCTAACCATGTCTTAAATGAAATGACACCTCCAGTTTTTGAAAATGAAGATTCAGATGATCCTAAAGCCTTTTTAGAAGGGTTACAAGAGTACTTCACGGTGAAACGTATACCGGAGGAGTACAAGATGGTGATAGTAAGAAAATGCCTAAAGGGTAATGCTGCCAATTGGCTAGGCCTTTCTATGGGTAACAATAATGATTACAGGACCTTTAGGAACATCTTTTTAACCAGATATTGGGGAGCTAGTAGGCAGGCTAATATTAGAGTCGAATTAAGCAATGGAAAGTTTAATCCTAGATCGGAGGAATCGATGGTCAACTATTTTATGAGAATAGCGAGAAAATCGAAGATGTTGGATCCTCCCTTAGATGAAAAAGATCTAATAAATATTGTTACTCCACATTTTCCGGAAACGCTTCAACACTACCTAATCATAGCCCGACCCGATAGCATTGCAGCTATGATCGAATTATTATCAGCCTTAGAAGTCAATAAGCCAAAACACGCATTTGGAAATAAATATGAAGAAAAAGAAACTGTAAATTCTTTCGGGCAAGGGGCACAGTATTATCAGAATAGAAGTGAGATTAGGGAAAGATATAAAGGACCAGTACCAAGGATGGAATCATTCCGGTGGGAAAATCAAGGTAGATATAACCAGGAAGGGCATCACCAAAATAGAAATGGTAATCTAAGGGGAAGAAATATAAGGGTGAATTATATGAATACAAATAGATTTGATCGAGGTAGACGGGGACGTTATTTTGGACATAGTAGAAATTCAAATGATAGGTATTGGACAAACAGAGATAATGAGTTTAGACCGAGGTCACCAAGACAGGGAGAAAGGTATTCTAATGGATGAAATTCCCCCGAAAACGCTGAAATGGTTGAGGCCATTAACACGGTCAAAAACATGGTAGGAAGTAACCCCGATTTAATGCAGGAGAACAGAAGTAACAATTCGGGAAATAGTACAGGAGCAATACCTAAAAATCAGGGAAACGCCAGACCCGGTCAAATGCGCCTTCAGTGAGAACTGGGTATCCTAGTAATGATTGTGATAAGTACTCGGAAATAAATAGTCCTGAAAGGCAAATGATGATACAAAAGAAAAGAGAATGGAAAAATAGAATCGACGAAAACGAAAAAGTAGGAGGTCCACCTAAAATCAAAATTGGAGTAAATGGAAAACAATACAATGCAATTATAGATACGGGATCAAATAGCACAGTATGCTCACAAAATTTTTATGATAATTTACAAAGTAGTGGTTTTAAAGTAATGTCTTTACCAGTTAATGGGATATATTGCTCGCTAGCTGTGGGAAAACGAAAAGAGAGAGTAAAATTTCAAGCAATGATAAATATTGAAATAAATGGGAGAATACTAGGAATTTTATTTCTGATTGTAGGAAGACTTGTGACAGATATTATAATAGGTTGTGATTGTCTTTATGCCTGGGAAGCTGTGGTGAATTTTAAAAACATGATTGTAGAAATGAAAGTTGAAGATGAGACCATTATAGTGCCTTTTGTGGAAGATAGTAGTTCAGAAACTATTGTAAGAGAAAAAGAGGAAGAAGAAATCCAAGGGAATACATTCTTTGTAGAATATGTTAAAGTAGGAGCTATGGAATTAACTGAAGTAAATGTAAAAGAGTACAGTGTCGATAATAAAGAAAATGTAGAATGGGATAAAAATGATTTCATAGACAATTTGAGGTTTTCTGACGCAACTAGGTACTATGATAGGGAGAGTAGTGAAGACTTAGAAGAATTGTTGAGGGAAAAGGTAACTCAGGCTGATCAACTAAATGAACAACAGAGGGATAAACTGTTTGAAATATTAATCCGAAATAAAGAAGTATTCTCTGAGAAACCTGGTAAATGTAATATTTATACTCATTCGTTTGAGATGATACCCATTAAACCTTTTACACATAAAGCGAGAGCTATCCCTAGTACAATAAGAGAAGAGGTAGATGCAGTTATAAAGTCAATGTTAGAAGATGAGGTTATTGAGATTTCTAATTCAGAATTTGTGAATCCCCTATGTATTGTAAATAAGGCCAATGGGAAGATTAGGGTGACATTAGACGCGAGAAAACTAAATTATTGTTCCTCATACTTTCCATCAGGGAATCCAACAGAACGTGTCCTCCGAGATATAGGAATTTATTTACGTGTACTTATACATCATAATCACAAGGATTGGGTGAAATATTGTCCATTGATAGAAAAGATTATCAATCACACCATTAATGTAACTACTGGGTTTGCACCAATAAAATTAATGTTAGGAATTGAACCAGAACCAATATTGATCGGGGTACCAAAAATACTGAAAATTAATGACATTCAGTTAAGTGAAGAAGAAAGAGCGAAAATTGCTTTTGAACGAATCAAGAAAAAGGCAGAGAAGCGAAAATTAAAGAAAAAGAGTAGAAAACATAAATGGGAACCTAAGATAGGCGATTGGGTACTAGTTAAAGACCATAAGTTATCAAGTGCCTTGCGAGGTAGGAACAAAAGGATGGAATTGTTATATAAAGGTCCTGCAGAAATTATATCCAAATTTGGTTATCATACCTATGAATTAAAAGATGTTAAAAATGAAAAATGTCTGGGAAGATGGCATAAACAACTCCTTCGACCATACAAGAAACCGTGTGGTACCTTGGAACCTTGATTTCATGTAAAATTCGAAGTGTCATTGTCTATTGGCGCCCAATCAGCTTTGAGATAAAATTTAAATGTTAGCTTACTTGAAAACCATATATTGGTCAGGTACTTACATATTCATGAAAAATGCAGAATGTGAATTGCTATATACTACAAAGAGCTTAAGAATATATTGTATAGAGCTCACAATAACAGCTTCAGAAAGATTGTTAAAATGTTCATCTCCGCATAGAGAGAAAACAGAATATTTACTTTGTAAACATTTGTTAAAATATTTAGATTTATAGATAGTTATCACAGCAAGACAAAGAAAGAACTTGTCTGAAGAGTGTAATGGATTTATATAAATATATGTACATTTTAGTGCTTAAAGGATCTAGTACAGATATGTGTTACAATAACAAAAGTGAAAAATCACAGTGCAAGTGATAGTGAGAGCGAAGTGAGCAAACATGAACTAAAAGAAGGAAGTATAAAGAAAGACTCTTGAAATTTAACCTTTATATAAAAGTGTCACAGAAGAAACCATAACATATTGTAATTAGTATTTAAGGATTAATGTTTAGTCAAGTGTACAATTGTTTGTCATGTTAAAAAGATTAAGGAGAAAATGTGTTAATAACCAATTTCAAAAACAGTGTAATTGAAAATTGTATATAATGGGAGTGTTGCCGATTATTCAAAATACAGGAGTAATTTTTTAATTTTTCTTTCGGGCAAGACATTTACATTATTTTATTATGAAATAATAAAATAACATAAATGGGGGCATTTGATACCGAAATTTAGATTTCAAATCAAATGGGCTTGATAAAGACACGTTTTAATTTAATTGCCGGATGTGAGATTTGCGATAAGTGTTGAGTAATAACATAAATAGATAATAGAGCAGGAAGTGTTGTAAGGTGAGCCAGATATGAGTAAATAATAGTCGTTAAATTTGTAGGATAAACACATTATTGGTTTGAAATTAACGAGTCATGACGTCATACTACATAGTTTAAATTCACGTTTGAAATTCAGGTCGCGCGATATATTTAATAAAATATAAAGAAAACATCGTTTAATCATAAAAAGGTAAATATATATTCAAAATTCATAAAAGAACATGTTATAATAGAAAGGGACATTTCTAAATTGCGGGAAAAGGAAATAGCATTTTGGATACGAGGCTTTCTTGGATGACGTCATGACGTTTAAAATTGGAGAGAACGTTTTTTCCTAGCGTGGGTACGCGAGAAAGCGTCTGCTCACTACTCAGCCCAGACCAGTACTGCAAGTTATGCTGTGCAGACGTGAGTGCGATTCCTCTACATATAGAATCGGCATAACTCCCGAAAGTATCTAAGGTGTAATAAACAATATACAAAGGTTTTCTTGGGTATTCTATAAAACACCTGCGCGTACCCGAGATAAATAAAGAGATCTCAACCTGAGCTAGCGGGAACGAACCAAATCAACGGGCGACAACGAGACCAACGACATTTACGCATCAAATGGCGACACAACGAGAACCGAACGACTATTAGCTTCAACCTCATCCAATCCATATACTTAACCATTCTCGAACTGAAGCCAAGAAATTCCCTGGGGCTCCATCTTGTTGAAGAACAATGGTGTTAATACCAAGGCTGTCAAGTTCCAGAACCAAGCATTAAGACAACATTTCAAGGTACGCTTCTTCAGTCACAGAGGTTTCAAAGAAATATGGCCCAACAATAATTTCACTGGTAACAGCGGCCCACATCATGACTTGAGGGGAATGTTGCTGAATTTCTTCGAAGAAGTAAGGGTTATGTTTGGCCCACATGTAAACATTACTCAAACAAGAGCTGAGATAGATGGGCGCATTTGTCAGTCATCAAGATGTTACAATGAACCGCTATGGTGGGAAAAGCAGAAAGTAACATTTGATATGCATCATGTCGTATTTACATACCCCTGTCATTTAATTCATTTATGATGGTGGGCCTGTATGGATGATAATCCTCTTTTTCATCCAACTGCACAAGATTCTTGGGATCTGCATTTCCGCCAATCGTTTCCTTATTGATTCCTTCGGCGAACATTCCAATGATTCAGATAGATTACTAACATCTTCATTGTAATATGTTTTTAGGTCTTTCACTGCGTATTGCATCCAATACAGAGCCTGTTGAGAAAGTCTCCTTTTCCAATTTTTGGAGATTGGCTTCACTGCAAGCTGCTTTATTGAAATGAAGTTGTACGCTTTGCCAGTTTGTTCTTTCTCATGAACCCACACACTAACCTGAGACGTTCCTCAATCATATATTTGCTTGTATCAGCCATTGCTTACAACACAAATAAAATTTCACATTGACGTCAACTAATAATCTGCGAAAAATCTGGCTTGCCGCTATAACATAACAATGCCCTCACTCTAATGGAAAATTGACAAACTAATGCAACAAAAAGCATATGAAGCGGAAAAATATCCCTCTCAACCCATGAATAGTTTTTAATTAGTTTTCGGTTTTGGAAAGTGAGTTATTTCACTACAAACATTACCCGATTGCAACTTTTGCCCATCCCAGTAAATAAAACACATACCTTGAAAAGTAAAAGTAGAGATGTCCAAGCAATGAAATATTCCTCTGTAGCTTGATTTCCATATATGATGAAACACTCCTTTTCTCCTCTTCTTCCTTCTTCTTTTTCTTCTTCATCGTTATCACTTATGTTTTCATGTTCCAACAATATGTCGTGGGTATATTTGCTTACGAATTCAGTACCAACTTCACATTTTACTTCCAAATTCTATTTTGCTTTTTTGTCACTTTCTGTTCTGAATTCTATGTCACTACTTTTATCACATTCCTTTCAATATGTCTTATTGCAATTAACACTATCATATAATTCTGAAACAATGCTTAAACAATTTATAGCTTCATGTTCTTTATCGTTTGCCCTAGGATGAAGATGGTGAAGGGCCAATTTTCTTACTAGAACTTGAAGTATCTTCATTTTTCCTTATAGTAGGAATAGTTCCAGGTTTTAATAAAGCCCTCTGAAATTTTTACCCAGCATAAGCAGCTTTTTTAATAACTGTGCCTATTCATAATTGTGACCTTAAAATTGAAGGAACATAGACAGGTACTGGTACCAAGCAAAACATTTTATTTTGCAAAATTCTACCCATATTCTACATCTTTTAGGAGATTTGTCTCTGTTTGGAAATACATGAATATGAATTCCCTTGTATGTTTCACTTCCCACATTACAGCCATATGCAAAACATTGAGGCATTTTATTTTTTGCAATTTTATTGTTTGTACAATGCTAAAGTGATTCAGTTAACACTATCACCAAAACACCACCATAAAGTATACTACTCTTGAACTTCAATTCCAATAAGAACAATTTATGATAATGTGATAGTGCATATGCAGCAGTAAGCAAGTTGTGAATTTCCATGTGCTTATTTTGCTTGCACAGCCATAACAGTATCACAGAGTAAGAAAATGATCTTACCACTGCATTTTAAAGGCTATTTCCTTCATTTAGGAAGAAACATGATTTTTGTGTTTCATTCCGCTTTAAATATCAAGTTTGGTTTTTAACCACTTTTTTGTTTTAGGTTATGCTGTTCAGAAACTGCATATGCGCACACATGCACATACACATGCATGCAAGTGCACATACAAACCACTGGCCATGTGACATCTTTCTCTCCTCCTTCCAGTGTCTCAAATGCCCTTTTCTTAAATGCTTTTCTTGGGAGGTTTGGGGGGTCTCAAAACATATTTCTGGTGAAATCTTAGAATTGAATTTCAGGCCAGAGTACAACACTTTCCCTATTTACTATACATGATTAAAATATAAATTATTGACTAAACTTTTGCATTATTAATTAATGTTATTATACTGCTTCCATGGATTCTAACAGCTGTTCAAACTTTCAGTGTTCTTGCTCCAAACATTTGCAGTACTGTCAGAGCAACCCAGAAGTAGAGAGATAGAATGTATAGGTACATGCCGGGAGACCCAGATAAACCTAACGAAACAACACAACAGGCTTAGATAAAATATAAGTGTAAATATATACCACTTAAGCTGGATAATATTATTGCCTTTTACCCTTAAGTCCCTTACCTTTCTAGTTCTGTGTGGGACTTCTGCCACTAAGACTTGTCAGGTATACCAGAATCTGAATGGATGGTCCTAATTGTTGCAATATGGACTTCAAGATAAGTGTACGCTATATTAAAGACTTTGCTTTTTCTTCTCTTTCAGATGCTACCTTCTGTGTCAGATGACGACTTCAACAAGAAGGTATATGAAAAAAAGAAAGAAAAGAACCAGCAGTGGACATATAATAAAAACATATTATCCTCCATGGGTTACTATTCATTTTGATCCTCTCAGTTTACTCCTTTCATACAAGGAAACTATTAGTATGCCTTAATCATAACTTCACTTAATTTCAAATACAGAGTATACAACTTGTTTGAATCCTGTACAGCCACAACTGTTTTCATGTGTAAAATTATGAGATCAAAGAATTCAACATTTGGATAGATATGATAGATATTGTAAGGATTGTTGTAGTATAATCTGAGACAAATATGGCTCAAACTTTTGCCAATGTCAAATAGTATAATTTGTGGCTGATAATCTGGAGTATACAAGATGGACTATAAATTATACTACCTCTCTGTTCCTGAGTGCTTATCAATCTTTTCAGAGCATCCCTTTCCCTTTTCCTTATGTTTTTTGGAGGGGTGATTATGAAATACATTAGCTTCCAACCTATTCACCCTGAACTGGTCCATAGTTCAAATTCTGACAGGATCATTCTCATCCTCCTTGACTGAAGTTTCCTTCAAGGGCGTTCAATAAGTTATCTATGTAAATGTTAAATGTATTTAACACAGAATTTTGATATCATGAGCTCGGAGGAAATACATGTTTTGATGTTCCTTCCTAGGGAAACAGAAAGAAGATTTAGAGAGAGATGTATGTACATGGCTGATTGACATTAGCCTGAGGAGATGAATGAATCATGGATTTATAGCTGAGTTAAGAGTAAGCAGTTCAGCTCATCCTTCAGCAGCTGAGTAATGATGCAATACAAATTGTTTTGTATTCTAGACAGCAAGTACATCTGGTGAAGTCTTTCTGACATAGTTTCCTCAAACTTCCAATGCAACATAAATAGTTTAATTACTGATCATATCATTTAATTAGTGCCCCTCTGTATCAAAAGACTTTGGAAGTTCAATAGGTTTGAGTAAGCATTTATTCTTTTAAAATTGGGTACCTGCTATAAAAGTATGAATTGAACCCTTAACAGTCATTATTTTGCTGTGCTTATAACTGTACTCTAATATGTTCTGTGAACCGTTGACCATATCAGCCATGTATCATTTACCAGAATTTCTTCTTGATGACATATGATATCTGATATCTTACTGATGAACTTAAGAGTCACTTTTAATCAGGTATAAACAAGTTCATTAGTGAAGTAGTAGTAATGTGGCTTTAGGGTGCTCAACTGCTGTGGTCATTAGCGCCCAAGTCAAACTATAAGTCTAAAAATGTAAAAACTAAAGCAAAAGATCTAAAACTAAAAGAATAAAACCTTAAAAACATCACCAATATGGTGCCAGCAACTTCAAAGTAGAGCAAAGAACGGAAGTACAGAATGACATGAACTAATATGAACAACTCGCATCAACAGCCAAATGGAAAAGGCTAAATAAAAGATCATAGGCAAGTTAAATACAAGCACACATTCTGCTAAAAGGGATGAAGCATAAAACATGCTCTACTGGATCTGAAGTGTCTGCCAGCACCTCACCCAGGGTGGCTGGCAGGTCTTAAGGAGTCACGGAGCTGTGTTAAAAACTGGCACTGAACTAAAACATGCCGCACCAACAGAGGCTCATGACAATGAGCACAGAGCAGTGCAGCATCAGAAGATAAAAGATGACCATGACTAAAACAGCAGTGCCCAATATGCATTCAGGCTAATATCACTTCCTCACTACAAGAGGTGCACGAGGAAGTCCTCCAGGCAACAGGAAGGGACTTCACCTCCTGAAGTTTGTTCTCCTGAAGGCCATGCCAATCACCACCCCACTGGGAAAGGACAACATGATATAAAACTACGCTAAAATCAATAGAGGGAACACGAGCTAAAATGCCTTAGCAGCAGCATCAGAAGCCTCGTTTCCTTGCAGGCCTAAATGTCCAGGTATCCACACAAGAGACACAAGTGCCAGCACTGGCGAGGGTGTGAAGGCAGTCCTGGATATGCTGTGCCAGTAGATGGTAATTGTACGGTGTCTGTAGGCTCTGAAGGGCACTCAAAGAATCTGACCAAATGACCCAGCTGTGTAAGACTTGTCGACAAATATATAAAAGCACTTGGTAAATACCAAAACACTCTGCTGTAAAAATCAAGCACTGCAGTAAAAGACGAAAGTTAAAACTCTAACGACCATGAACAAAAGCTCATCCTACTCCCCGACTGTCCTTCGAGCCATCCATGTATATAAAATTACTGAGGCCTAACCTAAAAAGACAGAACGAAGAACTGAATCTGGCATCGACGACTTCGACATGGACAACAAACCCAGATTAACCTGGATCTTGGAGTGCAGCCAAGGGGAAAATCATGTTTCTCCTTTGGGAAATTTCGCTGGTAAATCGATGTCCAACAGCCGAAGCAGAGAACGAAACTGAACACCAGAAGGGAGTAGGGCCAGAGAGCTCGCTGAGTATTGATGGTCCAGGAATCATTAAAAAGAAACGAAATAAACGACGGATGTTCGGGCAAACTAGAAAGGCTGCAGGCGTAGCTACAAAGAAGAACATCGCGCCGATAAGAAAGTGGAGGTTCGGCAACTTCCGCACACAGACTGGACTCGTTGGAAAAGCGCCAATACTCAACCGAATACCAGAAGGATCAAGATGTTATAAAATCGACGGGCGAGCCGACGAATAAACAATACAACCGTAGTCAAGTTTAGATCAGACCAAAGAGCGATACAACCTTAAAACAGCGGTCCGATCAGCTCCCCAGGATGTGCCACTTAAAACGCGTAAAACACTAAGAGAACGGTCACATCTGGCCTTCAAATAAGATATATGAGAGGCGCAGCTAAGCTTCCTGTCAAAAACCAATCCCAAAAGTTTCGCCTTGTCTGCAAAAGGGAGAGCATCTGGGCCGAGGTGAAGAGAAGGCGAAAGAAACGCCTTCCGGCGTTAGAAGTTCACACAGACGGCTTTCTCCGCGGAGAACTTAACGCCATTTTCCACACTCCAAATGAAGAGGCGGTCAAGACAGAGTTGTAGATGAGTCCGCCGAGCACTACAGTGCGAAATCGTCCACAAAAAGGTAAGATGAAACACCAGCAGGAACGCACTCCAAAATGGGATTGATGGCCACAGTAAATAAGGTGGCGCTGAGTACCGAGCCCTGCGCCACTCCGTTTTCTTGAGTAAAAACACGAGATAAAACAGAATAAATCCGCACTCGAAAGACTGTATCTCTCATAAACTCTCGAACAAAAAGGGGCAGATGACCCCGACGATGGAGGGTACGAAGAATACCGTACTTCCAGCAAGTGTGATACGCCTTGTCTAGGTCAAAGCACACAGCAACCGTATGACTCTTCCTCAGAAATGTATCCACGATGTACGTCGAAAGCGGGATTAAGTGGTCGACCGTTGAGCGGAAGCGACGAAAACCGCACTGAACGTTGGATAGCAGATGGTTAGATTCAAGCCACCACGTCAATCACCCGTTTATCATGCGCTCCATCACCTTGCAGATGACACTGGTGAGAGAGATCGGATAACTGGAAGGGAGATGGCGATCCTTCCCAGGCTTTAAAATCGGAACGGCGGTGGCCTTGCGCCAAACGGCTGGAAAAGTACTGGTATGCCAGATGCGGTTATACACCTCCAAGAGAAAGAGTTTACCAGTGGAAGAAAGGTGCTGTAGCATTAAGGAGAGAACACCATCCGGTCAGGAGCCGACGGATTGGAGGAAGCGAGGGCCCGCTCCAGCTCCGGCATGGTGAAAATCGTTGTAACACTCGCGGTTAGAAGAGGGAAAGAGAACTTCATGTGACTCAGCCCGGGTCTTGAGAGGTAAAAACTTTGGATGGAAATGCGAAGAACTGGAAACGCCAGCAAAGGCATTGCCCAGAGTGTCAGCAACAGCTCGAGGGCAAGCGATGGTGTCATTATTAATCCGCAGCCCATGTACCGTGGAAGATGAAATTTTGCCAGCCACACGACGGAGCTTGTCCCAAACAACAGACGAAGGCGTGTGGCAATTAAAAAACTCCATAAAGCGGGGGCAGGATGTCCGTTTACTGGCCTGTATGATGCGACAAATTTGAAGTTGGCCAGATCCTCAAGTATAAGATGGCGCCGGAACACCCAAAGCGCAGCCCTACGTGCACGGATAGCGGCCCGGTATTCGGCAGTTCACCAAGGAACCGGCAATCGTCGCGGTTGAGAAGACGACCGAGAGATAGCACGTTCAGCAGCGGAGATGAAGGCAGAAGTAAGGTGTTCCACCATCTGGTCAACATCATCAAATAGGTGGAGGCTAATAATGCAAGGAATATGTTCGCTCAAGGTGTTGGAGAGGAGGTTCCACTCAAAACGATGTGCAACCTATGCTGAGCTGACAGATAAGTCCAAGTGGGAAAGGGTTTCAGTAGAATCAGGAACAAAAGTGGCTTCACCAGTATTAAGGAGAGAGAGACAGTTCTGGGTGAAAAAATCAGCAAGATGGGCTCCCCTTACACATGCCCGAGGTGAGCCACAAAGAGGATGGTGAGCATTGAAGTCTCCCAACAAAAGATAGGATGCTGGGAGCTGGGAAACAAGAGCTGCTAGGTCTGCAATAGCAAAGGGAGAACAAGGTGACATACAAAGAACAGAGGTTGAAACTAAAGTCAGGTAAACTGAGGGTAACAGCAACAGCTTGCAAGGGAGTGGTAAGCACGACAGGTTGGTGAAAGACATCTCGAATTAGAAGCATGACACCCCCATGTGCAGGAGAACCAGTTTCTGGTGGAAGGTTGAAGCACACTGGAGTAAAGCCAGGAAAAGCATGAGGAGTCCTACTGGGTGAAGTTTGGTCTCCTGTAAGCACATGACAGTAGGAGAGAGCGATTTGGTTAAAAGCTGTAATTCGTCCCTATGTGTGCATATACCATGTGTATACCACTGAACGAGGAACATTCGGAGGGAAAGGGAATGAGCTGTTTAAAATCAACTGGGCTGTGGCTGGCACTTCAACTTGGCCTTCAATTGGAGCATGGGAATAGGGCTTGCTGTTCCATTGATTCTTCGGAAGGAAGAGGCTCAGTAGAACCAGAGATGGAAGACAGTGCTTCAAAACAATTGCCCATAGTCAAAGGAGGAGAATGACGCTTAATTCAAATGTGTCCTCAGGCACCTGAGATTGGGATCTCCAAGAAGGCGAAGGAGAACTGTCCTTCAAGGTACATTGGTCACACTCAGAGGCCTGAAGGTCTTTAACAAAGTCAGTGCATTTTGGCTGAGTTTTTAATTGCGAGATTCAGTACCAACAGATACTGTTTTGTAGGCAGTGGAACTAAAAGTCTATGCTAGAATGTTGGGAGTAGTGACTACAGTGGGAACTACAGCAGTAGTTTATGTACTCACATCTCGCTTTTGGACCTGGTTTGCACCACTGAACTAAAGGTACCAAATTTCAGGAAAGAAGGCTGACGAGTAAGATGGCTTTTGCAGGCTTCAGTGAGAGATTAGCATCCCTTCACCTGCAGCTCTTGGATGGCCTTATCGTTCAGAAAGCACGGGCAATTCTGGGAAGTCCCTGGATAGGTACCCCTACAATTGACACAGCAGACATTAGATAAACAAGCACTGTCGTGGTCATCCTTTCCATACTTAACACAAACAGCAGTGGCATGTTTGCAAGATACCCTGGTGTGACCAAAGTGTTAGCACTGAAAACAAAGCATAGGTCAGGAATATATGGCAGAATATTGATAACCTCATACCCCGCCTTAAGTTTCAATGGGAGATCAAGCAGATCAAAAGTAAGGAAGAGAGTATGGGTTGGCACCTGGACACCATCACATTTAGCTTTTACATGATAAACCTCTATCACAGCTTGGTCCGACAGATAGCCTAAAATTTCTTCCTCTAACATATCAACTAAAAGAGAGGTGGTGATGACTCTCTTTGATCAGTTCAGATTACGGTGCTTCTCCACATGGATAGGATATCCATGGAGTAGTTTAGCCTTTAACAATCTGTCAAACTGTGTAGCCATAAACGTCTCAGTTAGAAGTGAACCATTTCTTAGCCATATACAAGGTTTGACAGGACCAGCAATTTTATCAAGGCCCACCTGGATGACAAAGGGGTTCACATTCAAAACACTAAGTCTCTTCCACTCTACTAATGACTAGGTACTAAGATGCTGACATTGTGGTGACCTCTCTTTCTTCATGTCCTTGTCGTTGCTTAGTGTTAGTTGAAGCCATAAAAAACGTAAATAAATTTCATCCCCCAAGGCTCCCCACCCCCACCATTCCCATTGGAATGATAGGGCTACACAGGGGATATAGCAGGCTCACCGTCCTACCTATTCACCCTGGAGTTCATTGCAATACCTAGTCCTGAACTAATGGCTAAGGGTGGATTGTTGAAGACGTGAAAGTTTTCAAGTAATTGTGTTTGTAACAAACACATTGGGTGACATGCATGAATTGCGAGTAAATTAATTTCTAATAGATCTGGAAGTTACAAAATATATAAGCATTTTCCAATAAAAAGAAAGTGCTCCCAAGTTGTAGCACTTTTATTACTTACATTCTGAGGAATGTGAGTGAGTGAGTGAGTGAGTGAGTGAGTGAGTGAGTGAGTGAGTGAGTGAGTGAATGAGTAAGTGGGTGGATGGGTGATTGGGTGGGTGGATGAGTGAGTGCATGAGTGAGTGAGCAAGTGAGGGAGCAAGCAAGATCAATCCTGGTAAGCTTTGAAAGAAAATACAGCATTCTTTAATATTTGAAGCTGATGAGACAATAGAAGATTAAGCTTATGGCTAAAGGAATGCGCAAACACAGCCTTTGGATAAAGCTCTTGTACTTTGGTCTTCAAATCATTAGCCTCACCTGCCAAAACTGCTGCACCATCATATGTTTGAGCCATAAATTTATCTTTCACTATGTTCAAGAAATGCTGGAAAACAAACCAGTTGCTGTTCTATTAGCACTTATGTGCACTATTGAAATAAATCTTTCATGGACCTTTACACTTTCAGTAGAAACATGTCTCAGGGTTTTGCTAGCTGAGAAGCACATTGATGTCACAAGTTTCATCCAGGAATTTTACAATAAATGGAGAATTTGATATTTCAGTCATTATTTCCTTGGCTATTGCATTGCTGATAACAGGAATTAAAGCGTCCAGAATTCTGTTTGATGTACCTCAAAATATTCAAGCAGATTCCAAGTAATCATTAAGTATTCTGTCATACTTGCTGAGGTAGTTGAGGGGCTCATTGTAATTTCCCTGGTTTACTGATCCCTCATCTTCATTGTGACCTCTAAACAGAAGCTCCTGCATTGCTAAGAAGCATGTGGTTGTCTATCAATGTTCCAACATCTCGTGGTCTCTCTTCACCATTTCGTTGTGGTGTTTTATATTACCAAGTAATTGTACATTCAGCTGCATTTCTATATGTACTCTACCAAAACTGCTAAGCTGTACAAAAGCACACAAATGATTCTGTGAACATTCATGTTTCATGATGGTATTGCTTAAGTTTATTAAATTCATATAGCCATCCTTATTCCTTACGGTGTGTTTGGTAGAAAAAATAGCTCATGGCTAACAAAATAACTTTTGCAAACTGTAGCTTCCTGTCAACCAAATTGTCTTTTTACTTTTCACATTGAGAAAAATTAAAATATCTTGTATGTTAATGTCCTTTCTCTTTATGTAGGGATTTAGATCCAGAGGCACTGGCTTTGGTCTACTGCACTGCACTATGTTTAACTTTCCAGAAAATCAAAGGGAACCAAAAAGGGCATTTTATAAGTTTCTGTATTACACAAGTATCACATTCCATCATGTCAAATATATCTTTAGTTCTGGGCTAATTCAGTTTACCCAAGCAAATGTGTGCTAGGTCAGGATAAGTGCAGAAACAAAACAGACATCAATACAATTTAGTTCAATGCTGGATATAATCAGATATTGCAGTGTGGATGAATCACAGAATGAACTGAAGTGAACCAGTTCTCCTAAGGATGCTTGACAATGCCTACCATATAGCAGTATTTGCGGTAGTTAGGAACTTATGCTTTCTCGGGGCCATCATGTTGTTAATTCTTGCTGATGCATTGCCTTGCAGCATATACACACTATGGGGCAGGTAGGGTGATGAAGGATGTGGCTGCCCCATACATAATCTGTCAAAGCTTCGCTATGCTTAGCAATGATCCACTGCCAGTTGAAAATTACTAGGATTGAGAGGGCCATGCTTGCGTATCAACAGTAAAAGTGTGTTCGCTCTGTTATAAATAGCTGTAAATTAAAGTTTACAGCTTTGAAGTTTGTTTTTTTATCTTGAAGTGATTGTTAGTTTATCCTTACACACATTTGAATATAATTTTAGTTAATACTGCTGTGTTTTGCTGTCTAATTTCTCCTTGAACAGAACTTAACCTAGCTCATTGCTGCATTACAAAGCCTTGTACATAGTGTGTTGCATCCATGCACATTTTTGTTTAATGGGGTATCTTAATTCCTGTTCAGGAAATATCAAACAGTAATCATGGCAGTTTAAAAACATGTGAATACACCGAACATTCAGTTAGCTACTACAGCCATTAAACCAACTGTACTAGGAATCCACCAATGGCTAGTAAACTTCATGGGACTGCAAGCAGATCAAGTGGATACTCTTCAGCTTAGCAGTAGGGAACGCTATGTGAAACTGATATCAGCAGTTTTGTACAATAATCTTATAGTTTGTTATAAAGATGAGCAAAATTTTGCATGTACCTCTGGAGAAATCACAAAAATAACTATTACACCAGATGATCAGCAAACAGTTTGAGTGTTTAACCTGCCTTCTGAGATGTCCTTCATGGTGTTAGCATAGGAGCTGAGTAAATATAGTACAGTGTACGACATCCGCAGTGAAAAATGGAGCACTTAGTATGTTCTCCCATCCAACACCGGTGTGCATGCAGTGAAAATTAGTTTGAAACATAATATACTGGCTAGTTTAGTTATTGATATGTATTTAATCACCATCAGATACATTGGTCAACCCCAAGCTTGTCATTTGTGTCATGATTAGGCTTCAGTTGCAGATGCTGTTCCGTTGCACTTTGGCTGGAAAATGGTTACATGTGTACACAATTTCACTGCTGCCTCCCCCAAGCAATGCCTGCCATTCACCCTAAGTACTTGCTTGTAAACAATATACCAGTCGGTACACTAGAAGTGCACCTATACCTAAATACATGTCCGAAGGCTACTCATGACACTACCCATCTGAAAGCAGATTGTCTGCTTCATGCCACGAGGCTACCAATAGATCCCAGGAATTGACCGGCAACTTTCAGTGAGGCAATGGGTGTTGCCACATATGCTAATGTGGTCGTCCAACAGTCATCTTCTGGTATGGCACTTTCGTCAGCAGTGAAACCATCGTCTGAGGACAATTTAGTGCAACCTGCAACTCCAAAAAGTGTCTGTCCTGCTACGCCAGAGATTCTGAGATCCATGGCAGAGTCTAGTGATGCAGAAGTGAACAACCCACCTACTCCTTTGGTTGTAAAACAAGATGTGCATGACAGGCCTGCTGTCCCCGTTCAAACTGGGATTTCTCAAGATGGATATATAGAAGTATTCAGTAATGAAGAGATAGAAGTGTCAGCTATACTAAAGTTCAGGTTTCGAGTGATACAAACCGGAAGTAGCAGCTAGGGTAAGGGGATGATGCAGATGAGAGGGGAATAGGTTGCATCATTGCCAGGTTTAGCCATGAAAGTTTAAGTTTCAGTTCTGTTTTTAAATTTTCAACAAATCTATTATCAAACGAGATGACTAAGTGTACAAGCAGTTCTATATGTAACATTGGAAACAAATGCTTTGTTTATTTTTACCGATTTCACTAAACTTTCAATTGGTTTTTGTCTGCTAAAGCACAACATGGCAACTACATACGGAGCACATGGTTGCCACATATCTATCACGTTATGTTTCATGTTCGTCTTGTTTGGAACCGAATAGTTGGAGGTTCAAGTGTGACAAAGTGTGTTAAATTATGATTATTCTTTCACATTAGTGTGCTGTATTAATAGTGAAAATGGAAGCAACGTCATCAGAATGTTATAATATGAAAAGAGTTCGTAAAACCCGCCACAATGTTGCAACACTTGTTGTTGTTAGCTAATGCTGGATTTCTGACAATGAAGTCATTAATCCTCTTGCTCTCCAATATTTTTCACTGATGGATGGGGCATTAGAAGTGGCCGGGCATATTTGAAGGTGGTCTCGATCCATTTCCTCTTGCAGATCACATAGAGGACAGAGTGGTGAAGAATATATCCCAATTCTGTTTAAATGTTTTGCCAGACAATCATGTCCTGTAATCAACCTGAAGGTTGCAACTGCTGTTTTTCGAGGATACTCAGGAATGACTGTTTGAATGTTTGGTAGTTCCCATCTTTTATTCTTTGATTTTTCATAGTAATATTTTGCAATAATTTTTTTGAATTCAGAGTTGACTAATCTTTTAGCTGCATAAAATGGTAAGTTAACTATTGATTTCTGCACATTGCCGGTACCCTTTTTTGCAAGAAAATCAGCTTTCTCATTACCACTCAGTCCACAGTGAGCTGGTATCCATTGGAAGACTAGGTGTTTTTGAAGTGCTGTTAGATGGGTAAGGATTTTCCAACATTCTATAATTGTTTGGTTTTTTGGTGACAACTTGGAAGTAATTGCTATAATTGCTGCCCTGGAATCTGAGAGAATAACTGCTTGCTGAAAATGTGAAATTCTGTACAAAAGATTTTGTAGGGCCATTCGAATTGCTTCAATTTCTCCATCAAAGTTTGTAGTTCCATAACTTAAAGATTTGTAATAGGAAAAGAGGTGACATGTGACTCCAGCACCTGCTCCATCTTTGTTTGATATAAATGATCCATCAGTATAAATATGGAGCCATTCGTGTTCTGGAAATCTAGTATGGATTGTCTCTAATGCCAATAATTTTAGAACACTAGTTGGAGTATCACTTTTCTTAACTTCTTCTGTCAGGTGTAAATAATATGTGATGTCTAATGTTTGTGTTGGATTGACTTTAGATATGAAGTTTTCCTTTGAATTAGGAAGGTATACATTCTTCTTGATGTCTTGAATTTTGGAAAGAAAGCTCTCCTGAGTCTTTAGTGTATGTGTAAAATTTCTCTTGTGCCATGTATTGAATGGGGGTCTGATCAACTTTTCGTGTTGAATAAGAGCCGCTTTTTCTATTTCATATTCAATGGGGCATTGGTTGGTTAGTATTTCCATAGCTGCTATTGGTGTGGTTTTGGTAGCACCTGTAATTAATCTCAGACTTTGGTTTTGAAAGATTTGAATCTTTTTTGTGGTTGCTGTTACAAGAACTTCGCTGCAGTAAGTAAATAATGGTTTTATATATACATTGTATGTTGTGTTAAGATGTTGCAACACTTCATGCCCAAATACGTGATGTGACGTGCATCCAGTTTGTATCGCTCATACTCTGAATTTCAGTATAGTGAGGTAACTCATGCTTCACAGAAGGCTTCTAGTTCGGTGCCTGCCCGAGATCCCCGGCTAAGATGGTAGCATAGGTAGATGGAAGTGGAGGATATCTTGACATGACAGCAACCCCAAGATGTACAACACGTGTTATGTAGTCTTCCATGTTAATTGACATTGGTTGGATTCTGGATTGTTACTTGGTTATTCTCCTCCTAGCACCATTGAGAATACATGTCTTGCCCCTTCAATCCCTGTAAGTGTTCAAATATGGGTTTTGCTTAGTATTAAGAATGTGCAACAGGTGGTTAAACAACTTTTAAGGGACTTCTTGATAAGTTATGACACAGATATTTGTTTTTTACAAGAGGTGAATATTTGTAATATGGATTTTTTGTATGGCTTCGACTGTGAAACCAATCTTGCTCTTGAGGGCACTGGTATGGCAATTTGTTTACTGCCAAGGCTTGCAGTACACAGTTTTGGATACCATCCTTCCATAAGGGTCATTTCAGCAGTACATGAAGACGTTACTTTTGTGAGCATCTATGCTCCTGCAGTATTAATCACAGACAAAGAGAAAACTTTTTTCAGCAAGAACTCCTGACAAATATTCCAGCAAGTACAACTTTTGTGCTTTTTGGTGATTATAATTGTACACTGGCACTGAAAGATCAACATGGAGCCTTTAATGGGTCCATTAGTTTGTAACGGTTGGCAGAACAAATACAACTGAAGGATACCTGGGAGCATCAGCACGGCTCCACCATCTAGTTTACCTCTGTGCAAGGACCATCAGCATCACAGCTGGACCGTATGTATATTCCAGATGAACTGATACATCTTCATTGCACGGAAATAGTCCCAGTGGCATTCAGCGATCATAATGCAGTTATACAGCCCACTGAAGGTAGGGCAACGATCTACTTTAGAGGCAGAGGCTATAGGAAACTCAACTGCTTATTGCTTATGGATGAGAAAATAATGACAGATTTCCAAGGTTGCTGGTCACGATTGAGGGACTCCTTTGTTTTCATGCCAAATAAGGCCTCCTGGTGGGTATATAGAGCCAATGCAGCCCTATGATGCTTCTTTCATATCCTGCCATCAAGCTTTGGCTGGAAGAGAAACCATGGACTTTTACCTTCAAGTACTGCACTAGTTGCACTGATGTCAGCAGCAAGAAGACAATGTCAAACAATTTGTGAGGGGTATCAAAGAGACTCAAAAAACACAAGGACTACAGGGAAACTTAGCCAGAATCCACTTAGAGGAAGTAGTGAAAGGGGAGCTTTTATCACCTGGCAAAGAAACATGAATACGGTCGCTGGCAGCTAATCACCCAACTGGAAGTTAATGGGCAGACAGTTTCCACTAAAGCCAAAATTCTTAGTGCAGTGCAGGCCTCCTACATCCAACGATTCTCCAATTCCTTGCATCTCTCCAACAACGTAGAGGTATATATGTTAAACTTTGTGCCAGATATCCTGGAAGAGTTACGGTAGCATATGACACCAATTACCAAATCAGAGGTATTGGCAATGGTCCAGGCATCAAAGCTGCATACTTCCCCAGGACCAGACAACCTGCTATATGAATTCTACATTCATTGTTGGCCCTATATCCAGAACGAAGTATTTCAAGTCTTCCAGGAAATGTGGACAGCAGAACAGCCTTCGCCACCCTCCTTTGCAGAGGAATAGTAGTCCAGCTTCGGAAGTGTACTTAGATAAAGACATTAACAGAACTATCAACAGATCATGCTATGTGATTACAACTTCCTTGCTAAACTAATTAGTGCTCATATGAAGAAACTGCTACCCTACAAGGTTAGTGAATTCTAGACGGCAGTGCATAAGAAGTGAATATTTCCACTATATTGGCTGCCTTAAGGATCTGCATTTTACATTGTGCACAAGAGCACAAGTCCGCGGCCATAATAAACTTGGACCTTGAGAAAGCCTTTGACAGTATTATTCATGAAGGATTGTGGAAATGTTTGGCTGCCTTGAAAGTGCCTGATAAGCTCTGCAAACTTATCTGAGCAATGTATGAGTTGCCTCATTGAAAGTCCTCTGCAATGGGTGTTCAAGTGCTAGAATACCAATTAAACTTTCAGTTTGATAATGTTGCCCCATGTCCATGATCCTCTTCGCATTATATGTTGATCCACTGCTTTCAACAACTACAAACTATCCTTACTGGACTCGAGGTGTAGGGCAGAGAATTGCAGCCAGAGCCTATGGAGATAATATTACTGTAGTGGTTACCACACCCCAAGGTTGTCTCTGCCTAACAAATTGTTTATAGCAATACGAGGAATGCACAGGGATGACATTTAATATGAAAAAATCCAAAATATTACCTATTGAATTACAGCCTCCTAACTTACCAGTTTTAGGAATTCTGATTGTGCAATGTATGAAGATTCTGGGTATTTATTTTAGCAACAAAAAGGTGGACATGGTGTGCTGTAGTCTCAGAGAACCAGGATGTTGAATTTGGTTCAACGCATATGGTTCTGTAACACCTTTTTTGCTGAGCAGGATTTGGTTCCTTAACCAATTTCTCCCACCAACCAAGAGACATTGCCAATGAACAGAACAGATCTTGGGTTATTTTCTCTGGATGGAAAGCTATATTGTGTTTCATGGGTTCAACTACATCTCCCTAAGGGAAAAGGTGGCTGGGGATTATTAGATGTGGCTCTCCAATCGACAGCTTTGATGATGAACATGCTCCTGCTTCCCTAAAGAATCATGGTGACCTGGTGGATATAATGCTGCAAAAAACCTACAAATCCTTTTGGAGTCAGGATGAGCATGACAAGGTGCCTCAGATGTTACATGACACATGTTATGTTTTGGACCAGTTACTAATGGAGAAAGCGAAAAATGGCAAATTTTGTATGGTGAAGGTTATTTATACTTTTCTTCATCAAGCGGCTGCTGTTACACCTCATGTACAATTAAAATATCCACAGCTGCCCTGGAAGCACATTTGGAAATGCTTTAGCCTCCTGCAGATAAAAAAGGAATGGATAGCAGTTACGTATAACATTATCAATGAAATCCTTTGGAAAATGGTCCAACATCATTAAACAGCAAGTTCAAGCCCTGGATATTTCAAGTATAACATCTCAATGAACATAGAAAAAAAGAAAGAAAGAAAAGAGAAAAAAGAGCAGCTTTTAAATAAGTTTTGGGAAACATTTTGGTTAGTTTTGTATGTAAAGAAACAATTGTGTCCTTTATTACTTGTAATCAGTTAACCTATATAAAGGTTAATATCAGTTAACCTATGTAAAGGAAAGGAAATAAAGAAGTTATATGTAAAAAGAAAATATGATGTGTTGCACTCACATGACTTTCTCTACTCTTATACTAACCATTCTTACAAACTCTTATTCCTATATCTTCTTCATGTTAGTTGAGATAAACATTTGTACAAATTATCTTATTGCTTATTTCCTTGTAGGTGCAAGCGGAATATTAGAATACAGTAGGCTGTGAGCGATAGTCAAATGGTCAAATCTTTTAAAGCTTTGAGATCCTGTTCTCTTTGCATGCTTAACATATAAAAAAATGAACAATGATGTTGCATTTCACGAAAGTTTTAAGTTTTCCAACACTGACACAAATAACAAGGAATACCTCTGAAATAGTTCACTCTACAAAAACATTTATTCAGACAAAAATTGTGTGTTTATTGAGATCTACATTTTTTGTACAGTAAGATTTTGTCTATCTCTTACGATTTACAAGTTATTCAAAAGTCATCCAGAGTAAACAGGACTACATAGGCTATAGTCAGAAAATTCAAAATATACGTTTCATTTGTTATATAAATATCTTAAATGTATGGCATATTAATAAAAATCGTTAGAGCCATTTTCAGCGGTGAAATCTCAACATTGAATTTTTGGGTGGAATACAATAGTCCTCTACTTACCAGTGGAGAAAGTAAAAATGCAGCACATACAACTGATCTCACATGTGGATGAAAAGTATCTGCTAGACAGCAGACTATAGTCAATAACAAACTTTGTTTCCAATTTAAGAGGTAGAACCGGAACTTAAAAATTCAATGCCACAACTGGGATTTGAACCACAGACCTTCCGCTTGCCGGGCGGACGCTCTACCACTGAGCTATTGTGACAAACTGCCAGAATGGCATTAAATTCTCAAGCCAGTTCGTATTTTTCCTGGTAAACCACAAAGGCAGTCTCACATCAGAGACAATTACCCCAATGGTGACTTACTATTGCAAGTACTTTATATCCCAGGATTAAATAACCTTCACATGGCATAAATAAATAATAATTACCATTTGTTTCCAATTGTTCATTTATCTTGTAGATAAAGCTTTTAATGTGGGTTACATAATTTGAAGCAATGAGAACTTGGAAGAGCAATGACATATCGGAAATCCTAATCATCAACCTTATTACAAAGGTTACTGTGCTACCATAACATTTTGAATGCTGAAATCAAAGACAAATTTTTGATGTGTGGTAAATTCCTTTGATTGCAATATTCCAAAACATGAGTGGTGAAAATGCATGAATTTAATTGATAGGGCATAAATATTTAAAATTTATATAAACAGCAGCAAGGTTTACTATTGTGTCAGAACATCACGACTGATGAATGGAATATCGCTGTTGAGGGTTTCACCATATAGGTAATTCCATACCAGTAAACAAAAGGAAATATTTTTATGAAATCTGAAGTGATTCTGAACATAAAATGGAAAAGTGACAGTAATAACAATTTTTGGTGACTAGAAATTTATATTTTTCATTTGCTGTGTAGGATAATTACTTTGTGTATTATATCAGTGGTGTCAATTGTGGCCCTGAGTGGCAATGCCACGCAGCAAGCCAGTCGCCATGCCCAGGGCTTAGCGAGCCAATATGTTAGAAACCAATTCAGTGCAGTTTTCCACATGATGCAGACAGAGAAATGGCTGCATTGGAGAGTGCAGGCATGAGTCATTCAGATTCGCCTAATTTTGTGTAGGTATTTTAAACCCAAATGGGAGAAACAATTCCTATCAAAGTTGTTGGAAAGTAGTATTCACTGTAACCAGTATCTTTCGTTAAAAAAATACAACATACTTATACATAGACATTATGAAAGTAGAGAAAGTAAATAATGCAGCAGTTCAGCTGGAGCTGATAGAACTACAATGTGATCATCGCCTTCAAGAGAAATTCGACAATTCATGCTCTGACACACTGATCGAATTCTACTAGAAGCTTGACAATAGGCATTTCCCAACTTTGATTTCCAATGCAGCAAAACCTATGATATTATTTTGCAGTACCTGCCTTTGTGAACAGGGTTTCTCTATAATGAAACTCCTGAAAACTCACCACAGAAACAGACTCTCGGATAGCAATTTGGCATCCAGTCTTAGAATCTGCCTTTGTAATGTTATTGAGCCAAATTTTTTTAAAGAATGTGAGTTCAAAAATATAATAAGTATTGTTCCTACAAATGTGTAACATTTGGTATTTTACTTAGGTATTCAGTAAGATTGTCTTAAATTCATTATGCAAATGTGTAACCTTAAAATATGCATCTTTAAGGACAGTAGTTTTCAAACAACTTATATATAGCTCTTCCCTTTAATTTTGGAGGAAATTTCCAACTCCTGTTACTAATAATGTTTTGTGTTATTTCACTTATTTGAAGATAATCCAACTAAATATTCCATTATTTATGGTTAATCATAAAAAGCTAAGAATCTCCATTTAAGGGATAACATGATTTGAAAGCTACCATTTACTTCTTGTATAAATATAGATATATCTGATGCAAATTCATATTAAAAGCACAGTTATTAATACTGTGTAATTATTCTTATTTATTGATTCATTCATTTGAAAATTTACTTTTGCATTTTTACATCTGGGATTGAAAAGTAATAAAAGCAACCATCCTTAAGAGGTATGTAAGTGCGTAAATGGTGTACTTCACAGTTTGAGAACCACTGGGTTAGGGTAGGTTTAATAATATCTATAATTCAGCCTAATCATCAGAAAGTTGCAACTATTTTACTATTTTAATCGACTTGAATAACTATGTAAAGTAGGTTTCTATGTATGGCTGAATCATTAGCAGAGTCCTGTTCTTGCTTCTGGCTAGTTAAAATAAAAGAGAATTTTATCCCATTTGGTTTTACTTTTTCCTTAATGCATATATTGCACTCATAATAAATAGTGCTTTTTTTATTCTTTTCTTATGCGCTCTTATCTTCTCTTATCCTTTTCCTGGATACTTCTTCCCTTTGTCTCCCTTTTATTGGCTACCTGAAATCACTTAGTTTTACTGTTAGTTAAACTCTATATTTAACGCTCTTCCTGCCGTGCCTCTTTAAAGAATTCCTGCCGAAAATGCCATCCATCGATCTGTTGACTGTACTATAGAGCGTGAAGTCAGCCAGCATTGACAAGCCTATTTTTGAAACATCCTATAGGGATATGCTTTATGCCATTGAAAAGGTGAAACTTTCTTCTTTCTAACAGTATCTTTCAAGAAGGACAGTTTTCTAACCATCGATGATATAGTTTGACCATGCCCAGTACTGTTCAGTTTTTACTGAGTAAAAGTGAACATAGTCAATTGCTCCTGCAATATTTTTGTGTCAGTGAGAGATGATAAAATTGTGGCACATTATGATGAGTGACATGGATGCAAATACTGACAGTGACAGTAAGAATTTTTATAGTTAGCACGTGTTGCGTTCCTTGATGCAATAGTATAGACAATATTTTTCTTGTACCTTTTGTTTATAGTTCACAAGAAAAAACTTGTGGATTTATCCAGCTTTATTTGGCAGGGTTGGGTATATCTGACTTTATTACAAATATATTGGAAATATTTATTTTTGATCAGAAATAAACATATTTCTTATAGTGCATTGTACCAGAGATTTGTTTTGCTTGCACTGACAATCTTATGACTGCCTCCGTAGCGCAGTTGGTAGCACGCTTGCCTCTGGTGCGGAGGACCTGGGTTCAATCCCCGGTACCAGCAGGAGGATTTTTTATCCCCTCTGGGAGGTCTGGTACAGGTGCACTCAGCCTCATTAGTCCCGGGGGGGCCAACTAAGGAGCTACTTGATGGAAAAGTAGCGGCCCCAGGTCGTAAAGACCGCATAACTGGCCGGGAGGGATCAGGATGCTGACCACATACCACCCTCCAGTACTGCACCCCACCAATGATGCCCATAGTGGGCCGAGGAGGAGGACACAGTGGCTGAGCGGTAAGGCTTGGCTGTTCATGGGCTGTTGTGCTGGGGCTTAGTTTAGTTAGTTGACAATTTTATAATATAATACTCTTTAAAAAATCATGTGTTGCACTCACATGACTTTCTCTACTCTTGTACTAAACATTCTACAAACTCTTATTCCTTCTTCGTGTTAGTTGAGATAAACATTTGCAGAAATCATCTTAGTTTAGTTTCTTGTAGGTACAAGGGGAATATGGGATTACAGCAGGCTCTGAGCGAGTCAAATCTTTTAAAGCTTTGAGGTTCCATTCTCTTTGCATGGCTAAGATATAAAAAAATGAATTATGATCTGCCATTCGATGAGTTTGTTTTCCAAAACTCGCACAAATAACAAGGAATATCTCCAAAGTGGTTCACTCTACAAAAAATGTATTTGGACATAAATTGTGTTTTAGCAAGATCTACTAGGTATCCCACAGAAGAATGGCTGCACATATATACTGATGGATCCTCCAAGGAAAACCTTACTGGAGCTGAGTTACGTGTTCACATTTTTCCTTTTATCATTCTGTTGGCAGAGACACAACAAATTATGATGGAGAAATAGAGGCTATACACATTGCTCTCCAACAATTATTAAATCTTCCCTTAAATAAATTTAACAAGGCAGAAATTCTTTCGGATTCTAAAGCTGCAATTCAGGGAATATGTTCAAATACTACAAAGAAGTCAACAAAAATTAGAGAATACTACAAAATGTTAACACAACTCCAAAAGGTTAATAAGACTGTTCATCTCCAATGGATTCCAGCACACTGTGGAGTAATGGGGAACGAAGCTGCAGACTCACTTGCAAAGCATGAGCATTCATAAAAGAAAAAGATGAAGTAGCAGAAAGGTTTTTGGAAACAGCGAGAGAGCAATTGTCAAAGTCTTCCCCCTTCCTGTGTGTATAATACCAATGAAAGTGGTTTCGAGTCTGAAATGAGAGCAAAAACATTATCTTTTGTTGGGGATAAACATACACAAACTGTTGCACTATTAGTACACTGATACATTCATACACTATTATGTCCACAATTAGTATGGATGGGTCTATTTTTCTTAAATTATTTGTTGTACCGCAAGAGAATATTGGCAGTTTCGGGGCTAAAGTTTCAAAGCAGATGTATACGGCCGAAAATATAATTGTGAAGGCAGTGAAATAGAGAAAAACAGATGGAAAAAACCATTGAACTGCACATTCCTCCCAGAACTACGTCAACCTTTGGCAGTAGATGTCTCTTCATCACCATCTAACAGAAATTTTGATCTAATGATAACATTCATTTCAAGGTTTTTCAGCGAGATAATATTTTAAAAGCCTAGCGTGTTGTTCTCACATGGCTTTCTTTACTATTGTACTATTTTTACAAACTCTTATTGCTCTATTTTATGTTAGTTAAAACAAACATTTGTAGAAATTATCTTATTGGTAATTTTCTTGTAGGTACAAGAGGAATATGGGAATTCAATAGGGTTTGAAATTGTGTTCTCTTTACAAGCCAAAGGATAAAAATCTGATATTGTACTCACATGACTTTTTCTACTCTTGTTCTAACCATTCTAATAAACTTTTATTCCTCCATCTTCTTCGTCTTCGTTGAGATAAACATTTACAGAAATTATCTTATTGCTTATTTCCTTATAGGTGCAAGGAGAATATGAGAATACAGTAGCGTTTCAGCGATAGTCAAATATTTCAAAGCTTTGTAACGTTTTATAAAAAATGTAGGGGGTAACATATACTATGTGATAAGGGATAGCGTGATTTGTATTAGCCGAGCTGGATCAGCGGTGAGCCTGAATAACTCTTTTCGTCTGCTATTCGTATCTTGGGTGTGGTATGGGTGTTGGAATTCCTATGTTTCGTCATTTTCAACATTATGCCTGTATGCCTCGCCTCTTGTATTTTTCCTTTGCGAGTGCCATACATTTCTGTCATTTTGAGTTCCTAACCTTATTCTCTTATGTTGGTATTGTTTATTTTCGCTAACTTCATCAAAAGATGGTGGGGTTAAGTCACGTAACAAGTAGTTCATATTATACGGCTGACTTTGGTTTTGTATATGACAGGGTTTAGTCAAATCACTTTCCTGGAGGTCAAAAATGTTACTACTATTGTCAGGTGAGTCAGTATCTGTCACAATTTTATATTCATTTACAACTTGATTTTTATTAACATTTTTTGCCTGCAATGCAATTAAAACTTGGGTTAACTTCCCAGTATTTTCTTTATCTGAATCATCTTGCATTTCATGCATATTAACTTTTGCTTCACCATTGAACTTATTAAACTCCAAACATTGTCATTGCATTTCATTACCCATCAGGGTTGCCAACATTTAAAAGTAAAACTATCGTACCAGCCACTCAAAATTATAGATTTGGATTCAAAATTATCGTACATCATAAAGCAAAATGCTATAACAATAAAAATATCAGTATAACACTTATGAAAATGTAATAGTAATGATGTTTATGGTACCCATTTACAAGATTGATGACCTCAACCAGTATTACAACTTTAGCACTTATGCTTCTTGCGCTATTCATCTGAAATTTCATCATCTTCCTTAACTGTTGCACCAGTATACAAATTTGTTGATTTAAACTGTAGCATCTTCTCGATGGCTTGCAGAGTTTCGGACCTACCACATTCTTTCATAAGGTGAGATGACCAAATAAGTCCATTTACCGTATCTAGAGCCAATCTGTTTCTAACTTTGATTTTGATTAAATTCAGTTAAAAAACTCTTTCACAAGAAGCGCTTCTGTGAGCCAATGAAATCACTGATAATAATGCAAAGGCCGCTAGTTCTTTGAAATCAGTATCTCCACCAAGGTGACATGTGTTTAACAGCACTCCAGAAACTGTCAGGTTCAGGCATGTTCTTTATTTCACACGGAGTATCACTTATTTTGAGTTTTCTACATTGATCATCAATTCTCTGAACAATGCCTTCTTCATTGAGATTACCAGATCTGGGCACACTGGCAACAAGAGGATAAAGGGTAGGATTAGTAGGATATGAAATGGTTGCCTTAGAGTGGTGGAGACAGGCCATGAGAGTAAAAGTGGTGTCGCTATTTGTGATTAATTTAATTTCTATGGTGTGACAGACCAGTGAAAATATTTCGCCAGTATCGAAATTATCGTACAACCCCATAATTATCGTATGGGTTGACAACCATGAGTACATACATTCAAATTATCGTATGCCCCCATAATTATCGTACGGGTTGGCAACCCTGGTACCCATAGTTTTAACAATATTACTTAGATTACTAATTTCATTACTATTCACCTTTTGTGCTAAATTTGTCGAATTACTATTTATCTCTTGAGATAAGTCTAACTTGGTCTCATTTTTTAATTCTGACACAATACTATCCATTTTTGAGATAATTCTAGCTTATAACTATCTATTTTTAGATTCATCTACATCATATGTTTAGTTAACTGCTGCAAACTATTTGAATCTGCCATTTGATTTTTCATCTCCATCACCAGTTTCGTTAATTACTGCAAACTTTCTTTCAATCCTAACTCTGTCTCACAAACCTTTTCCACTGATATCTCACTCTTTTCTCTCTCTCTGCTATCGCCTAATTCTTTAACATTCTCCATCTTTCCTATTCCTTAATATCATTAAATCTGTGATACAAAATTTAGCTATTTTTTCTTTTAAATTTCACATATAATTAGAACAATCTTACTTGTTAAACGTTGAACTTCACTAATTTCTTCTCTCTTCTTACTACCTCTGTTGTCTTTGGCTTTCCTTGTTTCTTCAATCTTCATGTCACATTGGCCCAATTTGAGCCTAGCATTGAAGCACCATTTTGTAACGTTTTATAATGAGGAGCGGGGTTCCAATATCCACGATGATTATTTAAAATATTTGCCCACTAATAAGCGCCATTTTGCGACGAAACTCAAACTATTTACCAACTTTCTCAATGTATCTTGGGCACGGTACAGATCAATGAATAATTAAATTGATTATCCTATAGATCCACGTTAAAATGTTTTGTTTTTATTTCAATCTATAAGCAAACAAATGACAGTCTCATGGCTAGGCGTCCTTTTCTTACATCACACTACGAGGTTCACACTTCCACAAACATGGACTACATATTAGAGGTAGAACTGGAACTTAAAAATTCAATGCCACAGCTGGGATCTGAACCACAGACCTTCCGCTTACCAGGCGGGTGCTCTACCATTGAGCTACTGTGACAAACTGCCAGAATGCCACAACTGGGATTTGAACCACAGAACTTACCGGGCAGCTGCTCTAACCATTGAGCTATTGTGACAAACTGCCAGAATGGCATTAAATTCTCAAACCAGTTCGTATTTCTCCTGGTAAACCACAAAGGCAGTCTCACATCAGAGACAAATTACCCCAATGGTGACTTACTATTGTAAGTAGGTACTTTATGTCCCAGGATTAAATAACCTTCAGATGGTAATTATTATTTATTTATGCCAACAAACTTACTGTTGGTGTTTTTAAACACACAAGCCGCGTGTGGGCAAAGTTTAAGAGGTAGAACTGGAACTTGAAAATTCAATGCCACAACTGGGATTTGAACCACAGACCTTCCACTTACCGGGCGGCTGCTCTAACCATTGAGCTATTGTTACAAACTGCAAGAATGGCATTACATTCCCAAACCAGTTCGTATTTCTCCTGGTAAACCACAAAGGCAGTCTCACATCAGAGACAAATTACCCCAATGGTGACTTACTATTGTAAGTAGGTACTTTATGTCCCAGGATTAAATAACCTTCAGATGGTAATTATTATTTATTTATGCCAACAAACTTACTGTTGGTGTTTTTAAACACACAAGCCGCGTGTGGGCAAAGTTTAAGAGGTAGAACTGGAACTTGAAAATTCAATGCCACAACTGGGATTTGAACCACAGACCTTCCACTTACCGGGCGGCTGCTCTAACCATTGAGCTATTGTTACAAACTGCAAGAATGGCATTACATTCCCAAACCAGTTCGTATTTCTCCTGGTAAACCACAAAGGCAGTCTCACATCAGAGACAAATTACCCCAATGGTGACTTACTATTGTAAGTACTTTATGTCCCAGGATTAAATAACCTTCAGATGGTAAGGTTATTTAATCCTGGGACAAAGTACTTACAATAGTAAGTCACCATTGGGGTCATTTGTCTCTGATGTGAGACGCCTTTGTGGTTTACCAGGAGAAATACGAACTGGTTTGAGAATTTAATGCCATTCTGGCAGTTTGTAACAATAGCTCAATGTTTAGAGCACTCGCCCGGTAAGCGGAAGGTCTGTGGTTCAAATCCCAGTTGTGGCATTGAATTTTCAAGTTCCAGTTCTACCTCTTAAACTTTGCCCACACACGGCTTGTGTGTTTAAAAACACCAACAGTAAGTTTGTTGGCATAAATAAATAATAATTACCATCTGAAGGTTATTTAATCCTGGGACATAAAGTACCTACTTACAATAGTAAGTCACCATTGGGGTAATTTGTCTCTGATGTGAGACTGCCTTTGTGGTTTACCAGGAGAAATACGAACTGGTTTGAGAATTTAATGCCATTCTGGCAGTTTGTCACAATAGCTCAATGGTTAGAGCAGCTGCCCAGTAAGTGGAAGGTCTGTGGTTCAAATCCCAGTTGCGACATTGAATTTTTAAGTTCCAGTTCTACCTCTTAAACTTTGCCCACACATGGCTTGTGTGTTTAAAAACACCAACAGTAAGTTTGTTGGCATAAATAAATAATAATTACCATCTGAAGGTTATTTAATCCTGGGACAAAGTAGTTACAATAGTAAGTCACCATTGGGATAATTTGTCTCTGATGTGAGACTGCCTTTGTGGTTTACCAGGAGAAATACGAACTGGTTTGAGAATTTAATGCCATTCTGGTAGTTTGTTACAATAGCTCAATGGTTAGAGCAGCCGCCCGGTAAGCGGAAGGTCTGTGGTTCAAATCCCAGTTGTGGCATTGAATTTTTAAGTTCCAGTTCTACCTCTTAAGCCTGCTATGGCGTTGAAATTTTCAGTGTCAATCTCCCTTTTCTAAGATGAAAATTATTTACCAATTCTGTTCTACACATTTTAAATCTTCTATTGTTCCCTTTGGTTAGAGCTTTCTTGTCCCAAAACTTACATTTAACTTAAATTGTCAGAGTCCTAAATTCTTTCCCCTTCCCCTTTGAGTGTACATATTTTAGGATATTTTATACACTCACTGAGGCTTGAATTTGATGCTAATTTGGCACAATTTATTGTAGCATGTTGCACTTTTCAATATAACTTTGTTTTCTCTGCATATGTTTTACTTTTCCACCCTTTCTCACCCATTCTCAAAACACAGACATAGGCACCACAGTAAAGATTGAAGTTCACCAGGTTTCTGGTTTACATGTAAAGCACCCTAATTACCATGCCAAAGATTAGCAAAATATTCTCTTCTTTGTTTTCTTTTTAAGAAAATGATTCAGCGACATCTGCATTCTCTGTCTGTTATTATTTCCCTAACTAGTAACATATACTTCAGTTCTCCTGCCTGACAGTGATGAGTAGGGCTCGGAAGTTCATGCCCTAAAAAACACTGAAATATGCATACAAATATGCTCTTAAAAACTTGAAAATATGCCAAGAAATATGCACTATTTAATTAAAACAATTGGAGTAGACAAGACGAGTTAGTATAAATAATAAAGTTACCATATATAAATTGCAGTTCACAACCAACTCTTTGCACAAATTTTCAACTGTAAAACGTCTGTTGTCTCGCAAAACACTTTTGTAACATGAAAAACTTTTTCCATGTTGCAAGATGTTATCGGGGCATACTTAAATGATGTTAACTGCTTCACAGAGAGAGTCAAGTCTGAAGGAGTCTCTTCCGGCAGGTATCTCCCGTCACCATTATGAAGGGAATCTTCTGCTCGTCGTCACTTTGAAGGGTCAGTATGATGAATTCTTTTCTCGTATAAAAGATCCGGCTAACTCTTTCGATGAACTGCGATGACTCTTTCTCTCCTATCTCGGTCGTGGTACGGGTATGAAGTATGTTCACAATTTACAGCTGATAATTTTCCTTGGGACGCGACCCCCGCGAAAATTATATGTTACGTCGATGTATTAACTTTTAGTCTTTCTAATGAGATAGTCTTCTTTGCTCTGGAGGCCACAATTGAAATAATATTAGTGTATTTATTATCACAATTTTATTCGTTAATATATATAACATTTACAATGAAGACAAAAGTTAATCGCACTAGGCCAACTGCAAACGATATAATGCAAACAATCAAACAATGGGAAACAAAACACTCCAACACAACACCTACCATAACTAATAATACTGCATCAAATGCCCCTCATCACAGTATATGCAACTAATTCTATTTTGGGAAAATTGTTTTCAGCCATACAATGTTGCATGTACTGTGATGATCTCCCCACAACAATGTAATTGTACAACAATATAACAACTGTGTTGAAAAACATGTCATCGTTGAATACAAAAATATTTTCTCTTGACAATGTTTCGATTTTTTTTGCAACTTTCAGGGGTTCTATGCCCCTCCCCACTAAAATTTGTTTTATGATTTTTCTTATAATTGATTGTCACGTCACTTTGACATATCTATTTCGGCATCTCGGTAGGGCTTAAGCATAGTCTTGTGGTACTTGCCTACCTTTTTGCCGTTACTACCCTCAAGTTCATATGTATGATCTCCAAATTTCTCCGATATCCTGAATGGTCCTTTGTATAATAGATTCATTCGCCTATATATCTTCTTGGAGGCTCTTGACAAATTAAACTGTCTAATGAGGACTTTATCACCGACTTCGGGATTCCATTTTGCTTCATACCTCTTGACTTGAGATGCCCTTTTCTCGGCTTTCTTCCTTATCCTGTTGAAGGCTTCGATACATTTTTCTTCTTCCCGAGGTACATTAGCTTCCCTCTTGATAGTTGTAATGGCTTTAAGTACTAAAGGTTTGGGTGGTTTGCTCGTCATTAGTTCGTAAGGAGCAAATCCAGTGGTGGTATTAATCGTATGGTTCAATATATCTTCTATCACCTGACAGTATTTGTACCATCCTCGGTGATTGGCATGACACAGTATCCTGAAATATATTCCTAAATCACGCATAACCCTCTCACATGGGTTACCTTGGGGATAGTATGCCGAAGAGTTATATATTCTTATATTATTGCTTCGAAGGGCTGTAGTAAACACCTTGCTTTTGTGAACGGTAGCATTATCGGATAAGATAGCTTTTATATGACCATATTTTGGAATCCAATCCTTTAGGATTCTGTTCACGCAAGTCTGACTTTTGATGTTTCTAACTGGGTATAATCGGACAAACTTCGAGAAAATATCAAACATAACGAAGATGTACCTACAGTTATACTGGGTAGCAGGCATTTCACCATGTGCATCAATAGCAACCAAAGCGTTCCTTTCACTCCTTATTACTGATTGTGGAGCACAGTCATATTTAATATTTAAGGGCTTTGCTTTTTGACATAGCTCACAGGCCACAACGAATTTTCTCACCTTCCGGTCGATTCGTTTGAAATATAGGTGTTCTTTGATAGCTGTGGTTGTCTTCTCACATCCTGGATGCGCGAGATTATTGTGAAATGTCTCTATCACTTCACGCTCCAACTCCTGAGGCACTATGACCTTCCATCTTTTCTCAAATCGCCCATGGAGTTTATATAAAACACCATCATGTTTAGCGACCGTTCCTCTGTTGTCGTATATACCTGGAGCCGTTTCCCAAAGATCCCTTAACAACGGATCTCGTTGTTGCCACTCGGTTACGTTCTCAAACTTGCTGGAAAGTTTTCGGCTATATCCCAAATTCAACACCATGAGTTTAACCTCATTCTGTGGGTGCGACAATGTTTCGGGAATCTGTTTTTCCAACGACTGTCTGGAGAGCAAATCACTAAAAACATTCTCCTTCCCAGGTATATGATGGATGTCAATATCATGCGATGTAATTTCGTGTATATATCTGGAAATCTTTGAGCTAGTCAGCTTGCATTTCTTTATGAATGACAAGCTAATATGATCTGTGTACACAATGATTTTAGCATTGTACACGTACTGACGGAACTTCTGTAGTGCAAAGTATATTGCTCCGATTTCTTGCTCAGTAATACAAGCATTTGCCTCGACTTGGTTCAGCGATCGGGAAGCTGTAGCGATGACATGGCTATTGCCGTCTCCATCGACCTGTGTTAAGACACCTGCGTAAGCCTGTATGCTTGCGTCCGTGTATAAGTGATAAGGAGCGTCAGGTATTGGCCTTTCCAATAGAATTGTGTTGTTAAACAAGTCTTTAACCTTCATAAATGCCTGCTGATGTTCTTCGGTCCATTTCCATTTATTATTCTTTTTCAGTAATCCCCTCAACGGACTGAGTTCTTTAGCATAATTTATTATAAATTTGCTCTCGTATTGGAAGATTCCTAATAATCTTCTCAGTTGTTTGGTATTCTTTGGTGGAGGGATTGCCTGAATAGCTCTAATGCGGTCCATATTCGGAGTTATTCCCGCTTCAGTCACCACGTAACCAAGGAACTCTATCTCTTTAGTCAGAAATTGTGACTTATTAAAGTTTATGGTCATACCGCTCTCATAAAATTTCGAAAAAATATACTGCAAGTGTTTTATATGCTCATTATAATCATTATCATAGATCAAAAAGTCGTCTATGTATTGAATTGCGAAGCCTTCTATAGTATCATTGAATATGTTATGAATAGCACGAAGCAGGGCACTACCACTGGTAGACAAACCGAAACCGCAGGTTTTGAATTGATAAATTTTTCCATTAAAACAGAACCCAGTGTACTTTCGCACAGTTTCATCCAATGGAATTTGCCAGTAAGACGACACCAAGTCCAATTTTGAAAAATACTTCCCGCGTTTAAGGCTAGCTAAAACTTCATCTACGCCTCGCGGTCTGAAATGGTCCGGTTGCGTTAAAGAGTTAATCTTTCTGGCATCAATCGTCATTCTTAATGAACCATCGGATTTATGAACCCAACATAGTGGATGGAGGTAGGGTGTATCAGATATTTCTATAATATCATCTTCTAACATTTTATTTATTACCTCTTTTGCTTTGTCCTTTATTGAGTTTGGAATGGGCCGGCTTTTATGGGAGTAAGGGGTAGCATTTTCCACTTTAAAGATGTGGGTGTACTTGTTGCACAGACCGGGTTTCGAACTGAATACTTCTCGGTTCTTGACTAAGCACGCTCTCAGTTGATTCTTTTGTTCTTCATTTATATTGTGCGCATTATTCACTTTTTCGTTCAGCGTAGCCATAAAAGATTCTTCTTCTTTCTTTTTATCATCTCTGACGACATCCAATCTGTATACTCCGCAATCATCTCGCAGATGGAGATTCTCTCCTCGAACTCCGCGAACATTATTATTAAACAAATCAATTTCGACGTATTTTTGTATATCATCGCAGTCGTCTTCTTCATTTGCACTTACTTTTTCGTCGTCGTACAATATAACATTCTCTACAAAAAAAATCTTCCATTATTAACATCGTCGAAATCCTCGTTCGCTTCAATATTTTCACCTTCTAACAGTCTCACTATTCGCGTGTTTTCACCATCTTTAACGCGTAGTTCATGCTCTTCGAAATCGATGATTGCTTGCCAGTGATAAAGTAAGTCGTTTCCAATAATAATTGCTCTTGCCAAACGCTGAATAACTAATGCGACAAAATCAAATTTCCAACCATTTACATGTGCTTTAACTAACATTTGATATTTCACCCGATCTCTCTTTTTACCGATCGCTGTACTACAATACACATTGTTTACGTGCAAGTACTCTATCTTGTTTGAGGATAATAATTCCTGGAATAATTCCTCTGAAATTACCGATGAGCTTGCCCCAGTATCTATTAACACAGTGAAGCTACGGTCCCATATATTTAACTCAATTTGAGGTGGATTGACTAACTCTTTATTGGACTTTACTGGGTTAATTTTGTTGTCGGTGATTAAATTTACGTGAATTTTGCCCTGTGCCTGCACCATCAAATCATTTTCCAAGGCATAAAATGATTTCGGAATTAATTTCCCTGATTCTCATTCGTTTGATTGTTACTTGTTGATATCGTGCCAGTATTTGTTTCTTGATTCTGTGTTCTATGAAAGTCGCGATCATTCCTGCGTTCGACGCTTTCCTCCTCGAACCTAGGCACTTGGGTTACATTTTCCTGATAATTTGTACTATGATTTCTCGGATCGTAGCTTCCATTCCACCTACGATTGTAATTTCTGTAAAACCGGATGTGATTAATTTGACTGGTTCTTCCACACCCTCTGGTATCGCCACCATAATCATGATTACATCTCTCGTATCGCGGATTTTGTCTGTCTCGCGGTATAGGACCTCTGTAATTCGATCTTACATCAGGACGTCTATTTGTTCTGTAGTTTTCACCATTATTTTGGTGTGTTTCATCTCTCACACCATTTCCCTGGTTCTCATTCGTTGTTGGAAAATTATTTCTAAGACGTTCTAATTGCGTTCCTTGATTCCTACCTTGGCCACCTACAGCGCGCTGTCCATTTTCATATCGCTGACTGGAGTTAGTCTCTTGGTAATTATTCTGTGCCTCGAACTCTGCCAATAATTCAATTACGTCCGAAAAATCAACCGGTTTCGCCACGATCAGATTATTTCTTATGTGCGGTGGATAATGGCGAATAAGTGCTTCAATAACCTCCTGTTCACTCAACTGAGGTTGGAGTAGTTTCGATTTGTTCGCCAGTTTCAAAAAATACTCCATCATTGAAATACCACGTTTACTGTCATAATGTCCGGTAGCCAGTTCGACTTTAATGTGGTTTTGACGTCCCGGTCCCCAAAATCTATTTATAAAAAGGTTTCGAAACATACTATATGTTTCGTGAGATGCCAAAGTTAGTCTTAACCATTCCAATGCGTTTTTCTTAAGACAGCGTTTAACCACCATCATTCGTATCTCGTTCGGAATTCGTTTGATGCTAAAATAATCCTCCAGTTCTTTTATGAAAATTTTTGGATTGTCACCGGCTTCTTCGTCAAATGACGGAGGGGTTAGGTCATGGAACAAGTGACTAGCGTGACAATTATGGTTTTGACTAGGGGAGTGCATTGGCATAGCTAAATCATTCTCCTGAAAGTCCGCCATATTACTGTTATTGTCAAGTGCATCAGTATTGGTCATATTTTTGCATTCACTCACAAATTGATCATGATTGTCATTAACTCTATCAGCCTGTAGAGCAATCACAACTTGGGAAAGCCTTCCTGTAAATTCTTTTTCCTTTGTAACCGTTTCATTTATTCTATTTACATTTACATTGGCTTCCTCCTTCACTTTATTCAATTCTTCTCGCTGTGACTGCATCTCAGCGCTTATACCCTTTACAACATTTTCTAAACTATCAATTTTTACATCAATGTCATTTGTTTTGACCTAATTCCATCTTGATACATTTTACAACTCTGTTCTACCACGACTATCTCTGTTCTCAATTCATCTCCTACCTTTGCAATTTTTGCATTCTGTTCTGCTAGTTTTTCATCAAATTCTTTACTTAATTCAGCTTTCATTTCTACCACTGTCTTCTCCTGTCCTAACTTAACTTCATTTATCAATTCTCCTAGCCTAGCTATTTCTACTGTGTTTGATTCCTGTCCTAATTTTATCACGCTTACTAACTCACCTAATTTAGCTATATCATTGTTACTTGATTCAATTCTTTCTGTACATTCCTTCTTACATAATTCAATTTCTTGTGACAATTTATTTATATTTCTGGCATTATCCTCCTTCAAATCTGCTACATTTCTAACACTATCCTCTCTTAGTTTTGCTACATCTGCTTTTAGTTCTGTTACATTTCTAACAAAATCTGCTTTTATATCTGCTGTATTTTTGTTCATCGCTTCCAATATTTCTTTCAATCCTATTTCAGATTCCTTACATACTACATTCTTTCTACCTTCTACTGATAACTTATCACTCACTTCCCTCTCTACACTATCATTATCTTTCTCAACTTTTTCCATCTTCTGTACAATTTTCTTATTGCGTAGTATCATAAATTAGTACTAGTCTTACTTGAATTCTGGAGCACAAGAAAAAGGATACTCCGTCAAAATGTCTTCTTTTCACTCTTTGTCCAGGTACATATTTTTACTCTATACACCTGTATTCGAGCCGTCGCGCGTCTGGGCGCCAGTATGAAGGAGTCTCTTCCGGCAGGTATCTCCCGTCACCATTATGAAGGGAATCTTCTGCTCGTCGTCACTTTGAAGGGTCAGTATGATGAATTCTTTTCTCGTATAAAAGATCCGGCTAACTCTTTCGATGAACTGCGATGACTCTTTCTCTCCTATCTCGGTCGTGGTACGGGTATGAAGTATGTTCACAATTTACAGCTGATAATTTTCCTTGGGACGCGACCCCCGCGAAAATTATATGTTACGTCGATGTATTAACTTTTAGTCTTTCTAATGAGATAGTCTTCTTTGCTCTGGAGGCCACAATTGAAATAATATTAGTGTATTTATTATCACAATTTTATTCGTTAATATATATAACATTTACAATGAAGACAAAAGTTAATCGCACTAGGCCAACTGCAAACGATATAATGCAAACAATCAAACAATGGGAAACAAAACACTCCAACACAACACCTACCATAACTAATAATACTGCATCAAGTCTCTTGGTGTGACAGATGGTTTTCTTTCGAGGATGTGTCGAATATTACACATCTGTTTGTAACCAGAATTTTTTGAAATTACATAATTCACTTTCTCTTTCAATTTTTGTCCTATGCTACCAGGAACTGAACTTAGATCACATATTGTTTTTTCAAAGACAGTGATTCATGCAAAGGAGGTCCTAGAGCTTCCAATGCTGTTATGGCTGTTGGTCAGAAAGAAAAACGGGCAGATATGAAACCAAGATTTTCTTTTAACCCGGTACCTGACAGAATATTTTGCACAGTTTCTATTGATGAAGCTTCTTTTGAGTCCAATGAATTAACAACCTCTACGACAATTTTTATGTGCTCAGCATAATATAAAACTGCACCGACCCATGTTCCCCATCGAGTTAACACTGGTGCAGGAGGAAGTCGGATATTAGGTGCTGTTGATCTAAACAACTTAACTCATTTGGGAGATTTAACAAAAATTCTCTTTGTACTGGACACAAATTGATCTACCAATGGGAAAGAATCACGCATTGTCTCAGAAATGTGATGAGCGTGTGCCAAACAAGTTATATAAATGAAGTTAGGAAAAACACATTTCAGATACCTTTCAATACCTGCATCAGTAACAAATAAAAGTAATCCGTCGTATTTGATTTCACATGGACATAGTAATTTCAAAGAGTCCATCACAAACTGGGTCACAGTTACATTGTCAGTGGCCGACAATTCACACACATTAAGAAACTAAGGTGTAGTCTTTTGTTCATTGTTTAAAGCATCCACGATTATATTAGCAATAGAACGGCACTCAGAATCAGGGGTTTCAACATACAACCACACAAACTGATCCGCTAAATCATTTTGTATATTTGACAATACATTATTGTAACAATGTCCTACATAAGTCTTAGGCAGTTTACTTTCTTCAGGCACATGTTGAGTGTACTTGGCAAGAAGGTTTTTAAATGTCCGATTATTCATTTTGAACAACGGAATATCAGCAGCTAAAAATGCTTGGTACAAGTCATAGGAAAATTCAGTAACCCTACTTCCTAAACACTACTAGCTGTGTTTGAACAAGTTCTTTGTTTGCGAGTTTTGTGATTAAATTCTCCTTATCTTTTGCTGTGTTTATGTGCTGAACTATTCGAAACCTTTTCTCACACCTCCACAAAACAGTACGCTATTATCTGTAGATATTAAATCACCCGAAAACTCTTTCTGCAAATGAATTAATCTAGCACTCGAAGTTGGTTTATTTTCGGCATTTGAAAAGGTTTTATACGCCTAATTTAATTTGGTGGGAACCAGTTCACAACACTTATGTTTGAAGACCACGACACAACTGCTGGTGGGCAGGCAAGCGTTGCTATAATCGTGCTGCTCAAAATGTTGACCTGCACTTTATCTTTGTTAATATAAACCTCTAAGATAACTCACTGATCATTCTCTATGCACATACATATAATGAAAGGATGGAAACAGGGGATTCACTGCATGACAACATGACTCAGATCTCGCCACCTCGCGAGTTGCATCGTCATGTGCAATACTACCAATATATTATCCAGATATTGAAATATTATGCATTTATCAAAATCAAGAAAATATGCTGTTATATGCACATAAAATCATGTCCGAACAACTGAAAATTCCATAACTCGTGCACATCATGTAAAAGCATACATTTTTAACCCCTATGAAAAAACATGCAAATGCATGAACTTCGCAGCCCTAGTGATGAGTGAAACATTAGCAAATTACCTGCATTGAAAGTAAGCATGCTTTCCTATTAGTATTCTTTGACTTGTTAAAGAAGTTGTCTTGTTTGTTGTTTTGATGTATATATTAGAGGTCTGCACGGGCTCGGGCCAAGCTCTCGGGCCTAATTTGAAAAATGCTTGTCGGGCTTGGGCCGGGCTCGGGCTGGGCTAGGGCCTGAAAATTAAGGGAATAAACAACTAAAGATGGATTTTTAAATTTCTTCAGCCAAGTTAGCTGAAAATTTATTTTCAATGCTGTCTTATACCAGCATTAGAGGGTTTTGAATTTTAGTATGATATATCCTTCAGTTTCCGAGTTACGAAATGTTGAATCCGGATTTTATTATGTTATGCCAAGTGCTCTACAAGGCAAAATTAAAAAAAATGCCTATTTTTAAGGTTCTAGTATATTTATCTGATTATAATGTACAAATCTGCCATATAAATTTGTTTTATTAGCCTCAGCTCAAAAGACAATTTTTAAACTTTGTCGCTTGAAATTTCTACTATAAAGTTTTATAAGCTGCAAGTTTCTTTAGTAACTCAAAAGCGTTCAAAAGAAAAAAAAAGTATTTGACAGATGTACTTGATTGTGTTTTGGGACTGATGCGAAGAATTGCATGAAAACTGCATCGCGATCGATTGCAGTTTTCGTTTCAAAAAGTGAATATGGTGAAAACATAATTTTCAAAAACCTTAAATTTTAAAATGAAAAACATTGCAATTCTGCATTTTTAGGGTACATTATGTAACTACAAGTATTTGTAATATAAAAACTCAAAACACATTTTGAATTTGAGGTTCCTAGTATTTTTAAAGTCATGAAATACAAATGTGAAGTTTTGCGAGATTTGTGCTAAATTTCAGTGGTACATTCACTTAGGAGGCAAAAAATGATCATATTGATCATATTTATTTTTCACCTATGTTGAAATGGCGAGAATTACACAATTACCGCAGCATTTCTTTACTTGGAATTCTAAATGATTATTCTGCTGACACATTTCAAATGCTGCTATTGATGCTAGTCAAAGCACAGAATGAGAGGGTTTGCAACTATATTATTTCTCACTACTCGGCTGCAATTCAATCCTTTTACTCATTGCACGTATACAATCTTACACTCTTATCTGGAAGTGCCATGCTATCTTAAGCTACTCTGCTTCAAAGACAAGAAGTTCTCATTTAAACCGACATTCGTGTAAAACTTCCACTGGGCAAAGTAAAATTCAGAACTTTTTTATGCAGTCTCAGTCTCGGCTTCCTCAAACGTCTAAAGATGAAGTGACTAAAGTATTTGTTTCTCTTTGTTGCAAAGACTTAAGACCGTTCGATATTGTGAAAGGTGCAGGATTCCTGGAGTACTCTCAGATTTTGATTAACATTGGTGCTAAGTATGGTAATGTGAATGCGAAGGACTTGCTGCCCCATCCTACTACAGTATCTTGCAGCGCAGTGAAAGAAGCTGAAATGTTGCGAAAATCACCCATTCCTACAGTGCAAATGATGATGGATAGAAGAGAGTGTGCTGCCACAACAGATATATGGACTGATGAATACAAACATATTTCATATATTACTCTCACTGTTCATTTTGTTGACTCAAATTGGACTTTGTGCAGCAAAGTGCTTTTTACAGCAGAATTTATGCATGATCGCAAAACAGCAACAAACATAAGATTAGAACTCAACAAACAATTAACGTAGATGGGGTTGCGACAAGGCTGCTTGTCTCGATTAGTGTTCGTGACGGACCAGGGTAGTAACATAGTGAGTGCCCTTCAGAGCTGTACCAGATTAAACTGTTCTTCTCATCTGCTGAATACAGTACAGAGAAATACATTCAAAAAAGAGCTTTTGGAGCAACGACTTTCACATGTAGAAATACTGACAAACCAGATTAAGGAAGTGGTGAGATACATGAAACACACAGGACTAACGCAACATTTGAAAACTACCCTTCACCAAGAAACTGAAACTAGATGGTACAGTAGGGTTGACATGTACAAGTCATTTGATGCAAATTACAATGATATTGAAAATATTCTAATAGAGCGACAAGAGGAAGAAAGAATGTCACATGTTCAGAAAAGAGACACTGAAAATGCTTATAAACTTTCTAGAACCATTCAAGGAAGCTTCTCTCCAGCTAGAGGCCGACACATATCCCACATTGCCACTTGTTTTGCCACTGCGGTCCAGTTTATTAAGACACCTCTCACAGAATGATCCCACTGACACAGATGATGCTCTGCAGTTGAAACATATTGCATTAAATCTGCTTGAAGATAAGTTTGCTGTTAACAGTTTCCATAAAATTGCTTGCTTTCTATGGCCTAAAATTCGCCAATTGAGAATGCTTCAACACTCTGAGAAAGAAGATATAAAGACGGAAGTGCATTCCTTAATACATAAGTTGAAAGCTGAAGAACAGAATTTGTCATCTCAAGAACCATCTTCTTCAAAACAGACTATACTGACTGAAGATAAACACACCGGTTCTCATGTACCTGTCAAAAGGCAGAAAGTAGTGGATTTTTCTTGCTTTGAAGATGAAGACAATGCAAAGCAAAGTGAGACTGATGATGAAGTGCTGAAATACTTAAAGCAAAATTGCGGTTCAGTGAATATAGAAGATCTATTGGAATGGTGGAAAACTCATGCACAGGAATTTCCATATTTATCAAAGGTAGCGAAACAGTTTTTGTGTATTCCAGCATCAAGTGCGAGTAGTGAAAGGAATTTTAGTGCAGCAGGGCTACTTATTCAAGAACCTCGAACTAACCTGAGCAGCCAGAGTGTGGATGCCATTCTCTTTCTGCACGACAATTTGGATCATTAAACATGGTGAGTCCTTAGGCCAATAACTTATAATTAACGTTTACTTTGATTTAAAACATGCACAGGCATGCACATATCCATCATAGAAATCATTATAAGCAGAGACCGGAACTTAGGCGGAATGCCTTTTTAAATGCGTCAAATTTATCTTCAGTTTGAAAGTGAATCTGTACGAATTACACCTTTGTGATTGAAATGCCACAGTTTTATGTTGCCTTTTTCTGCCTTTTTAGTATGTCTATTTTACAAAATAAATGCTTTTTGTTGCCTTTATGTCATTATGTATTTATTAATTATTAAACATTTTCTTCAGGTACATTATATTTCAAGAACTGTTAGACCGTGACAATGAAAGTTACTTCGCCGAATGTATATTATTGTCTTTAAGTTGCAGACAACAAAGGCGTCCCTCATTCAATTCATTATTTTAATGTACTAACGTTATTTATGCAGGTACCCAACATTCCCTAGCGTAAATATTTGAACAAAAATTGGATTTTAGCAAATAAATAAATAAATAAATTAATTAATAATAATAATAATAATAATAATAATAATAATAATAATAATAATAATAATAATAATAATAATAATAATAATAATAATAATAATAATAATAATAATAATAATAATAATAATAATAATAATAATATTCTCAATAACTGCAGGATAATTTTGTTCAAAAGAAAATTGCACAAACGGGCTCGGGCTGGGCCCGGGCCATGGCCTATAGACTATTCTCGGGCTCGGGCCGGGCCCGGGCCATGGCCTATAGACTATTCTTGGGCTCGGACCGGGCCCGAGATTGGTTGGTGCTGGGCCGGGCCTAAGAAAGTCGGCCCGTGCAGACCTCTAGTATATATGCATTTTATTGAAATATTTGACAAATCCCCAACTGAGCTGATTTGACTTAAGTGTTGGTCATAAATGCAGTGAAGTTTTCTATACTTAAACCAACAGCAAAATTACCTAAAGATAGTTTTCGGTGAACATATTTTCTTTTGATAAACCAGTACAATAAACAAAAAATTACATTTTAAAAATCAAAATATTTATTTGCCCATATAGCTTACAGACTGATATCACTTACTTGAATTACGATTAGCAACAGTGACCCAAAAGCCAAAAGGGAAATAGTAAGATTACCACTTCACTGGTTCAGCACGAGTCTAACCTAGTTCAGCTAAAAAGATCCAAGCACCAGCTCCATGTGCTACCATCTAACCGCAGTTTCAAAGATAGCTAATACAAGATTTTACCATAAAAAGATTTAACAACTAGATGAATATCTGTTTAGGATTTTGGGGCTTGGATCACTATTGCTAATCAAACTGTAATTGAGATATTGTGGAACATTTAAGAATTCTTTAAAATCATTCGTTCACGATTTAGATAATAAATACTCTATACAAAATGCATTACAATTTATTTGATTAGGCTAATGTGAATATGTAAACATTTGATGACCTTTATGTTCTTATGACACTAATGTATGGAGAGAAAAAAAGGACTATTCTGAATGCACATGAGAAAGTTCATTCATCAGTATAATGGAATGTTTTAGTAGCCACCTCTGAAGCCAAAACCACCTGCTCCTCCTCCTCTACCCCTCCAACTGTTATAACCACCGGCACCACCACCCCCTGCTCCTCCCCCCCAGCTCCCACGTCCACCACCATAGCCACTGCTGCCATTGTTATTTCCAAAGCCACCTGTAACAAAAAGAAAGCCATATTACTTGCCAAATAATATTTCCTCACAGCATTATAGTTTTATTTGAAATATACAGCAACCAATTTCACCGAGATGTTGACAATTTACTTATCTAGGCTGTGCTGCTCAATCTAATCATATAAATCTGAAAAGAAAGTTCTGAAATGAATAAAAACAGTGGTTGCTGCATAAAATTCAACTTATTCATTTTTGAGATATGCAGTATCCAATGCTGTAACATCTCTTCTACAATACATTGCTTGCTATTGCAGTGTCAAACAGCTGCAGTAAGCATATGCTATGGTTTAATCCTGGTTATAAAACTGACCTGGAATCAACACCTGCAAATATTGCCTGCCATAAGAACTTTTGTAAAAACATGGGAACTTAAACCATTGCCTATACAAAGTAGCAGTAAGTCCAATAATTATTTATGGTATCTTAGTTGGTGGAGGTATTTAGAAGCACCCTACAATTGCTATAGAGATGCTCCTGAACTTGTTTCAGCTTTATGTCAAAACAATGAAATTGCAGAGACAAGAATTAATCATAACTTCATCTTTGACAATGGAAAGTGATCAGATGTTCCCGAACTATCCTTTGATGTATTTAAAATTACACTTGAATGCCATCAAGGAAATATGCTTTAATTGCCTGGAAGCCTCGTCTGATTCAGGAATAGAAATTTATGCAAAGCAATAATGTCCATAATTTATGTCCCTTTAGATGGCTGTCACACTGTTTCAAGCTAGACTAAGTCACAGAAATTTGCATCATGGAGAAACTATGAAGGAGGTGCAAAGGTACCAACATCTGGACATTCTTGGACAGTCAGGCACTATTTAAGCAGTTGCAAGCTGCTAGACTAAACAATGTATCTACTGAATATCAGATATAAAACATATCTACTTTTAGTTACCTTCAGTCATTACATAAAGAATATTCCAAAAGGCTTTTGGCTGAGAAAATGTCACAAAATTTCTATTAGTTCACATAGCCATCATAAAGGAGATTAAGGAAACAGAAGCGTAAAAATTAAAAAATTCTGTTAAAGTACACTCATTGGAGCTTAAAACATTTAATTCCCAAAATTGAAGCAAAATCAAATATTTAAAAAAACAAGAAATGTGAAACACTAATAAAATATAAACAATTTATTTAAATATTCAAATCAGAAAAATAAAGCATGTTTGATGATTTTATCAAAGGAAAGGCTCCACATTTTGCAATTGGAATTATGAGAACCACATTTCAATTTCTGGAACCAGTCTAGATCCTTGAAAAATACCACATTCGAGAGTACTAAGTGAGCAGTGGAAGAAAGAGGTTGTCTACAGTAAGCTCCTGAAGTGAGAAGAAAAGTGATGCAGTTAACCATGGGAGTGGGACTAGCAATGTATAGAATAAGGATAGGACTATACCAAAAAATCAAATCAATGGATCAACAAACAAGTAACCTATATAAAATAGGAAAGGCAACAGGAGACAGTAAGATGAATGGACTATTATTGGGAACTGCAGTTTTAATACTGCTAATGAAGCCAGAATTGAGCATAACCTGGGTCCTAAGGAAATATAGGGAGTTTTGACAGAACTTGTGAAAATAATCAGTAAGATGGATGACATGGAACAAAGGAAGTAATTTAGACAAGATAGCTAAGGAAATAAAAGATGAAGTTGGCAAAGAAATTCAAGGAATCAGAGTGGAAGTAGATGAAATGACATTAAAACTAAAAAGAGCAGATGAGAGGAGAAGATGATTCAACTTTGTGTTCATAGGAGTGAAGGAAAGAAGAGGTTTCTGGCCAGTGCAAGAAGTATCTCGAGTACTGAACGATAAATTAGATTTAGACCTACAAGGATGGGAGATTGTTGAAGCCTATCGCATAGGAAAGCATACAGGAAACAAACCAATCATTGTTCAGTTTGCAACGATGCAACTAATTTACAAAATTTTGGACAGAGCAAAGATGTTGAAAGGGAGTGATATTTCTATAACACCAGCACAAAGAATTATAAAAAAGAACTTAATCCGGCAGATGATGGAAGCAAGGGCCGTAGCAAAAAGAGCATATATTAGAAACCTATAATTATGGATTGAAGGAGTTAACACTACTTCTACAGGTAAGAGACGTATGAAGCAGGAAACCAACTCTAGAGGAAACAAGTCAGCATAAATCCCAAACACAGGAATTAAGTGCAACGTTACCAACAATGAATATTCCAAAGCCCAGTCAAGTGAGAGACGAAGAGACGCAGGAGACGGCAATGGTGACGACAGCTAAAAACACTACATCAGAGGATGTGTCATCAAGGGGAAAAGCGAGGATTGCACGAAACTCAGGCTGTGGCCCAATTGCATCATCTTTGGAGCAGATGATCGAAGCGAACCAAGGCCAACAAGAATATGACTTTCCCATTTGGATGAAAAGTGCAAGGAAATTACATCCATTGAATTGCCACTCATTATTGAAAATAAAAACATGTAACAAAAATACCAGCGCAATATTATAATACGTTACATAAATAATAAATTACATATCAATATAATAAAGATTAACTATCTACCATGTCAATAGCTGCTATTATCATCAAATTTTAAATATGAGCCACGTGATTATTGCCAAACTTAAGTCCACTGATACTGAATATTTACATGTAAATGGAACATTTGGATATTCTTTAGAAAAGGTCCCACGAGCACTTGGTTGGAATTTCGGCTAAGCCCCACTCGGCAGTGTGGACAAGTTCTTACGAAAGTCGCCGAAGTTGCAGTGTTAATTCAGCGCTGCCAACAGCACTATTTCTCCATTAATTTGTTGCCAATCTTAAATTTGAATGTTTTAGCGGGACCCAGCAGTATGCTAGTGAACTTGTTAGAAGCAAGTTGTGAGGGTGCAATGAATCGCTTCATTAGCATAGCAGATTTAGCACCTTTGTGTTATAATGAGGAAGAATGTATACAATTCCTCTACAACGAGGGCCTGCTGAGAACCCGAATGCTACCCAGGGAATGTGATGCTGTGCTATACCCCATAACAAAAATTAATTCGTGTTAATTCAGCGCTTCTGGTGAAGTTTTTTTAGTGGGTAGTGCCCTAGGGCGAAGCCTACAGTCCCCCCTCTGTGCCATCCCAGCGCATGGGCTCCGTAAATGGATTTTTTCTCCACTCGGGAAGAAAAAAAAGAAAGAAAGAAAAAAAAAAAAAAAAAAGAAAAAAAAGAGCCAGCATTTCGTGGACCCAGTAACAAGGCAATAAGGGTAATGTACACAATAATGCACACACACAGACATATATATATATTGGAGGTATGTCTTTGGCAGCAAAGACGTGTGAGTGCATATGTGTGCAGTGTGTTGGCAAAAAAAACTAGTGTAGTTGAAAATGCAATGTTGGCAGATTTGAAAATCATCTGCTAGTGACAGAGCGCAACCTAATGGCGATTCTGGTAACCACTGTCGGTGCATGCGCAGTAAGTAGCTTCGGACTTAGAATTTGGCCGGCAAGTCTACGGGACCTTTTCTAAAGAAGAGCCGGAACATTCCATTCTCAATAGTATTTTGATTTTTAATGGCCCATTGTGAGTAACCGATATATTGTTAAAACTAGTCAATCATATTAGAAGAATGGTAATATTGATATGTTGCTTACCCCAGAGAAGCTGGAAGACCTATTTTTCAACATCACTTGTATAAAGTACAGCTTGATTATTTAGACTTGGCTCTGCAGAAACGCAGGAGGAGGAGAAGGTAGCCTAGGGTAGGGCACAAAGGCTGGCAGTATTCTCCTTACCCGCATTGTGCACACACTTGCTGCCCAGCTACTACCAACCCAAAACCCCTCCCAGAAGATAGTGGACTAGTCCGACTACTGCGCATACAGCTAAGCAGGGTCAGGTCTAAATAATCAAGCTGTACTAACCAATGTATCCACTTACCTAACATAATATTCATTAATGATGGACTCTATAAATTTTAACTTATCATCGGGGCATATACAGATATTTATGAACTATCTCAAATACTTTTGACTATTTTCAGTTTTGTTTATTGAGAGAAGGTGACCATCTTTAGGTCACAGAGAACAGTTTTTGGGTGTAGATTTGTCCTTTAGATTGGCATCCCAGAAATTAAAGCAAAACACTAATTAAACTCAGTCTATCAACATTGGTAAATCTGCACATAAAATAGTAATTATCAATAATTGGCTAAGCTGTTATACCCGTGTTCATTTATAAAAGTGGAGAGAGTTGAGATATGATGTTATAAAGTTAGGTTAGGGTTGCATATTGTTATTGATGGCAGGTGCAGATGCTGCCTCTGATAACACAGGACTCTGTCATCCTGTTCATCTAGGTACACATTAACCTAGGTGTCATTGCCTAGACAATACCATCATGTGTGAGTAGAGACATGGGACAAAATTTGACACAAGTATAATAGTTTTCCCTTTTTTTGGTGAAGGTGGGAAAAATGTAAATGACCTAGCTACTGGTTCCTAAATTTATTGATTAACTTGATAAATGTTAACATTCATTGCACTTAATTGTTACCAGAATGGTTTAACAAAAATCCATATGGTGACCATCTTTAGGTCACTGAGAACAGTTTTTGGGTGAAGATTTGTCCTTTCAATGTCTGTTTCATATATATATTTATTGACTGTCATAATTAGTTTTACATCCATACACACTATAACGTCAACCCATATTGTTCAATTCTACACCTAAAACAAAAGTAGAATTACATACCTTTCAGTACCGGTATCACTATGTTACAAAATAGGTTATGGATGCTTGAATAACTTCACTGAACAATTAACCATTTCTTAAATCACTTAAAATTTACACACTATAAATATAGTAATTTTAATTTAATTGTTCAACTATAACAAGTAAAACTTTCTAAAACCAGACGAAAAACTGTTCAATTACTCAAAAGAAACCATTAAAAAGTGCAGCGAAAAACACTTGCTATAATTCTCATACTACAACAGGAAAACTTCTAAAAAATGAATTTTGATTAATTTGCAATATTTACAAATAAACACAATCACTGAAACAGCATATACCACCACTAATTCACTTTCAATTAAGCAAAACTAACACGTGTTCAACCATAACATCCCACACTGCTAGCCATGTTTGATAGTACTCCAGGTTTACCACAATCAGCTGATCGACCTGCCTCAGGCCTTGATATAACGTTGGTAAAAGAGAAAGACAGCAGGAATGGCACAGCAGGCGATGATGAAAGAAGAGAGGTGATGTCAGCAAGGCAAGAAGGAGCGCCGGCAGCAACAAAGAAAAAAGTGTGTCACCGCAAAAGGAGGAGCTAGAAGCCACATGTGGACTAGCGGCGCAGGGGAAGGGGAAATGGATCCAGTCAACCGGCAGCAGTGAGGAAGAGGGAGAGGCAACAAGCCTTGGACATAGGAGAAAGGAAAGACAAGTGGAAAGAGAAGAAGGAAATATAGTAACTCCACCATGTGGTGGTATTTTGCTTTAAGACAAAGACAAAAGAGCAACTCAGGAGCAACGTATAACGCTGAGAAGCAAAAGACAGAAATACATGTGGTTCAAGGAGAGAATGGATTCGCAATAGCAAGTAATGAGGAAGCTAGGATTTTGGAATAGTGAAGGTTTAAAAAATAAAATCAGCACAAGTTTTCTACAAAACTTACTAGGGAGTTTGGATTATCTAGCAATGGTGGAGACATGGCTAAAAGATGATGAGATTAAAATATTGAACTATAACTACTTACGAAGAAAGGGGGAAATGCATGCAAAGAGAGGAAGACCATCGGGGGGGACTAGGGTTTATTATTAAAAGTAAAGTGAGTAAAACAATAAAAGAAACCTGATCAAGTTATAAAGTGATAGAGGATTAGTATAACAGGTATTGCAATAGTGTGTAACCCCCAGCTTCCTCACAGTTTCATAATAAAAATCTGTTTTATCTTCTAGACAAAGATATAGAGAAATTAAAAGAAAAACAAAATGCACTGGATATCCTAAATGGAAAATATGGGGAAGATGAACTTGATGAATTTACCTTTATAAACGCAAATGGACAGTGTAATTGACTATATACTATGGCATGTAATTTAACTAATATGGCAAACAATTTTAAAGTGACTAATATAAGCACAAAAAGTGGGCATTTTCCATTAATAGTGGACATAAATATTCAACAGGCAGTTCAGTATTATTTTGTAAACTTTGTGAGGTTAGTGTGGCGGCTGAGAAAAGATTTACAGTGCAATAGTGTATCAGCTGCAAAAAACATAAGCGTGCAGTGGAAAATGCTGACAAACAGAAAAATTCACTATTACTACTTGCTCTCAGAGTTTAGGGGTAAAGGCGGACATATCTTCCAATTTTTGTAAGGAGTTTTGTGACAGCTTAGTATTTGCAAATATTCCGCTGAAGAAAATGAAGTTAAAGAACTTCCTAGAACGTCACATGGGACATCCTTTGCTGGATGAATCAACATTAAGAAAAATTATATTCTTGTGTGCTATAACAAAACCTCAGCAAGAACAAGGGAAGTCAGAGAGATCTTTGTTTCCATAGACGAAACCAGCAATGCTGAACTTGATGTTTTAGTGGAGATCTTAGAACTGGATGAACCAGGTAACATTTTTGTTTACTTCTGAAATTCAACAGAAAGTAAATCATTCAAGTATATGTATTCTGTTTGAACAGTCTGTGTTCTTGCTGTGAAGAGGTGGAACCCAGCACGAAAACGTGCTGCTTTTTGTATCAGATGCAACCCCATAAATGATAAAAGCAGGAAAATCAATTCAGGGCTTCTATCCAAAAGTGATGCATATGACTTGCTTGGCATATGGTCTTCACAGAGTTGCAGAAGAAGTGAGGTCATACTTTTCACCAGGATGCACTAATTTCATATGTAAAAAAAGATATTCATCAAATTCCCTTCATGCAAAGAACAGTTAAAAGCCCAGGCTTCCAGTGTTCCTGTACCTCTGACACCAATAGTAACGAGATGGGGCTCTTGGTTAGAAGCTTGTTTTTACTTCTGTGAACATTTTCAAACAAGCTTTCTTTCCAAAATTCAAGACATCAAGAAGGATGTACACCTTCCTAATTCAAAGGAAAACTTCATATCTAAAGTCAATCCAACACAAACATTAGACATCACATATTATTTACACCTGACAGAAGAAGTTAAAAAAAGTGATACTCCAACTAGTGTTCTAAAATTATTGGCATTAGAGACAATCCATACTAGATTTCCAGAACATGAATGGCTCCATATTTATACTGATGGATCATTGATTATCAAACCAAGATGGAGCAGGTGCTGGAGTCACATGTCACCTCTTTTCCTATTACAAATCTTTAAGTTATGGAACTACTAACTTTGATGGAGAAATTGAAGCAATTCGAATGGCCCTACAAAATCTTTTGTACAGAATTTCACATTTTCAGCAAGCAGTTATTCTCTTAGATTCCAGGGCAGCAATTATAGCAATTACTACAAAATATTACTATGAAAAATCAAAGAATAAAAGATGGGAACTACCAAACATTCAAACAGTGATTCCTGAGTATCCTCGAAGAACAGCGGTTGCAGCCTTCAGGTTGATTACAGGACATGATTGTCTGGCAAAACATTTAAACAGAATTGGGATATATTCTTCACCACTCTGTCCTCTATGTGATCTGCAAGAGGAAATGGATCGAGACCACCTTCAAATATGCCCGGCCACTTCTAGTGCCCCATCCATCAGTGAAAAATATTGGAGAGCAAGAAGATTAATGACTTCATTGTCAGAAATCCAGCATTAGCTAACAATAACAACATTTTCAAACAATCAAATCCTTTGTGAATTCGCTTGATGCAGAAGACTCCAGAGCAATTGGTACAGCTCAAGAACTACTGAAAGACTATGAATTTGGAGGGAAAATTGGCTTATATTAAGGCAAATTTTGACTCTCTACCATCAACTATCAATCGTTTTCAAGAAAGGGATTTAACTCTGGGAAATTCCATAGCATTGGTTAAAAATGTTTAAGATAAATTGGATAGTATGACTGGCAACATTGATAAAGAGGTCTTAATAAAAATTAGAAGTGTGTTAGACAAAAACACTGGATACAAAACTGTGTGTGCAATTATTAAAGTACTCTCAGGTGAAAGTTTTAAAACACCATAGATAAAATGTGAATTAACACCCAGTGATCTGTCACTCTTCAAACATGCTCCTGCGGTTAGTGTAGAAGTGGTACGAAGCTTCTCAATGTGTAACAATGTTCTCGCCAACAACCACTGGTCATTCATGTTCCAGAATCTCTGGGTGTACACTGTCATCTATTGCTATGCACAGGAGAGCTGTCAATTCAAGGTACGATTTTTATCACATTATTATTTGATATGTTTATGGGACTGTTTATCTTTAGGTCATTGTCAAACATTTTTTGGGGGATTTTATAGGTCATATTTAGAGTTTGTAGGCCATTAAAATCCACGCCCTGGTTAGAATATATAATAGGAAAAATACACAGGCACCAGGAGACATTATAAAGAGATGTTCAAACTCTTATACTAACTTTATGGAATAAAAACAAAAATTCTTCCATTCCTCCAGTTTAATATCATTTGTTATTATCCATCTTGTATAGTTTCACCCGCATACTGCAATGCAGTACAGGTGAAGGAAAATATGGGTACAGCTTGTCTAAAACGTTGTGACACTCCGTATGTGCATGTGAGGAGAAATGCAGAGAGTGGTGGGGGTGCAAGTGACTAGAAGGTTATCAGAACTTGGAGGCTGCGACATATATAACGCATGAACTTCTTACTCTCATGGCAGCTGGAAGACTGACCCCACCACTTCTCTTTTATGCAGAATGCTCAATGCTAATATGCATCTTTGTTTTGGGAGTGGGGAAATGTCAGGACTTTTGGACAAGCTATATATCTATTAGTGATGGTAAGGTGGTGTTCGAGATGTTGAGTTGTTAACCTCTTGAGGGATATCGACGTGAAATCACGTCCATTTAAAATGGCGGATGAGCGATATGGGCGTCCTGTGCATTTAAGCATTTAACCCTTATTTATCCCTTATCCAACTCAACTTATTATAATTTTCCCTTTATGAAACATTTTAGTAAGGTCTATATACTTTATTGGCTTACCTTAATATGTTCGTTCTGCAGTGATTTACCTCAAAACAGGGATAAACACACAAGGGTACGTACATCTTCACATTCGCGAATTCCCTTCTTGCGGCACACGAAACACTTTTGAAATGGGCGGGACTTCTTTGCTGTTGGTGGTATCCTTTTAGGATAATGTTTTCCTTGAAGTCTGAGGGGTGCAGGGGTTTTGGATTTTCAACCCCCAACGTAGTATTGTTCAATTAGGCTGCGAGTTATTTATAGTTGGAAGTCAAGGTCGGTCATTGTCCTGTGTGGGTTTAGAGAGCTGTCCAAATCCCCAAACAATTGTATTATATCTTTATATATCTTATATATCTTTATATCCAGTTGGTGCAAAAACACCTTTTTATACCACTTCTCCCTTCAGCTACAAGCAGGAAAGAATATGTATGTATTTCAACAAAGAAAGACACGGACTCTACTCAGTTACGAAACTCGCGTAAGAAGAAGTTGTAATGTTGATCTATTCTGATGACCCAAGAGACCACGCATGCAGTAGCGATTTATTACACAGTATGCTGATGCATAAGCCACACATACAATGGGTGTTTCTTTACTGTATCTTTCCAAGAACTTATATTAGATGCGTTCGACAGAGCAAAGTTGACTTTTCACCACAGTGAAACAAAATTGTGCCATTTCAACGTTTTGTAAATACAACTCAACTTTGCTGATGACGTACATTTATACTGCAAATAACGAGTTTTATACCAGTTTGTTTCATTAAAATAACTTAATATTTACACAAAATACAGCTGTGTATATACGAAGCGCATTTAACAATTTAAATGCTAGCAGTTCTCGGCTCGCGGACGTTTAAATGGCCATCGCTCAAGAGGTTAACATCGCAACATGGGAAGGAATCGATCAACAAAGAAAGCTACACTGGCACCTCCAGCTACAAATGTAACCGAGAGATCGAGTACCAACTCTGCCGACACCACCACAGCTGGCTCGCCCAGCCCGGCACACTGAGAGCAGAGAGCACCTACTTCACCAGTGGTTGCTGTAACTATGGTCCTTGGTACGTTTAGTGCCGTGGTTGTTGGCATCCCTCAGCACCTCACAAAGCAGCTTCTCCTGGGCTATGTCACCAAGCTATGACCTTCAGTCTCAAGGGCCACACGGATGTAGTCCAGGAGGGCACCCACACCCCTTGTGTGCCTTGTCCTTTGAGACAAGGGCCACTTTGATGTTGTCCTCTCAGCGGTCTGAAGCACCTTGGTGAATCCCTCTGGATAGAGCCAAGCCGACTGGACACCACCCTACCAATGCTGCTGCCTCTATGGCCACAAGCTGCATTGCAATGCCAAGGTGCCACTACTGTGGTGCCCCCAATGACACAGTCAACTGGCTTCAGCACAACTTCACATGCCGACACTGCTTCCGCACTTCTTGCTGGGAGTATGACCACTACACTGGGCAAACTTGCTGCCCGATGCATCCGCGGCAACACAACACAGCACTGCAGTTGACACCAGCCAGCATCAGGCCCACCTGCCGCAGGGCAATGTAGACCAGTCTGTCTGCAGCCCAACCCACAGCCGCTGGACCAGACACCTCTATTCCTGTAATCCTCCCAAAGCTGGAGGATTTACAGGTAGAGTTGGTTACCATCACAGTCAAGATTGCCGCCCTGGAGGAGGAGATGTATGAATCCAGGTGCATGCTCGCTGACAACAAAGGAGTGTCGCAACACCTGAAGCACTCCGTTCCATTCAAGTTTGACCTGAATCGCACTGCGAAATCCCTTGAGGTGAAGATGGACAAACACCACCTGGCACTCTGCAGGCTCGTCAAAGAAGAGGTGGCAGCTCTTGCTGGAGGAGTGGTCTCCAGAGGACAGCACACCCATATACCATGGGCATACTTCCGCGCTTCCACCGCCACACAGTCATGGATGACGAAGGTAGCAGTAAACTCTAATAACTCCTTTCTAACCCACTCCTTTTACTTCCTCTCACTACCACCTTGAATACCCAAGGGCATATTCAGGGCCTTGGCCATGTTTACATCCTTGCTTTCACTTTCACCTGGTTTAGGCCCAATTGGCCGGCCAACATACCTTCTCCCTGAATCTGCAGGTGCAACATGTAGTACTGCCGGACATCCTACCTGACTTCTCACCTGGTGGAGGTTTTATAGTGGCTTCAAGCGAAGCCTACAGTCCCCACTGTACCTCCCAGCACAGTGGAACTCTATAAGTAGATTTTCCCTCCACTCTAGGGAAAAAATGATACTACTTATGGTAATAATCCCTACAATAATTACATCATAAAGATAGTGAACGCAAATAACATGAAGATGTGATGTACCGTACAGTACATTGCTAATACTAACGCTGCTCAGCTTAAATTTGCCATGCGCTGCATTATTAAACTACACAATTTGTATACATCCATAAATCATTACCAAAGCATTCCTGTTCCAACTGCTGTAATCAAGGTGCAGCATTAGTATATGGGGATAGGACACTAAAAGATTAGTAGTCAATTCTTTTGTCACAATATGCACTTTCCTGTCTTTCTAAAATTAAAATAATTTATATTCTGTTTGTGTGTTGCATCTCACCTCTGAAACCTCCACCACTGCCACCTCGAAACATCTTTGGTGGTGGCCCACCTCCCAATGAATGTCCACGTGGAGGACGCCTAGAGGTAAATCTGAAAATGCAGAGAATAACATCCCTGAGATGAAAGTGACACTAAAAGAGCAATTTCACATGGAAACAAAATTCTTTAAGTGTTATAAATAAAGGGAAAGAGTGTACACGATTCTGTAATATTGTGTATAACCTGCTTGTTTAGTGCATAGGATACAAAACAATTATTGCAAAGAAACTTTGATGTAGAGGTGATATTCTATGCTGGTGGTTCAGTGATAATTTCAATGAGATTGCACATGGTGATGGATTTAAAAACTAAAAAAATGTTTTGCTTAAACTGATTTTCCATGGTGTTAAGCTGATATACAAAACATTCTGTAAAAACACAGGTTTAGGATCCATATCTGCTTTTCTAGAAAGTCAGTTGTAAATGCTAACTTGTATGGTTGCTTGAATTATTACTTAACATATCTTTTGTTACAATATCTTGTAACACTTCATTTATCTTGTGCGAGAAACCACAATGTCTGGAAGGCCCATGAACAACGGCTCAGTAAGTAATACAATCAGCGTGACTTGAGTACCGAGAAACATAGAATACATCTGAATATGAAAGTGAAAAGAAAGTGAGAACTATTGTTAAGTGCCAAAAGAGTCAGACTCAAGCCTAGAGAGAAGAGGAGTAAAACTTATAAGTTTTAATAAATGTAGGATAACACAATCAAACACAAAGGCAGGGTGATTCCACATTCATAGCTCAAATGTGGGAAGAGCAATCGAGATACCCTCCTCTTAGGAGAGCCCATTGCCCTATAGAGATTAAAGGCTATTATTATTGTCATCATTATCGTTATTATATTTGAATTGCTTCACTGTTACTGGTTCAGTTTTAACATGTGTAAGTTATTAAACTTCCTTTGCATTTCCTTAATTTAATCTTTCATTGTATTCACATTAATGATCAATAGGCAACGGATTTTTAGGTAAATACATATTTTTTCTGCTTGCAGTTACAAATGCAAAACTAAGCATGAATATTGAATATGATGCCACAAAGTTTTGTATCATGTAAACGTGCATCACTTTAGAATAAAAACATGTAATTAAATATTTTGTACAATTTAGTTATTAGTACATATTTTATGCATTTTATCAATATACCATAACAAGCTTTGATTCTCCTTTATTGTGTGTGGCAAACAACATTACTTTGTTATTTATTTATGTCAACAAACTTACTGTTGGTGTTTTTAAACACACAAGCCGCATGTGGGCAATGTTTGAGAGGTAGAACTGGAACTTAAAAATTCAATGCCATAGCTGGGATTTGAATCACAGACCCTCCGCTGTTAGAACACCCGCCTAGTAAGTGGGGGTCTGTGGTTCAAATCCCAGCTGTGACATTGAAATTTTAAGTTCCAGTTCTACCTCTCAACATTACTTTGTTTTTGAGAAGAGAAGCTATGCACCTTCTGCATATCCTGTAAACTTAGATTAGTTTATATGTTGTCAACAGCTCGCTACAATATAAATATATACATGTAACACACAGGAAAGAACTTTCAGATGACAGAGTATTACTCCATGTATTAACCTGCTGCTCAAATGGTTAGCCTTGTGGCATCAAAGGGTGTGATAAGATTGCAGGTATTCAGTGTTGCAGAAAGCAACATTGTCACATTTTCTCCAAGTAAACATACGCATTACACCCATGGACTTTTATTTCTTAGAGTATCAATGAATGAGAAGAGAGAGAGAAAACAGCAGACATTGCAACGCAGTGATTTACTCCATGCAGAGTGAACATTTGTCATTTGTGATTTCTAGCATTCATTGACTAAGTGACACTCATTGGTGCAATGTGAAACATCTGCAACTTCCAAGAACATCAGTGCATTATCTGAGAGGTTTCTATTAATAAAGATAAAGTGCAGGTTAACCTTTTGGGCAGGATGATTATACTTGAACTCAACACGATTACACGTTCGAGTTATTCTTGTTCCTTCAGTTCACAAGTGCTGGGCAATGTTTAATACACATGTTGAGTGGTTCATGTATCGTTACCAAAATGCCGAAGGTAAAAGGTAGTTTTTGGTTGCAGTGGTAGGTTAAAGAATTCTTAGATATATTCAGTACAGATGGAAAAATTCTGTCAGCCTTGTGGAAAGTCTATAACAGCAAATCAATGCTCTCAAGTAATGCAGCATTTCTCCGGCAACACATAGATCTTGGCAGCTTCATGTTCTTCTATGAAGCAGGTGCTTCTAATCCATTCACATCATTTGATGACCAGCGCCTGCATACGTCTTTTTGGCACATGAATTGTATGACAAGCTCAGCTGGCTGTGCTGCATTGCTCCATATAATTCCACAAATGTTTAGGTTCCTTCTCATAGATGTCATTTGTATACATCTGAAATGAAATGCTAACATGTGGTGTTTACAACTCTGATCAGCATGACGTAACCACCTGCATTTCAATCAAGGAAAACCAATTTTTTCTTAGCATTTCACTCGCCACAGTAGCTATCACGGCAGCGAGAAAAATTTGCTGAGAAGGGTTTGAGAAAACTGATACAAAGTGTATTAGAGAGTAAAAGTGGTGACTTCTGAATATGAAACAGAATCTGAAGAAGATTCTGGTGACAGTGATAATGAATCTAGTGCAGAAAGCAGCAAAGAAAATAATTATGAAGCCAATGATGATGCGCCAGGCCCTTCGAAGTGCATCCATATGACACAGAAAAACCGTGTAACTGGCATTGGACTAAAACTGACAACCACCTAATTCTCAACTTTTTAGTGCAAATAATGGGTATTTGTAAATACTTACTGAATAAGCATGCATCACAGATGCTGTCCGCACTTTTAATTTTTTTTCAGAATGCATGGAACCTTTGTTTGACACCATGTGACAAAACGAATGCTTACGCACTGAGGTAGTTGAAAAATCCGCACAGAAAGCGTTGAAAGATGATGAAAAATGAAATCAGGGCTCATATTGCTTTAGTTATTTTGAGATCTCCAGTGGGAAAAATCGCTATTTAACACCTGATGCCTCGATGCCCCAATTTTTCGTGAAACATTAAGTAAGGAGAGATTCAAACTGATTTCCCATTTCTTACACACAGAACAGGACAACAGTATTGGCAAGTTTATGCTTTTAATATTGTGTACACAAATTTTCAATGAAAAATAGTTAATGGCTGATTTTTAAGCATTAAGCCAATACCACCCTCACAGTTCGGGGATTTAAATCTGATTTCTAGGTTAGTTGCCAAGGCATTTAAATATGATGTGATTGGGTTAAGTAAAGTAGGACCCTACAACTCATATTCTAGACCTTCAAAGTGTCATGAATTGTATTCAGATTTGTGTTGAACTTTTGTTTCAGTGGATATACCTCTATATAAAGTGAGCAATCTAGAGGATAAAGCTTTTCTCATGAAGTGCGTACATCAACTTTGATCCTCCAGATGAATCTACTCTAAGGAAACCAATGGGCCATGAAGAAATATTATGAAAACTCAGGGCTGCATGAGAAAATGAGAAATGGGTGTACATTAATGAAACTCAACTCAACATGAAGTGGGAAATGTAGTAGTTGGGGTTCTAAAAAATGACAAGACAGTTTCTAATTGTGCATCTTTACTAGCTTGCAAAGAAATGTCGGCATAAAATCACATTAATGTTGCTAGGCTCTTCAATGAAAGTATGCACATATTATGGCCAAATGGTGTTAAGTATGAGAAAGTGCATTTTCCTGACCGACACAGCATCTTACATGAAGAAAGCCTCAGAAGCACTTAGCGTCAGCTATTAAAAAATGATACATGTGACTTATGTAGTGCATGCGCCACATACGATGTGCGAAACTGTTCAGTCACATATGCCAACGTGGACAAATTGGTATCCAAAGGAAAGGTGTTCGTTATAAGTCCTTAAGAGTCTCTTTAGAAACAAAACCCCAATGTTCCATTACCACCAACACAACTGTCGCTCACTGGGGCACTCATTTTTCAGAAGTGCGGAACATTTTTGTAACTTTAAATCAGTTATGGATGAACTGGATAAAGATAATGCTTCATCTATAGAAATTGTTCAAAATCTGCTAAGTAACAGTTGTTTAAGAAATGATGTGGCAAAAATTGCTGCTAATTTGAGTTTCTTGTGCGATTCCGCTAAAAAATTACAAGCAACAACTAATCTCTTGACAGAAAGTCTTAAAGAAATTGTTAATGTAGAAACGAAAATCAACTCTTGAAGGCTTAAAAATACGAACTTCAAAAAACAACTTCAAACTGGGGTTTGAAAAAATACAGGGCTTCAAATTATGAGACAAATTGCCCAAGTTCTAGAAAGCCATCAATTAGACATTAAGAGTGTAAGTACTAGTAACATGCCTCTTATGAAATATGCAAGAGTTACGTCATGTGACGTAGAACCATCATTCTCCCAATACTGGGCAGTGCTCTGTGACAATTGGCAGATTTCTAATGGACAATTTAATGGAAGAATGCGTTATGCACTGTAACTCCAAAGAATTTCAAACAACTGACATGTGATATCAATAATCCATCATTGGTGAGTTATCAAAGTAGGTCTTTTTACTTTCTCTACTGGTAAGTAGAAGAACAAAGTGGGAGAGAACAATGTGCACACCTCACTAAAGCCACGTTATCACATTCTAAATCACTTTCACATTCATGCAGTCTAATATCAAAAGCCACACTAATTACATTTTCAAATGGTGTTGGTATGTCAATGTCATAAACCTGGCTTTTGCCAAGCATATTGCAAGATAGGCTTATACGTAGGTGCAGCAAATTGAATGTAAATCACAGAGTGAAGTTTCAGGATGAAATAACGATCATGTACCTTCACTTATGGTTTGGCACATTGTAGTCCTACAAAATCAGTAATCCTTCTGATATAAAGTTTATATTGCCGAAAGAAGTAAACATCAAGGGGTTGGCAATATTTTGTTGTTTTCGGTGGCAATATCTTCAGCGTAACAACTTTGTTTGGAAAACTTGCATATAGAAGGATACTATCAGGAATCACAGAACAATAGGCTCTTTTCATTTGTTACATGTTCGCCAAGGACTGAAGTTAGAAAACGTTTGTGTTCTTTAGTCATTTTTCCACTTTTGCTTGCCTCCACATGAATGTTTTGTGGACAGGTTGTTTCAAGTTTCTTTAAAATATTTGGACCAAAAGTGCCTTGTGTCTCTTGAAAACAGATGTACAACTTGCTTGCTAGTCTGCCTGCCATTGATAAAGCCACATCAATTGTGTAGCTGTGGGTAGAGCTATGTACAGACTGCAGCACAGTACCTGTAGTTTTCTCTCCTCTGTAGGACAGTGTTGATGCTGAAGAGATTTCATAATGGAATTGACTCTGGTCACTGTTCCAAACATTACCTTTCTCCACACCCTCCTCTGTTATAAACATATTCACTTCCTCTGCAAACTGTTGTGCCTTCTGACGTATATTACCGTCTTCTGTGTTCTTGTATGTGACGAATGTAGTAATATGCTTGGATGAAATGTCATATTCAGCCTGCAGATGGTAGATAAAGAAATGGAAGCTTTGAAATTGCCCAGGTCCACCATTTTAGCCCCTTCTAGTGCCCCACATCTGCAGATGCCAAGAGTGAACTGTGGATCCATACCTCCTTCAAATTGCGATATTACATACTCTTTTATAGTTTGTAATTGCAACAGTTTGTTTCCTTTCAAATGAGCACCTGCTCCCCATTTCCTAGACACATAATTTAGAATTAGTGTGCAACTTGATGCAGTTATAGCGCTATAGTGCATTAGTTTGCTATAGGAATTGAAGCCACAATTGTAATAGTTTTCATAAATGTTCTCTATACTCTGTTCATCAAGAGATTAGAGGAGATATAAACAAAGCACCGGTTTGTATCACTCCGCGGCCACGTGCTTTCACAATGACGCAACACAGTTACCTACCGCTACGCGTAGTTATAATATGCATTTTACACTACTAAAAGGATATATTTACTTGATTCAAATAACATGTAGCACATGGAAATTAACTGCTACTTACGTCATCTCTGTCCACAATAACACTTTTTCATTTTCTGCTCACAATCTCGAAACCAATCTCCAGAAGCAGCTTGTGAAGGGAGGTTAGTTTTAAATCTGGAATCTGGAAGATCGGGTTCAGAGTTAACTGCCAACAGCACTTTGTTTAAGGTGGGGATTCATTGACTGACGAACTTTTCGACGGATTGCAGATCTCACACTCACAAATTCGTTGCAAACTACATCCACCATTTATCTGGCACGTGGAAGCTTTTGGCTGGGATTTTCACCAACTGATGATTTCTCTTTGCGTGTGCTGTAAATACTTGCAACTGACACACCGGTAAACTCGAATGTTAATTTTATCACGTCTTCGATGGCAAGTTCGGGATATTTCTCGCAGAACTTGTTAAACACGTTCAATATTATTGTCTTTTCACCACTTCGCAACGCTTTGCCGCGCTTATGTTTTACAGCACTCACTTGTTCCGCCATGTTACTGTCATACTGAATAATGCGCGCGCAGAATGAATTAGGCTGGTTACAGATTCACGTAAGTGCGTACTCTTACACTTTAGCTATGCTTAGTACACTTAGTTCATGCTTTAGCAAACATTAAGTGACATTTTAGACCTTAGTAACAGTATTTCTTCAAGGGACTATTTACATGGCGAAAGCGTCAAGAGGGCGCGCTGTGGTCAAAACGCACGTGGCTTTGTTTACGTCTCCTCTAATCTCTAGATGAACAGAGAATAGTATGCTGTCATCAATATCTTTTAATGCACTGGACCTCGTCCTTTTCGATGGAGAGAGTTTGTACTCACTTTGACTTGACTGTTCCTGTTGCTCTGGAGATGAATGTCGTGTACTGCCTGAAGAGTCACCTTCAGGTTCAGGTTCTTCCTGTCCTTCAAGATCCATATATCTATCCAGCGTAACATCGTGTATTTCTGTCATTGCCATTATATTTCTGAATTACAGGGTTTTCGAACCGTTTCTTCACAGCTGCACATCCTTTTGACTGTCAGGAGTTGAAGCTGCCGCGGCCGGGTTTGCCGCTACTAACAAGCCGCGTGTAAAAGATGTATAAAAATCTTACATTATAGAAAATGCTGGAATTGTCGTCCCTTCTCCGCTATACAGGCATTATATCGGGAAAACACATTTTGATTCACACGATTAAGTTGGGCTACTGTAATGTCTCTGATTTCATTTCTAATATTTTGTTTTAGTTCTTCCAATGTGTGAGGATTTTTATCATAAACTCTTTTAGGTTACCCTACAAGTAAAAATCACACTGCTAGATCAGGGGAGCGAGAGGGCCATACACCAGCACTAATTACTCTATATTCAAACACTTCCCTAATTTTATTCATGGTCTGTAAGGGCAGAAGCAGAATCTTGTTGAAACAACCCATGGGATTTGTCTTCTGTCAGTTCACGAAAAAATGGTGTCAAAATGTCATTTCGGTACCTCTCTGCATTTACAGTCTGGTCATAAAATATTGGACCAATTATGCGTCTAGCATTAACAGCTCACCAAACTCCAACTTTCTGATCATGAGGGATTTCTTGAATGTGATGTAGATTTTGAAATGCCCAATACCGACTATTATGAGTGTTTACATGACCATTTAGATGAAACCATGCCTCATCTGAAAAGAACAGAAGCTGTGAATTGATTAAACCATCGTTCGCGACATTGCCAGCATTTTCTATAAAGTAAGATTTTTATACATGTTTTAAGTGCGGCAAACCTGGCCGCGGCAGCTTCAAATTCGCACAGGGAAAAGACCATGCAGCAGTAAAGAACCGATTCAAAAGCCATGTATTATGCTAAATAATATATCCGCAAACTCCATATCCTTGGCACCGATGTCATTTCCATATTCAGCATGTTGCAACTTGGTCCCTAATATTTGGACCACATGCATAGATTTAATTCACTATATTACTGCACCGTATACAGTTTACACAGTAACTTGCTTGTAAACACTTACGAGAGGCAAATACATACTGCAGCTATACTACGCATGTAACTGGAGCACTGGTTAGTGCAGCTACATTATGCCACCGTCTAGTGGCACTAACAGACATGTGCAGAGTTTTGCAAGGAAATGACACACAACACTGTTTTGTTTATGATCGCTTGCTCCAAGCATGCCCTCGTGCAGCTTCGATCATTCGAGGTCAAAGGTGTCCCTTGTTAGAAGCTTTGGTTGGTTAATTTTGGGTTTATCAGTTGCATCACCTAAGGGAGTAGTACTCCTGGAATTAGGTAGAACAGGAAGTAAATGGCTAATAATTAAAAGATTGATGAAGTTTTGGTATCAGGTTAGACCATTGGATGACCAGAATATAGTAAAACAATGCATGATTAAGCTAGAGAAAATATTAGTGCCTGATAGTTGGGTTTATCTATACAGAAGATTATAGAGGAAATTGGGATGGGGAATGTATGGAGAGACAGAAATTTTATAAGGTATGTTTTGGAAAGAGATCGGAGAATTGAGGATATCAATTTACAAGAGATATTTAGCAGTATTAGGGATAAGAGAACCTTGGTATTGCACAGTAAAATCAAAAAAGATTGGGACAGGGGAAAATATATTAAAGTGTATAATAAATTGGAAAGGGAAGGGTGGACATGGTTTAGATCTGGGCCAATGAAAGGGGAATTGGACCCACAGAAGTGCCCATTATGTGAGGAAATGAAAAATGACCTACATTTTATTTTAGATTGCACAGAGACAAAATTATGAAATGATCAATGGGTACCAGTTAGGTGGTTGAAATTACTGAGAGAAATAATTACAATGAGAATTAGAAAGTCTAACAGAACAGATTAGGAAATTGGGTGAATTATTAGGAAAGACTACAGAAAAATACAAGAGGCATTTTAAAATTATATATCTGCAAGGATGCCTATCAGGAAAATTAGTATATTTAATTAAAAGAGAGTATTACAAATAGGTAGATTGTGAACCTAGTGTATAATGTATTAATAACCACTGTGTTTATATTTGCATATATATTAACAAGTGTATTTAAATTGTATATTAGAAAGGAAGAATAGGTATGTGATAGCGATGAGACGTAAAGAGTTAATAGGTTGTATTTAATGGAAATGCAATAAAATCATTCATACAACTAACTTTTATGGAGTAAAGTGCATTTTTACCACTTAAGTCCTGACTGTTGCATCACAAAAATAACTGTATATGCATTCATGTTGTTCAAGTACAGTTACTGCCCAGCAGTGTTAACAACTGCAAGCAGTCATTCTTCATTCATGGCACCCAAGTCCGGGTGTTTTCTAAATCTTGAAGGGTTCAATATGACAGCAGCAATGAAACAGCAAGAATAGTGGAACAGCCACACTACACTACTTGATTATACGCAGACAAATCTTTATAAAACATCACTGCTAATGACAGGAAACAAGCAGTTACAGAACCAATAAAATGAAATTGCCTTTAATTGCACTACTTTTGCAAATTTATGCATTCTCAACTTGGATACAAGACGTATTGTAGCATCAGCAGGACATGGAGCATTGATGCTCTCACAAATTCCATTTCAAATTATATGGTTGCTTTTCATGCCAATATGCAACTCACCCTCCCATGCCAACTTGCTCCAATCCAAAACGTCCAGCATTCATTCTGCACAGTTGTTTTATTACATTCATTACTTTCTCATCCAGAGGAGACATCTCAGTAATACAATTTGGATCTCGTGATGCTCTAATCACCAAACTCTCTAAAGCTGGTCGTAAAGCTACAATGCTTGCTGCTACTTCAGGTTTCATTTTCAGGTTTATCCTGGAACAAAAATTTACCATGTTAACAAGATGTACAGAAAACACAAGATAAAGGAAATTGCTTTCATTTTGTGAGTTCACCAACTAGGAATTCAAAGCACAACATGATTAATTTACAATCTTAGGTGTTAGCCTTTACCAGCTTATGAGTCTCTATATAGCTGTGTGTGTTAAATCTATGATAGTAGATGGGTGCAAAAAATCTGCTTTTCTCACTTTTTTGTCATGTATTTAATTGCTCTTTCATACGTACCAAATAGTTTTAGGAACATTTTACCAAATGCTTGGCTTGTCACTTTCTTTTTTGGGTGGGGGTGACTATAAAATCATTATAAATGAAATTAAACCTTTTTATGAAGTATAATTAACAAACACTGAATGAGTAAAAATACAGACAGTGAATTTACACATTTAGGTAATTGATTTTTTAAAATTTTTGTTTACGCCTTCCAGCATAGTGTCATATCGGACAATCAATGAATGAAATGGGTGAAATGATGCTTAAATGAGCCCAAGGTCCATAGAGCTTTAAGTTACCTGACATTTGTCTTCTCAGGATAAAGGCAAACCTTGGAAAAAGCCTTATCCGGAGCGAGATTCGAACTCCTGACCACTTAGAAGTGAGGTAGACATGCTACCACCACCTCCAGAGGCAGGCTAGGTAATTGATAATGATTTATCATTACCTCATGATTAATGACTTCATTGTCAGAAATCCAGCATTAGCTAACAACATTACAAGCACCCAGTGAGAGATCTAGATGAGAAGTGTTTAGTGTTTATAAGTGGTTATATGAAATTCAAGGCACAAAGGTGATTCCGTAGTGTGATTGGTGGAGCTAGGCATGAATCTTTGATTTGACACATTATAGCACGCATGAGCAATGTGTAAAGAGTCAGATATATGCCCAACTATGATTATATGTGTATTACATTCAATACTAATTTTAGATACAACTGACTAAACAAAATTTTGACATACCTAATAATGAACATGTGAATTGTGATGACAAATTAATCTGATAATCATTACAACAAAATATAAGAGTGACACTTATTAAAAAAATAATGAAATTAACATTTATTACTGTGCAAAGCATTTGTTCAGTACATTTACAGCTTTGCAAAGTTTAATTTAAAAGATTAATTTCTTCAGGTACCACAAAAGATTTGTATAAATATGTAATAAAAATATTCATGAAGCAGCTATGGAAGCACTTGGTGAAAAACGAAGGACAGTTAACAACACAAATCTATACTTTTGGAATAAAGAAATTAACAAGTGCCTAACTACAAAACAAAACAACAAAAACAAAACACAAAAAAAAAAAAAAAAAAAAAAAAAAAAAAGAGAGAGGGAGAGGAGGATAAAATAGAATCCAAGAAACTACAAGCACAACTTACAGTGATAGAAGAGAAGAATAAAACTTGGGAGAAAAACTGTAACACCATTCAGACATATTGTAGCGCCGGCCGTCAGACCAGACACAACTGGTAAGAAATACCGGTCGGGGCCTGATCTCCGCTCAGCAACAAGAACAGGCCAGAGGCGTTTACCTGCCAGAAGACACAGCCACCAGCGGGACAATAGAGCCTCCGGAAACAATAGCTATTGTTCACTAGTGCGGTGTCTGGACTGTTCTCTCACAGCCTCTCCTGGTCATTCTACTTCCAGAACATTTCCATTGTCTAAAGAACTATATAAGGGAGCTGCTCGTGCCCAAGGGGAGCATTGGTAGTAGAGAGAGAGAGTAGAAGCTGTTGTTCCAGTCATGCTTGTGAAGTGTTGTAGTAAGGAAAAGGTGTATGAAGCGTTCAGTGGACAGCACCTGTGTAGCAGTTCTATGCGAATGTACAGTACTTTATTCTGATTCGATTTGACAGTTGTTCTGTGCTCTGAGTTTGTGCAAAAGTGATCTAAGTGTAATGTTAGCACTACGCTGACTGGAAGGCAATAAAGTGTGGATAGCAGTAACTGGTGTTTTCTAATTTGGTACACTGGTGTCAGAGTGGGATTCGTCAAATTGCTGTTTTGTAACATCATTCTCAGAAGTTGCAACATAAGAACCATGATGGAGGGAGATTTGGAAACCAGGATGATGGCAATGATGAAAGAAAGAATTATTCGCCAAAATGGAGACAGCAATGAATTCCAGAATGGACAAAATGGAGGCAGGAAGGAAGGAAATGAAATCTGGAATGGACAAAATGGAGACGGGAATGAAGGAAATGATATCTGGAATGGAGAAGATGCAGATAACAATGAAATCTGAACTGAGGAATGTGAATACCAGCATGGACCAGATGAGAAGCGAAGTAAAGACAGTAAATTCAGAAATAGAGAAGATGGAGGCGAAGATGGAAGGTGTAAAGGAAGAGATGAAGACAGAAATGTCCAAGCTGAAGACAGAGCTATTCGCGAAGATTGACGGTGAACTGGGTGACAAGACGGAAGACCTCAGCAAACTAATCGGTGTGACTGAAGATGTGGAACTCGGTGAAAAGGTGGGAGACCTCTGCGTGTGCACGTCGTGGAGCGTGTTGGTGCCCTGCAAGGAAGAGTTGACAAGAGCACCAAAGTACTGGATACCATGGCCAAACGGCAGAGCGCAGACCTGGGGAGGGAGCACCTAGTGGCTGAGGGAACAGTTGCGCCCTTCTTGAAGTGCAAAACCATACGTCTCAGTGAAGACGAAGGAACAGTTCAGGGACGTCTAGGATCCCCTGGGGAGTGTGCTGGGAATGTAACCAACGAGGATATACCATGGAGGACAACCAGCAGGGAAGTGCACAAGCAAACTAGGAGCACGCGAGGATCGACTTGGTGTGGGACATGGGTAAACCACAGGAGAAATACGAACTAACTTGAGAATTTAGTGCCATTCTGGCAGTTTGTCACAATAGCTCAGTGGTTAGAGCGTCTGCCCGGCAAGCGGAAGGTCTGTGGTTCAAATCCCAGTTGTGGCATTGAATTTTTAAGTTCCAGTTCCACCTCTTAAACTTTGCCCACACACGGCTTGTGTGTTTAAAAACACCAACAGTAAGTTTGTTGGCATAAATAAATAATAATTACCATGTGAAGGTTATTTAATCCTGGGATATAAAGTACTTGCAATAGTAAGTCACCATTGGGGTAATTGTCTCTGATGTGAGACTGCCTTTGTGGTTTACCAGGAGAAATACGAACTAACTTGAGAATTTAGTGCCATTCTGGCAGTTTGTCACAATAGCTCAGTGGTTAGAGCGTCCCAGTTGTGGCATTGAATTTTTAAGTTCCAGTTCTACCTCTTAAACTTTGCCCACACACGGCTTGTGTGTTTAAAAACTCCAACAGTAAGTTTGTTGGCATAAATAAATAATAATTACCATAGGATATTTGTTTATTTTAATGTTAATGTTTTTATTGTTAAATGTCTTTCAGCAGCATAATGTTGACATTTGAATACTTCTGTCTGCCTCTGTATATAATGCAAATTATAGGGAATCTTGTAGAGATCTTTGTAATAGTGCAAAACACACTGATGTATCAATGTATGTATATAAAGTAATAATGTTTGTTCATTGTTTGATATGTTACGCGTGCAAACGGAACGGGATCTCAAAGCTTTAAAGGATTTGACTCGCTCAAAGCCTGCTGTATTCTAATATTCCCCCTGCACCTACAAGGCAATAAGCATTAATATAATTTCTGTAAATGTTTATCTGAACTAATATGAAGATACAGGAACAAGAGTTTGTAAGAATGGTTACTACAAGAGTAGAGAAAGTCATGTGAGTACAACACATGAGATTTTATTATATGTGAAGCATGCAAAGAGAGCAGGATCTCAAAGCTTTGAAAGATTTGACTATCGCTCACAGCCTGCTGTATTCTAGTATTCTCCTTTCACCTATGAGGAGGTAAGCAGTGGGATGATTTGTGCAAATGCTTATCTCAACTAACACGAAGAAGATGTGGGTATGGGAGTTTGTGGGAATGGTTAGTGCAGGAGTGGAGAGGATCGTGCGAGTGCAACACATCAAATTTTTAATTATGGTCTGTTTTTGCCAAGTGTTTAGTTTAATTTGAAGTTTGCCACACTGAATTATCGTGCTGAAAACCACTTGGTGCTTAAAACATCAATCCTGATAGAAAGAACAAATGCTTTAACTGTTTTAGAGCACATAAGATCTGTAAAATGAAATTATATGTATGTTGAATGTGAATATAACATCCTAGGACTGTATGCTTGTGCATAACTTTAGACAAGTTATTTTACTTTTGTAACATGCTACATTTTATTTACTCAGGGGTCTCCGTCTAGGGGATATGTGAGTGGCGACCCCAAGGTACCCAAGCTGAGCAGAACATTACTTCTACTTACTCATGTTTTGCTCCTCACTGTAGCTTTTCCATCTGACCTTATCTTGGTCATCTCTTTTTCTCTTCCGACCCCGATGCTATTACGGTTCCTGAGGGCTAGGGAGTCTTTATTTTTCCAACCTCTCCATTTCTCTAATTTCTCTATAAGCTCTTAACCCCTAACATGCTGACCTGTCATGGCATGTAATACGTCCTCTGATTGGTAATCAGAGGATATGGTCTGTGAATTTATTTTGATAATTCTCCCGGTCAGGTCGCTGAGACCCGTAAGCCAATGACAGGTGTACTCCTCCAGGCATTCTGGGGGTTGTGAGATAGCGATGTAACCTCCAAAACATAAAAGTATGGTGCTCTCATTATATAAATAGAAGATCTAACATCAGAATTCTACAATGGAACGCAGGTGGTCTCACCCAAACAAAAAGAAAAGAACTGAATAAAATTGTATTTGACTATAACATAGATATATTTGTCATACAAGAAGCAAATCTAACAAATGATCAACTTAAATACTTCAATTTTACTGGATTTTTACTACACCTACTACCCAAAAATAGACAGTTAAGTAGTGGAATATTAGTTGGAGTCAAAAATGATATTAAATCATCCTTTCTAATTGTTAAACAAATGGATAACACAGATAAAACTGAATTAATAAAGCTAAATTTTTGGGATAACAAAACACCTTCGTTTATACAGTATTTACAATCCTCCCAGGAATGAACCAAATCTCACTTATTTTACAATTAAATAAAACAATCATTCTTGGGGATTTCAATGCCCATTCCAAAAGATGGGGTTATAGAAAAGTGGATTCTATAGGACAGATAGTGGAAGAATTTTTGAATACCACAACTTTTGAACTGATTTATGATGAAGATCCCAAAAACTTCATACATTACTCTGGAGCAGGCAGTAACCCAGACCTCTTGTTAGCTACAACACATACAACACATATTGTTTCAAAAATTAAAAAAGTTATAGAAGACCCAAGTTCTGGTCACAGAGCAGTAATTGCTGATATAAAACTAGAGGACCTGGGCGACTGAGCTTCGCTCGCGGTTTTTCGCCTCTGTTTTTGTGAAATAGTTTTTTGTGGGAGAAGATAATTATTTAGATAAACCTGAAAGGCAAAACGTTAACTAAATACAAATTTTTGTCGCAATTGTTAAGAGTCATTTCCAAGATACAAGAGATATAGAAATACATACCAATATTTCATAAACACCATGATTTCAGCTGTAAAATGTCTACCGCTGATCGCAGGCCTCCCCCATAGATATCCACCCAGTTTGAGGGAGCATTTGTTCCAGTATGGATTTCAGTTCTTTGCTGTTAGACTCCAGGGCGTTAGCACGTTGGCCAAGGTCCTTCATCTTTCCGTTGAGTTCTTCCATGGCTTCCTTACCCCGGCCAGTCGCACGTTAGTATTCTCCGTTCATATTGCACATTCCCACCTTCATCTTTTCCGTTTCGGAGTTTACACTTTTAATGTGGCTTCCACTTTTGTTTCCATTTTGTCCATTTTTGTTCCCATATTTTCTATTCCGTAGTTCACATTTTTCCAATTCGATTTTCATATTTGTTTCCTCTGCCACATTCCAGAATTCATTTCATTTCCCATTATGTTCATCTTCATTTGTTTCATCAACTGTTCCGTATCGTGCTTTTCGTCGCACTCCTGACACCAATTGTTACTATGCATTTCTTTACTTTTATTAAAACACCAGAGTGACACTAAGCAAAAGCACTGTTGAATAATAAATACTACAGTAAGAAAAGCTGGTTGATAAAGCCATGTGAATGTACTGCACACTTCTGTTTCAATCACATAGAAAATAGTATGAATTGTTTGTAATTGTCAGTCGAAGCGGGAGTAGTCAAAGAAATGTGATTGTGTTTAGTAAAAGAAAAATGAGTAGAAAAACGGTGTGACTGTTATACGTTGCACTTATATTCCAAGTGTATGGAAAAATGTATGGACTGTTTGCAGAAGAGGGAGTAGTATGTTAAGTAAAAGGGAGTAGAGAAAACCACGTAAGCATAATACGTTGCGTGGTAAAATGGATTGCATAAAAACCTTTGCCATGAAAACAATTAAATATGTCACTTTTCTTGGCTATCGGTCAACCTGTTATGGAATTTACTCACTCTTCAACATACTATATGTATAGGCGTTGGTATGTATGGAGTTGATAAACGATAGGGAATAACATGTGAATTGTTACGTAAAATAAAAGTGAGTAGAGAAAATAGTATGAATGTAATATGTTGTGTTTCTGTTTCAAACATATAGAAAATTGTATGAATTGTATGTTGAAGGATGAGTAGCGAAAGAAGACTGATTGTGTCTCGTAAAGGAAGAATCAGTAGAGGAAATCGTGCGAATGTAATACGTTGCATTTATATTTCAATCATAGAATATTATATGAATTGTATGTTGAAGGGCTAACAGAGGATACATGAATGTGCTACGTAAAAGAAAAATGCGAAGAAAGCCATTTGAAAGTAATATATTGTGTAGTAAATTTGTTGCCATAAGAACTTTCTCCATGAAAAAATACATATACATACCAAATTTCGTGGTGATAGGTTAAGCGGTTTTCGAGATTAACAGTTAGAAGTTAGGTGGATATGGTTTATTGAGGGCTTTTTAATATTTAATAAGAATTGGTATAATAATTAATGTATTTTACAAACATCCAAGTTGTGTATATATAGATATATGTAGATGATATGAATTGTTGTAAAAGAGTTAGTAGAGAAAGGGATGTGAATGTGTTACCTAAAACTGAGTAGAGTAAACACTGAATGTAATATGCAGCATTTCTATTTCAAACATCCAGAAAATTGTATGACTTATTTGTAGAAGAGTGAGCAGAGAAAGAGATATGAATGTGTTACCTATAGGTAAGTAAACACTGGAATGTAATATGCAGCGTTTCTATTTCAAACATGCACAAAATCGTATGACTTATTTCTAGAAGAGTCAATAGAGAAACAGTTATGAATGTGTTACCCAAAAGCAAGTAGCGAATACAGTGTGAATGTAATACGTGCCATTTCTATTTCAAACATGCATGAAATTGTATGACTTATTTGTAGAAGAGTGAGTAGAGAGAGATGTGAATGTGTTACCTAACAGTGAGTAGAGAAAACAGTATGAATATAATATGTAGGATTTCTATTTCAAACATACAGAAAATTGTATGACTTCTTTGTAGAAGAGTGAGTAGAGAAAGAGATGTCAATGTTTTACCTAAAAGTGAGAGGAGAAAACCGTGTGAATCTAATAGCATTTCTATTTCAAACATACAGAATATGGTATCACTTATTTTAAAAAGTGGGGATAAAATTTTTTTTTTTTTTTTTTTTTTTTTTTTTGTGGGTGTAAAATCACGTTTTTTATGGAAAATTGTTTATAGAAGAGTGAGTAGAGAAAGAGACGTGAATGTGTTACCTAAAAGTAAGTTGAGAAACCACTGCGAATGTAATATATGACTTATTTGTAAAAGAGATGTAAAGATGTAAAGGTGTTACCTAAAAGTGAGAGGAGAAAACAGTGTGAATGTAATAGCATTTCTATTTCAAACATACAGAACATGGTATCACTTACTTTAAAAGTGGAGATAAAAATATTTTTTGTGTCTGTCTGTAAAATCACGTTTTTTATGGACAATTCTTTATAGAAGAGTGAGTAGAGAAAGAGATGTGAATGTGTTACCTAAAAGTGAGTAGAGAAAACACTGTGAATGTAATATGCATGTACACAAAAATTTAACCAAATCTTTAGAACCGCTTCTGAAATACCAAGTATATATACAAAAATTGCATTGTAGAAGCGGGAATAAAAAATGTTATTTTTTATGTAAAACTGCATTTTTTCAGGAATTACACCTATATAGATAAACTTAAAAAGCAAAACCCTATCTGAATACAAAATTTGATCAAAATCGTTAGAGCCCTTTCCAAGTTACGTGGAATACATTTCTATACAAGAATTGCTCGTTTAAATATATAAGATAATACAAATAACAGTCAAAATCACACAAATCTGTATTGGAACTTCAAAAAAGCAGATTGGAACAAATATAAAACTGAACTGGAACATAAATTCAAAGAACAAACAAACTCACAGCTGCATGACCATCCAGATCATATGAACAAAAATTTCCGTAAAATCATCCTAGAAACTGCAAAAAAAAATATTCCTTCGTGGAAGAATAAAAAATTTCAAACCCTTTGGGAACCCCCAGTTAGAAGAACTGAAAAAGCAAAGGGACACAGCTAGAAATACAGCTGAACAAACAAGAAACATATCAGATACACAAATATGGCGAAAGAAATGTTGTTGTTGTTTTCTAGTGCCTTGCATCTGGCAATGAAGCCATTAGCATTCGTGCTTTCCAATACTTTTGAACTGTAGTTTCTTCTGATCTTAATGCTTCAGAGGTCTTCAAGTGGTCTTCGTTCATTTCTGCTGGATCGTTACACAGGACACATATTGGTGAGGTTGAGATACCTATTCTGTACAGATGACTTGCTAAGCAGTCGTGATTTGTCAATAGTCGGAAGGCTGCAACCGCTGTTTTCCTTGGTCTCTGGGGGATTATATCTGGATTGGAAAGTAGTGTAATCCATTTTTTATCTTTGGCATTTGTTTCTATTTCTTGTAGGTATGAATGAGAAAATTTTTTAATGATCAAGCGTTTTATTGAGGAATATGAGAAATTGAATTTAGACTTTTGTTTTATTGTTGTGCCTTTCTTTGCAAGTGAGTCTGCAGTTTCGTTCCCCATGACTCCACAGTGTGCTGGAATCCATTGGAGATGAACAGTCTTATTAACTTTTTGGAGTTAACATTTTGTAGCATTCTCTAATTTTTGTTGACTTCTTTGTAGTATTTGAACATATTCCCTGAATTGCAGCTTTAGAATCTGAAAGAATTACTGCCTTGTTAAATTTATTTAAGGGAAGATTTAATAATTGTCGGAGAGCAATGTATATAGCCTCTATTTCTCCATCATAATTTGTTGTGTCTCTGCCAACAGAATGATAAAAGGAAAAATGTGAACACGTAACTCCAGCTCCAGTAAGGTTTTCCTTCGAGGATCCATCAGTATATATGTGCAGCCATTCTTCTGTGGGATACCTAGTATTGATTGTTTCCAGAGCTAGAAGTTTTTGTATTTCTTTTGGTGTGTCTGATTTACTTATTTCCTCTATTAATTCCAAATTGAAGGTAGGTTGCAATAATTCCAATGGATTTTCTCTTATAAGTAGATTTTCTCTGGTGTTAGGAATGTTCAATTTGGATTTAATCTGTGTTACCTTTTCTAGGAAACTACTATGAGTTTTAAGGATTGAAGGGGGGAGGTTCTCTTCTGTCCATTTAGAGTTTGGCAGTCGTAACATTTTCTTGTGTTAGAGCAATGCTTGCTCTTCTATTTTTGTTGTTATTGATGGGGTCCATGTTAAGGCAAGCATGGCATCAATAGGTGTGGATTTAACTGCTCCAGTGATTAGGCGAAGAGCCTGATTTTGTATTTGTTCAAGTTTATTGATGTTAGCATTTGCTGCTGTTATTAAAGCTTCAGAACAGTACAAGAGGTTTGGTTTAACGTACATTTTGTATGTTGTGTTAAGGACTCTCCTTGAGCAGCCCCATTTAGCACCAGCTAACCTTTTCAGAATTTGAAGTTTCTTTTCAACCTTTTCTGAGATGTTTGTTATGTTTTTTCCAACTTAGCTTTCTGTCGAAAGTGATGCCTAAGTATTTGGCATCATCAACTGCTATGAGTGGTTTACCATTATAATTTATGTTAATATTAATTGGTTTGTATTTTAGTGTAAATAATTCATAATTTTTTTTTCCACATTGATAGTCATGAGGTTTTTGGAGCTCCATTCATGTACTTTGTTTAGGGCTGTTTCTATTCTATCTTTAATTAATTCAGGTTGTTTTGGAGAGCCTGAAGTCCAAATGACTACATCGTCAGCAAATAAAGCAATTTTGGTTTCTAAATGTTGAAATAAGAAGAGTCACACTAATTTTTACAATTACTTCACTCACTTGTTTATTAAAAACTGGAACGTTTTCGAGAGATGTCTCTCTCATCTTCTGCAGATGGTGAGTCACCATCTGCAGAAGATGAGAGAGACATCTCTCGAAAACGTTCCAGTTTTTAATAAACAAGAGAGTGAAGTAATTGTAAAAATTAGTGTGACTCTTCTTATTTCAACATGAATGAAACTTCACTGTCAACATTGCTTCTATGTCAAATATTTGGTTTCTAAAGTGTTTATTATTGATGGAAGGTCATTTATATATATGTTAAAGAGTGTTGTGCTCAGAACAGCACCTTGTGGAAGTCCTCGGTGTGTTTGTTTATATTTGGAAGTGTATGTATTATATTTTGTGGCACAAAATCTTTGTGAAATAAACTGAGTTATCCACTTAAGCATGTTACTTTTCACACCTATTGATTGCAACTTCTCAATTAATTTGTTTCTCCAGACTGAGTCATATGCTGATTTAAAATCAATGAATACTGCTAAGGTATCCTCCTTTCTATTGAAAGCTTCTTTGATGTCTTGGCTTAGTAGGAGTACATTTTCACTTGTACTATGATTCTGTCTGAAGCCGGTCTGTGAACTATTAATTAAGTTGCAATATTCTAGAAACCAGTTAAGTCTAGATGCCACCATTCTTTCCATCACTTTTGCAATAACACTGGTCAAAGATATTGGTCTGAAACTATTAATATTGTTTGAAGGTTTGTTTTTCTTTAAAATCGGGATGATAATGGCTTTTTTCCAATCGGAAGGTACAGTCATTCTCCAACACATGTTATAAAGTTTAAGTAGGATTTCTTTTCCTTTTCTGCCAAGGTGTTTAATAAACTCTGGGTGGATCTTGTCAGGTCCTGGAGATTTTTTGTTCTGTAATTGTTCTATTGCTAAATCCAGTTCTGTTTCATTAAAATCCTGAATAAAAATATCATTTCGTATACCTTTTGGCTTATTAGTTTCTCTGATAGTTTTTTGGATAGCCTTATCCTGTTTTTTATACGCTTGGGGTATTCTTTGTGACTGAGCATAAAACTTGTTAAGGGATTCTGCTATTTCCCTATCTGTAGTTAAGCTTTTGTTATTATATTTTAATGGTTCAGTTGTGTTTTTTGATAATTTTGTTTCATTAAGGAATTTGTATATTTTATTTCCATCTTTCCTATAGTCCGTATGTTCTACAAAATTTGTGAAACTGGCCCTCTTTGCTGTAATTAATTATTTCTTAAAAATGGCTGCTTTTCTTCTCCAGTTTTGTACATCTTCTGGACACTTGGTTCTTTCGGCTTTGACTCTTGCTATATTTCTTTCGTGTTTTAACTTAGATAAAGATGGAGGCCAAAAGTAGCTACATTTCTTTAACTTTCCTTTGGGGATATGTGTTTTGGCTGCTGTCAATAATATTTCACAAATTTCTTTATTCATTTCATCTGTTGACTTGAACTCTGATTCTAACAGTATATTACACTTCCCTTCTATCTCATTTTGGAAATTGGACCAATCTGTTTTTTTAAAATTCCAAGAAGTTTTAACTTTTGGTTTGTTACTTTTATTTATTAGACCTCTTATGGAGTTTATGGTGATTCTGTGGCCTGAACCTGGGTCTTCTATTATTTCTCTTTTTGTATTGTCAATTATGTCAGATGACACCATCAGAAGATCAGGATTTGTACCTGAACCATTATAATGAAGGTAAGTGGGTGGATCATTTGGATTAAATATTAATTCCATTGTTGATGAGTTTAATAGGTCTTCTATGACTCTTCCTGCTGAATTTATATCTCTGTAGCCCCACCTAGGGGAGTGTGCATTAAAATCACCTATTAAAATACTTTTGGGTTCTATGGGAATAGAATTTAGATCTAGTGTATTGTCTGGAGGATTGTAGATACTGTAAATTCTATAGTGGTAGTTACTTTTCCATACTTCAATTTTAACTATTTCTGATTTATCTTGTTCTTCCATTGTTTTTTGGATTTGGATAGTAGCTTTGATATTTCTTTTAATTCCTGTAAGAATACCACTTGCTATTTGACGAGCCTTTGGAAGTATATGTGTAGTGTACTGATCCATTTCAAAGTATATTTCCTGTTCTTCTGATATATTGGCTTCTTGTACTGTGAAGACATCTATATCTTGGTCTTTTAATATTTTCATTAGCTCTTGTTTTTTAGGCTGGGACATGCCTCCTGCATTCCATTGTAGAATTCTTAAAGTATTGGAATTGTTGTGATGAAATTTGCCTAAAGATGTCCCCACCCGGAGATCCGATTGGGGGACAGTTTTAACTCCGGATTGTTTATCTTTAGGACTCATATTCATGTATGTGGCTTTCACGTAACTGTTTTCTTAACGGGCACCAGTTTTACAATGTGGCAGTTACATCACCCGACTTAAACCCCCATTTTGCAAGGGAGACCACACCTATCGCTGGTCAACGGGCCCATCGGACCTAGCCGGGAGGACTAAATAGGTGGTATTTAGATCCACCGACCTTTCCCTCATGTGCCTCTGAAGGACGCTGTTGTGCTGTGATAGGCCAGCACATATGTAAATGACATTTCCTCCATTTTAGATGAAACAGTTATACCGCTGTGATTCGGTCCCCAGAGCCTCATCTGTTAAAAGCAGGGTGCACCACGGGCAGGATGAGGATGGGAATTGGGTAGGAGAGGCTATAGGAGGCGCATCACTACCCCTCACTAAAAAAAGAAACTAATACAGCTGAAAAGAATCACTTTAATAATTTCTTAGAAAAAATGGATTATAGGACAGATGGCAACAAAGCCCATAAGCTCATAAAAAATGTCAAGGACAGGAGAGAAAGCAACAGCACACATATCATACACAACAATAAAATATTAACAAATGATGCAGCCATAGCCGAAACATTTAATAAATATTATGCTAATTCACATAAAGTAACAAGAAATAATAAAAAGGAACGTAAATAATTTAAGAAAGATTTGAAACAAGAAAGAGAATGTGATTCTAACAGTCAATACAATATCTTTTATCAAAATGTTAATATACAAGAACTGAACATTGCAATTAATAATCTAAAAAACAAAGTCTCCTGGACCAGATTACATACATCCAGAGTTCATAAAAAACCTGGGAAAAACAGCAAAACAACAACTACTAAAACTCTACAATCTATCCTGGAACACCACTGTATCTGCCAAATGGCGAAAAGCAATAAGTGTCTCATTCTTGAAGAAACATAAAACAGCATAATAAAAAATTATAGGCCAGCAGCTCTTACTACCATAATAGCCAAAGTGATTGAAAGAATGGTGTCAAATAGGTTAAATTGGTTTCTAGAATCCCAAAATTTAATTTCCCCATGTCAAGCTGGATTCAGAGAGTTCCACTCTACAAATGAACAAGTCTTACTTCTCAGTCAAGAAATCAAAGACTCCTTCAATAGAAAAGAAGATAATTTATTAGTTTTTATTGATTTCCAAAGTGCATATGATTCTATATGCAGAACAAAACTACTAAAGAAAGTAAAAAAAATAGGGATACAAGGTCCAATGTTTTCATGACGATGTCATTTCCTAACACAACACTTTATTGCTACCAGATATAGAAGAAATATAGGTAAAACTGTAGGAGACCGTCGTCACGTGGTTCACTGATAATTCTATTATGTCACTGACCTACAACAGAAGAAGATGGCGCTGCAAGGCAGAAATATCTGTTGCCAACTTAACATTGTACCTTCTAGCTCTGGAAACAATCAATACTAGGTATCCCACAGCAGAATGGCTGCACATATATACTGATGGATCCTCCAAGGAAAACCTTACTGGAGTTACGTGTTCACATTTTTCCTTTTATCATTCTGTTGGCAGAGACACAACAAATGATGATGGAGAAATAGAGGCTATATACATTGCTCTCCGACAATTATTAAATCTTCCCTTAGATAAATTTAACAAGGCAGTCATTCTTTCGGATTCTAAAGCTGCAATTCAGGGAATATGTTCAAATACTACAAAGAAGTCAACAAAAATTAGAGAATGCTACAAAATGTTAACACAACTCCAAAAAGTTAATAAGACTGTTCAGCTCCAATGGATTCCAGCACACTGTGGAGTCATGGGGAATGAAGCTGCAGACTCACTTGCAAAGAAAGGCACAACAATAAAACAAAAGTTTAAATTCAATTTCTCATATTCCTCAATAAAACGCTTGATCGTTAAAAAATTTTCTCATTCATACCTACAAGAAATAGAAACAAATGCCAAAGATAAAAAATGGATTACACTACTTTCCAACCCAGATATAATCCCCCAGAGACCAAGGAAAACAGCGGTTGCAGCTTTCCGACTATTGACAAATCACGACTGCTTAGCAAGTCATCTCTACAGAATAGGTATCTCAGCCTCACCAATATGTGTCCTGTGTAACGATCCAGCAGAAATGAACGAAGACCACTTGAAGACCTCTGAAGCATTAAGATCAGAAGAAACCACAGTTCAAAATTATTGGAAAGCACGAATGCTAATGGCTTCATTGCCAGATGCAAGGCACTAGAAAACAACAACAACTTAACATTGTACAACTCGCTAAAACTAACCACCAACCAAAATGCCAAAACAATGTACTATTATTTATTAATATTGTTGTTGTTAATACTGCATAATCTGTAATAACATTACTGTATTACACAACCTCAATATTATTAATTACTTCATTATTATTGTTGCACTATTGTGTAATACTGCGTAATCTGTAATAAAATTATTGTATTATACAACCTCGACATTATTATTGTTGTTGTTGTTAGTACTGCGTAATCTGTAATAAAATTACTGTATTATACAATGTCAAATAAGGATTGTTGTACATTTGATAAGTGTAGTCATCTGTGAAAATGCGCAACAAGTTCAAGTTTATTATTTGTTTATGCCAACAAACTTACTATTGGTATTTTTAAACACAAACCGTGTGTGGGCAATATTTGAGAGGTAGTACTAGAACTTAACAATTAATACCACAGCTGGGATTTGAACGACAGGCTCTCTGCTTACTAGGCGGGTGCTCTGAGAGCTTCCCTTCTCGGTTTACCACCTTCTCTTGTGCCGGTTGTGGTAATTTTCATTTTTATATGCTTCGATGAGCCACTATATCTCTTCCTCAGTCCAATTTTTCATTTTCAAACGTATGTAGAATACAGATTAAAACCACAACCGCACCGCACAAGAACTTAAGTCACATCACTTAATTACAAAACAATAACTCTAAATAACAACAAATAACGTTAAGTTGGTTGGCAACATTCACATACTTCCGCTGATTTCAATTTTCCAGCATTGGCAATACATACGTCACCAACGAGTTAAAGGAAATGAACCTCATAACAACAATGCTTCAGTCACAAACAACTGCCTATTGACCACGTGAGGACGGGCTCCTACAGGATTCTAAATATAAACAAGTACACTGCAGCTTACCACAAGGCGCAGTGCTCAGCACTACACTTTTTAATATATTTATTAATGATCTGCCACAACAAATACAAGACTCAAGTGTGAAGTGTGCACTATTTGCTGATGACTTAGTAATGTGGACTTCAAAACCAAAAAACAAAAGTACAGAACTAGAAAAAACCATGCAACAATCCTTAAACAACCTACAAAAGTGGACCAAAGAAAATTTAATGACTGTTAATACAACAAAATCATACTACCAAATCTTTTCACTATGAAAAAACCAATAAAAAAAAAACTAAATTTTGAGGGTCAACAATTACCAGAAACAAAGGAAGCAAAGTATTTAGGAGTTACATTTGATACCAAACTTACATGGACCAAACAAATAGAAAGTGTAATACAAAGAGCAGAGAGGCGCCTTTCACTGTTAAAACGTCTTAACAGGAATGAAGTGGGGATGTTCCAGAGCAACTCTTAACACAACATACAATGTATATATAAAGCCATTATTTACCTACTGCAGCAAAGTTCTTGTAACAGCAAATACAAAACAAATTCAAATCTTTCAAAACCAAAGTCTTAGACTTATTACAGGTGCTATCAAAACCACACCCATACCAGCTATGGAAATACTAACCCCATTGAATATGAAATAGAAAAAGCAGCTCTTATTCAACATGAAAAGTTGATCAGACTCCCATTCAATACATAGAACAAAAGGAATTTTACACATACACTAAAGACTCAGGAGGGCTTTCTTTCCAAAATTCAAGACATCAAGAAGAATATACACCTTCCTAATTCAAAGGAAAACTTCATATATAAAGTCAATCCGACACAAACATTAGACATCACATATTATTTATGCCTGACAGAAGAATTTGAGAAAAGTGATACTCCAACTAGTGTTCTAAAATTATTGGCATTAGAGACAATCCGTACTATATTTCTGGAACATGAATGGCTCCATATTTATACTGATGGATCATTGATATCAAACCAAGATGGAGCAGGGGCTGGAGTCACGTGTCATCTCTTTTCCTATTACAAATCTTTAAGTTATGGAACTACAAACTTTGATGGAGAAATTGAAGCAATTTGAATGGCCCTACAAAATCTTTTGTACAGAATTTACATTTTCATCAAGCAGTTATTCTCTCAGATTCCAGGGCGGAAATTATAGCAATTACTTCCCAGTTGTTACCAAAAAACCAAACAATAATAGAATGTTGGAAAATCCTTACCCATCTAACAGCACTTCAAAAACACCTAGTCTTCCAATGGATACCAGCTCACTGTGGACTGAGCAGTAATGACAAAGCTGATTTTCTTGCTAAAAAGGGTACCGGCAATGTGCAGAAATCTATAGTTAATCTACCATTTTATGCAGCTAAAAGATTAGTCAACTCTGAATTCAAAAAAATTATTGCAAAATATTACTATGAAATATCAAAGAATAAAAGATGGGAACTACCAAACATTCAAACAGTAATTCCTGAGTATCCTCGAAAAACAGCAGTTCCAACCTTCAGGTTGATTACAAGACATGATTGACTGACAAAACATTTAAACAGAATTGGGATATATTCTTCACCACTCTGTCCTCTATGTGATCTGCAAGAGGAAATGGACCGAGACCACCTTCAAATATGCCCGGCAACTTCTAGCACCCCATCCATCAGTGAAAAATATTGGAGAGCAAGAGGATTAATGACTTCATTGTCAGAAATACTGCATTAGCTAACAGCAACCAATAATTTACATACTGATGAATTCTTAAAATTATAGCCTTCATGCTCTCCAGACCTTACTGTATCACCAGAATGTTACTAAGTGAGGCTCTCACATACCCTTTGTTCTTGTGACAAAATCTCTTATCTCTTTTTAACCTTTCTCACTACATTTAGCAAGCAGAGCAAGTATTACATTCCACCCAAACAGTTTGATGTCAAGATTTCACCAAAATAAATGTTTTGGGACCTCTTGAATCTAAACAGAGGTGTGTGTATGTGTCTAGATGCATGTGTATTCTGTATGCATGTCTGTGCATGCATGCCTGTGCATGCTTATGCAGCATAACTAAAAAATAAAACTTGGTTAAACACCAAATTTGGTATTTAAGTTGAGCATTTTCCAAGGAACAAAAATTATCGAGAAAATCCACTCACTGCTAACTATGCTTTACATGGAACATTTTTTTAAAAAAAAATTTGATTCTATCAAAAATGGCTAACGATTTTGATTAAAATAAGTTTAGGATACTTTCACGACAAATGAAATGTATATCCTGAATTTTCTAGGAAAGTCCTCAGAACCCCTCTCTCTGGATGACTTTCGCATAGCTAGTAAATCTTTGGAACAAATATAGTTCTTGTTAAAACACACAATTTATGCATTTTTTTTTTTTTTTTTTTTTTTGAGTGAACCATTTCAGAGATATTTCATTATTATACTTTTCTGAAATGGAAAGTCGTTATTCATCTTCTTAATTCTTGGAAATGCAAAGAGAACAGAATTTCAAAACCCACATATAGGGACTAGCTTTGAAATGTTTGACTATCACTTAAATATGACAAGAAAATAGATAATTTCTGTAAATGTTTATCTCAAATAACAAAGCGAGTGTGCATGAGTGGGGTTTAAGGGCCTGTCAACAGCAAGGTCATTAGGGCCCCTGTACATGATGGAGAGAGAGGAATGTGTTCATAAGAACAGTTAGCACAAAAGTAGTCATGTGTGTGCAACATACTTCCTTTGCTTCTTTGTTTCCACATTAGTCACTCAGCACTAATCCCACTACATAATAGTAAGAGTTTAGTATTGTTAACAACTTACCAATTATCAAGCCGTATTACTTCATCCACAAGCTCTACTTTACGAGAACCAAAAAGTAAAAGATGGATTGGTGTAACCATTGTCATCTGCTTACATGAAACTGCACGGGTTCGTATCTAAAAGAAGAAACATATTTAAATAGTAGTTATCTACTTTATAAGTCAAAGTATAATAAGTAACATAGAAACATGAAAGCAAGTACCACATAGAATTTTATAGCCATCTCATAGCGACCCACTTTTAAACATTTTGTTGGTGTTTCAGATTACTTAGCAGCACTTGCAGTCCTATTATTCTAAAATTACAGCACCTTCCTCAATACATGAATGACATCAGATCACCTAGCTGCTGGAAATATATTCTCATGTGCAGCATTACAAGGTACTTTCTCTTCTAGGAAAATGTAGTGCTATTAATTGACTCACCTTTTAGATTAAATTAAAATGTACACTTCCTGAGAAATAGTGTTTTGAATCTTGACGTTTTGGTAATTTTAAGCATATGTTCCTGGACAACCCCACAAATCTTATTTTAGAAACAAGATTGCCATAAACTGATAGGAACGCATTCATGTGCATGTGTTACCAACTTTACAGTGGAATTGTTTAGCTCAATAAAGCAGAATGTGTTTGCCATATTGCAAAACTTGCAATGCCTAAACCACAAAGTAAGCCTTGATTAAGCAATTAAAATCATTGTGGTGAAGCAAGTTAATTACCATTTGAAAACAACGTGGCTATCTGCTAAAAGTGACAAAAGAATTGCATTCACCTTACTTTAATCACATGTTTATTCTTAACTTTTGTTTACTGCTTTTGTTTACATATTTTGAAACTTGATTTTACTAAATTTCCCAGTTTCTAAACAAACAAAATATTTTGACTATAGCTCCATGCACAATTACAATAAGCATGACTGTAAACATACAAACTTCATGTACAACAATTGACTTCCAGAACTAATAACCCAACCAAATATTCTTTTATCTGCAAATAATCGTTCCTTGCAAAATGAATTCATTTTTCAATATTTAATGATATACTTGGAAAATCACTTTTACGCACTTCACTAAAATACACAATATCTGGACATGAGTAGTCGGAAGCTTTCACGGCCAGAGTTAGAATTAAGGCTAGAGATTTCTTCCGGGCTAAAAAGCCGTGGTCTGCTGGAGTTTTGAGGCCCAGACGTTTCGTCCACACCTGCGGTGGCGTAGTCTGGATCTTCTCGGTGAAGGTTCAGTTATAACAGAATGGTTTATGACTGGAGGTGCCGTATTTATATGTGGGCTGCTCACAGGGGATTGGATGGGCTTCAGCGGGAGGTGTGTGTTAGATGAGAGGGCCGTTCTGATTGCTGATTGGCTGGCTTCTTCTTCATTGCTGATTAGTTTACGTTATTTTTCTGCATTGGTGCTTCTTTTTTTTTTACGTTCTTTTTTTTATGTATGGCATTCGATACTCGAATATAAAAAAAGAAGCACTAATACAGAATAATCACGTAAACCAATCAACAATGAAGAAGCCAGCCAATTAGCAATCAGAATGGCCCACCCATCTAACACACACCTCCCACTCAAGCCCAGCCAATCCCCTGTGAGCGGCCCACATATAAATATGGCACCTCCAGTCATAAACGATTCTGTTATAACTGAACCTTCACCAAGAAGACACAACGCCACTGATGATGTCCACCGCAGGTGTGGACAAAACGTCTGGACTTCAAAACTCCAGTAGACCACGGCTTTTAAGCCCGGAAGAAATCTCTAGCCTTAATATCTGGACATGCTTTGAAGGTCCATTACTCTCCTCATCAGCTGCTGACCAAACTGATTGTTCTATGGAAACTTCCAGTGGTATATAAGCAAGTGCTCCCATGAGTCAAGAGTGTTAGGAAGTGAGGAAGTTGGTGGGTGCATTTCTATTGCAATAAAGTGTTGTTCTCTAAGTGAGTCTGGGACAACTGCAGTGATGTGAAGTGCTGCAAGAGATTAGAAAAGTCTTGTGTTCTAGCCCCAAGGAAGTGGACTGAAGAGCAGGCTATGTCATGCTTATTTTATTATACCAGACTAAAGTTAGCCAAGATAAAATTAAAATAATTTCTGCAAAATTTTATGGTACTCACCCTTAAAATGTTTACATCTCTGCACATTATTATATTGAAGATATTGAAGCTGGTTTGTAAAATGTTATTCACACTATTCTGTTGCATAATAAAAATGTTCTATGTACACTTGGTTTGGTAGGTACACCCCATGTTAGTTTTGAATTTCCACCCCCCTCGCTTGATGATAACTGAGGAAACATCCAATTCTACACAAGGCAATGCCACACTGTTTGCACTTTTACTGCGACTGTATGCCACAGCCTGATTTTGTTTTCCTTTTCTTCACAATGCACTGTGCTCACGATTTTACCCGGTCTTGAATTTTTATGAGGGTATGAAGAGAACTGGTTGCAGGGGTAGCAGAAAGTAGGCTACGCTGAAATCCCACTCACTTGCAGGACAAGAAGTCTGCGATTAGCTGTCGCACTAAATTCTGCCTGTAGTGAAGAAGTCTGTTGTCATGAGCTGTAGAAACAGGTCTGTTTGAAATGTGTATTGTAAAACTAATGACAATGGCAACATTCACTAAGAAATGGAACAAGTATTTCCATCATTTTTTTTTAAGGCCAGCTGACACCGTAACACTCGCTCCTTTAGTCCACGAGATCAATCCCTGCCATATTATGTGTGTAATTTATCACTGCATTAGGACAAGGTATTTTTGCTCTCTCCCCCTACCGCTCTTCCTTTCTACCTCTCCATCTGTTCTAGGATTGCAGTTGGCGGATAACAAGAACGTCCCTGTTATCATGCCAAATTACTGCGGTTAAACCTTCATGTTGCAGTTTGCAAGATTTGCCCCTTTTCAGTTTCAGTTGTCTTGGCTTGGAAAATTGTTTTGGCCAGTCTTTTCTTCCAGCACGAGTTGTACCACATGCATAATCTTCTCTAGAAGTAATTTCATTAACCATGTGAAAGTAAAAAAATTATCAAAGTAGACGTGGGCCACAATCCTGTGTATTTCTCACATATGTCTAAAACAACCTGTTCTCCAAGTAGAAGATAGCAGTTTCTCGCCTCTTTTTTCCTCAGATAGATTTTACAGGTCAGTAAATAGCCACTTTTACTGTCTGCAATACCCCATGCCTTTATCCCCCACTTTGTAGGTTATGGGGCATGTATTGTTTAAAAAAGAAGCACCTTTTGAAACCTATCATCACTTCATCAACAGAGAGATCGCAATTTGGTTTGTAGACATTTGTAAACTGTTCGACTATGTCTAAAGCAGGTCGTGCCCCATACAGATAATCATAATCTACCCCTAATTGTGGCTTTGGAGATTCATCATTCAGATGAAGATATTGTGATATCTTTTGAAAGCGGAGCAAGCTCATTGCTTGTGTTACAATTGGACAAATGCAAAAATCCCCCCAAAAGTAATCGCTAATTTCAAGTTGGTGCTGTTTTTATAATTATAAAAGGTGATGTTGATGAGCTTTTGACTCTTTCGTTATCTCGGGTCGTGGTACTGGATGGAATGAACATACACTCGGGGTTAACTTTAGTGAAATATTTTATTCGCACCTTCTTATTCACAGTATTTAAATCGTATCACAGTAGCAAATCTTTTATTTCAGTGGATCGACTTCCCTAGCATCGCCGAGATTTAATGTCTGAAAATTTAGCGATATTTCGCTAAATGTGTTTTCTATCACTTTACACTTCGTCTATTTTACGTCCTTTCATTTAAGTGCACACTTCGTATTAACTACCTTGTTAAAGTTAGCCAACGTTTCACTTATTTTACTCGAATTAACGGTCTCCAAACACTTAGCAATTTTACTTTCACTATTTTATGACGCGCACACATAAAAATGCGTCCATCTATACCAAAGACACAGATGCTATTAACTAGACAATTGGCGCCGCATCACACTTCTTTTTGTGTACCTCCGCGTATGCGTCCATCAAATAGTTCCCGTATTGTTAGGGAAGCGATCTTTAGCTATCCTCCTTTCGCTTTTAGTATTGAACACATATAATTCTTTTATTTATACATATATATTAAAATTACATATGGAAATATTTATGACGTCTTTAAACAAACTTAATTGTTTGTAACAATGAACATTAGTAACACGTTTTCGTCATTTAACCAACTCATACCAACACCAAAAACAAATTACACTCTTAACAAATATTCACATAAACAATTTTCTTTTGGGGTCTTACAATATCCTGTCTCAAGGTGAATCCACCATCCCCATATATATCAAAATACCTAAATAGGCCTGTATCTCCCTTGAATGTTTCTTCCCATTTTGGATCTGCCTTTTCAGCTTGAATCTGCGCTGCATACCTATTGGTTTCCTCTGCAATTTTGCCGCAAAAACTGGAATCTATAAAAAGTTGAAAATAGTCTATTTCTAGACTTCCTGGAGGAATAGAATGATTTACACCTGCATGGCATGAGAATGCTTCTAACTCATTGAGAGTCAAATTGGAGGTCCATTGTGCAGGTAGTAATTTAGTTTTAGTTTGCTTTGCATTAATTTTAGCCACCTGTTCTGCTACCTGCTCCTCACCAATTTCACTCTCACTTTGTTCCTTATCACTGTCTTCCTCTAACTCACCAAACCAAGATTTGTCTGAGCTACTTTTGCGATCTCATTCCTCATAAACTGCTGCAAGTATTTCCTCATCTGTTACCTAAACCTTATCACTACAGCGTTTTCTAGCCCGTGATGTACTTGGAATTGCCTCCATGGTGTTGAATTAGCTATAAAAACGTCAGGAAATTGCTTACTTACATGACTGCACTCAACTCTAAGAAATGTTATCTATACCTTGGTATTAGTTTCTTTCATGTTGCAATTGCTGTAACAGTGCAACAGGAGAACTTTTACATTGACACTGCTCCTAAAAGCTGGGGTCAGCATGAGCAGAACCAACATAAATCGATGAACAAGGTTGCTACGTTTTACTACGCTGTGCGTGGCAGGCCATTTATCGTTTCACTGCACTTTATTACACTATGCATCGCAAAGGGTTAAATGAGCTATCTCATTTTTAATATTTGCTCTATGTAAATACTTACCTTTTCACCAAAAACAAAGAAAGGAAAAGGAAAATGCTGCTCCTGATTGCTGCAGTTTACAGATGTCTTGTGTATAAGCGCTGCTTTTGCTTCAGTTGTAAGAACCTGTTAAAATAAAGTATATTAAATACACAATACCTTATATCATATCAATGTGATACTTTTATCTCACAATTTCTTTGGCAATCTTTTTTGGTGATGCATACATTAATCTCAAAAACAAGAGTAATTAGAAAGTAAGAACAAATTAGAATCTTGTTGCTTCACTGTAAATAGCTTCATTTTCCTTAATTAATTAAGAGTAATGTTCTCAATAATCCGTATTTGGATTCAACAAGGTGAATAGAACTATTAGACTTAGAAGAAAACCTGATGTAAACAAAAAAAGCATATGAAACACTGCTCTGCAAAAGCATACACACTATTTGAAGACATGTGCCTCTGACCTGAACCACCTCACCAGTATAAATGCACATCTGAGTTTTTGTTTCTGAACGATTGCATTATCCTGTTTTCATTACCACTGCTGCTTTGTTTGGCAACATTGATTGCTTTACATTTATTGTGCTGTAACCTATGATCAAAACACACTTTGAAAACATTTGATGTTGGGGCACTGGAATATTGCATAACAGCCTACTTTAATTAAACTATAAAGTTGAAAAAACAGTGCTTTTTTTTTTTGACAATCTTCAGGGATTATCAATTTTAGATAAAATTATGAGGGAAAGGATTTCTCAAACTAACGTTCAACTTTAGCAAGGCACGAGTTTCATTTCGTTTAATAAATGCAAAGAGCTTGCCACCTAATTACAATCTGTATGAAGACTGTTCGAAACTATCTGATTCAGAATATATGCAGAAGTAGCATATGGTACATCTTAACATAGACAAGGCTAGTACAAAGAATTTTTCTGAGATTGCTAATTTTCTTTGTACATAGATATGATCTACTTGGTGACAAGCATTTTTTATTCTACTTCTCTGGCATTTGAAGTGATCATATCCAGGTCATGTGTTTCCTCACATTTGATAATACAAATAATATTTTAATATTCCATTAGATTTACGTTGTAGTTTCGGACATCTGCAAAATATTTAAATATAACAGCAATAAGCAAATTAAACAGGTTAATGTTTCTCAATACAATACAAATATTAACCATATTTAAGCAACCATCATTAACACTAATTACAAACAAGCTATGCTTCCTTTATAAATCACAATATTTCTTGGAGTTACTATTCTACCACTACAGTACGGAATAATAGAACAAGAATGATGAAAAATATGAAATGTACCTTATTTATCATTATACAAGTGATTTATGGTCTAGGTATGGGTTTAACCTAACTAATATAAGGCGCACCTCTGCTTCTCAATATATTCTTATATTTACTTCTTTTAAGATACTTTGTGGTAGAGTAGAAAGTAATCAAATCCCATCTATTTCAAGAGTTTCACTTTGGGATGTATATTTTGATTACTCCTAATAATTAATAACTGTAACTGTCGTTAACCATTGGGAAAGTTTTTTAATTCAACAGAACACTGAGTGATGGATTCCGCTCATTGAATTGCACTGGATGAATTTTACACTGAAAAGAAGAACGGTTCAATGATTTGTGCAGCATGGCAAAAATGATATGAACAAAATCTGGATATATGTTGGTGACATAACATGCTGATTATCTCCCTTTTCCATGTCACTTGTGAGTTGATTTAGCCACTAAAATCATGCAAGCTGTAGCTTCCATTTTCAATCAGCTGACCAGTTGCTTAGGTTATGGGAATATCCATCGGTCACTCGAGAACCGATGGTTAATTGTTGCATTCAGTGCTTAAGTTGGCAGATCTCAGCAATGAGTTAACAATGCAATGAATTCCCTTTCACCGTGCACTCAATATAAAAACAAGCCCATACTGTAATGAACAACAACAACAATAATAATAAATTTAGCCTATAGGCATCCCATAAGGGCAAAGGTCCCCTGTTTACACAGGGACTAGTTTATAAATAAGCTTAGAAGGTGAGTGAACCCTTGGGAGTTTTGTTGTGTTGCTGAACTATCTTTCTATTCTTAATCATTATTTTTTAATCATAAAATCCTGCTTTTCCTGTCCCAGGACACTTCCGCACTCCACTTTTCACAACTTCTGCCACATTGTCACTTTAGCTTCAGCTGTCTCCACGCTTCTTTGTTTCTTGCAACTCTTGGCCACTGGCTTCCTGCTTTGGTTCAAAAGTAGTCTACTTCTTTGGTTTCCCATGTTTCTTCATCCTCGCGGATCTCACATTGTGATGCAGTGTGTCCATTTCTGGTGATGCATGCGTGATACATGTCCATCCTATTTCCATTTTAGTTCTTCTGCCCCTTTTACTATATTGCACATTTTTGTCCTAGTACTAAGTGCCCCATTCCAGATTCAGTCTCTTAATGAAATGTTTAGGATCTTACACTTCATTCTCCTTTGACACATCTGTAGCCGTTTTTTCAGTTTGCCTGTCAGGGACATGTCTGACAGCTATAAAGTAGTGTTGGCGCAACACATTTGTCTAGGATTTCTGCTTTTGTGCTTGCTTTTTGTCTCTCATCTACAAGTAGGAACTTAAGCGATCAAAATTTGTTGCATGCTAGTCCTAATCTGCATTTGATTTCACTATGTCTTTGTTTAGGGAGATGTTTTGTCCAAGGAACACATACTGCTGCATATACTCAAGTGGTGATTGATATAATTGGATAGGATCTTGTGATCCTTTGGTCACTGTTTTTGAGAGGTTTATTGTGAGTCTACTTCGATGCTTTCTGTCCAGCTCCCTGGTCATTTCTTCTAGTATTTTTGTTGACCTTGCTATTAGAGCTTTATCATCCACAAATCTGGGTTGTGTCAGTTTCTGTTCATCTCTATCTATTCCGTGTTTGTGTTTCCATTTCATTTTTTTGAACTGATGTTCCAGCACGTTTGTAAATAACTTTGGTGATAGAGGCTCTCCTTGTTTCACGTCTCTTTTTATTTGGAATTATTCTCTGTCTCTTTCTGTTCTTACCTTTGCTGAGCTGTTTTGGTATATTTTGGCTAACAACTTCATGTATTTGGTGGGGATCCCTTGCTGTTTTAAGGCCTATAAGACTTTTATGTTCCACAGAATATAAATTGTAGCCTATGACGCCGACATGCATTTCCTGGTTGTACTCCTGTATCTTTTCTATTAGTTGACACATAGGGAGGTGATCGATGGTGCTGTAACTGAACCTGAACCCCACTTGTTCAGTTAGTTGGTTGTCTTCTAGCGTTTCTCTAGCCTTGTATCATCTTCATAAATAGTTTGTAGAGGTTTGAAGACAGGCTAATTGGTCAGTAGTTAGTTATGTTGTCTCTAATCCCTTTTTTGTGTAACAATATAATCAGACTTTTCTGCAATGATCTTGTTGAGTAGTACCATAATTATTGATGCTAATTCTTCTTTTCCTAAGCTTAGGTACTCACTGTAGATATTATCTTTGCCTGGACATTTATCCTTCTTTAATTCTTACTTCGCTTGGGAGGATGCTTGGAATGTCTTCTGTGGAACCTGTGAGTGTAATAAACTATCTGAAAACAAATGAGGATCACTAAATGCAACAAGACTGAACAGCTGCATTTTAGTAATGAATTGCAATTCATTAAGTTTTTATTAACATACACGTTTTTAAATGCAGTGTGAACTAAAATTTAATATTGTAAGAACAATTTTGCTTTTTTAAAACATTAACTCTTAAATAACATAAAAAAATTAATTTCTGTTGTCCAACATGGAACTAAGTTGTATCCCAGGCCAGTGCACAAAGCTCACCATGTACTTTTGTTTGCATCAGGTTCCCTTCTGACACCGGTGGAATTATAGAATTAGATACCAAAATCAAATGGTGAAAAAAATTAAGTTTCCCCTATGATTACCGAAAAGGTTTTGTATTTCTTACATATTTACAATACATAGGTATTTTCACAATGACAGATAGGAAGCCCATTAGTACTTACCTTACGTTTTTCTTTGTGATAGCACACATTTGGATACAAGCCCATGCACATAAGGGCTGTTATCATATCCATCTTAGGGTCCGGACCACCTTGATAATTATATGACTGAGGGACCATTGTCTCTTCTGGAAAGCCAATTGAGGTTAGCAGCTCTTTTAATTGATTCTGCAATTTCATAATTAAAAATCATTACATGTTTATGATTTGCCAGAATCTGTTTCATGATTTACACAAAAAACAAGAAGAGATCAAGAAAGGTATACAAAAGAAAAGAGAAGAATTAAAACAGGAACCATTAATGTGAACTGGAAAGAAGCCAGAGATGGTAACTACCACACACCGTGTGGGTAACCATTTCTTTGACCTCACGATCTCTATATTCCTGCTATCCTAATTCTTTCTTCATTATTTTTTTTTATGATTATACCTTTCTCTTTCCCAGCTATCTTTCATTGAAACAGAAAACAAATGACCTCTTCTCTGATAATTGGCTAAATAATCTTTGAATCTCTGTATCTTAAATCTTTTTCTGGATCCCTTCCAAAATTTGTCTCTCTTTTCCTTCAGATATCACCTAAGCTGTTGTTTTCTAAATTATTTTGTAGGTTAAAATAAGATTTGTAGCTTTCCTGGCGACGAACATATTCAAGATGCTCTCGGGCTTCGAGCCAGGTGTAGTGATGAAAAGACATCAAGACACATTCGTTATATGGCCACATGGACGAGAAACTTTGCCGAGCTTTCTCACACACCTCAACAGCCTCCGACCCCAAATTCAGTTCACCATGGAAGTTGAGGACGGAAATCTGCCATTTTTGGACATCCTGGTCTCCAGAAACAACAACGGTACTCTGGGGCATGCAGTATACCGCAAACCAACACATACTGACCTCTATTTGAATGCTCGCAGTTTCCATCATAAGTCTCAACGGGTCGGAGTTCTCAACACTCTGTTCCACAGAGCTCTGTCGATCTCTGATCCCAGCCACCTAAAACAAGAGCTGCAGCACCTGAGGCACACATTCCGCCAAAACGGCTACTCTGTAGAGGATATTGAAGCCTCTATCTCCAAGGCCAAGAGAGGAAAACCACAAACTCAGCAAACACCAGACCAGCCGACCGCCACTGCCTGCATCCCATACACTGGCAATCTTTCCGGCAGAATCAGTAGAATTCTCGCTAAACACAACATCAGAACCATCCACAAGCCGCCTTTGAAGATCCAACACCTAGTGAGGCCGGTTAAGGACAAACTGCTCCTTAATGTACCAGGGGTATACCGTATCCTCTGTGAATGCAGGACGCCGTACATAGGGCAAACCGGCAGGACCATTTCCACCAGAGTCAAGGAGCACGAACGGTCCATACGATTAATGCAGCCTGAAAAGTCAGGGCTGGCGGAGCACTGCTTTGAAAAAGACCACAGAGCCAACTTCAAAGAAACGACCATTTTGGCAAAATGTAGCGGTTTATGGGAACGGAGGGTTAAGGAGGCTCTGGCCATCTCCTCCGAGAATAGTACACTGAACCGGGACGCTGGATTGCAGTTTAGTCCATCTTGGAAACCAGCCTTAAAATTGGAAATCGACCGACTCAGAAAACACAGATTCCAACGGAGCGGTGAACCACCTCCACACTAGACTGGGTGTTTTCTACTCGGTACGTACTGGCTGACAGTACTGGTCCCTTCACTCTTGCTAGTCATTCATCCTGAAGATGGGAGAGATGTACACTCCCGAAACGTTGATGTCTTTTCATCACTACACCTGGCTCGAAGCCCGAGAGCATCTTGAATATATTTTGTAGGTTGTTTACCATCCTGTGTGTTGTAAGCTTGATTCCAGGTGTTTTAGGCATTGTTTTACTATATTCTCATCACCTAAACTTAGGATCTTATACCAGTATTTTAAGGCTCTTTCCATAACTAGTCCTTTTCTTGCAATTCGACCCATTTCAATTTGAGCTCCCTCATTTACTGACACTATTGGCAACCCTAGAACTTCCTTACAAAATATCTTATGTACAATCTACGGCTTCCCATCCACTCTCAAGCCCCTATATTTCAAAGCTGTGTAGCATTTGAGCTTCAGCCACCAAGTTATACACCCTTTCCAACCATTTTGCCTCCAACTCTGGCATTTAATACTGACATCCTCTTACAGCCATCATTGTTGCCTTTTCTTTTGCCAATGCTAATTTCTTTTGTATCTCTCATTTCCCTCCATTTTTATTCCTAAGCAAGTACAGTCAAGTACTACTTTATGTTCTATTCCTTCTTCCACATCTTATGTTTGCTCGATTTAATCCCTTTCTTAAATACTAAAATTTGTTTTTTTTCTCTGTATACTTTTAAATCCCATTCTGAACAGTAATTACGTATTTATTTTAAGGACCTTTTAGCCTATGGTAATTAAACCTACTACAAAGTCATCTGCGAAGAGTAAACTTGGAGTTATATATCATTAATTACTGGCAATACATTATTATTATTTTACTTATATTTTGCTCTAGATCATGAACAAATTAAATAAAATTGGTCTCAACTTGCAACCCTGTCTTGGCCCTTTTTTGTAATATATTTCCCTAGTTATTGCTCCATCATATTTTATGCAAAAAGTGTTTTCTTTACAGTCCTTTTAGGATGTTGACTATTTTGCTATTCACTCCTTTCATTAATAGTTTATGCAACAGAAGTTTTATCTCTATTCGGTTAAAAGCCTTTTCTAGATCAATAAAGGACATATATAATTTGCCTTTTTTATTTCTTAAATATTTGTGCACCAAAGTTTTTATACGAGGGGCGTCTCAAAAGTAACTTGCACTATTTTTTTAAAAAATAACAAAACGTTTAAATATTTTAAAAAGGGTATATTTTGAAAGCTACATTCAGTACCTATCTTTCCACATAATTTCCTTGAACCTAAATACATTTTTGATACTGTGGTAACAGTTTTTTTAACCCCATGTCAAACCACTCTCCCGCCAAACTGGATAGCCATCTTTCCACTTCTTGTTTCAGTTCCTCGTCATTTACGAAGCGCCTTCCCCCAAGATGTTGCTGCAGCTCCGGAAAAAGATGGTAATCACTCGGTGCAAGGTCAGGTGCACTAGATGGATGACCGAAAACATCCCATCGAAACTGTTTAAAATGGCTTGAGTTTCACAGGCAGCGTGCGGGAGAGTGTTATCGTGGACCAGAAAAACTGTTTTGCTCAACTTTCCCTTCCTTTTGTTTTGTATGGTTCTTTTGAGTTTTCTCAGCACCTCACAATAGCGAGCAGCTGTCATCGTGGTCCCATGGAGCAGGTAATCGATTAACAGTACTCCCTTCGAATCCCAGAATATCGTTGTGATGACCTTGACAGTCGATGCAACAACTTTTGCCTTTTTTGGAGTTGCCTCATCCATTCGTTTCCACAACTTGCACACACTTTCGATAGACACAGATCCTTAGAAATAATCCTGTGAAGCAATGCATGGCTTATTTCAATATACGGAGGAAGTTGAAACAAACCTGCATCAAGTGTAAGGCGCTGATCGGTGTTCATAACTGCTCGAACCTCGTCAACAATGTCCGGAGTGAGGGAAGTGGAGGGTCGGCCGCTTCATTGCTCATTGTGTAATGTTGTTCTCCCTTCAATGAATGATTGGGGCCAACGAGAAACCATTTGTCTTGACAAAACGTCTTTTCCATAAACACTGTACAACTCGCAATGAATTTCAGTTGCACATTTATTTTTTCCCGTCAGAAAACGGATTACAGCGCGAACTTCGCAATCGGCGGTAGGAACGAGTGGAGTCTCCATTGTTACTGCCGTTTTAATGTCCAAGCAATAAACTTAGGGGCCTAGGAATTTTACAGTGCTGCTACTACACCCATACCTACATACCCTGGGACTTTCAGACTTTTTCCGCCTACCGCACGGATTTAAAAAAATAGTGCAAGTTACTTTTGAGACGGCCCTCGTAATAAACACATTGTCAACCATCTGTCTTCCTATCCTAAATTCCATTTCAAATTCTGAAAGAATGTTGAATTCTTCTATTCCATTTGTGCAACCTATCCACCAGAATTCCTGTATAAATTTTCCTCACATTGGACAACAATGCTACGCCCCAATAGTTACTGGGCTTATCTAAATTCCCTTTGCCTTTATATATCGGCTGTATAATTGCTTTTCTCCCAACTTTGCAGTGTGTAACCCTTGGTTTTCACTGAATTGAACTTAAGATCTTAATTCAATTCATATCTCTAAACCATTAGGGCACAACACAATACACATTTGATATGTTAAGTTTCATGTAAATCTACATCTCTTTATTTTTCATAGTGGATCATCTGTTTTCACTTAAATGCTATACAATAAACTAATATAAGGAAAGGCTAAGAATGGAATGTGTTGCAGTAGTTGGAAATAAAAACTGTCTGTGTTTATATTATCCTTATATTCCTTTATAGCATCAATAGGCACCTTTCCATAAAATGGGGATTTGCTAAGGCAAAATAATTTTAATTTTCAGTCATGCTGAATATTTTATTTTTGGCTACCAGATTTTCCATTTGACCACTGTGTCCCCCTCATATCCAGATGTTTGACAGCTTTTCACACCAAATATAAAAAAGTGATCATTTAAAAAATATGAAGTAAAACTTCAACATGCTCTTAAATTTTTTAGAAGAATGCTAATTTTTAATGCTTATGTAATGCATAGGCTTATAAGTTTGGACCCAATAAGAGTGGAATTAATGCTTTCGGGTTACCTTTTCCCTTAAACCAATGAAGTCATTTGACAAACTACACTCTCATGAGGTAATAATGTTGAAATCTCATAACCAGCACAGCTCGCAAGTATGCAATAGCAAATAACTACAAGTATCTGCACGTGTGACTCACACTCAAAGGATCTCCAGAAATACTTAGAATTAAAAATACAGAAAAAATAGTGTAGCTGGTACTGTAAGGAAAAATAGGAAGAATTTCGTACCTCATTTCTTATAATGGACTGAAAAATAGCAAGTATGAATCATTTCTGCAAAGAACTTTGTGTTGGAATGAATATTTTACATTCCAAGAAACATTTCATCTTTAAACCAAACCATCAGCTTGATTTTGTTAATTTAGTATTTTTCTTTTGTTATTTTATCTATTCTCAATTTGTGCAAATAACTGTCAACTTTGTTTTGACATTTAAATTATGCTTACATAATTAATAATTATTTTATATACTACCATGTTAAGGGTTTCAAAATGCAATCTGATGCTATTTTCCTGGCATGGCCAAAATAATCATAAAATCGCACAATTTATACGTGTGACGTCATCATGATGGTTCTGACGTCATAAGAGGGTATTGTTAAGGACAACAGCAGCCGAATAATACCATCATGATAACATACAGAAAAATTTTTCAAATACTCTTGGATCAACACATTTGTGATAGACAGTAGCCATTTTTCGGCAATCTTGTGAAAAATTGTGCATTTTTATGATTTTAGACATACCAAACGATAAGAAGTATTCAAGGAAGTGTTGTTCACATTATAACGACTTAAGTGTTACATAGAACCATGCAATAAAATTACTTCAAAAATTGAATTGAAGGAGTTCGATGTCTGCTTTATGCCATCACAACCTCAGATCAAGAATAGAGGTCTCATCGCCCAGAAATATTTAAAAATTGCACCAAATGACTTCACAGTGTGCAGCAATATAAGACGTCAAACATTTTAAAATACGACAATCCGAAAAACTGCACCAAATGGCTTGCCCAAATTCAAGGTGCGAATAGGAATAAAGCAAATTTTGAGGATACAAATACTTACTGAACTCCAAGGAAAGGAACTATGTACGAAAATTTTCGAGAAGAAGCAGAAGGCAAAACGACTCTGAAGCACTTCAAGGGTATTACTATGGTGAGGATTTCTTTTCCAACCTAGATAGCGAATTGGTGTACGGTAGTCTACATGCATCTTATTAAAACAATTTAAGAGCCAGCCAAGATTCACAGGATTAAGCATCACTCAGAGGCATACGACAGACCAATACCAGTAAGAGACTGGATGCAGCCAGCCAAGAGAATATACATAAATGACATCAACAAGAATGCAGCCTACCCATTGAAGTCTATTCTGGTGGTAGCAAACCGAACCAAGGAGTTGGTTCTGGCATACTTATCACCAGAGAAGGAGAAATTATGCACCGACTGAAGTTCAAGATTCAAGGTAGATCAAAGAATGAAGCAGAACAAATTAATCACATCACAGATGTTCAAAGCAAAACAGTTGCTGTGTACTCAGCAGAATAACAATAGACTCGCTAAAGAACCCACAAAATCAGTTTCCTAATAGAACAAGTCAGCAATCAAATAAGACTACTTGAGTTAGACAGGTGGAAAATACATGTGGGATGGGTGAAAGGACATGCTGGTATTCGAGGAAATGGAATGGCAGACAGATTGTAGAAAGTAGCAATTGAAACAGGAGTTTAAATAGCTTACCAAAAAATACCTATAGCAATACTATGAAAAGAAATCAGATCGACATATCTCCAACTGGCAAAAAGAATGGCAGATTTCACACAACACATAGGGAACTTGACTCTAATTCCCAGATGTCATAAAACAACCTAAGATGACTGTCCCAATTTCACCGAACTTAACTATCAATATAACAGGGCACAGTAAAGTGAAAAGCTATTATAAGCGGTTCAGACTAATATAAATAATAGAAGACACAACATGACAGTGCAACGAAGGTGAAGAAACAACAGACCATGTATTACTATCGTCCAAGACCTTCGAGAAATAAAGAAAAGAACTCATAGTGTCGGAAACAAAGGAAGAACCTGCCCCCACCAAAGCATAAACTAGCCGAAAATTATTTAAAATACTTTTGTAAATTCTATAACATTCAATGACATATAAGATCAAACTTGTAATTATTATACAATTATACATTGTGGTATGATAGGAATTTTCCTAGCATGTGGTATTCTGTATAGAATTGAGCATGCTGTATAAAAAAAAAAAAGCTCACAAAAAGGACTCAGCTGCTTCAAAATGCCTCACTGCCAGAGCACAATGTCAGAGGCTTATCCCTAGCTGGGCATACTCTACTGAGACTGCAAGCAAAACATGCACATTCAACCGAAAGACAGGAAAAATGTAGCAAAAGCATGTTTTGTATGCCACAATAGCGGAAAAATTAGCAAAAATGCTTGGTAATGCAGCGTGCTGTCTCACCCTTCATGTAGAGAACTACATTGAAATGTACCTTAAAACCCTCATGTCAAAGTTTTCAGTATCATGCATGGAAATTTTCAGTAAAAAGAGTATATTGATTAATTTTACATGACTTTTGGAACCTTAGAGCAGGCACCAGCAGGATTTTCCCAATCGAGCCTTGCTCTAGCTTGCTGCTAGCTTAGAGCTACAGTGCTGCTCTCGGGTTTATTGATGACACAACTAACCATACAGGTCAAATTAATCAGAAGGCCTATTACTAGTGAACCAATATTTTACATTTATAGCATTACAAAGTGCATGTATGTGATTATAGACGTATTTATTCCAATTTGTCAGACAACTTTACATAGTTCTCTGTTACACATACTTGCAGCACATACTTTCACTCTGTTTATCTACTCAATGAATTTAATTACTTTATACCTATATGTACGGCGATGTAATCAGTAAAGCATAAAACAGAAACGACTTTTCTATATTTAACTTAGTGTGGTTTTTTTGAGGGAAATGCAGTCATGGCTATGAAGACTTTTATGCTTTTTCAGGGTATAGTGCAGAACAAGACATATTATTGAACTCCATTATAAACTTAAGATATCTATTTGCACCTTCGTAAAATAACTTAATTACTGAACTGTTACATAATCTCAATACTTTTCTTCTATATTGCTTCGTAATGTTTGGCATGTCCGAAATTACATTGTATGATTTAGCAGAATATAGCTAAGAATGGTGTCTAACTTCCTTGAACTTGTCAATCCAAGAGTATAGCATTATCTAATATATGTACTCCAATTTCTCGAAATATCGTCGAGCAATAGTGTCTTTCTTATATGAATGCTTCGATCCAAAAATATTAAACCATATTATTTCCAATTTCTTGGAACAATGCTGTGAAGTGGCATCTATCTTCCTTGGACCCATCAATTGAAGCTTATTGAAAACTCATACATTGCTATGATAATAGCAATAGGATATTGTTTCTTAATACTTTCTTGTGGCATCTCATGTCATATTTAGAATATTATACTTGATTTTATAATAATCTCACACATGCCAAGAAAATCCTGTCAATTTGCATTTTTTACACTTCTACTGTGATATTACACAAAAATAGTCATTGATTATACAAACTCAATTGAGATTTAGAAGTTGAAAGTGATGGAAAACGTATTTAGCAAAATATCGCTAAATTTTAAGACATTAGTTCTCGGCGACGCTAAGGAAGGCGATCCACTGAAATAAATGGCTTACTATTGTGATACGATATACTGTGAACGAAATGGTGCGAATGAAATAACTAACAAAAATGTAACCCCAAGTCCACAATTCATTTCACCCTGTACTGCGACCTGAAATAACAAAGATTCAAAAACTCAAAGACTCAACCCACCCACCATGTATAAAACTGCACCAAATGGCTTGCCCAAATGCGTGGCTTGAATAAGGATGAAATAACAAAATGCAAGCAAACTAAAGTGGACTCGCAACAAACTACGCTGCCACAAGAAACCTCATGGAAGACAAGGAAGCCAGATTGCCAAGGGGCCGTGAATAGACACCATCCAAGAACACTAAGGAAACCTGACACCTTCAAGGATGCAAGCATCTATCTCAAGCAAGCAACGGACGACTAAACATCCGGGATTCCGGGAGAAAAGAATCAATGAGCAGAGCTTCAGGAATTTGCCATCACAGGAAACGACGTGAGGAATCAACGGTAAAAAGCAGGACTAAACATTTTTATTCAACATTTTATTTTATATTTGTGTGTGTTGCTTAGCAGTGAAAAAGAAGTAGGACACTTAAAGCTAGCTAAATCTAGTCAAACGAAAATGTCGCAAACAGAGAAGGAATTAGAAACAGGAGTAGGGGAAGAGGCAGATAGGCCTAGTATTGAAACAGTAACAGAAACAGAAAGTGAGGAAGAAGTAACAGTGATAGGGAGAGACCAAAGATTAATGATGATCATGTTTGAAATATTAGAACAAAGCTTAGGGCAGAAAATGCAGTAGAATAAAAAAGAATTAGGGCAGGAAATGGAACAAAACAAAAAAGAATTAGAGCATAAAATAGAATTAGTTAGGCAGGAACGCAAGGAAAACATGGGAGTAATGGGGAATAATTTGAAATTAGTTCATAGAAATATAAATGAAACAAAGGAGGTTTCGGAAGCTAAAGTAGAAACCAAAGGAGATAGGCTGGGAAAATTAGGCATGGAGTAGAAAGAAAATAAGATAGTACTGGAGGGAGAAATTAGTAGCAGTAGTGTTTTAGGGTGCACAACTGTCAAGGTTATTAGCGCCCAAACAAAATAAAATGACATAAAAGGGTATTGGTATGGCTAGCAAGGGTAGCTGGCAGACCCACAAAGATACGAAACTGAGCTAAATACTGGCACTGAAGTAAAACATGCAGCACTGTCAAAGGCTCATTACAATGAGCACAGTGGCGAAGCATCCAAGGTTAAAAAGTGATATTGACTAAAAAGGCAATGCCCGATGCGCAATCTCACTAAAATTACTTCCTTGCGGCGACAGGAAGCTTATTAACTTCCCTAAGTTTGTTCCCCTGGGTCTCCCTTTATAGGAGGAAGATACTGGCGTGTAAAAAGGCTAAAATCATCAGAAGGAACATTAAAGCTAAAACACCTGGGAGCTAAACCTGCTGCTTTTGCAGCAGCATTGGCCTCGTTTCCCTGCAGGCCTACATATCCAGGTACCCACACAAAGGAGACGCAAGTGCCAGCACTGGTGAGTGAGTGAAGACAGTCCTGGACATGCTGCATCAGTGGATGCTAAGTGTACAGCATCCGTAGGCTCTGAAGGGCACTCAAGGAATCGGAACAAATAACACAACACTCTAAGGCTTGCCGACAAATATATAAAAGAGCCTGGTGTATACCATAAAGCTCTGCTGTAAAAATTGAGCATTGCAATAAAAGGCAAAAGCTAAAACTCTGGTGACCATGAATAAAAGCACATCCTTCGAACCGTCAGTGTAAACAAAATTATAGGATCTGAACTGCGCTTGAATATCTACAAAGGCTGAGCAAAGAATGGAATCTGGCATCAACGACTTCAGCAGCGACAGCAAACCCAGATTGATGTAGGTCTCAGAACGGAGCCATGGAGAAAAGCGTGGTTCTCCTTTCGGAAAGGTTGCTGGCAAATCGACGTCCAACAGCCGAAGTAGTGAAATAAATTGAACGCCAGGAGGGAGTAGAGCCTAGGAGCTTGTTGAGTATTGGTAGTCCAAAGTATCATTAAAAAACAGTAAAACATGGATGTTTCTGCAAACTAAAAAGTCTGCAACCATAATTGCAAAGTACGACATCGCGCCAATAAGGAAGCGGAGCTTCAGAAGCTTCCACACACAGGCTGGTTACAGGCCTTGTTGGAAAAGCACCTATACTCAAACGGATGCCACGGTGATGAATGGGGTCAAGCTATTTTAAAATCGACGGCTGAGCCAACGAATACACAATAGAACCATAGTCAAGCTTCGATCAAACCAGTGAACACCAGAGACGTAAAAGAATGGTCCAATCAGCTTCCATGATGCGCCACATAAAAGGTGTCAGACAAAAAGAGAATGTTCACACCTTGCCTTTAAATAGGAGATATGAGAGGACCAACTGAGCTTTTACTCAAAAATCAACCCCAATCAATTTTGTCTCGTCTGCGCATGGAAGTGCATCTGCTCCAAGATGTAGAGAAGGCAGCAGAAAGGACTTCCAGCGCCAGAAGTTAACGCAGACGGTTTTCTCGGCGGAGAACTTAAAGCCATTTTCAACACTGCAAGTCAGTAGGCAGTCAAGACCCATTTGGAGACGGCATTGTAGGAAAGAAGTCTGCAGAGAACTAGAGTAGATGGTGAAGTCATCCATGAAGATGAAACGCCAGAAGAAACGCACTCCACAATGGAATTGATTGCAATGGCAAAGAGGGTGACCTTGACTACCGAGTCCTGCAGCACTCCGTTCTCTTGACTAAAAACACAGGACAAAACCAAGCCCACCCGTACCCAAAGGACTCTATCCTGCACAAACTCTCGAATAAAAAGGGGCAGTTGACCACAAATGTCCCATGCGTGGAGGGTACAAAGAATTCTATACCTCCAGCAAGTGTCATACGCCTTCTCCTGGTCAAAAAATACAGCTACCGTTTGACTCTTCCTCAAAAAACTGCCCATGATGTGCGTGGATAATGATATTAAGTGGTGAATTGTTGAACAAAATCAACGAAAACTGCATTGAACGTTGGACAGCAGGTGGCAAGATTCAAGCCACCACGTCAATCACCCGTTGATCATGCACTTCATCATCTTGCACATGACACTGGTGAGGGAGAACGGATGATAACTGAAGGTAGATGGCGATCCTTATCAGGTTTTAAAATGGGAACGATGGTGGCTTTGCACCAAGCGGATGGAAAACTAGAAGTACGCCAGATATGGTTATACACCTGCAAAAGGGAGAGTTTACCAGTCAAAGATAGGTGTTGCAGCATTGTAACGTGAACTCCATCCGGCCCAGGTGCCAGGGGTCGCGAAGAGGCCAGGGCCCGCTCCAGTTCCAGCATGGTGAAGAAGGCGTAACTCTCGCAATTCAAAAAGTAAAAAGAGTCTTCCTGCACCTCAGCCTGGTTCTTAATAGGCAAAAAGTCTGAGTGGTAGTGAGATGAGCTGGAAACACCAGCAAAAGCGCAACCCAGAGCTCCAGTGACAGCTTTAGGGCAGATAATGGTGCCATTGTCAGTCCGAAGACCAGGCATTGTAAAACATGGAACTTTGCCGGCCATACAATGAAGCTTGTCCCAAACACGTCAATGGAGTGAAGTGATTAAAGGACTGTACAAAGTGGTTCCAGGATGCCCTCTTACTGGCCCGTATGATGTGACGAGCATTAGCACGCAAGCGCTTGAAGGTAACCAGGTTATCACAGGGTAGGGCGGCGCCTAAACAGCCTTAGCGCTGCCCTACGTGCACGAATTGCCACCCGGCATTCATCAGTCCACCAAGGGACAGACAAACGTCTCGGTTGCGCAGATGACCGAGGGATAGCATGTTTGGCAGCAGAAGTGATCACGGAGGTAATGTGATCCACCATCTGGTCAACTTCTCCAAGCAGGCTCTCATCGAAAATGGCTAAAGCAGTATAAAGGTGCCAGTTCGCGTTGTGAATCTGCCAGGTCAGTACACTGACAATGGTAGGTACATTGTGTGAGAGTGAACATGATGAGGCAGGGAAAATGATCACTCGAGGAGGTGTCAGAAACAATGTTCCACTGAAGCCAGTGTGCACGCTGTGCAGATCAGACGGATAACTCCAGGTGAGAGAGACTACCAGTCGAGTCAGAGAGGTTCACCAGTATTAAGAAGTATAAGCTGTTACTGAGCAAATAATTTGGCAAGATGGGCCCCCCTGATGCATGCCCGAGGTGATCCCCAAAGAGGGTGGTGGGCGTTAAAATCGCCCAATAAAATGTAGGGCACTGGGAGGTGGGATACGAGATCAGAGAGGTCCGCAATGGCAAAGGGTGAGCAAGGGGGCAGATAAGACGGAACACAGTATGAAAGAGAAACCAGTGAGATGAAGGGTGACAGCAACTGCTTGTACTGCCGTGGGGAGCATGACAGGGTGGTAAAAACGTCGTCGTGAATCAGGAGCATGACACCTTCATGTGCAGAAGTACCAGGTTCTGGTGGGAGATCAAATCGCACCGGAAAGAAACCAGGAAAGGTGAAAGGATCCTGCGGGTAGTTTGGTCTCCTGTAAGCACAATATACTGGGTGACAGTGATCAAGTGAGCAGTTCCAGTTCAGCCTTATGTGCATGTACGCCACGTGTATTCCACTATAGAAGGGACGTCCTGAAGCAAATGGGAGAAGCTTTCATCTATGTTCACTTGACTGACGGCTGTCGTTTCAACTTGCTTTTTTGGTTGCGCATAGGGCTGGGACTTTTTGAAGCAGATGGTTCATGCTCCATAGGCTCCTCAGGAAGAGGGTCAGCAGCAGATATTAGGGACAGAGCTACATAACGGTTGCCTAGCGACACGGATGGAGGAGAATCCCGCTTCTTGCCACTGCAGCCTCTGGCATCCTGAGAGAGGGATCGTCTAGGAGGTGAAGAAGAAGTGGCCATGAAGGCATACTTTCCACTGGAAAAGGTACTTGCTTCTTTTAGTAAATCGGTGTGCTTTGGTTGGACTTTGAACTTACAGGTTTCACTAGTAGTAGTAGGAAGAGACTTGGACAGGAGGCAGCAGAAGCTGGTACGGAAACACGAGGCAGAGCAACCATAGTGGTGGCAACAGGACAAGATTGAGTGCCCATGTCTCGCTTTGGCACTGGGGTTGAAACGACTGAATTAAATGTGCCATACCAAAGGAGAGAAGGCTGGCGAGCATGGTGATGTTAGTGGGCTTCGGAGAAAGAGAGCTTCTCCTTCACCCGGAGCTCTTGAATGGCCTTCTTGTCCTGGTAATGAGGGCAATTGCGGGAAGTTGCTGGATACGTGCCTCGACAGTTTACACAGTTCAGTGAGATGGACAGGCTCTGTCGTGAGCTACCTTGCCACAGTTAACACATACAGCAACGGAGGTCTTACACGAGGTCTTAGTGTGCCCATAGCGTTGGCACTGGAAGCAATGCTTAGGGTAAGGGATATACAGGAGAACCGGGATAACTTCATAACCTGCTTTAATCTCAGGCAGGTCGAGTCGGTCAAAAGTTAGAAATAGCGTGCGAGTAGCCACCTGGACTCCATCGCGCTTCCCATGCACATGGTAAACCTCCGTTACACCCTGGTCCAACAAGTACACTTGGATCTCCTCCTCAGGCATATCATCCAACAGAGATGGTGATAACGCTCTTGAGGAGTTTAAGCTCCAGTATCTCTCCACACGGATAGGGTATCCTTGCAGGAGTTTGGCCTTTAATAACTTGTCGAACTGTGTGGCTGTGTAGCTCTCAATAAGGAGAGATCCCGATCTCAAAAGGGTACAGGATTTCACAGGGCCAGCTATTTTGTCAAGGCCCGATTGATTAATGAAAGGGTTGACTTTCGTAAACAACTGACCCTCTTCTGATCTATGAATTACCAGGTATGAGCACAGGACGCTGCGTATACCTCTCTTCCGTCTTGACCTTGGCGTTTGCATTTAGGTGTATTGTGTGCCATAAGAAAAGGCTATAAATTTCATCCCCCAGTGCTCCCCACCCACCATGGAGCCCAACAAGGGGTCATCCCGCAAGGCTACACTGGGAGGAAGAAATTGGTAAATGTAGGGATGAGATAACAGTGTATGACAAATGTAGAGAATAAGATTACAAATGTCAAAGTAGAACTGAGGAAGTTAACTGGAAAGCTAATCAGAACCACTTTGAGTAGAAACAAGCAGAGGAAATCAAAAATCTACTAGTAAAAGAAATTGGCATAGTAAAGAAAGAAATTATTGGTGAAACTGTAGAACAAGTTGTATCTTCTACGTAGAATTAAGGTTGTGGCTGATGTAGTACAAGCACAACAAGATGCCATGAATAATATGAAACAGAGTCCATTAGAAATAAAGGATGATCTAAAAGCAATTTGTGAAGAAGTGCTAAAAGTGAAGGAAAATTTGGCTAACGTAAATGACGTGAATGCACTACAAAAGCAAAGTGATAATTTAGACATATGTTTCAAATAAAAGAGACTCATGTAACACACAGTATGACGACTTACCATGTAAAGATATGGGTCCACAACCACATACTAACACAACACACAATAGATGCAATACTAACAGCATATTACACGAGATTACACCCCCTATATTTGATGAGGACAAGGGAGACGATTCTAAATTATTTATCAAAGAGATGAAGGGTATTTCAAAGTGAAAAGGATAGTAAAGAAAAGCTTGAAAAACCAAGCACTGGAATGGCTAAGGTTAACACTAGCTGGTCATGAAACTTATAGCTCGTTTAGGAAACTACTCCTCTCAAGGTATTGGGGCCGAGCTAAACAGAACCAGACAAGGGTAAGGCTAGAAATAGGGAGGTATGATATCCAAGGTATTATTGCTAGTAGACCACTTCATGAAAATAGCCAATAAAGGAAAATTATTAGATCCTAACCTATCAGAGGCAGAATTGATTACCAGCATTACAATGCATTTTCCAGATTCAGTGAGAACTGGGTTAATTGTGGTGAAGGCAGTAGACTTCACAGACATGATTGAACTACTAACAGCCTTTGAAACACAGAATGGTCGACACAATGAACACAGACACAAAAGCAGCCACCCGAACTCACATAACCTAAATGGAAGCACGATGATGAATATCCAAAATGAAAAGGAAGACAGGAACACTTGAAGCGCCCATAACAGGGGAAGAGGGGCACACCATTTACCACATCAGTCCCATAACCATGGCGCGAGAACGGAAAGTATGAGGCAACGGTACCATGATACAATACCGAGCGGCGAGTCAAGGTACAGAATACCTATATACAATTAAGGCAGACCAGGAGATCGTAGCCACCAGGTAAATCACTTTCGGTTCTGCCGGGGATATCTTAACAGTCAAAGATCGTCGAATAATAGGGATTCACGCCAAAGGGGAAGAAATCAGTGGAACACTGACGATCATACACAACAAGAAACAAATGATAATGAGCCCGATAGATTGGATGCAGCACAGAACACTGAGATAACTACTTTGCCACAAGGATCACACTTCCTGAACCAAAAAGTGCAGCTAGATTGAAGAAGTATCAACAACTCAGTGAACCCCACAACTAAGTTTGCCCCAATAGAACTAATGACCAACATGAAACCTAAGTGGTTAATGATAGATATAGACACCACAATGGCTGCCCAAAGAGAGTTTTTGGAGAAAGAAAAATGCCAACTAGTGTTCCGAAGGCTGCAGTGAAAGGCTGAAAAACGAAGGAACAAAGCAAAAAGATATCAGAAATGGTTCCCACAAGTACGAGAAAAGGTTCTCCTAAGAAAACATAACATCTCCAAAACATCTGTAAAGAAATCTGGTAAAATGGAGCTATTATACACTGGACCTCTAATTATAATAAAACAATGAGCTGCAAAATCCGAATGGCAAGTTGATATGCAGGTATCACAAAAATAAATTAAAGCCATTTAAGCAAATGACCAACTACTTGCCTTTGCAAATATATGTGTAAGGCATAAGCATTAAAGAAAACAGAATCCACAAGAATGAATGTGTTTCTTATAGGATATATATGTAGACTAGATCCAACAGTTGTAGTTTGCTAATGCTCTGGATCTTGGACTTCATCCATTCTCCATCTGGCATACCAGTAATAAGATGTTAATTGCGTGTGAAGATCTATTTTTGGAATTGCTTGGCGTATTAGTAAATGCTCTTTGTCCATAATTGAATTTGGATGTTTACAGAGGGTGCATTGTGGGGTATTATATATATTTATCTTATGAAGGTGTGCAGCTGGACAGATGACCAGTAGCCAAGCGAAATATTGCCACTGATTTTCTTCGTGGGTAATCTGGGATGTATTCCTCATCTTCAAGAACGATGCTCCATTTTTTATCTACACTTACGATTTTATACTCTTCTTGTTGAAATGATTTTATTTTATTACCAATTTGTAATTTGGCAGAGTGGAAAGATAAATTATTGTTTTTTGACTGATTTGTGTGCCTTTTTTTGCTTGTATATCAGCTTGTTCATTTCCAGCCAATCCTACATGTGCTGGAATCAATTGTACTAATTTTTTTCCCAAGATTTTGTAGTATGTTTATCGAATAAATTATTTCATTGAGAGCGCTATCATATGAGTATTCATTTGTTACTGCTTGTAGGGTAGATTTTGAATCCCTGAATATGGTTGCTTTGTTGAATTTATTAATATAATTAAAAAGTTGTTTTAGGCTGGTATTAATAGTTACCTCCCCATCAAAGTTTGTTGTATTTGTTCCTATAGATATAAGACTGAATAGTTTACAATGTATACCACCTTCAGCATTTCCATTTTTCTCCATGAGAGAACTATCTGAATCATTATCTTTCTTAGCTGTGATATTTTGAATTAGTTGATCTTCTTTCAAGGTTAATTTCTATTTGATACAGAGGGCATCTTGGGAGTGGTATTTTTTCAATTTCATTATTTGTTTGCATATTATACTTCTGTATGTTATTTATTTTTTGTATGAAATTTTCTTGTGTTTTGAGGTTTTTTTTTGTATTTATTTTTAGTCTATTCCAGTAAGTGTTAAAAGGGAGTCTGTAGTTTTTACTTTCTCTACTGGTAAGTAGGAGAAGTATTTCTTCTACCCAAAAATTTGATGTCGAGATTTCACCCAAAATATATGTTTTGAGACCCCCTAAATCCAATCCATTTTTAGGAAAAGGTCTGTGTGTGTGTCTGTGTGTCAGTCTGTGGACAGCATAACTCAAAAACGAAAAGTCGGTTAAAAACCAAAGTTGGTATTTAAGTTTAATTTCTTTCAAGGATGAGACACGAAGATTTTGAAGAAAATAGCCCCACCCTAAACTATCCTTTACATAGAAAATTTTTATTTTCTTGAAAATGGCTCTAACAATTTTGATTAAAATGTCATATGTTTGAGATATTTTTATGACAAATGAAATGTATATTTTAAATTTTCTGGCTATAGCCCCTGTAGTCGCATTTACTCTGGACGACTTTTGCACAACTAGTAAACCATTAGAGATAGACCAAATCATACTCTACAATAAATGTAGATCTTGCTAAAATACAAAATTTATGTCTAAATAAATTTTCTTGTAGGGTGAACCATTTCGGAGATATTTGTTGTTATGCGTGTGAGTTTCAGAAAACTTTAAACTTTCATAAAGTGGAACATCAGTGTTCATTTTTCTATAAGTTAAGTGTGCAAAGAGAACAGAATCTCAAACCTTTAAAAGATTTTACTATCGCACAAAGCCTACTGTATTCCAATATTCCCCTTGGACCTACAAGGAAATAAGCAATAAGATAATTTGTACAAATGTTTATCTCAACTAACACGAAGAAGATATAGGAATAAGAGTTTGTAAGAATGGTTACTACAAGAATAGAGAAAGTCATGTGAGTGTAACACATCAGATTTTTCATGTAAAATTAGTGCTTGCTTTCCTCTTTCACTATACATATATGGATGGATTTTCTGTGGTTATTTGCATTGCAGTGATTGGTGTAGTTTTAACTCCTCCTGTAATTATTCTCAGAGCTTGATTTTGCACCTTCTCAATTTCATTTAGTTTACATTTGGTAGCTGTTACTAGGGCTTCTACTCCGTAACACTGGTTTTATGTAGGTCTTGTATGTTGTGTTTAACCTCTTCAGCGATATGGACGTGAAATCACGCCCACTTAAAATGACGGATAAGCGTTATGGGCATGTACACACGTCCTATGCATTTGTGCATTTAACCCTTATTTATCCTTATCTAACTAAACTTATTTTAATTTTCCCTTTATGAAGCATTTAAGTAAAGTCTATATACTTTACTGGTTTACCTTTATACGTTCCTTGTGCAGTGATATGCCTCAAAACAGGGATAAACACACAAGGGTACATCTCCACATTCGCGAATTCCCTTCTTGCGACACACGAAACACTTTTGAGATGGGCGGGACTTCTTTGCTTTTGGCGGTATTCTTTTAGGATAATGTTTTCCTTGAAGTCTGCAGGATTTTCTACCCCCAACGTGGTATTGTTCAATTAGGCTGCGAGCTATTGATAGTTGGAAGTTCAGGTAGGTCATTGTCTTGTTTGGGTTTAGAGCTCTCCAAATTACCAAACAATTGTATATGGTTATATTCAGTTGGTGCAAAAATACCTTTTTATACCACTTCTCACTTCAGCTACATGCAGGAAAGTATATGTATGTATTTCAAGAAAGAAACAAACGGAGCCTGCTATCCAAGTTACGAAACACGCATAAGGAAAAGTTGCAAACATGCTCTATTCTGATGACTCAAGAGACCACTCATACACAAGTGCTTTATGTCACATTATGCTGTGTTTTGCTGACACATAAGCCACACATACAATGGGTCGACTACTATTTCTTTCAGAGAACTTATATTAGATGCGTTCGACAGAGCAAAGTTAACTTTTCACCACAGTGAAACAAAATAGTACCATTTCAACGTTTTCTTAGTGCAACTCAACTTTGCTGATGACGTACATGTATACTGCATATAACGAGTTTATACCAGTTTTTGTTTCATTAAAATAACTTAATATTTACACAAAATACAGCTATGTATATACGAAGCACTTTTAGCGCATTTAACAATTTAAATGCCCTGCGCTGGATATTGGGTAGCAGTTCTCGGCTCGCGGATGTTTTAAATGGCCATCGCTCTAGATGTTAAGGTACTTTTTGAGCATCCCCATTTACTGCCTGCTAATCTTTTCAATATGGTTAACCTTCATTGTGCTTTTTCTGTAATTGTTTTTATATGGGTTTTCTAAGTTAACTTTGTGTCCAAGGTGACTCCGAAGTATTTGTAGTCTTTTCTTTGCTTAATTTTTTCTTTATTCAGAACTAAGGAAGGTGGCTGTGGTGAATGGCATAGTGTAATCATTTCATATTTAGTTTTATTTATTTTCATTTCATTATTTTGACACCATAATGCTAATTTTTGGAGTGCCACAATCATTTGTTAGTTTATATCTGAATGTTTCTTGTGTGGTGCTGATGTCTAAATTACTAGTCGTCAGCATATAGTGCACATTGTATGTTTTATATTTCATTTAATTTGGATGGGAGGTCATTTATCATTATATTCAAGAGTGTTGTACTTGAAATTGCTCCTTGGGGTAATCCTCTGTGCATTTGTTTGAATTTTGAGAAGGTTTCATTGTATTTAGTTGTGCAGAATCTTTGCATAAGAGGTTATAGTGCCATTTTAGCATTTTTCCTTCTATTCCAAGTTGCAACATTTTCTTCAGTAATTTAAATTTTGGTACAGAGTCGTATGCTTTTTCGAAGTCAATGAAAATTCCTACCACAGTTTTATTTCTGTCCATTCTTTCTTTAATATGTTGGCTTAAGTTCACTATTTGTTGAATTGTTGATGTTTTCTGAAACCAGTTTGGGCTTCTGTTATCAAATTTTGGGTTTCAAGATACCAATTTAACCTGTTCCAACCATTCTTTCCATTAGTTTGGCCAGCATACTCGTTAATGTAATAGGTCAATAGTTCTCGATCCGGTTTGCTGGTTCTTGTTGTTTCAAGATTGGAATAATCATTCCTTTTCTCCAGATGGTGTAGAGGTTTCCCAGAATAAATTGAATATTTTAAGCATAGTTTCAGTGTTGTTCGTCCAAAATTCATTTCTCCAGATACATTATCTATTCCTGGACTTTTTTTTTTTTTTTTTTTTTTTTTTAAATTATTTGTGAGATTGCTGATTTGAGTTCTTGTAGATTAAATTCATTTTTGAATATGTCCTTTGTGTCATTCTGTTTAATTCCATCTTTAATTTGTTTTTGTAAGATATTATTTTCTTTTTAATTTGCTTTGACATGGGATCTGTTCTTGTGTATGTGCGTGTGAATGCATTGGCAATTTGTTTAGCATCTGTTAATTTATTTTTGAATTCTATGGGTTCTATTTTTACATGTATTTTTTCATTGTTGATTACTTTTATAAAGTTGTGTACTTTTTTACTGTCAGATCTGTAATCTACAGTGTTTAAAAATTTCTGGTATGTTTGTTTCTTTGACTGAATAATTTCTTTTTTCATTTTTGCTACTGATTTTCTCCATTCTTGCACATCTATAGGATTCTTGCTTATTTCAGCTTTAATTCTTGCCTTTTCTCATTCTTTCTTTAATTGGAATAGTTGTTTTTTTTTTTTTTGTTCCAGAAGGGTTTGAATTGGTATACTTTTCCTCTTGGAATATTTTGTTTTGCAAACATTAAGTTGCAAACTTTGTCTAGTAATTTGTTGATTCATTGTTAAATTTGTGCACTGTAGATCCAGATCTTCTGTAAATTTTTTCCAGTTTGGTTTCTTATAATTCCAGGAAAGTTTAGAATTTTTAGTGTTTTTTGGGTTTCTTGATTTATTTTGAATGTTTAGCTAAGTGATTATAGCTCTGTGGCCAACTCCTGGTTCATCTATTATTGTTTTGGAAGTGTTAGGGAATATGTCTGATGAAATTATTGTAAGATCTGGGTTTGCTGTGGATCCGTTGTAGTGAAGGAAAGTAGGTATGTCATTTTTCTTATATAGAAAGTCTAAATTATTTGAGTAGATGATATCTAATGTTGTTTTGTCTGCTTTATTTGTATAATCCCATTGGTTACTACTGATCCAACAGTAGAAAAGAATAGCATAATCATTGGTAAAAGTGACCACAAAAAATGATCATAGAAGAAGAAAAATGAGAATTCTAACTGTCCTAAAACTTAAAATATCGCGATGAAGAAAATACGTTTTTGACTGACTCATACAGATGTCAAGGACAAAGTAAGAAGAGAAATAAAGCATTACAATGAAGAAAGTATGATTTTGACACATAGGGGCGCCAAGGACAAAATAAGACAAGAAATAAAATATTGCGACAAAATAATTATGAATATACAAGTTTTCTTTTATAGCAAGATAAGAGATAAAAAAATGACAATTAGTAAATAGGGGAAGAACATAGTGAAAGAAAAACGATGCCCATGAATTAAAATGGAAATAGCCAATGTTAAGCTTGGAAAAATGTTGAGCCAAACATGAAGAATAAGAACCCAATGTTGTGCTTTTCAAGTGCCTTGAATCTGGCAATAAAGCCATTAGCATAGAACCCAATGTTATGAGCATATCACTCGTCATATAACATCAAAACAAAAATAAATACATACATAAATAGATAAAATTGCCTGCACACACATAATAAACTTCTGAAACAAGAAGGCAAAGGACTAAATAATATAGCCACAATCATTAGCTCCAATTTGTATCCTCTCTCCTCTTAACCAAAACACAATTTGAATGGCACATATTCAATCGCAATATGTTTAGGTAATGTTAATGTCAATGTCAATGTCAATTGTTGTTGTTTTCTAGTGCCTTGCATCTGGCAATGAAGCCATTAGCATTCGTGCTTTCCAATACTTTTGAACTGTAGTGTCTTCTGATCTTAATGCTTCACAGGTCTTCAATCAATGTCAATTGTAAGAACTTAGAAATATTCATTGTATTGTATTATGGGGTGGTAAGATGTGTTAACATATACCGGCATGCTGTGTCATGTCAAAACAAAAACAAAAACATATTTCAAAAGTTTGTGAAAAGTTATTGTGTAAAGTGAAGAAGTGATATAGTGCAACAGCATAAGGAGAAATGTTGTTACCTATTTTTTCAAGCTTGAAATAGAACAGAACTTGAAAAACAATGCAAGAGGCATATGAAACAGCATATCTAATTTGTCCACAAATTAAATTAAATACGTTGTGAATTTGACTTATTTCATATTTGTAGTTAACCCTCAGGGGTCCCCTTCTAGGGGATATGTGGATGGCGACCACAAGGTACCCAAGCTGAGCAGAACATTACTTCCACTTACTGGTGTTTTGCTCCTTACTGTAGCTTTTCTATCTGATCTTATGACCTTACTTGGTCATCTCTTGTTCTCTTCTGACCCCGATGCTATTAGTATTGCCGAGGGCTAGGGAGTCTTTTTTCTTGCAACCTTTCCATTTCTCTAATTTCTCTATGAACTCTTCACCCCTAACATGCTGACCTGTCATGGCATGTAATACGTCCTCTGATTGGTAATCAGAGGATCTGGTAGGTGAATTTATTTTGACAATTCTCCCGGTCAAGTCGCTGAGACCTGTAAACTGACAGGTGTGGTCCTCCAGACATTCTGAGTGTTGTGAGAAAGTGATGGGACCACCAAAACATAAAAATTTGGTGCTCCCTAAAACTATTACTGCTATTGTTCTCTTCAATATCACTATTATGAAATATGACTTGAGGGGTAAAATGTTCTGGAGTTTAAATAGTCCCCCATTCAGATCTCCAGGCGGGGACTACTTCTCGAGAACCAAAACATTATATTAATAGAAGATCTAACATCAGAATTCTGACAAGAATTGGGATATATTCTTCACCACTCTGTGATCTATGCGACCTGCAAGAGGGAATGGACCAAGCCCACCTTCAAATATGCCTGGCCACTTCTAGCGCCCCATCCATCAGTGAAAAATGTTGAAGAGCAAGAGGATTAATGACTTCATTGTCAGAAATAGAGCATTAGCCAACAACAAAAGTTGACAATCATCTCAATAAATTGATTACTTTCCAGATAACAAAAGAATAATGCTGAATAAACAAAGTCAAGTTCATGTTTGGTTTGAATATTTCTGGGATACACAAAACTGTCTCAAACTGATGAAATCTTAAACATAACAGGAACAAAACATTTCATAATATAAAACCCCAAGACAGATAATACAGCTAGAACAGTTTAAAGTCTAATTAATGAGAAATTAGGAATAAGTAACTTACATAAATCATAAAATACAGGAAAATGAAACTTCAACTTATAAGTTTTATTTTTTGTTGGTTAATTTTCTGTTGACCAACCTATGAATATTTGGGGAGAATATTTCGTGTTGCCTTAATTCTAAGTACTGCATTTTCATAAGAATGGTTATACATATTTGCTGTTCCAAATGAACCTCCACTGCTATGATGGGACTGGTCGCTGCTCTGCAAGCAGGCGTTCTACTGCCCACCGCTCTAAAGTAGTGTACCTGCTGGTGCCTGCCTTAAAGCATACATGTTCAGCTGGGGATTTAAATGAGACCTCTGAGGTAGCCATGGGGATATTTGAATATAGTGCCAGTAGGTTAATGTAGTGCAAGTGTATGTAATCCAGTAGGCAGAAGTGAAATTAGTCTTCTCAGATTAATTAGCTTTCTAATTTTTATTTAATTTTATTAAAATTGTAAGTATATACAAGCTATGGCTTAGTGCCTTAAATTATCTAGCCAGAGACATGACTCAAAACACAAAAGATATGATTATAAACATATATAATGTAGTATTCTAACAAAGATGTTTATTTACTGGTACCGAAAGGCATGCAAGTTTTTAAAAACGAGTATTGCATAATCATAGTGGTCTCTGGATTCCAAAGCATCTCTAAGTACAAACTCTAGTGACTAAAACTAGATGCATTTAAAAAGGATGCCAGTATTGATGTACCTTTGCTTCCCAAGTAACCCTCAGAGTAGGCAAAGACAGCATTTTGTGATCACAAAATGCAATTTCTGCTTGCTCTCCATTCATTCTGGCTTCTTCCCATGCTTGGAATGCATTTAACATTGCCACATGATCTGAATAACGATTTCCAGCAAATGCCTTCTGTTGGTATGTGAGACGCCTATGGTCCATACCTGTAGAAAAACAATCAAACTCGAGCACATATTCATCATACCATCACTAAAAATTAGAAAACTTTTCAAATATTTATTTTACCTGTTGTGAATACTTCAGGAAATGTGGAACTGTTAGCAGCCATAGTAGACAGAGCATCACCACAGAAAAACATACAACCAAGAATCATCATTTTTCCAAGTCGAGGTTCAATAGGCAGCTTTGCCAGAATACGGCCAAGAGGGGTAAGCTCATCATTGCCATCAAGACATTTCATTTCTACAAAAAGGAAATGCATACATATTAGATAGTTAGGGCCACTTACATGAGAAACCAACATATGAAGTATACATAATGCACAAAACTAAACACTTAGGAACATATCAGTATCTATAATGCAAAAGAATTTTTAGCTTCTATACCACATACCTAGAATAAACAATATTGGATTCAAACCAGAAATTCAATATTGAGATTCACTAGAAACACGTTTTGAGGCTTGGTGAACAAAAAAGGAAAGCACTTTTACTTTCACTACAATGTATAGTAAGTAGAGGAAGAAGTGTATTCCACCCAAACATTTGCTGTTGAGATTTCGCCAGAAATATGTTTTGAGGCCCCCTGAATAAAAAGAAAGTATTTTTTGAAAAGCGTGTATGTGTGAGTATGTGGTATGGGGGTGGTGTGTGGGAGTGGGTGTGTCTGTGTGCATGCATATGTGTGTGTCTGTCAGTCTGTGGACAGCATAACTCAAAAACTAAAAATTGGTTTATAACCAAAGTTGGTATTTAAGTTCTATCTTAAGGATGTGACACAAAGATTTTGCAGAAAATTCCTCCAACCTAAACTACCCTTTACATGCAAAATTGCTCAAACAATTCTTATTAAAATGCCATAAGTTTGAGATACTTTTCTGAAAAGTGATATTATACATTTTGAATTATTATTTATTTATGCCAACAAACTCACTGTTGGTGTTTTTAAACACACAAGCCGTGTGTGGGCAAAGCTCAATGGTTAGAGCAGCCGCCTGGTAAGTGGAAGGTCTGTGGTTCAAATCCCAGTTGTGGCATTGAATTTTTAAGTTCCAGTTCTACCTCTCATACATTTTGAATTTTCTGACTCTGGCCTATGTAGTCCTGTTTACTCTGGAGGACTTTTGCATAACTAGTAAACTGTAATACATAGACCAAATCTAACTATACAAAAAATATAGATCTTGTTAAACACACAATTTAGGTCCCAATAAATTTTTTTGTAGAGTGAACAATTTCGGAGATATTCCATTATTTGTATGAGTGTTGGAAAACTTTAAACTTTTGTCAAATGGAAGATTGTGATTCACTTTTTTATACCTTAACTGTGCAAAGAGAACGAATCTCAAAGCTTTAAAAGATTTGTCTGTCACTCAAAGCCTACTGTACTCCCATATTCCCCTTGTAGCTACAAGAAAATAAACGACAAGATAATTTCTGAAAATGTTGATTTCAACTAACACGAAGATAAAGGAATTTGTAAGAAAGGTTAGTACAAAAGTAGAAAAAAAACTGTTGTTTAACGACGCTGTCAATTACCAGGATCACAACATCACCGGTGTGCTGGAATTCCGTCCCGCACGAGTTCTTTTACATGCCAGTAAATCTACTGACATGCTGCTGTTGGTTTTAAGCACACTTAAAAAGCATCAGTCTAGGCCAGATTTGGACACCCGACCTTGGATCAGTAGGCCAGCGTCTAACCAACTGAGCCACCCAAACCGACAGAGAAAGTTATGTGAGTGCAACACAGATTTTTAGAAACTGGCACGTATAGTTGGAAACAGTTTAAGCCAAAAAAAGTTATATGAAGATTAACATGATAATATCCCCACACATAACTACCTTTTACATGAAAATACATACACATAACTTCCTGCATTCAAATTTTTTAAATTTACACAACAGTGATCTTCATAAATAAATCTAAATACTGGGAGAAGAGGTGGGTGTACAAGTTGTTCAAACTTTCTACTTCTTTGTAATTAATGTTCTTCCACACAATAGCCATGAGTAGTAAAGGATTGGGAAGGATAGTGAGACAAAAATTCAAAGCTATGACCAGGAAATGAACTATGGATCTACCATGATTGATTGATCTTATAGTTGGTTAAACCAGAAGCCCGGGACTTAAGCACTTACAATATTGTAAGTCTCCATTAAGGTATGTTATCTCATATGAATTGAGATCTCTTTGTGTGGTTTACTGGGAAAAATGAATGAGGCCATGATAGCTTAGTAGTTAGAGCAGCCTGACAGTAAGCGGTAATTCTGTGGCTCAAATCCTGGTCATGGCATTGAATTATTCAGTCTCACTCTACCCTTTCCATTTCTAGTTCTTTATTTACAACCTCAGAACTGTACTATCTAATATATAGGCTGGAAGCAAAATAATCTGCCAGACTGAAGATGGTGAGAGAGTGGACGTAAACTAACAAAAATTCCAATAACTTTTTTAAATTATATATACCATTAAATAGATAATTGCATTTAAAGGTGAGTGTATGGCAACATGGTGCAACCTTTTAATTGGGTACTGAGCTTCTATTGTCGGATCAATGAATTATTCTAATGCTCTATAAAAACCATTTAAGTAACGTTAGCCATGTACTGAATTCAGATGTTTTGTTGTGCAGTGCCAGACACCAGAAAATTGTGTGAAAAAGTAAGGTTATGGCTGATTATCCTGTATGAAAACATTACGAGGGTAATTCAAATATAAATGGTAATTGTTGCATATCACGGAGGAAGCAGTTCAGAGCAGGGCAGTGGAGTGGGGGGGGGGGGGGGGGGGGTTGAAGGTTGGTGTGTTAGGGAGGGGGAACTAGCTTTGTTAGCTGCTTCGTTAGGTTCTGGCGTCAGTACAGCCATGAGTGAGCAAGAGGTTCCTTCGTCTGTTTTGCAACGTATTATTATCAAGTTTTTAACCAATGAAGGGGTTAAACCTTCGGAGATTTTAACTAGTTTAAGGGCACAGTTTGGGGACACTACACTGTCACAGAATCGAGAGTTTACTTGGGCCAGACAATTTAAGGGTGGCCGAGACTTTGTGGAAAACTAAAGTCATGCTCGACGCCCAAGGTCAAATCTCACATGACAACATTCGTGCCGTTCAAGAGCTTATTGAAGGTGATCACCGCTGCACTGTTGAAGAAATCGCATCAGAAGTTGGTTGATTTTCTTCATGATCGACGTACAGTGACTGCAGCTTACTATTGCCGATTGTTAAGGTCTGTAAAAGGTGCCTACTGAAGCAAAAGACGTCGTATGCCCATCAGAGATGTCATCCTTCTCCAAGACAATACTACGCTTCACACCGCCAATTTGACAATGGACACAATGGCAGACATTCACTGGGAAACCCTTGAATACCCTCCCTATAGTCCAGACTTGTCCCCCCAGACTATTTTTTGTTTGCACCCATGAAAGAATCGTTTGGAGGGAAACATTTTGAAAGCAACGACGACGTCGAGGAGCATGTGCGCAATTGGTTGGCGACACGCCCTCAAACTTTTTTTGAAGAAGGAATGTTCAAGCTTCCGAAATGTTGCCAAAAATGTGTACAGTGTGAAGGAAGCTATATAGAGAAATGTTGATTTAGTCGCTTATGTATATATTTAATAAATAAACATTTTTAATTAAATTACCGTTTATATTTGAATCGCCCTCGTACCTCAAATCTTACATTTCCGCCCAATTACAAACATTTTATTTGGTATGTTTAAAGGCCTGAATATCTGTCCTATTTGAGAGGCTTATGTCATGATAAGATAGTGACCTCATTTATATGCCACTTAAAATTGTTTACTAACTTCCAACACCTGTTGCAGTATTGCATCCATTAGGAAGTCAGAAATATGATAGAAACATAAAAGAAGACACTTTAAATATGCTCTAATCAGCCAGAAATACATAAATTCACAAACTGAAATGAATACATGCTAAGTTCATGTCTACTCACTGCAAATGCACGCTAAGCAAACGCGATTTGCCTTATTCACGGAATGGTACGAACCTAACACGATTCATGTTCATAATAGTAAGATAGTTTGTTTCAAACACTTACACATGTGGTGAACACATGCAGTTTTCATATCATCTGTAAGATGTATGGATCATTGGTGACGTGACTGGGAGTTAATGGCTGGAGGTTAAGTTATACCAACATTGAGCATTCCAAAGGTTATGTCACTCCTGCTGAAACACCTCTTGCGTTATTAATATGGTTATTCCGTTGGTACAGTTTTTAGAAATGGGTCTTTACCTAGCAGCAGGAAATGATTCTTTACATAGCATACCGGAGATAATGTTCTTACTGAATGATGAAACGTGTGATATCATACGCGATTTTAATCTACAGGGTCGAGGTCACAGAATGGAATGCATAAATCAACGTTCCTTTATCACAACATATTTATTCGTTAATTTACACTTTTAGCACTATGTTAATTAGTTAACAACTTTCAAAATTCGATAGAGTCTACACTGGTTAAAAGTTTGGGTGTAAGTTACATGTTCACACGCTATCAGCAAATATACATCCTTTCACCTTGAGCATACAGACGCTAATGAATATAGTCTTTTGGCGTCGGTATGACGCAACACCGCCATTCTTTTGTATTCATCCGCGCAACAGTTCTCATTGGTTGAACTCAAAGTGACGAAAAAAACATTGGCTATCTTGAATATTATTAAAAAAAATAAGTCCCTGATACACCCAAATTAAAAGAATTAGAAATTTACACACTCTTACAAAAATATTTACATGAACAATTTTCTATTGATCAATATTCTGTCTCACCGTATTGAATTTAACAATGTGACACTAGTAATTGCTAAACCTTTAGGAAGGCATAATTTATAATGTGAATTTATGCCCCACTGCATAATGTTTAAACAAAATAAATGTGCCATTGTTTACATGTTAGGCCCTGTAAGTGTGCAATTCTCTTTAATTTTTAATATACCCAATTTAAAATGGGATTAATGTGCTTTGTGAAAGCATGTATCTACATCTGAGAAAAGGAATTTGTATAACATGATGCAGAAGATTTGGAGACTTTACCTTCCAACAATTACTCCAAGTTTTAACAAGAATCTTATGAGTGCCAAAGCACTCGAGTTTGTGAAATGTGGAACACAAAGTTTCCGACAAGATGCAGTGAGTATGTGCGAAAGATATCAAAATATTACAAGAAATGTAGGTAAACAAATGACACTGGTGTTCCTGCCCATAGTCACGGACTAACCATTATTTACGTGGTAGCTTTAGAAACAAAAAATGGCCGTACTTTTAATAACCAACGTTTATTAGCAGCAACAAGTATACAATAACATTGGATTAATTTGAAATAAGAGTTTAGAGCAAGTATTCAACACCGGTATTCAGGCTTCACATTTTTTGTGACTTCGACAAAAACAAAAAAAAAAAAAAAACAAAAAAAAAAAAAAAAAAAAAAAAAATGCATGGGATTAGGTAAACATTCCACGTGATTTACACTGATATGCGAAGAAAGTCAACACAGCTGAAGCGATGTTGCCAGTTCTACAAGAATCAAGAAGGCAACAAATTATGGGTTTTTTAAATTGAATTTATACAAAAACCGTTGAATCTATTGAAGTATGCCAAAGGAAAAAGTTGATGTTTATTCAATTCTCTACGAATATAGCCATAAATCAAGAACCTTTAATCAATAATAATTCAGGCAGGTGATGCATTTTTTTCTAGGAACTATAAACTTTTCAGCTTTTTTGGTAATAGACTTTCTTGTTATTCACAATAAGAAAAATTTGCTGTTAAAGTCTGGCAGATTATTTCACTTCCACCCTGTAGATTAAAATATTAGCAAGCAAGGTGAATGCATATCTGTAGGAAATCTCAAAAACCAATTCACTAATTTTTATAATTCTTTTTGGCTGATCTACAAAACATCTGTTTTCATTTCAAAAATTACTAAAATATTAAGGATTTAAAAAGCTGTAATTGAGTACTAGCATATTGGAGGAAGTGATTACAAAAAGGGCTGTCATTTAGTTGAGAATCCCCTGGAATAGAAACTGTTAATACACAGAAGAACGCTTAACACTATAAATACTCTAAGCACAGATGCACACATGCGTGCACAGCAAAACAAACGAGAATTAAATCTGCTTATAATATGATATGCATACAATACCAACATATTTCAATAACCCCCAAGTAAGAAAGTTTTGCTTTATATCCTTTGTAGTTTATAATGAAGATCCTTGGTAGCATATGTCAAATATAACTCCCTGTGCAGCAACAGGCCTTTACAGGCCAGAAGTTGTGCAAAAGTCACCCAGTATCAAGACTTCTAAGGACATTCACAGAAAATTTAAGATAAACATTTCGTTTGAAATGAAAATATCTTAAACATATTGTATTTTAATCAAAATCATTAGCCATTTTTTAAGAAAATTAAAACTTTAAAAATGTTCCACGTAAAGGGGTATGGGGATTTTCTCTGCAATAGTGCTGAATCCTTATAAAATGCTAAATGTGAATACCAAGTTTGGTACTTAACTGATTTTGTTTTTGAGTTATGTGGTTTACAGACACATACACTCGCATATTTTTCTAAAAATGCTACTTTGATTCAGGAGATCTGTAAACGTATATTTCCACTGAGATCTCAGTCTCAAATTTTTAGGTGAAATGCAACACCTTCTCTACCTCCTATGTACATAGCAGAGAAAGTAAAAAGCAAACACATCAAACTTTTTTCATTTAAAAAAATTAGTTTGAAATGCGGATATTTTTTGAAAATATTTGTATATCTTTGGATGGAACTTGTTTGGTATTTATCCACCCAACTTTTAATTCAACCATTATTCTACTCACAGTGACACACTTCTCTAAAAGCTTGTTTTCTGGGTTCAGAGGGCCTGAAAACATCTATCTTCTGTGAAATCCAGATAGATGGTTTAGAGGTGGAAAACAATACTTTTACTAGACTAGGCAGAAGAGAAAATAACATGCCTTATCCCAGTTTTTCAGTATAACATGAGCAGAACACAAATTTTTGCCCCTTAAGCGCTCCTTAAGTACCTATTATTTATTATGACTGGAAGCATAGCTCATCGCTGTTTTTCTTTTTGAATTTTATGCTTCAGCATCAATTTATCAAGAGCCACAAAGGTTTTATTATAAATGCACCCACTATTGTGAGGGTTTTCAAGATATTTCTCAAGATATTCAGTAGTTTGCCATAAGATTTGACTGATAATTTCCAAATGTTACTTTAGCAAGTAAATGTAATGAAGTTTGACAGAGCCTTTTTTATAGCTTAATATTATTGTAATATTGGTGCACCTTTTCCAGAGTCTATAAATACTTCAAAGAAAAAACTTTTGCACATGATCAATATTGGTGTGTTCAATAACAACATGCTAAATATATCTTTGCAAACGATAATAGCAAAACTTAAAAACTTTGTATTGCAAAGTTTGTACTGTGCATTCCCTGAATGGCCGGACCACCGCGGCGGCCTTGCACTGAATGATGAGTGGCGCACCTGCCGCCAAAGAATAGCACTACTACTGCAGTGTCAGTCGAGTTGGATCTGTGGTGAGGGAAAGTGGGTGTCAAAGAGAATATCAAGTTCGTTAGGCAGGTGTTTGAATTCTTAGCAGGTCAACTACTCATGAACTTATCAATAAAGTCAAGCATAAAGGATCATTTACGACCACAAAATATGTTAGAAAATTCAGTGTGCTATCAGAAGAGAAGCTTGATGAAGTAGGGATCCAATTAGAGCACTCACCGCAAAAATCATTGAGACGTGTAGCACAAGAGGTTAACATTTCCAAGATGTCAACGTTTAGGGCAACGAAACTTCTGAAACTCAAGCCATACAAGGTGACTGTAGTTCATAATTTACAACCACAAGATCCTGTAAGTAGGGTTAATTATTGCAATTGGTTTTTGCAGTCCATTTATAATGGTGACATGGACCCACTTTTAATGTTCTCCACTGATAAAGCATGGTTTTTATCTTCAAAGTCACATTTCTACCCAAAACAATTGATACTGGACTACGGAAAATCCTCATATTATTCATGAAATTCCTCACCATGCAGCAAAAGTTGGGGTTTGGTGTGCAGTAAGTGTGCGTAGAATTATTGGTCCCATATTTTTCATCACAACAGTTGATTCACATGTTTATGTAAATTCCATTTTAAATAATTTTTTTTCCACAACTAACAAGAGATGAACAATTGTGTGGGTGGTTTCAGCAGGACTCAGCTACAGCGCACACTGTTGCGAATTCTATGCACGAATTGAAAAGTGTGTATGATGACAGAATCATTAGTTGAGGATTGTGGCCATCTTGTTTCCCTGACCTATTTCCATGTGATTTTTATTTATGGGGAACGTTAAAGAGTAAAGTGTACGCATCCAACCTGCACACGTTACAAGAATTGAAGGACAATATCACGAGGGAAATACAGGCAATCAGTCAAGATGAACTACTTCGAGTGAACCAGAACTGCTTTTGGACATATAGGGTATGTATTCACATTGAAGGTCATCAATTTCAACATCTATTGTGATTTCAGGTAACCTAATGTAAATTTGTATGTTTACTTGCCAGTCCTTTAGGTGTAACTGAATCAGTCGGAGCTGAAAGGCATTAAGTCAAAATGTTCACTTTTTTTTTATTGCACATTCTGAACTAACTAGTCAAGGCGCATCACACGGCACTGAAAAGCATTAAGTCAGCCTTCCCCTTGTATGGTAAAATGCTGTTGCGAATAATGTGAGCGGAGGAAAAAAGCATTAAGTCATTGACTTACTACCTTTCAGTCCCGTGCGCTGATTCTCGACTGTGTGTAAGAAAAATGGATGACTTGTACTGTGGTACTTATCCAGATACAGCCGTGAAATATGACTTCTACAGGCAGCATTTTTGGGAAAAATATGACTATAAGTTTGACAGGCCACAAATAGATGTCTATTCTCTTTGCGAGGAACTTCATGCCAAATTAAAAAGTCCACACCTCTGTGAAGCTGAACTTGCAGCCAAATCACATTTGGACGTTCATCTTCGAAGCAGCCGAAAATTTTATAACTCCCTGAAGAAGGCCAAGTCTGACTGTCTTCAAAATGAAGAAATGGGTGCTATTGCCTTTGACTAAATGCAGAATTTGCCCTTGCTGGAAATAACCTGTGCAAGAAATCTTGAAATCTTTTACATGCGGCAACTGTGGATAAATGTATTCAGCATTCACAACTTAAAGGATGACTGCTCTGTTATGTATCTTTATCACGAGGGTAATGGGAGAAAATGTGCGAATCAAGTGTACATCTTTTTATACCACTATATTAAAAGTTATATTACAGCCACCATTAAAGATCTCAGCTTGTTCTCAGATGGATGTACTGGACAAAACAAACTACACAATGGTGAGAGTGTGTATGGGATTGACTGCAACTGGTAGATATGAGTCAATTACCCACATGTTTCCTGAACAGGGTCATTCATACCTACCATGCGACAGAGATTTTGGGTTATTCAAAAAGAAAATTAAAAGTTGTGATAGAGTTTATACTCCAAGAGAATATGTTGAAATAATAGCAAACAGCAGAAAGAATGTGGAAATTCATGTTACAGAATTTGATGAAATTATTAGTTTTGATAAATGGTGGCCATCATACTTTAAGAAGAGCGTAATATCCACAGAAAGTGAAGGACTTCCAAAACATAAGAAGCAGGTGTTTCCCCTCTTAAAGTTCAAGCAATTCAAATACCGCAGTAACAAGATTGGAGAGATTGAAGCATCATTTTGCATCGACTTGCCTGTCAAACATACATTCTTTCTGGAAAAGTCTCACTCACTACAGCATCTTACTATGCCCTCTAAAAAGGCATACAAGGACAAAGTTGCCATACAATTTAAAAAGATTCAGGACATTGGCAAGTTAGTAAAACATGTTCCTCAAGATGCTATACAGTTTTACGAGAGTATTCTGAAATGGCCAATAAACGTGGTTCAAAGTGATTCTGTGTAAAGCAGCTCTCAAAGTCACATGTTTGTATGTTTGTTTCTCCAAATTAAGTGCTATTTAGGGAAAGTGATAGTCATTTTATAATTTATTTTACTCTGTTCATTTGTTTATGTTTATAAACATGTATATCACCAATAAAAGCACCATAAATTTAAATATCAATGCAAATCTGCAGTTCAGTAGTGACCATTGAGCTGAAAAGCATTAAGTCCGTTTTTGAAAAACGATAATAAAAGGAAGATGAAACATTCAAATTGTTTTTTTCTCTCAAATAAATGCATTAGTAGACATTACTTTATCTAAAAATACATTAAAAATCTACATTCATTTGTTTTGTTATACTTATACAGCTTTTTCCTTCTCCTGAAAACTGGTAAAAATTGACTTAATGCCTTTCAGCTCGTATCGATTCAATTCTGGCAGAGAGCACTCCGGCCCTCACCTGTTATGTTACCGTTGTGGGGCGGTCCAGTTGCTCAGGAAACACACAGTACTTTAAAAAAAAGCTGGAGTTAAAAGTTAAGATTTTTAAAAATAGTAATATTTAAACCTCAGCTCATTGAACATCTAAGCCTCTAACACATAAAAACTGCAAATCTTATGCTTATTTGTATATATTACCATACACAAACATTTAAATGAAATTTAAAAATTTAGCATAGACAATACAGCCCATGTTTAATACAGTGAATGCCAGCCTTATACTGTAATGTACTGTTCAGGCTCTGACATTAAGTATCACAAAGCTACCTGATCATAGTACTGTTAACATAATTTAGTAACTGTTGTCTCTAAAGGCAAAGATATAGTCATTTGTTACCAACACCGAGTGCAATTTGCTACATTATTATTAACTGTTTAAATGCAAAGAGAAAAATAAGTTTGTTACTGAAATAAGTTGCAAAAATATGTCCATAATCTTCAGTCTTCCAGAATAAGAGAAAATTCTGGAAAACTGACGATTGACCTTATTAGTCTCATATACCAGATTTGCAGCCACATAAACTGATTAGAAAGTCATGGAGGCAGCCAATTATTTCTTTATATCAGCATGTAAGAAAATGGAAGTACTTAGACACACAACATTTTGAAACTCATATTGTTTAGTTCCTGTGAACATGAATACAAATTAAAAGCACAAATTAATGGTTTATTACCTCTGAGAAGTACTTCTGCTTCAATTACTGCGTCAATAGGTGGTGGTTCAATTGCTTTGCTAAGGAATTGTCCAATAGGTCCCAAACGAAGTAGTTTGATAGATAATGCCAATTCATGCAGCGGAGTACGAAACATCTCTGGAGTCATGTGTTCATCTAGACGATTATAACGAGCCTGTAAAAATGTCCTTCCTGATTAAACAGTTATAACACATTGATTTTCTACAAGAATATGTAAATGAAGCCGACATTCTTGGTCTTCCAGTGTAGAAAGAATCCCAGAAACTAAAGTGTTAAAGTAAGCTCTGAAACTAGCAGTTCTTCCAACACTAAGAACATCAATAAAAATGCAATATGAATTCTAATTATGTCTATTGCTCTAATGGACACTATGGAAGTTTTAAATGTGGGAAAATGAGAACTGACTAACAAACAGATTGCATATTGGATAGCAATTTGCAAGCAAACTGGGATATTCGGTAGTGATTCTCTTCGTCTTCACATTCCATAACACAAGGGAAAACAAGCTGCAGTTGTCAGAATGAAGATAGAAAGCAATAACTATCACACTGATTTTATAAGATTTTTAAATGAGCTCTAAAGTCTGAAAAGATACAAAAGGCTTTTGGAAATATGGCTCTTCCTGTGGCAAAGTTTCTCTATGGTTTCAAAAATTTCAGATGCTAAATTTCATTGACAGATGAGAGGTAACATTCCTTCTATGGAGATGACCAAAGAAAAAATGATACACAAATACAATATCACATATTTTATAGGAATGCAGCCTTGCATGTGGGAGCTGTAGTCATGCACACAATCCTGCATGAATATCTTTATGTGAAGATGCCATATAAGTGCACCAATGAGGAAAAGTGCACCTGTGTTGAATTACTTGTCAGATTCAATGGGGGTATAGGTAGAAGAGATAGAGGTGGAATATTTACAGATAGGACTTCACATATAATATTCACCAGTGCATGTCAAACCCTCAAGACTCTGTATGGTACTCTGATATAGCCCCTGGTGATGGAACTTAGATTTGCCAGTTTGACCCACAGTTAACTGTGGATCTTTCAAGTTGGCCTTATATATGGAAACTATAATAAAATCTGGGGATAAAGTTTTACTTCTTTTTTCCCTCGACTCAATACACCACCTTTGTGCCTTTTAGACATATTATGCACACATCCCCACATCCACACATACTGACAGAAAGTTTAAACTCACCATACAAGAGCTTAAACATACTCCTTTTAAGGTGCTGTACCTTTAAACGTAGATGAGATCAAATACTTATTTTATTCTGCAACAAACTTCAGAAATACACAAAAATCACTCACATAAAGTATGTTATACTGTCTCGCCTTTTTTGTATGCTGTAAGGAAGTTGTTCAAAGCTTTTGTTCATCAAAATGACCACTTCTTGCTTTGACGACTGCTTTACAAGTTTGGGACATTTAATGTTACAAAACTGTTGAGTTGTTGCCCATTTCCCCAAATTAGACTTCCCCCATTTTACACCACTTTTCCTCTGGTCCCCTGAAAAGTGTAAAAGAGGGGTAATACTGTATATTTAAATTTCAAATTTTGTTTTATTTAAAATTGCACATTTATTTTTACAATTATAATGAAGACTTTTATAAGAATTTCAGAAACATGCAGACTAATTAAATCCTATTGAAGGTGATATTACCTGTAGACTGAATACAAGAAAAGGAAGAAATATACAGATCTGGTGAATACAGAATGTTGTAGAGGGCTTTTATTCTGAAAATTTTCTGCTTACATATATGCAATTCCCCTGACAAATTATCAATAGTCTTTCTTGATTAGTATTTTTTTATGGTTATAGATAAAATTTAAAGTTTTTGCTGACTGACACTACACATTAAGGTTGTCCGTGTAGATTCTAAATTTTGGTTATTTTTGTATTTTTACTCCCACATATGTACACTGAAATGTATGAATATAATAACAAACAACAAAGCATTATGTCCATTAATTGAACATAAGTGAGTAACAAGTCTGTTAATACATTACATCAGACAAGTTTTCTATTAACCTCTTGAGCGATGGCCATTTAAAACGTCCGTGAGCTGAGAACTGCTAGCATTTAAATTGTTAAATGCGCTTCGTATATACACAGCTGTATTTTGTGTAAATATTAAGTTATTTTAATGAAACAAAAACTGGTATAAAACTCGTTATATGCAGTATAAATGTACGTCATCAGCAAAGTTGAGTTGTATTTACAAAACATTGAAATGGCACAATTTTGTTTTACTGTGGTTAAAAGTCAACTTTGCTCTGTCGAACGCATCTAATATAAGTTCTCGGAAGGAAACAGTAAAGAAACACCCATTGTATGTGTGGCTTATGCGTCAGCATACTGTGTAATAATGCACTACTGTATGCGTGGTCTCTTGAGTCATCAGAATAGATCAACATTGCAACTTTTGCTTACACGAGTTTCGTAACTTAGCAGAGTTATGGAGGAAAAAGGTTTGGGAGAAAAAATGGGAAAAAATAGAGAGGAAAATGGTAGCCATAAAAATGTTAACAGTGAAAGAGGAAAGGAAGGTTAGAAGTGTAGGTGAGTTTTTGAAGAAAGTAAGAGAAAAATGGGCAAGAAAAGTAAAGAGTGTAAATGAAGAAGGCAGAGTGGGGGAGAGGGACAATTAATTAATATAAGATGGAATAGATTGATCAGAGCTACCTGGGAGGCAAATGGCCTGGGTGCCAGGCAAACCAAGGTAGCAATAAGGTTATGTAAAATTTGTATGTAGTTTAGGTTAGAGTAGGATAATTGTAAAAGTTATGTAAAAGAATTGGTACAAATAAAATTCAAATTCATTCAACTTAGCAGAGTCCGTGTCTTTCTTTATTGAAATACATACGTATTCTTTCCTGCTTGTAGCTGAAGGGAGAAGTGGTATAAAAAGATATTTTTGCACCAACTGGATATAACCATATACAATTGTTTGGGGATTTGGACAGCTCTCTAAACCCACACAGGACAATGACCGACCTTGACTACTGACTATAAATAGCTCGCAGCCTAATTGAACAATACCACGTTGGGGGTTGAAAATCCAAAACCCCTGCACCCCTCAGACTTCAAGGAAAACATTATCCTAAAAGGATACCACCAACAGCAAAGAAGTCCCGCCCATTTCGTAAGTGTTTCGTGTGCCGCAAGAAGGGAATTCGCGAATGTGGAGATGTACGTACCCTTGTGTGTTTATCCCTGTTTTGAGGTAAGTCACTGCAGAACGAACATATTAAGGTAAGCCAATAAAGTATATAGACCTTACTAAAATGTTTCATAAAGGGAAAATTATAATAAGTTGAGTTGGATAAGGGATAAATAAGGGTTAAATGCTTAAACACACAGGACGTGTATACACATATCGCTCATCCGTCATTTTAAATGGACGTGATTTCACGTCGATATCCCTCAAGAGGTTAAGTTCACATCAGGTATTATTTATTGTAACTGCTCCATGCCATACCGATAGAGAGCAGTATAAAAGTGGACGGTTTACATACCCAATATTAAGTTAATTTGTATTTTGAATTTGCCTTTTTATTGAGGAATATTTATTCCATATTTAATTTTAAAATGAAAAAGAAAAGTGTGAGAGGTAACATCAGCGCTGAAGAATTCAATGCTATAGCCGGGATTTGAACCATTGATCTTCCGCTTCATGTGCGGCTGCTCTAACCACTGAGCTACTATGGCAACTTGCCAGTATGACATTAAATTCCCCAACTGATTCATATATTCCCGGTAGACTACTAGGGAATCTCACATCTGAGATAAGCACCCCAAGGACAATTTCAGTTTTAGGTGCATAAATGCCTTAAAATTCAATTAGCTTTTGCTAATTATATTATAAAATGTTTAATAAACATTGCATTTATCTCAGAAAAAGAAAGTTATGTAAAGGATACAAACTTTTGTAATCCTCATTGTTAAATACCCACTTATAAGCACTCAGGTGTCAGCACACATATAACATGCAAACTCAATATGAAGAAGACCATTGTGAACCACGATAAATTTAAGAAAACATATATGCTGTAAACTTAGGTGTGCACACATCAAACAGCAAATTTTATTTTATGTAATCTTTTGATATATTATGCAGGTAATAAATGAGGATTAACAATGTACTGGTAAGTTAAATACTCACTGCACTTTTATCAGAGAAAAAGTGTTGCATAGAATTAAATCCAGATAAAATGAACAGAATAAGTGCATCAAACGAGATAGCCTGCACATTGGTTAACGGTGGAAAGTAGTACAAAAGATCCTCTCCAAAACTAGTCCTGTGTCAAATAATATTACAAGTTGAAGCAAAATGTGTCTCTAAATATCAACATATTTTTCAATATATTAATATGATCCACTGTTTTAAACACTTTCATATCAATTTAATTTAAAAGGTGAGTCAATTAATAACACTAAACAACACTTACAACATAATTTTCCGGAATGCGTTTCGAAGATTAACTTTCCTCCATTATCATTTCAAACTTCTATGAAAGGAAGATACTTTGGTATCTGTTTATACAAAAAGCTTTGCCTATGCACAAGACACAGCACACTGTTTACTTTGCTAAAAGTTCTTGCAATGTCACTGTATCAGTAAATGTATAAAATGATTACCACTTGTTAAAACTCACCTTAGTAAGCAAATGGAAACAGAACCCTGGTCTTACTCTTCCAGCTCTTCCTTTACGTTGTTCTAGATTAGTTTTTGATGCCCAAACAGTTGCATAGTTTGTCATATTATTGTGTGATGTGAACAACTTCATTTTTGCCTTGCAGCTGTCTATCACATAGACAACATCATTGATGGTCACTGATGTCTCTGCTATATTTGTTGACAGAATAATCTAAAATATAGATGCACAGATGAAAATGATGCTCAAAAAATTGTACTAGCAATTTCTGATTTGATATCAAGGATTCATCTTATCTGAAAAATAGTGATCATAATAGGACGGTGGATCAGAAAGTAATACACAATTTGTTATAAAAAAAAAAACTTTAATAGGTAAAAAACAAAAGAATGCACAAATGAACTGAATCTTTTAACAAAAGATAGTCAAACATATTTCTCCCATCATGGTACCACTTTTGTTACACCCTGTTTATAGAAATTGGTTTGGTTGGAATACAGCCATCTGTGAACTGATTTCACTTCTGCATCTGTTGCAAAGTGTTGACTGGCCAGGAATTTCTTCATGGGACCAAACAGATCAAAGTTCAACAGTGCAAAGTCTGGACTGATGGACGCTGGAGCACCTCCAGAACAAATTTTATTTTCTCACAAACAGAACCAGCAACATGGGAGCGAGCATTGTCATGAAGAAGTTCCACATTGTCAGCATAAATGTTACAGCATTTGTCACAAAGGGCTCAACACAATTATACCAAAGTTTTAATATAGGATACAGCATTCACAGCAGTCCTGTGTTCCGCAAATTTAGCTAATAAAACACCACCATATCCCAGAATGTAAATCTATTGACATGGAGCTGTCATTTTTAAGCACACTTAAAAACCATCGGCCTGGACCGGGTTTGAACCCACGACCTTGGGATCCGTAAGCCAGCGTCTAACCAACTGAGCCACCCAGACCGACTGCTTTGTTTGAGGTACTAGTAGTGCACCTGCAACTCATCACCAGTGACGATTCCTTTCAGAAAAAGTCATGCCCTTCTGCAGCATAATGCAATAAGTGACCCAAGCTTATCATTCACTGGCCCTTGGACATCTGTCAGGTTTTAAACACCCAGTAAGCATTAACTTTACAACATTTCAATGTCTCATGCACAATATCATACACTGCACTGTATGAAATGTTGAAGTGCTCAAAATCAGTTGGATCCACCAGTCATTCAAAATTGTTGCCTCAATTCCTGACATTCTGCAGGGTTGCAGCTATTATTAGCTATCCAGAACATGGTAAATCACAAAGGTCATGGCTGCCTGAAGAATGCACACTACCTGGAGACTTACTGTCATACAGCCGTCACCGTATGTGTCATACATGTTCCTGTGAATTTCACTCAGGGCATTACTCTTCTACCCACAAAAATCTCGCCACTTTGCTGCTCCTCACTAGTTGATGACTATAACATGTACACAACCTTTGTTACATAGTTCACTCTTCTCTTGTACATGTAAAACAAATGGCATCTATAGTTAAAACTTAAGCTATATGTTGGGGAAATTTCAACCACCCAGCCACAATACCAATGCAGAAAAAAATGTTTGTGCATTACTTTCTGATACATCCTTGTAAATAGTGAAGAATTACCTTTGTTACACCTTCTGGTACAGGTTCAAATACTCTTCTTTGATCTTCTCTAGGTAACTGCGAGTGCAAAGGTATAACACAATAACCAGGACCACCTGTTGACCAAACCACATATTCATTTCTTCACTTAGTTTAAATGCAACTTGCAATTTCTTCCAGAAAGAAGTTTTATTATGGGCAAAAATGGACGAATGCTAAACACAAGAAAACTGATATTCTTCAGTAACAATTAAAAATTACAATTATTCACTTCAGCAGTCAAGGACTCTGCTATTTTAATTTATGTTCAATTTGTGCTGAAAACCTTAATGACAATTTTGATGCACATAGCAGTTTATAAAACAAACCAAAAGGGTGTTTAACTAAAAAACAAATGAATATCCACAAAGTCTTCATTGATTTCATGGTGGGTATTTAAAGTGAAAATGAGTTATCATTCAGCTCAAAAACCTTATGATGGCACTACTTGCAATGAAGACAGATTTTACAGTTTTTTACACAACAAAATATTCAGAAAAAATTGCCAGCTTGGAAACACTTCAGCAGAATTTCACTATTAATAGTGATTTACACAGGCTGGCAGTGCAGTTTTTCCTATATGCCCTTTCTGTAAACTTGAAGATATGGAGAGAATCCATCTACTCCTGCCCAGCTTTAGGTCAATATACCAGCCTAATACAAAATACTGGGGTGCAAGAGAGAGAATGACTTCACTGCTAAATGCCAAACATTAAGACGCCATTCAACTATTGTTACTGAAGAACCACAAAATCCAAAAAGGAAAAAGCAGAAAACTTTAGTTGGAAACAAGAAATTGGGGGCATGTGTACTCTTAATGGTAAATGTATTGTGTTTCCAGAGGCAAGTTAAACAAGATTAAATGCATAGCCTTGTAATTCTCTTTTGTTCTTCAGTGCGACATTATGGCATAATTGTGACACATACTATTGTTTTTAAATACTATCTGACACAAAAGTAAGCTTCTGGCCATCCCTATAAATGTCACTGTTGCATTAATACATATCAGGACTTTGAAACATATGATAACCCGTTCCACAGACTCTGCTTACGATTTCTTGCACAATGTTATCATTATGCTATGGTAGCGTACAAGGGTTAGATCAAGGACTTTCACTGCTGATCTTAGGCAAGAGAGTAATAACTGGGGCACGGCACTTAATGATTTTGCATCTTTTTCTTATGAAGGTTGAAACATTGCTTGCATATATGGAAATGTATGATACTGACTAACAGGTTAAATAAAGCAATTTGTTGGGGCAGTTTTTTGCATTTTCATAATTTTTTTAATGGATGTTATTTTTTGTCAAGTTTTAGGTCATTTTGAGCATAACACTTTTCTGGAAGGGTGGGAGATTACTTGTACTACGATTTTTATTATAATTCAGCATTTTTGTTTGTCAATGCAATTTCTTGGAATTAAGTAGAGGTTAACTGCTAACTCCTTCCCCTATTTTTCAAGGAATGTGCATTATGAAGTTGTCCATTTCTAGGAATTCAATTTCTTAGAGCTTATGCTACCTCCTACCCCTATTTTTCAAGGAATGCGCTTAAGGGACTTGCCCATACTCCCAAGGAAATTCCTATCTCCAGGTAAACCAGCATTGTTGTGCTGTTAAGCAAGGTAATCAGTTATTCCTGTACAAACATCCTAAGAGCAAAATGCTTACAGTAAAGGGAAGCACTAGTGTTAAATTCAAGAAATTTGTTTCAAAACATAGAGGAAACAGTTTTTCCATGGATGGTCAAATATTATTCTGCAAGATATGTGATGTGAGAGTGGCTGCTGAAAAAAGTAAGGCAGAACAACATGTCACATGAGAAACATACATGTGATCTGCAGCAACTTGAAAATTAATCCAGTGTAAGCTTACAGCAGATGCTTCTGGGCGAAACTCGTTCAACATTTTCGCCATTTTGTGACAAACTATGTGAAGCATATCTGTCTGCCGATATTCCACTTCACAAGCTGAATCATCCTAAGCTGCGCGCTTTCTTAGAAGAGGAGACCGGAAAATGAATTCCAGATCCCAGAAGAATGAGAAGAACTTACATGGATCGGTGCTATGGCAAAATTTTGCAACAAATAAGAAAAAGGGTTGGAGAAAACAATATATCTGTATCCACTGACGAGACAACAGACTGTAGGCTGTATTGTAGTGAAAGTTGATGTTGGAGTTCTAAAACCACACAACCCTGGAGAACAATTTCTACTACATTGCATGCAGTTGGACAAAGTGAAATATTCAACCATCAGTTTAGTATTTGACCATGCATTGAGAATGATTTGGCCTAATGGGAATTGAAATTCCCATGTATAGCTTTTTATAACAGATGCAACACCCTACATGATGAAAGCTGCTGATGCTTTAAGTGCACTCTACCCAAAAATGGTGCATGCAACATGTTTAGCACATGCATTACACGGGTCGCGGAAGAAGTACGTGTAAATTTTCCTGAAATGGATAAATTACTTGGATGCATCAAGGAAGTATTCTTGAAAGATCCCTCGAGTTGTTGCATTCAAAGCATAGGCTCCAGAAATTCAATTGCCCTTTTCACCTGTTTTGACTAGATGGGGAACATGGCTTGAGATTTGTAGTTATTATTGCAAGAATTTTGACGTTGTGAAGAAAGTAGTTGATTCTTCTGATAATACTGAGTCTGTGTGAATAAACAAGGCACAAGAACTACTGGCTGATAAAGAAATTGCAGGTAAACTTTCTTACATAAAAACCAATTTTAGATTCCTACTTGATGCAATAACTTCTCTGGAAAACCTCAAGTGACATTAGTGGAACAGTTATAAATGGTAGATAAACTAGTGAATATGAGCCGTGCATGTGGTAAAGTGGGTGATTCATTGTCAATGGAAATAAAGAAGTGTATAGACAAAAACAGGGGATATAAAACATTGTGTTCAATTGGCAGAGCTTTGTCTGGTGAACATTTTTCTCTTGCTGACTGAGTTAAATCCAGGAGATATTGCTTTCTTTCAGTATGCTCCAATTGTTTCCAATGAAGTAGAGAGAAGCTTTTCCATTTATAAGTCAGTACTAGCACATTTTTGTTTGAGGATCTCTGCCAATTTGTGATTAACTGCAATTCAAAATTGTTATAAAAGTGCAATGAAATGGATTTTCTACAATAAAGATATTGTGACATGTTTTAAGTTACTTTTATAATTCTCTTTTAATATTTTGATATGTTATATTTTAGGTAGGTTAGTAACCAAATGAGTGCTTCTTAATGTAATAATAAATAGCATTTTTACTGGCAATTCGTTATTTTTTAATCTTTTTTGTCATTTATTTTAATTTTAAGATCATAAATGCATTTCTCATTTTTACCAAATTATAGGTCATTAAATGCATTGTCCTAGTGATAACATTTTTACGAGACATGCCATCTCTTCGAGGGCGGGAAACATTTCCAGCGTCTACAATAAGATAAGGATTTTGCTGTGCCTCTAACAGCACACTTTTTTCTGGGGATTCTTGGTTCTCTTGCATTGTGGAGAGAGGCAGTGGAACAGGCTAACATATGTTTTAAAGACTCTATATTAACTCCTCTTCATCTGATTATCCTCCCCGTATGGAGAACTTACAAGCCTGTGCCTGTTGGGGAACAAACCTATACACAGGATAGAGTGAAGACCTGGGAGCAGGTGGTCAGCCCAGCACCAGGTATAAGAGCAAGCAAGAGGATGATAAATGCAAGTGAAATGGATGAATTCAAAGGTAATGATGAAGCTTGGTGGAATGAGTGATGGGGGAAATCTGAGAACATCAATCTGAGATGTCGCTTCATCCACTACAAATCCCATATGTGGGTCCCTGGGAACGAAACCCAGGCTGCCTAAGTGAGAGGTAAACAGTCTGAACACTTGGCCACAGCACTGCTCCCTATATTAACTCATGTGAAATAAATAGTTCCAGAAGTAATTAATTACTCAATCACAAAGCAACAGATAGGCACATAGCAAATCAGTTCTATTAACCACAGTTAGTACCATGGTAAAATCCTAAGTTTCTGACTTCGCATTTGGTAACATTTCTGATCAGAGTACATTTTTAACATTCCTCTTAAGCAAAAATTAATAAATTATTAAATGTATAATCCAACCAAAGTATATATTCATGACCTGAAACACTGATAAAAAGACCTTTATAGTTCACAGAGCACATACCGAATATGGGATGCTGTTGTAAATGCTTCATTAGAGCAAATATGAGGTTCCATCCAGGTAAGAAGATCAGTACTGCACCAGGTATGCCAAGAGACTTGACATACTTCAATAATTCCTGAAACAAAATGTTAAATAAGTGCCAAATGACACCTCCTTCATAGTATTTCTATAACATGAGCTAATAAATAATTTTTACTTTCTCTACTATAGAGCAATTCCGCATGTGACTAACTGACATTTACACTACATTATCTTCTTAAAATGTCTGTCTAATGGCCAATATAGGTGTAAAAATGTTATTTTAACGACATACGATGACAGAGAATACATTGGCGGTTGTGATAGGAAAGATAAAAACCTTAAAAAAGTGAAACAATTATTTAATAATGAGCGCTAAACTTTTTGTGACTTACTGACATTTTTGTCAACTGCAGGTCCAACTTCAAACGTTTGTCCTCTGTTTTCTCTGAAAGTTTTCTTATTTGATTTGTTCTGAAAAATCACTTGAGAGAGCAACTTCTAAGCTTTCAAATGACCTGAAAAAAGGTTTGGTATGTTATTCTCATCTGGAGATATTTATTCAAAGGTCAGCGTGACTAATGGACATAAGTTTGTGACTGACATTTGTGAAAATTGTAATACCTTGCCTTTGTTTTACATGGTATAACATATGGTAAATCACAGTGATACGTATTATACGTTACATACATATAATACACACAGGTGTGTAATTGTATTTATCGTTTTGACAATAATCATATCCTTTGGAGAAGCATTAATGTCATGCAACATAAACAGAATAAACATATGTTGGCAGCTCTCACTTCTTATCACAGTTACGTCATTGCAAGTATAAAAAGCTGACTCAAAACCATAACAAAGACGACACATGAGAGCACACAGCACATACCTTAGTTACTTGATTGGACTCCTTAGAGTGCAGGAACGCTAAATGCAGTAATCTCGTAGTACACGCGCATGACTTCACTGTTTTTATTTCCAAAAGTTGTGCACCATTCTGACACTTTCCGCACATGAAAGAAAAGCATATTGCACAACATTTAAACCTAATACTTTCACATAATGAACCCGCTGAGTGGATGACATAGGTGAAATACGTTCAAATCTTTTGTCGAGAAATTCTTTTGCTTCTTCAATTTCAGGCAGAGAAACCTCAACAAGACATAATTTGGTTTTCTTTCTAACAGTATTAACAAATTCTTCAGCACTCTGAATCCTGCTTCCTGCTTTCGCAGCTGTCCATGCCATCCTCTTCACTTGTCCTCCAATCGCATCTACTGCCGCCATTCCGTGATAGGATTCGAAGAAGTGCCATTCAATTTGGATTCCAAATACTTCGGAAAGATATGTCTCATGACTCAATGTGTATTTCTGCTTAAAATGACTAGCAGCTCCATCAGAAAACACTTTCACAAGTTTCAGAACAATATCCAATATTTTCGAAAATATATTCCTTAAGCAAATATCAACTGCATATTTGTCATGTGATACATAATCAAGACTCCAAAGCAAAATATTGTTTCTGAATTTCACCAATATCTCCTTTCCTATACCAGGCAACAGCAGTAAATATTGAGATCTGTTTATTGTTCCACTGGGCAGCTTGAATTTCATTTTGCCCCTTGCATGCGTAGTTCTCAGAGAAGTCGATCTGTATCACAGCTTCACTAATTGCAACATTTTCCCCAGCCTTCTTAAAGGCCTCAGATTGCTGCCTTTTTACATAAACGTGATTTAAGAAACGTGACTGGCAATGGGTCAGTTCTTCAATGCAGTCTTTTACAGATCCCTTTTTAACTTCTATTTCCATTCTTCCATTACGTGAACTCCATAGTTTCTTCGCATGGAGAATTAGCGAGTTAACCGGAAATGTCTGCTCCACTCAATCCCGGGCACTTGGAACATCCTCCCTGCATACACTCACTCGATTTCTGATCACAAACCACTTGTGCTATGAACTTACGAAATTCAGTCTCAGTGAGTACGTGATTTTTACACAATGCTTTGAGAAGAAACTTCGTATTTTCATGTATAATGCATGTGCACACATTATGTGGGATCTGACTTTGAAGACGCACGTGAGCAAGGCGTAATTCAGCAAATTTTGTCAACCCCACAGACATTTCTTCTCGATCTTCTAGAAAGAGTGCATGTACTTCTTTTAATGTTACCACTAGACACCTAATGCGAACTTCTTTTGTTTCTCCCTGAACATGTATTTCAATAAAATCATCTCTTCCAGGAGCTTGGTAAGATATTGAATCATCCTGACAGAACTTGATGATTGCGCTTTTAAGTTCCTCTGATAGTTGTTTTCCTGACACCGGGACAGAATGCTTTGGTTTTACAACATGTAATCCCTCTTCAACTGCTATTTTACGAATCATTTCTTTTCTTTTGCGTGGAGATTGCGGCAATGCTTCCTCAGCACGTTTTCAGCACTTTCCAAAATGCTGTCTGCTTTTGAAACCCGCTGATGTTGATGGAGTATCCTTATCAATCCCTTCTTGGTCTCTTATCTTCTGTCTTGCCCGCTGTGCTTGCTTATGTCTCCTAATTCAGACTTGAGGTGTTCTCTTCCTTGTTTTGTTTATTTCAGTATTGCTCTTCCTTTCCTCATAGTCACTTTTATTTTTTCCTTCCATTGTGGATAACTGTCTTGCTCCTACAGATATTGTTTGTATTCACGTTGTCTTTGGGCTGGTGTTTTAGCCATGGAGTCAGAAACGGACTGATACGTCTATCCTGACTGAAGTCTCACAAGCACTGTACACGTATGACGACCACAGGGTGCCAGCACCAATTGTCCGTTAGTCACATGTTTTGTGGGAAAACGAATGACTTTAGAGGAAAACTTTCTGATACTTTTTTATTTGTTATATTGTAATGACGCAGAATCCAAAAGGATATTTCTTTCAGTCTATTTCTTTTCCGTGCAGAGAACTTTATCCTTATTTACCATGAGTAACTGACATCGACACAGAGTAATAACTAAACAGGCTCTAAGGATTATTTATAAATGTCGAAAATTATTAGCCATATACACGTTTTGAAGATGAAGAGTCATTGTGTGATGTACATCGAAAAAAAATTAAAACAGTTGTACATAGCTCCTGAAATATTGATATGAAAATCACCGTTATTCATGCTTATTTTTAGTGTTTTGGAAATATGTGGGTAAGAAGTGAAATTTGAACCCATATTCACGTGAAAAACATTTATTTCTCACTTCATAAGATACTTTGGAGTATCTAGTATCATCTTTCCTCAGTAAAAAAAGTGAAACATTGATTTCAAATTTTAACACTTGGTATGACATATTCGCGGAATTGCTCTATATAAGTAGAGGTAGTACTGCATTCCACCCAAAAATTTTATATTGAAATTTTATCACAAATTGATGTCTGCAGTCTCCTGAGTCAGAAATAAGCTCACAGGGTCCATGGGCCATATGAATAAAGCAGAGTACATACTTCTAATTTACTATTTACAAGGAAATCCTCCTGTATTTATGAATAAATATTGAGTAAAAGGTTCTGCTTCAACTGACGCAACAGGAAATACAAGCAGAAGCTTGTGCTACCGCCAGATTATATAACTATGTGAATAAAGTGAAGGAAATCCTTTCAATGTGAAGGATGGGCTTTGAAAATCAGAAGATTGATCAGTAGCAGGCTCCTTCTGTCCAGATCATAGTTACAGTTCAATTACTGGTTGAAATGTGATGCAAAAAATGTTATAAAGCATGTAGATGTCCCCTCAGTGAAAATGTTAATATAAATATAGATTCAGTAAACAAACTGCCAAGTAGATTTATTTTTATTTTCGTGAAGAAGCACATGAAACTAAGTTGGAGCTCTTACATCCAAACAAAAAAATATGGTACTTTCATGATATGTCTGATACAAGATTTCAGTCTGGTATAACACAGAGGAGAGGTATTCACCGGAGTACTGTAAGTAGAACTGTCACAAATGTATCCAAAAAAAGAATATTGACAAAGGTAGTACTTGGACTAATTTTCCACTGACACCTCAGTATTCTGCTGCAGCAAAAACTCAATGGTTGGAAAAATATATGTTTCCATCTTTTATTGGTGTCTTGGACTGCACAAATATGCATATTTCTAAACCTGCAGCCCACAGAAATGAATGCATTAACAGAAAAGGATATGCCATCATCAACATTCCAGTTACCTGTAATGCAAGGAAATGCTTCAGAGCAAGACAGGGATGTAAACTTAAACCAGTGTTATTTAATCAATTTATATAGGGTAGTTAAATTATATTTGTGGCCTCTCTCTACTGCATGAGACAGTGTTGCAATTTCTTGATGAAGGATCTCAAGTGAAGGTTTCCTGCATACACGACATCCTTTAAACCATGTCACACCCCCCCCCCCCCCCCCAAGATGTTAAATATCTTAAAAGTACTGGGAACCCAAATGCATTTCTTTGTTCCTCTTCAGAAACTCATCAAACGCACAGTGGTGGTAGAAGCATTACAGAGGACTCCAAAAGCTATTCCCAGAAAATTACAGGTACAGTAGAATCCTGGTAATCCGAATTAATTGGGGGTATGGTCTGTCCGCATTCAGAAATGTTTGTATTATCCGAAAATAGAAAAAGAAATGTATATAATATATATAAATTCACCTATCAGAAAAGCAGCTACAAGGTAATGTAGCATAGCAATGTGAGGAAGTGGCAACATTGCAATCACCACAACATAATAATGTATTTAACATAAAGAAAATGTATTCTTCTGGCGTGTGGACATAGCTGATCAAATGTGAACAGTAGAACACTGCTACTCCAAATTAATTGGGTGCATGATCTGTTTGGATTCCAAAATGTTAAAATGCTAAAAAAAGTACATAATGTATATAAACTCATCTATTGGATTAGCCGCTACCAGGTAATGTACCATAGCGATGTGAAGAAGTGACAACATTGCAATTGCCACAACATTATGACAATGTATTCAACATAATGACAAAGTATTTAACATAACGACAATGTATTCTTCTGACCTGTAGACATAGCTAATAGCATGTGATAGTGGTGGTATAGGTTGCGCGTTTGTTCTTGACGAATGACCTTGAGCAGAAATCCAGTGAGTAGGCCTACCCTTAATAAACAGGTCAGCAAATGTTTATGCTACGATAACACACACCTCTGTTTTCCTCTGTCGCATTTGTGTATACAGTCGACTGGAAAAGTTTTGTGCGGTACGGATGTGTGCATGCAACGAAAATAACAGCAATTCAGACGAGGGAGAAACGTTGGGAATAGAAGAAATGCAATAAAGCTAAGTGGAAACAGTTATAGAGGTATAAGGTATAATACATGTGGCTGATATTACTGGAAGTGCGATAAATTTATTTGTAGTGTTGTACTGCTTCAGCTCAGAAGCATGTGCGTCATCTCACTGCAGACTGTACCTCCGCTCTCTTTCAATGCTAACGTTCCCACAAAAGCTGAGTAGTGACTCGCATTCAACCTTTCATATAAAATTTTCATTCGTCAAGAAGTAATGTGCGACCTGTACATAGATAGCTCAGTTTGTTCTGCTATTGTTAGCGCTCAATCCACAGTATGTTCTTCACTCATAAATTACCTAAGTAAATGTGAAAATGATTAACAGTGACTAAATGCATTAAATACAGGCACACTGCCTATTGCAAAGTTCAGCAAAACATTTTTGAGCAACAAACATTTCGTTCCTATGTATGTAGTTTCAATGAGTTTATCAGTTCTATAACACAAATGCTTTCTCTATGCTACAAATAAGCTTTTTATTGTTTTTTTATTTTAACCTCTCGAGGGATAGGGACGTGAAATCACGTCCATTTAAAATGACGGATGAGCGATATGGCCATGTGTACACGTCCTGTGCATTTAACCCCTATTTATCCCTTATCCAACTCAACTTATTTTAATTTTCCCTTTATGAAACATTTTAGTAAAGTCTAAATACTTTACTGGCTTACCTTACTATGTTCTTTCTGCAGTGATTTACCTCAAAACAGGGATAAACACATAAGGGTAGGTACATTTCCACATTCGCAAATTCCCTTCTTGCGGTACACAAAACACTTTCGAGATGGGCGGGACTTCTTTGCTGTTGGTGGTATCCTTTTAGGATAATGTTTTCCTTGAAGTCTGAGGGGTGCAGGGGTTTTGGATTTTCAACCCCCAACGTGGTATTGTTCAATTAGGCTGCGAGCTATTTATAGTCGGTAGTCAAGGTCGGTCATTGTCCTGTGTGGGTTTAGAGAGCTGTCCAAATCCCCAAACAATTGTATATGGTTATATCCAGTTGGTGCAAAAATATCTTTTTATACCACTTCTCCCTTCAGCTACAAGCAGGAAAGAATACGTATGTATTTCAATAAAGAAAGACACGGACTCTGCTAAGTTACGAAACTCGCGTAAGCAAAAGTTGCAATGTTGATCTATTCTGATGACTCAAGAGACCACGCATACAGTAGTGCATTATTACACAGTATGCTGACGCATAAGCCACACATACAATGGGTGTTTCTTTACTGTTTCTTTCCGAGAACTTATATTAGATGCGTTCGACAGAGCAAAGTTGACTTTTAACCACAGTGAAACAAAATTGTGCCATTTCAACGTTGTGCTGATTGCACGTTCGTTTTTTTTTTTAGGGCGGCGCTGGCCCGATAGGTAGTGCTGTCGTCGTGCGCAGCCTACGTGAGGGAGCGAGAGAGAGGGCAGTCTGGGGTAGTCTGTGTCTAGTAGTCAGTCGTGATGGTAATCGCCAGAGGTATGTAGCTCTTCTCTCTCTCTCTCTACTACCGCCATAACTATGCGGGATCGATCTGGTGATATAATTATTTCTATGGGGCAATGAGTTTATGGGGTTAAGTCGTCACTTATGCGGACAATAATTCAGATTTCAAATAGGTAAACTTGGTATATAGCTGGAAAATCTGTATAACTCACTTCATTCATATTTATTGTTATCGTCCACTGGTAATTCTTATCACCCGATAAAACATAGAGACATATAATTGTAATCTCATCATGCCTCAACATTTGTAATTATCATTTATTAAAATTGTGTTGATCCAAATCTTACATTTTATTTCTGCAATAAAAGGGGGGGGGGCACTCCTTTGACAGAAAAGGTCCTGCCGTTTCCCCGTTTCGTGATCCTACTCCCACAAAAAATTGACTACATCCTGTGAAGGGTAGTGCAACGTTTTGTAAATACAACTCAACTTCGCTGATGACATACATTTATACTGCATATAACGAGTTTTATACCAGTTTTTGTTTCATTAAAATAACTTAATATTTACACAAAATACAGCTGTGTGTATACAACGCACTTAATTGCCCTGCGCTGGATACTGGGTAGCAGTTCTCGGCTCGCGGACATTTTAAATGGCCATCGCTCAAGAGGTTAATCATTTATGGATTTTGTGTTCAGATTATCTGACATTTCGGATTACTGGGGTACCACTGTGTACATTTTGTCATTAAAATAGCTTAAATATACGGTATACTATTCAAAATCTTTAGAGCCATTTTTGCAGAAATTAAAAGTAGCAAAAACTTTTGCACATTAAAAGTAGTTTTGGGTGGTAGACGTTTCTTTCAAAATCATCTTGTCATACCCTTGGAAGACCTGAACTTGAATGTCAAGTTTTGCATTAAACCAAACTTTTATCTTTTGAGTTATGACATATGTATGCATGAACACTTTTTTAAAAAAGTTATTTTTGGTTGTGGGGTCTAAAAGCGTAATTCTATGAATTTTTGGCACTGAATTTTTGGATGGAATATACTACTTACTCTACTTACTGTAAGCATGTAGTAAAGAAAGTAAAAAATTGTGCTCATTTTGTTTGGTAACATAATACACATACCTGTACTGAAACATACACTAACCTCAATGAGTTCAAAGCTGATTTCTTTTTCACTAAGTTGGGCAACTGCATTGCGAGTTTCCATAGAATAATCTTCTGATACAACTTTGTTCAGATTTTCATCTTGCTCATCCTGACCAACTGTTCCTTCACTATCATCTTTATCCTTATTCTTACGCTTACGAGAATCTGGTGGAGGAACAAACTTGAGCATTTGCACACAATCTTCTAGAAAATATGCTGGAAAATAAAAAATGCACACATTATACTCCTACCTTGCATGCACTCTATTTTAATGATTTTGTATATGCTTTTAAATAAAATAAAAACTGGGGAAGAAATTCTTTACATTTTCCTGAAAATTTAGGCTTGCTAGACCATTTAGTGATTTTTCTTCTTTTCACTTTTTCCTGACTATTTCCTGTCATTTCCATTATGTTCCTTTACCACTGTTCTGCCAAGATGTTCATCTTTTTAACATACAATCTTTCAAAAATTAACAATCCTCCACTCCCTTAACCTACTTTACTTCACCTTTGAAGTAAAACCATAAAACTAAATTCATCATTAATATTTATTTATGCCAACAAACTTACTCTTGGTGTTTCTAAACATACAAACCATGTGTGGGCAATGTTTGAGGGGTAGAAATGGAACTTAAAAATAAAATACCACAGCTGGGATTTGAACTACAGACCCTCCACTTACTAGGTGGGTGCTCTCCAAGTGACTGTGACAACATACAGTTATTTAATCCTGGGACATAAAGTACTTACAATAGTAAGTCACCATTGGGGTAATTTGTCTCTGATGTGAAGACTGCCTTTGTGGTTTACCAGGAGAAATACGAACTGGTTTCGACAATTTAATGCCATTCTGGCAGTTTGTCATAATAGCGCAATGGTTAGAGGAGCTGCCTGGTAAGCGGAAGGTCTGTGGTTCAAATCCCAGTTGTGGCATTGAATTTTTAAGTTCCAGTTCTGCCTCTCAAACTTTGCCCACACACGGATTGTGTGATTGTTGGCATAAATAAATAATAATTACCATCTGAAGGTTATTTAATCCTGGGACATAAAGTACTTACAATAGTAAGTCACCATTGGGGTAATTTGTCTCTGATGTGAGACTGCCTTTGTGGTTTACCAGGAGAAATACGAACTGGTTTGACAATTTAATGCCATTCTGGCAGTTTGTCACAATAGCTCAATGGTTAGAGCAGCTGCCTGGTAAGCGGAAGGTCTGTGGCTCAAATCCCAGTTGTGGCATTGAATTTTTAAGTTCCAGTTCTACCTCTCAAACTTTGAACACACACGGCTTGTGTGTTTAAAAACACCAACAGTAAGTTTGTTGGCATAAATAAATAATAACAGTAAGTTTGTTGGCATAAATAAATAATAATGACATTGAATTCTCAAACCAGCTAGTATTTCTCCTGGTAAACCACCAAGGCAGTCTCACATCAGAGACAATTACTCCACTGGTGACTTACTATTGCATATGCCAAACGTTGGCATAAATAAATAATAATTACAATCTGAAGGTTATTTAATCCCAGGACATGAAGTACTTGCAATAGTAAGTCACCACTGGGGTAATTGTTTCTGATGTAAGACTGCCCTTTGTGGTTTACCGGGAGAAATATGAACTGGTTTGAGAATTCAATGTCATTCTGGCACATTGTCACAGTAGCTTAATAGATAGACCTCCCGCCTACTAAGCGGAGGGTCTGTAATTCAAATCCCAGCTGTGGCATTGAACTTTTAAGCTCCAGTTCTACCTCTCATAAATTCATTATTTTTGCCATTATACCAAACAGAAGTCCACACCTGTTGCACAGAACTGCCATGGGAAACGGAAGAAATGTAGGATTACCAACATTTGGTATTGCATTGCAAAGTACTAAACGTGGCTTAGCACAAAAAGATTTAAAAGTAATGAAGTTCTCTGTCCTCTGTAACTGGACAACACCAGAGCACATCTGCATGGTATAATGAACAAATCGCATCCCTCAATCCACCAAGGTATAGGAGCATAATGTGATGTTAATGAACCTTAAGGAATGCCGGAATCTGCTGTGAGAAAGATAGAACAAGTAAAATACTCCCACATTTCACTGATGGTGGCGATACCATAGTTGGCCTAATGAATGAAGCAATGAAATTTCCCCCAGTCAGAAAAAAACCACTAAAAATAAAAATAAATTTTGAGGGTCAACAATTACCAGAAAACGGAAGCAAAGTATTTGGGAGGTATATTTGATACCAAACTTGCATGTACCAAACAAATACAAAATGTAAGAACAAAGAGCAGAAAGGCGCCTTTCACTGTTAAAACGTCTAATAGGAATGAAGTGAGGATGTTTCAGAGCAACTCTTAACACAACATACAATGTATATATAAAGCCATTATTTACTTACTGCAGCAAAGTTCTTGTAACAGCAAACACAAAAAAAAATTCAAATCTTTCAAAACCAAAGTCTTAGATTAATTACAGGTGCTATCAAAACCACACCAATACCAGCTATGGAAATACTAACAACCCGATACCCCATTGAAAATGAAATAGAAAAAGTGGCTCTTACTCAACATGAAAAGTTGATCAGACTCCCATTCAATACATGGAACAAAAGGAATTTTACACATACACTAAAGACTCAGGAGAGCTTTCTTTCCAAAATTCAAGACATCAAGAAGAATGTACACCTTCCTAATTCAAAGGAAAACTTCATATATAAAGTCAATCCGACACAAACATTAGACATCACATATTATTTACACCTGACAGAAGAACTTGAGAAAAGTGATACTCCAACTAGTGTTCTAAAATTATTGGAATTAAAGACAATCCATACTAGATTTCTGGAACATGAATAACTCCATATTTATACTGATGGATCATTGATATCAAGAGATGGAGCAGGGGTTGGAGTCACGTGTCATCTCTTTTTCTATTACAAATCTAAGTTATGGAACTACAAACTTTGATGGAGAAATTGAAGCAATTCAAATGGCCCTACAAAATCTTTTGTATAGAATTTCACATTTTCATCAAGCAGTTATTCTCTCAGATTCCAGGGCAGCAATTATGGCGGTTGCTTCCAAGTTGTCACCAAAAAACCAAACAATTATAGAATGTTGGAAAATCCTTACCCATCTAACAGCATTTCAAAAACACCTAGTCTTCCAATGGATAACAGTTCACTGTGGACTGAGTAGTAATGACAAAAATGATTTTCTTGCAAAAAAGGATACCGGCAGTGTACAGAAATCTATAGCTAACCTAACATTTTATGCAGCTAAAGGATTAGTCAACTCTGAATTAAAAAAAAAAAAAAAAATTATCCTCGAAAAACGGCAGTTGCAACCTTCAGTTTGATTACGGGACACGATTGTCTGACAAAACATTTAAACATAATTGGGATATATTCTTCACCACTCTGTCCTCTATGTAATCTGCAAGAGGAAATGGACCAAGATCACCTTCAAATATGCCAGGCCACTTCTAGGGGCCCATCCATCAGTGAAAAATATTGGAGAGCAAGAGGATTAATGACTTCATTGTCAGAAATCCAGCATAGCTAACAGCAGCCCTGGAAATAATACAAGATGTCATGAAGGCGCAGGATGGTGTTCTGATTAAGTGAATGATAATGATAATTGATCACTGCCAAATAGGTTGGAAAGCACCAATCAATCAAGGAGTGATGCCAGGGTGCAGAAAAACAAGTCTAAGGCTGAGTGTGTACCATAGCCAGATATGATAGACACCAGTATTTAACAAAGTATTTGACATGTGGCTGGTAGTCGTTGTGTCCTCGTGGTTGGATCGCCATTTGAAGCTGAAGTCGTTGTTCGGTTCTCGTTGTCGCCCGTTGATTTGGTTCTTTCCCGCTAGCTCAGCTTGAGATCTCTTTATTTTATCTCGGGTCTGCGTAGGTGTGATCAAATAGACTACCCAAGAAAACCTTTATATATTGTTTATTGCATCTTAGATATTTTCGGGAGCTATGCCGATTGTATATGTAGAGGAATCGCACTCACGTCCGCACAGCATAACTTGCAGTACTGGTCTGGGGTGAGTAGTGACGCTTTCTCGCGTACCCACGCTAAGAAACCGTCTCTCCAATTTTGAATGTCATGACGTCATCCAAGAAAGCCTCGTATCCAAAATGCTATTTCCTTTTCCCGCAATTTAGAAATGTCCCTTTCTATTATAACATGTTCTTTTATGAATTTCGAATATATAATTACCTTTTTAGGATTAAACAATGTTTACTTTATATTTTATTAAATATATCGCGCGACTTTTAAGGTTGGTAGACTTGACTTTCAAACGTGTATTTAAACTATGTAGTATGACGTCATGACTCGTTAATTTCAAACCAATAATGTGTTTATCCTACAAATTTAACGACTATTATTTACTCATATCTTGCCCACCTTACAACACTTCCTGCTCTATTATCTATGTATGTTATTACTCAACACTTATCGCAAATCTCACATCCGGCACTTAAATTAAAACGTGTCTTTATCAAGCCCATTCGATTGGAAATCTAAATTTCGGTATCAAATGCCCCCATTTATGTTATTTTATTATTTCATAATAAAATAATGTAAATGTCTTGCCCGAAAGAAAAATTAAAAATTACTCCTGTATTTTGAATAATCGGCAACACTCCCATTATATACAATTTTCAATTACACTGTTTTGAAATTGGTTATTAACATATCTTCTCATTAATCTTTTTAACATGACAAACAATTGTACACTTGACCAAACATTAATCCTTAAATACTAATTACAATATGTTATGGTTTCTTCTGTGAAGCTTTTATATAAAGGTTAAATTTCAAGAGTCTTTCTTTATACTTCCTTCTTTTAGTTCATGTTTGCTCACTTCGCTCTCACTATCACTTGCACTGTGATTTTTCACTTTTGTTATTGTAACACATATCTGTACTAGATCCTTTAAGCACTAAAATATACATATATTTATATAAATCCATTACACTCTTCAGACAAGTTCTTTCTTTGTCTTGCTGTGATAACTATCTATACATCTAAATATTTTAACAAATGTTTACAGAGTAAATATTCTGTTTTCTCTCTATGCAGAGATGAACATTTTAACAATCTTTTTGAAGCTGTTATTGTGAGCTCTATACAATATATTTTTAAGCTCTTTGTAGTATATAGCAATTCACATTCTGCATTTTTCATGAATATGTAAGTACCTGACCAATATATGATTTTCAAGTAAGCTAACATTTACATTTTATCTCAAAGCTGATTGGGCGCCAATATACAAATGACACTTCGATTTTTTTTTTTTTTTTTTTTTAACATTAAATCAAGGTTCCAAGGTACCACACGGTTTCTTGTATGGTCGAAGGAGTTGTTTATGCCACCTTCCCAGACATTTTTCATTTTTAACATCTTTTAATTTGTGGCGGGGGTTTCTTAAAAGATGGTTATCACATATTTGTGTGAATATAGCGGCAAATGGAGCACTGTTTTTGATAAAAGGTGTAAAGTTTGTTGGAGCAGACGCGATTCCTATCTGCAGGGGATGTGGTCGTGGAATGGAATGCATAAATCAACGTACTTTTATTATAAACACATTTATTCGTTCATCTACACTTTACATCACTATTTCACTTGGTAAATAACTTTTCAAATTGGATAGCGTCCATGCCGGTTAAAAGTTTGTGTAATTCACATTTTCACACGCCATCAACAATTATACGTCTTTACACTTTGAAGTTACAGACGCTAATGAAAGTAGTTTTTGGCGTGGGTATAACGCAACACCGCCATTCTTTTGTATTCATCCGCGCAACAGTTCTCATTGGTCGAACTCAAACAATTGAGAAGACATTGTCTATTTTGGGTATTATCAAAAGAAATAAGTCCCTAATACATTCAAATTATATAAATTAAAAATTTACACACTCTTATAAAAATATTTACATGAACAATTTTCTATTAGTCAATATTCTGTCTCATATGCCCCTTGTTTTGTTTTTCAAGTTGTCACCTTATTTACAATCTTGAAACACAATACAACACTTCTCCCTACTTCTATGATTCAATCACTTTGTACAATATATTTTTTTTTTTTTTGCAGTCTTCTTCACTGTTTGTCTTTGTCCTTTGTTTTGACATGATACAGCATGTCTTTATAAACTTCACATATTCGATTGCTACACAATGCATTCAATTATTATACAATACATATCCAGTTATTGTACAATATACCCAGTTATCATATCACATATGTTGTTATTATACAATACACTTTCAGTCATTATACAGTACATATCCAGTTATTGTACAACACATTTGATTACTACACAACATGTCCAATTATCATACAATACATATTCAGTTATTGCACAATATATCCTGCTATCACATCACATATGTTCTGTTATTATGCAATACATATTCAGTTATTACACAATACACATTCAGTTTTTGCATAACACATTTAGTTATTATTCAACATATTCAGTTATTACACAATATATCCAGTTATCATACAATACATATTCAGTTATTGTACAACACATATTCAGTTCTTATACAACACATACTCAGTTATTGTACATTTGACATTGACACAAATATAATTTAAGTGTTTCATGTGGTTTTTGACTTGTATTCATTGCTATGAGGAGAGAAAAACAGGATACAAATTTTGAGCTAATGATTATGATCTTATTTATGGCAATACTTTATTCAGTTCTTTGCCTTCTTTGTCTTATGAGCTTAGGTATAGGCAGGTCGTTGAGTCGGTTCTTAAACTCTGATGTTACTAATGGTACTGATTTTCTTAATTGGGTTATTATTCATTGTTGTTTGGCTCAACATTTCTTCGAGCTTAGCATTGGCTACATTCATCTCAATTCATGGGCATTGTTTTTCTGGTTATGGTTTTCCTCATTTCACTAATTGTCATCCCTTTGTCTCTTATTTCTATAAGAGAAAACTTCTATACTTACAATTATTCTGTAATTGTATTATTTTTCTTCTCCATTTACCCTCGACATCTTTGTGTCGAAATATTATATCTTTTTCATCATAATTGATTCATTTTTATTTTTGTCCCTGACATCCTTATGTCAAAAACATATTATCTTTCGTCGCTATGATTCATTTATTTAATGACAATCAGTGTCCTCATCTGTCTCTGTTGACAATGCTCTTTGTGGTCGATATAGCCAATGACCATGTTGATCTTCCTTGTTGTAATCCTATTTTGAATATAATTTTCTATAAGTAACCCATCAAAAATTGTTATCTTTCTTTCATCTCCACTACTCCTGCCTTACACATTCGTTGACAAAGGTTATTTGGTTCTTTCTTTGTATGGCTTCAATTTATTTTTGTGGTATCTTCCTACCAACTTGCCATTTGTATTCTGTAGCTCATACTTGTGGTCACCCAGCTGTTTCGTTATGACCAGTGGTTCCATCTCTCTCTTCGTGTAGCCATCATGGTGTCGATGTCAATTGTAAGTTGCTGAGATTTTGTTGTTTGTGATCCAGCCAGTTGGGACGAACTTAGTTGTTGTAATTTCCCTGAGTGTTGGTGGTGGTTGTCGTTTCTGTATTCTGTGCAGTATCTGCCCTATTTGGCACATCTTCTTCTACTTCCTGCTGTCTTGTGTTGTTAGTGTACCATTGGTCTCTGCCCCTTTGGCGTGAACCTCTGTCGTATGACGGTCTGTGGTTGTTCAAGTGTTCCCTACTGGATCGCATGTGATTCACTTGATGGGCATGGTCTCCTGGTCTTCCACGATCATATGTATATGTTCTGTACCTCGATTCACCCCTCGGTATTGTGTCGTGGTACCGCTGTCTTGTGTTCTCCATCCTCTCGCCATGATTATGTGGTTGTGGGAAATGGTGTGCCCCTCTCCCCCTTTCATGGGTACTCCTAGTATTTGTATTTTCTCCTTCGCTTTGGTTGTTCGTAGCCGTGTTTCGGTTTAGGATGGGTGAGTTAGGGTGACCGTTCCTATGTCTATGTTCATTAGGTCGACCATTTTGTGTTTCGAAGGCTGTCAGCAGTTCTATCATATCTGCAAAATCTACCGGCCTTGCAACAATTAATCCTGTTCTCACTGTGTCTGGGAAATGTCTCGTTATGCTGGCAATTAGTTCTGCCTCCGACAAGTTAGGGTCTAATAGCTTTCCTTTGTTGGCTACTTTCATGAAATAGTCGACTAATGACAATCCTTTGGCTGGATCGTATCTACCTGTCGCTAGCTCTACCCTAGTTTGGTTTTGTTTAGCTGGGCCCCAATATCTTGATAGGAATAAATTTCTGAATGAGCTATAAGACTCGTGACCAGCTAGTGTTAACCTGAGCCATTCTAATGCCTTGTTTTTTAAGCTTTTCTTTACTATCATCATCCTAAGCTCGTTTGGTATCCTTTTCACTTTAAAGTATTCTTCCATCTCTTTAACAAAGAGTTTTGGATCGTCTCCCTTCTCCTCGTCAAATGTAGGTGGTGTAATTTCATGTAATATGCTGTTGGTGTAACATGTGTTATGTGTTGTGTCATTGTTTGGTTGTGAACCTCTTTCTCTGTATGGTGAGTCAACATTTTGTACATTACTCAAGTAACTCTCATCTTGTACATTACTTACATCTAAATCATCTTGTCTTTGTAATGCCTTCACAACATCATTTACATTAGCCAAATTTTCTTTCCCTTTTTTCATTTCTTCACAAATTGATTTTAAATCACTCTTTATTTCTGAGTGGCTTTGTTTCATATCATTTATAGCATCCTGTTGTGAAAGCATCACATCATTCATTGTCTTAATTTTAGGAGTTACAATTTGTTCTACAGTTTCATTAATAATGTCTTTCTTTACTACCTCAATCTCTTTCCTTAATTCCTCAGTTATTTCTGCTTTTACATTTGTTATTTTACAGTCTACACTTGTATTACTTTCTGTTATTTCATCCCTACATTTAGCAATTTCTTCTTCTAACACAATTTTATTCTCTCTCATCTCTGATTCTATCTTTCCCATCCTATCTCCTACCATTTCTATCCTAGCTTCTAAGGCTTCCTTTGTTTCATTTAAGTTTTTGTGAACTAATTTTAAATTAGTTTCCATTACTTTCATATTTTCTTTACACTCCTGTCTCCCTAATTCTATTTTCTGTTCTAGGTTCTGTCTACCTAATTCCATTTGCTGTTCTAAGTTCTGTCTACCTAATTCCATTTTCTGTTCTAAGTTCTGTCTACCTAATTCCATTTTCTGTTCTAAGTCTTTTCTCACTTCTTCCATTTTCTGACCTATCTCTTCCTTATTCTGTTCCAGTTTCTGTTCTATACTCTGACCTAAACTTTGTTCTATATCCTGTTTCAATTCTATGTTATTTTGTTTCATTTTCTGACCTAATTCTATGTTATTTTGTTCCATTTTTTGACCTAATTCTACCTTGTTTTGTTCCAGTTTCTGACCTATTTCCTTCATATTCTGTTCTAGTCTTTCAAATATCATCATCATTAACCTTTGGTCTTTGCTTATTTCCGCCTGTTCACCTTCTAATCCTTCCTGGTAACTAGGCCTATCTGCCCCTTCCCCCACTCCTGTTTCTATCTCTTTTCGCGACATTTTAATTCCTTTATCTAATTCACTTAATGTTGAAAGTCCTGTCACTTTTCCACTTCTTAAAAACATGCACAAGGGAATAAAATAAAGAAACAAAAAATTTCGATCCTACTTTCTTTTCTGCTGGTTCTTCGTCCGGTTATTTACGTCTCCTGGGTAGTTGGCTTCGCTAGATGATCTCCGGTGTTTTTCCCACGTTGATTCTCCGCGTATCGATGTTTTGTTGATATCAGACGATGGTCTAATGGCGTCTTTCTCCTGCACGATAAGATAGCGTTCTTTTGGTGTTAGCACTTCGCACTCTCAATTTTGCATTCCACTCCAAATTCGCGCCCCACGTTGGGCAAGCCATTTGTGGCGGGGATTTCTTTAAAAGATGGTTAACTCATATTAGTGTGAATATGGTAGCAAATGGAGCACTGTTTTTGCTAAAAGGTGTAAAGTTTGTTGGAGCAGACGCGATTCCTATCTGCAGGGGATGTGGTCGTGGAATGGAATGCATAAATCAACGTACTTTTATTATAAACACATTTATTCGTTCATCTACACTTTACATCACTATTTCACTTGGTAAATAACTTTTCAAATTGGATAGCGTCCATGCCGGTTAAAAGTTTGTGTAATTCACATTTTCACACGCCATCAACAATTATACGTCTTTACACTTTGAAGTTACAGACGCTAATGAAAGTAGTTTTTGGCGTGGGTATAACGCAACACCGCCATTCTTTTGTATTCATCCGCGCAACAGTTCTCATTGGTCGAACTCAAACAATTGAGAAGACATTGTCTATTTTGGGTATTATCAAAAGAAATAAGTCCCTAATACATTCAAATTATATAAATTAAAAATTTACACACTCTTATAAAAATATTTACATGAACAATTTTCTATTAGTCAATATTCTGTCTCAAATTCATAGGTATGATAACCAAATTTTGGATATAATTTCTGCAGGACCTTTATATAACAATTCCGTCCTTTTGTTCCTACCTCGCAACGCACTTGATAACTTATGGTCTTTAACTAGTACCCAATCGCCTATCTTAGGTTCCCATTTATGTTTTCTACTCTTTTTTTTTTTAATTTTCGCTTCTCTGCCTTTTTCTTGATTCGTTCAAAAGCAATTTTCGCTCTTTCTTCTTCACTTAACTGAATGTCATTAATTTTCAGTATTTTTGGTACCCCGATCAATATTGGTTCTGGTTCAATTCCTAACATTAATTTTATTGGTGCAAACCCAGTAGTTACATTAATGGTGTGATTGATAATCTTTTCTATCACTGGACAATATTTCACCCAATCCTTGTGATTATGATGTGTAAGTACACGTAAATAAATTCCTATATCTCGGAGGACACGTTCTGTTGGATTCCCTGATGGAAAGTATGAGGAACAATGATATAACTTTCTCGCATCTAATGTCACCCTAATCTTTCCATTGGCCTTATTTACAATACATAGGGGATTCACAAATTCTGAATTCGAAATCTCAATAACCTCATCTTCTAACATTGACTTTATAACTGCATCTACCTCTTCTCTTATTGTACTAGGGATAGCTCTTGCTTTATGTGTAAAAGGTTTGATGGGTATCATCTCAAACGAATGAGTATAAATATTACATTTATCAGGTTTCTCAGAGAATACTTCTTTATTTCGGATTAATATTTCAAACAGTTTATCCCTCTGTTGTTCATTTAGTTGATCAGCCTGAGTTACTTTTTCCTGCAATACTTCTAAGTCCTCACTACTCTCCCTATCATAGTACCTAGTTGCATCAGAAAACCTCAAATTGTCTATGAAATCATTTTTATCCCATTCTACATTTTCTTTATTATCGATACTGTACTCTTTGACATTTACTTCAGTTAATTCCATAGCTCCTACTTTAACATATTCTACAAAGAATGTATCCCCTTGGATTTCTTCTTCCTCTTTTTCTCGTACAATACTATCTTCCACAAAAGGCACTATAATGGTCTCATCTTCAACTTTCATTTCTACAATCATGTTTTTAAAATTCACCACAGCTTCCCAGGCATAAAGACAATCGCAACCTATTATAATATCTGTCACAAGTCTTCCTACAATCAGAAATAAAATTCCTAGTATTCTCCCATTTATTTCAATATTTATCATTGCTTGAAATTTTACTCTCTCTTTTCGTTTTCCCACAGCTAGCGAGCAGTATATCCCATTAACTGGTAAAGACATTACTTTAAAACCACTACTTTGTAAATTATCATAAAAATTTTGTGAGCATACTGTGCTATTTGATCCCGTATCTATAATTGCATTGTATTGTTTTCCATTTACTCCAATTTTCATTTTAGGTGGATCTCCTACTTTTTCGTTTTCGTCGATTCTATTTTTCCATTCTCTTTTCTTTTGTATCATCATTTGCCTTCCAGGACTATTTATTTCTGAGTACTTATCACAATCATTACTAGGATACCCAGTTCTCACTGAAGGCGCGTTTGACCGGGTCTGGCGTTTCCCTGATTTTTAGGTATTGCTCCTGTACTATTTCCCAAATTGTTACTTCTGTTTTCCTGCATTAAATCGGGGTTACTTCCTACCATGTTTTTGACTGTGTTAATGGCCTCAACCATTTCAGCATTTTCGGGGGAATTTCGTCCATTAGAATACCTTTCTCCCTGTCTTGGTGACCTCGGTCTAAACTCATTATCTCCGTTTGTCCAATACCCATCATTTGAATTTCTACTATGTCCAAAATAACGTCCCCGTCTACCTCGATCAAATCTATTTGTATTCATATAATTCACCCTTATATTTCTTCCCCTTTGATTACCATTCCTATTTTGGTGATGCCCTTCCTGGTTATATCTACCTTGATTTTCCCACCGGAATGATTCCATCCTTGGTACTGGTCCTTTATATCTTTCCCTAATCTCACTTCTATTCTGATAATACTGTGCCCCTTGCCCGAAAGAATTTACAGTTTCTTTTCCTTCATATTTATTTCCAAATGCGTGTTTTGGGTTATTGACTTCTAAGGCTGATAATAATTCGATCATAGCTGCAATGCTATCGGGTCGGGCTATGATTAGGTAGTGTTGAAGCGTTTCCGGAAAATGTGGAGTAACTATATTTATTAGATCTTTTTCATCTAAGGGAGGATCCAACATCTTCGCTTTTCTCGCTATTCTCATAAAATAGTTGACCATCGATTCCTCCGATCTAGGATTAAACTTTCCATTGCTTAATTCAACTCTAATATTAGCCTGCCTACTAGCTCCCCAATATCTGGTTAAAAAGATGTTCCTAAAGGTCCCGTAATCATTATTGTTACCCATAGAAAGGCCTAGCCAATTGGCAGCATTACCCTTTAGGCATTTTCTTACTATCACCATCTTGTACTCCTCTGGTATACGTTTCACCGTGAAGTACTCTTGTAACCCTTCTAAACAGGCTTTAGGATCATCTGAATCTTCATTTTCAAAAACTGGAGGTGTCATTTCATTTAAGACATGGTTAGGCCAATGTAAATTTGAATTGTCACCTGTCCCTGAACTATTTCCGAGATCAGAATGAGAATTACTGTTACCTCTATTTTGCATCGAAATGTCAGCTGATACACCTGGTATTGCCTCGTTTCTTGCAACTTCATTACTAAGATTGTTGTGATTACATGCATTTTCATTTAATTTCAAATTTTCTAAGGCCTCTTTTACCTGAGTAATTTCTGTTACTACCCCTTTTATTTGGTCTGTAACATCCTCCAAATTTCTAGCCTGCCTTTCACTTTCTACATCAGATCTTTCCATTCTAACTTTACACCCCTGTAACTCTTCTCTAATTTCTTCCCTGTCTTTATCTAACCTTTGTACTACCTCTTCCCTTTATTTGTCTAATCTATATATTACTCTTTCCCTTTCTTTATCTAATTTTTCACTCACTTGTTGACCTAATTTCTTTTCAGAATTCTTTACTTCTTGACGTATTGTCTCTAATTCTCCCTTAACCTGTTCTCTATTTTCTTTTACTTCACTACTGACTTTATTAATTTCCTCCCTAACTTCTTCCCTAAAGGTTTCGAAAGCTCTCTTCTGATTCTCCAATTGCATTCCCACTTCCTGTTGTCCCTTCTCTAATTTCTGTCCTAACTCTATACTAGTTTCATCTATCTTACTCATCTTTTCCATTATCTTTTGAAACATATTCTCTATTTCTGACATAATTGCTGGCCTTTCTGAATTACTACTAAACATTTCTGAACTACCTCTAGGTGTTTCTCTAACGTTCTGATCTTCTACTTCTTGGCATATTCTGCTACCAATTACATTCTGATTATATTCTTCCATCCTAACTACACTTTTCTCAATTTCCGGACTCTCAAAACCTAGAAAATCGCTATCACTGTCTTCCATTTCTAAACTATTTACATGTGTTTTTCTACTCACCAATATTTAATAATTTTCACTGTTTCACTTTTTTTTTTTTTTTTTTTTTTTAACTGCACTTAAACTTGTTCACTACACATTTCACAGATGTTGACATGCTGGGCACCTTCTTGTCTGCTGGCTCGATGCTGGCCTGGTCGTCTTGGGGTTGGTCCATTCCACAGATTATCCATTCTTTCGACGCCACACGTTGGGTCGCCATTTGAAGCTAAAAGTAGTCGTTCACTTCTCGATGTATCGCCATTTGAAGCTAAAGTCGTTGTTCGGTTCTCGTTGTCGCCCGTTGATTTGGTTCTTTCCCGCTAGCTCAGCTTGAGATCTCTTTATTTTATCTCGGGTCTGCGTAGGTGTGATCAAATAGACTACCCAAGAAAACCTTTATATATTGTTTATTGCATCTTAGATATTTTCGGGAGCTATGCCGATTGTATATGTAGAGGAATCGCACTCACGTCCGCACAGCATAACTTGCAGTACTGGTCTGGGGTGAGTAGTGACGCTTTCTCGCGTACCCACGCTAAGAAACCGTCTCTCCAATTTTGAATGTCATGACGTCATCCAAGAAAGCCTCGTATCCAAAATGCTATTTCCTTTTCCCGCAATTTAGAAATGTCCCTTTCTATTATAACATGTTCTTTTATGAATTTCGAATATATAATTACCTTTTTAGGATTAAACAATGTTTACTTTATATTTTATTAAATATATCGCGCGACTTTTAAGGTTGGTAGACTTGACTTTCAAACGTGTATTTAAACTATGTAGTATGACGTCATGACTCGTTAATTTCAAACCAATAATGTGTTTATCCTACAAATTTAACGACTATTATTTACTCATATCTTGCCCACCTTACAACACTTCCTGCTCTATTATCTATGTATGTTATTACTCAACACTTATCGCAAATCTCACATCCGGCACTTAAATTAAAACGTGTCTTTATCAAGCCCATTCGATTGGAAATCTAAATTTCGGTATCAGACAAAAGTAAACTGGACATACCAAAAACATCTGCTGTAAGGCACCCATGAGCATCATCAATGTCGGAGACCCAGAGAGTATGTTTGGCATTCAGTTCTCTTAGAAAAACCTGCAGTGGGAAAATCTGTTCCAAAAGAGCCTGGATTCTGTTCTCTTGTACATCACTGGGCGACAGCAAATAACCATTGAAAACAAAGAAACATGTCCTTCAGCTCTACATGTACTGCTAGAGCTCACAACAGTCTGCTAAGCAATATGTTGGCAACAGAGATATGTGTCACAGAGTAGCAATGGCACTGTTTGCACACATCCCAGCAGCAGTCATTCCTAAATGTCAAAAGGTTATCAAGATGTATAGTATGATTACTGATTAGGCTGCAAATGGGTTTCTTTAGAGGCAATTGAAGGTGAACATGAGAAACTAAATGCTGTATGTCTGAAAAGGAGTAAAATCCATTAACATTCCTCTCGAATATTTCTATGGTGAGAAAGAGAGAAATGCACTATCTTTACTTCTTTTTCATCCTGGCAGACTTTGGACCAATGACTTAAATCCCCATCCTCTTGCAACTCCTCTGATGCCTGACAACCTCAACTTCATGCAGGAGATGCGATTACTGCTATATTTAACCTACAGTTATTTCTGTCAACAGGCAACATAGGTTGGCTAGCACTTGTGGATGGCTTGGGACCTGGCATCTACAAGGCTGAAAATAATAGTTTGTGGTGCTGGTGTGGCACCATACAATGGAGGGATACACTTGCCCGCAAGTCTGTGTTGAAGAATGTGCAATAGGTACATGTCAACAGTGTTAAGAGGACTGCAGAGCCTTCTGACCAAGAACGGTGGTGTTAGCAGATCCAGGCACTGCCATGCTTCAGGAAATGTGAGGTGTTGATAGTTACTTTAACTAAACCTGGAACATAAAGTACTTAGGATTGTAAGTCCCCCTTAGGATATTTATCTCTGATGTGAGATTCTCTTGTGGTCTACCAGGAAAACATGAATCAGATGGGGAATTTAATGTCATAATGGCAAGTTGCCATCGTAGCTAAGTGGTTAGAGCACCCATGTGTGAAGTGAAACATCCATGGTTCAAATCCCAGCTATGGCATTGAATTTTTCGGTCCTGATTCTACCTCTCAAATGTGACGTGTTCCTTAACATGGAGCTTCTGTACACACTTTTGTCCCAAAACTGGGACTGCCATGAGCTAGATAGACTCCCCCCTCCAAAATTCATGCAGCAAGGGTCTCGAACACCTGTTGTGTCCTCATGGTCTGGTATGTCAATGCTCATAAACAGGATCATTACACAAGCCTTTAGTATATCTGAACCTCTGACATTTAAAACAGCACATGGGGTTTTGGGATATACTAATGTACAGTGGCACATTCATAACGATACAAAATATATTTTGGTAACACAATATCCTTGAAGATGAGAAACTAAGTATGACACGGGTATTCTTTGCCATTCTGCTTTTGAGTAAACAGATACAGTTACAGAGTATTTCCTCATTTAACAGATTGTCCAGATTGGCAATGGTGAGCACTCCTCTACATGAGTTTAACAATTTTTGTGGGGCTGCCCAGATTGGGTAAGATCCCAACAAACTGGCTTTCAACATCTAAAATAAGAACAAATTATAAACTAAAAGCTTCACTTATCTTTGAGGTAGAACTGGAACTTAAAAATTCAATGCCACAGCTGGGATTTGAACCACAGACCCTCCGCTTACTAGGCAGGTGCTCTAACCATTAAGCTACTGTGACAACCTGCCAGAATGACATTGAATTCTCAAACCAGTTCGTATTTCTCCCGGTAAACCACAAAGGCAGTCTCACATCAGAGACAATTATCGCCATAGTGACTTACTATTGCAAGTACTTGTATTAAATAACCTTCAGAAAGGTAATTACTATTTATTTATGCCAACAAACTTACGGTTGGTGTTTTTAAACACACAAGCCGTGTGTGAGCAATGTTTGAGAGGTAGAACTGGAACTTAAAAATTCAATGCCCAGCTGGGATTTGAACCACAGACTCTCTGCTTACTAGGCTTTGAGAATGAATTGGAGTCAGCTTGAAACGTGTTAACTGCATAAGATCTTGCAATATTACTAAGATAAGTGAAGCTGTTAGTTTCTAATTTGTTCTTACTTTAGATTCTTGTTGCTTCACTGTTAATAGCTTCATTATTTGCTTATTTAATGTAGATCCTCCTTTTACTATTTACAGGTGGTTACAGTGTCCATGCTAGATCTACTTCAAGCATTTACTACTTTTAAGTTACTGTTGAGTTGGTTAAACACAAATGCAAATTAAAGTAAACTGGTATGATGATGCAAGAGAACAGCAACAAAAGTAATATGACACAGTGAAATGCAGAAGTAGCAATACCGGAGTATGGATGATGCTCAGTTGTTACTTTGTCATAGCATAGGCATATCTTCCATTTTAATTTTGCTTTAATAAAATACATAATTTAAATGTGTAAGTTTTATATTTAAGGGAAAAAAAAATAAAACAAGAACCACCTCCTCCTCTCACAGTGTATATACTTACCTTGTACTGGGTAAGCTCTTCCAGGAACTTCAACCACTGGGCAGTCATTGAAGTACTTGCTGAAAAGACTGGTGTCAATTGTAGCTGACATAAGTATCAAACGAAGATCTGGATATGTGTGAACCATATCACGTAGCACCACCAGAACGAAGTCTGTATTAACATCACGTTCATGAATTTCATCAACAATCACATGAGAAACTCCACGCAGTCCATTTTCTAGCTTACGTAGCAGAACACCTGGACATAAATCATTAAATATTGTAGAACTACAACTACTTTGTATCCAATCCACTAATGAGACATAAGAATATCTGCAACTGCAAATGCATAAATCACATATACTCTATTTTTACATTCTCTAATACATATAGTAAAGTGGAGGAAGTATTGTATTCCACCCAAAAATTTGATGTCGAGGTTACTGAAGAAGTAAGTTTTGAGGCCACCTGAATAAGATAAAAAAAAGCATTTCTAGAAAAAGGTGTGTGTGTGGGGGTGTGTGGGTGGGTGGGAGGGTGTGTGGGTGTGTGGGTGGGAGGGTGTGTGGGTGGGTGGGTGCGTGCGTGCATGTGTGTGTGTGGGGACAGCATAACCCAAAAATGAAAAGTCAGTTAAAAATCTAAGTTGATATTTAGGTTTAATGACTTTCAAGGGTGCGACATGAAGATTTTGAAGAAAATTCCTCCATTCTTAACTACCCATTACATCAAAAATTTTTATTCCCTTGAAAATGGCTCTAACGATTTTGATTAAAATGCCATATGTTTGAGATAGTTTTATAGCAAATGAAATTTATATCCTGAATTTTCTGGCTATAGCCCATACAGTCCTATTTACTCTGGATGACATTTGTATATCTGTTAAACCATAAGAGAGAGGCCAAATCTTACTACACAAAAAATGTAGATCTTCCTAAAGCCTGCAATTTATGTCAGAATACATTTTTTTATAGAGTGAACCATTTCAGAGATATCCCTTGTTATTTGCGCAGGTTTCGGAGAACTTATATTTTTGTCAAATGAAACATCGTTATTAATGTTAACTGTGCAAAGAGAATGGGATTTCAAAGCTTAAAAGAGATTTGACTATCGCTCAAAACCTACTGTATTCCCATATTCCCCTTGCACCTACAAGGAAATATGCAATAAGATAATTTCTGCAAATGTTTATCTCAACTAACATGAAGATATAGGAGTAATAGTTTGTAAGAATGATTAGTACAAGAGTAGAGAAAGTCATGTGGGTGCAAATCATCAGACTTTTAACTTAGTGCTGCGCAGAACCTTTTTCTTTATATATAATCCACTTAAAGAAGAAATCCCAATTTATACATTACTATAAAAGAGACTTAAAACTTTCACAGTAAATATTGCTAATAACAGCTCCTTGGGTGTCAGCTATGTCAAATCTATACAATTTGAACTTTCAACCACTTTACACTGCATTGTTTTGGAGTGTAAAATGGCCAAAAGCTTGATTTTTATAGATTTGACACAGCTGACCAACCGAGCTGTTATTACACGTGACTGATGGACACATTTAACTTCCTTTTGGATTTAAGATAAAGCAGCTTTTGAGGCGATATGGAAATAAAAAAGAAACGAGGAGGAGAAAAGGAAACATAATATGCGCTGACTACACAACATCCTCTGACCATTACAGATCCAAAACTATCACAAGTAATACCATAAGACATCTAACCCAATAATAAACAGAGAAAATGATATTTGTATGGACTATTTCACAAATAAAATATGACTTAAAATATTTATCACAAATATTTTACCACAAAAATGTTAAATTCTATAAAAAGAGTAACCTAAAATATATTAATTTTGATTAATGTAGTTCGACTTCACTCAGCATTGCCAAGTGAGGACCTTCCTTCTGGAAAAATACATTAATTATTAAATTAATTAATAATAACAGTTGTTAAATTGAAATGGTTTGTTAATCGATTGTAGTATGCAATTTTTTTTTCCAACAATTTATGGGATACAGTTGGCAACACTGACTAAACAAAAGAATGACCTAGTGATAATTTGTGCAAAAAAAAAAAAATAATGACATAATAATTTAAGGCCTTTATGTATTGAGTAGGCGTAGGCTTTCACGGCCGGTGTTCGAAATTCTAAAAGAGTCTTCCGGGCTGATTTGCCGTGGTCTGCTGGAGTAACTGGGTCCAGACGTTTCGTCCACTACTGCGGTGGACATCATCGGTGGCGTGGTCGAAGTCTTCTTGGTGAAGGCACTGTTGCGACTGAGGCGTTGACTGTCTGGGATGCGGAATTTATACAAGGAGGGGTCTTCTCTGATTGGCTCGGGGCTCGCTGAGGCAGTGCGGTTGGTGGGAGGGGGCTAGCTGCATCTCGGGCGCTACTAGATTCTGATTGGTTTGTGTTGCTTGACTGTCTGTGTTGTTTAATGTTATCGATGACGGGGTACCAAGTTTTGTTGAGCTTAAGGGCTTCCTCTTTTCTATTGAAGTTATTGGCATGTTTATAAATTTCTATGACTTCGCGCTGTAGTCGAGCATGGTAGTATGAGATGTTAGATAGAATGCTGGTGTCCTGAAGCTTGATGACATGTTCCCCCTCTGCTTCTATAGCATGTTCAGCGACCACTGACTTTTCAAATTGTCCAAGACGGCAGCATCTCTTGTGTTCGTTTAGTCTGGTGTTGATACTACGTAGTGTAGTATCAACACCAATATATACTGCACCACACGAGCAGGGGATCCGGTATACGCCAGCCAAGGAGAGGGGGTCCCTCGGGTCGTTGGCTGAGCGTAGTAAACTGTTGAGCTCTCTTGTAAGCTTGAAAACCGTCTTAATATTATGGCGTAGCAGGAGGCGTTCAATCCTGTCGCTGAACATGCTATAGAAGCGGAGGGGGAACATGTCATCAAGTTTCAGGACACCAGTATTCTATCTAACATCTCACACTACCATGCTCGACTACAGCGTGAAGCCATAGAAATTTATAAACATGCCAATAACTTCAATAGGAAAGAGGAAGCCCATAAGCTCAACAAAACTTGGTACGCCATCATCGATAACATTAAACAACACAGACAGTCAAGCAACACAAACCAATCAGAATCTAGTAGCCCCCTCCCACCAACCGCACTGCTCAGCGAGCCCCGAGCCAATCAGAGAAGACCCCTCTGTGTATAAATTCCGCATCCCAGACAGTCAACGCCTCAGTCGCAACAGTGCCTTCACCAAGAAGACTTCGACCACGCCACCGATGATGCCCACCGCAGTAATGGACGAAACGTCTGGACCCAGTTACTCCAGCATACCACGGCAAATCAGCCCGGAAGACTCTTTTAGAATTCCTTTATGTATTATTCTTTTATACAGCCAGCCTTAAAAAGGGAACTTGATGAAGATGAAAAAAATGTACAAAATGCTAGTTTGCAAATTGTATTACTGTACCCTGGGTGGAATATACATACTATCTGAAGACACATGCTTCTCACCTGAATGGCATAAATGCACATCCAGAGTGTTTATTTCTCAATGCTCGTATTATTGTCTTTTCACTAACACTGCTAACCGTTTGACAAGAGATAATTATGTTACGTTTGCAACCTATGAACAAAATACTTTCCCATTAGTTGCTGGTTCATTCAAGTAAAACTGATGTACTTTAGGAGGCACAGGCTTTCTTAGAAATTTATCAAGTTTTGTATCAAGCCCAGATTTTCATATTTCTTTTAAGGTGGTGAAAGTTTTCCGCTTTCTGCAAATTAAGTTGACAATGTTTACGGATGTTAACTCAATGTCCTTAAATGAATTTTCCCTTTAGGATGTTTTTTTTTTTTTTTTGGGGGGGGGGGGGGGAGGAGGCCTATATAAACATCCTCAAACATATGTCATAACAGATGACTGAATGAAAACAGTGAAATGGTGCTCAAATGAGAGCTTAAGTCATCCAATATTTGTCTCTCACTCGAAGTTTCACATATCTCTACATTTTGATTATTCACAGTAATGATTATTAACCTTAACCACCATTATCCATACTGTAAGAAACTATTTGAAAACAAATGAGCCCCTCTAAATTCAAAGGCCTGATAAACTATATTTTAGTGATACAAAGTGGTGCATACATAACTAAGATTTTATTAATTAAATATGTATGTTTTTAAACACTATGAGAACTAAAACTTGATAAAATAGGATCTGAAGCTTTCCAGGCAACGAACATATTCAAGACACTCTTGGGCTTTGAGCTAGGTGTAGTGATAAAGAGCCATCAATGTTTCAGGAGCGTGCATTTCTCCCATGATCAGGTTGATGAATGACAAACAAGTGTGAAAGGACCCGTAAAGTTGCTGTACACTATAAGGCGTACAGTATTATATAGCGTTCCACTCTTAGAAGACAGTATGGAGTTAAATGGGACATCTCTGCCTCTATCTAGCGCATACAAGTTGCCATTAGCCGCGTCCTTTTCTACCCTCGCGCTGTTGCCAGATTACTAATAGCATGGTATAAATATTCATTTGTTATAAATTTCAGGTTTGAACACATTATCCTATGCAGAATTTTTTTGTCTATCAGGTTATATCCTTTTCAGAGTCATTATACATTTCTATAGGTCCATATTTCTCCAGAAAACGTTTTTTTCAATAGAAGTCCGATATTTGCTGTTTCTATACTCATCACGCACTAACTAACAAACTAACTGCTAGAATGCATCTATATTTTTTTCTTAGGTAGAGTAAACCATAGTGCAACTACCTGCCTACTTTGAATTCCCTATGTTTACTCAGTTAAGTGTTATAATTTTTTAAATTAAATGTTTTCGCAAAATTTTATATCTGTGCACTGCAAAAGTTACGCAGTGTGAAACTTTTTTGTTATTGAGTTTACATCAGGGAACCAGCGAGAACAAATGTTGAGGAAGGTTGGAGAAAGTTTTTAAAATAAACCAACAGGCAGTAACCTCTTTCTTTTATCCAGTAAGGCAAACAAAAGGTATTCATCTATTCAGCGTCAGGCCTGACACAGAATATAGTATAAGGAGCAGCACTAACATTAGTTCGAAAGAAGCCGTGTGTGTAACTGTGAGCTGTTATTGCGTTATTTGTTTAATATTTTTGTAAATATTTGTAGTTATGGAGGGGGAAGCTAGGAAGAGACGATATGTTGGTAAATTAAGAAGTAAGGAACGCCAAATAATTATGAATGTGTTAGATTATTTTTTAAGTAAAATGCATGTAAGTAAGGCGGTAAAAGAAACAGCTAAGGCTATCGGGTGTTCAGAAGCAGTAGTGTGTATGATTAAAAAGGAACTAATGAAAGGACCTCTAAGAACGCCATCGAAAAAGAAAGCAAAAAGGGCGGGACTACACAAAACGCTAGGTTAACGCAATATGATTGAATAGTGCAAGGTGGAGTGTGGCGAATTGTTCATTCTTTACGGTTTGCAAATATTCCACCCACGCTGAATATAATTTTGTCACAGTTCAACAGTGATGAGGCCCTACCAAATTTCTCAAGGGCCACTCTGATTTGGGGCTCGAATATGAAAGAAAGGGTAACAAGTGCATATTAATAGAAAGAGACGATATTGATATCATCAGATGGCGACATAAATATCTAAAAAACATAAAAAGGTTTAGGGACCAGGGGAAATCAATTGTTTATACAGACGAGTCATTTGGAAATTTAGGTCATACAGTAACAAAGGCGTGGAGGGATACCAAAGTTAAAAGTGCCCGTCTCATCAAGCAGCAATTGAAGGACTAAGTACAGGACTCAGGCCACCTCGAGTCGCTTGCGGAGAAAGATTCGCAACTAGTACATGTTGCAACACTGCGCTCCATTTAACGTGTATTGTCTTTTAAGAGTGGAACGCGCTTTAGAAGGCACATCAGGCGGAGCTCGAGAGGGCTTACCTAGAGCGACTGTCCTATTATAGTCGTGCAGCGTTGCCTAGTTAGGAATGCACAGCACAGGTGTGAGCAACAGAGATTTCTCTTTTTCATGCGCCCAAAATTATTACTGGAAACTCAACATTCTAATATGCCTTGGTGTATGCTACAAGAATTTCTGAGGCAGCCTGTACAAAGGCCATTTTTCTACAACGTATAGTTCTCAAGTTATTGCTTCAAGAATAAACAATTGCCTCCCATGTTTATGCCTATGTATGCTACTTCCAATCTTGCCTGTTTTATTCCTTTTCATTACGCAGTTACAGAGTAAGACATTATGAAGTGTAGTTAGGAAATGCATATATTTAGTTCATAAATTAACTGACCACGGATCACGGCAGTCGCATGCGAATTCTTTAGTTCGATTCAAGACCAATTTGTAATGCAAATTGTGCTTTGTGTAACTGTGACAATAAGCAGAAAATTCACATGCTTACATTGTGTTTAGTGAAGTGTTGAGAATGTCACCTTCAAAGCCTGGTACCAGTGGCGCAGGTACTAAGGGTAAAGTACTCCGCTCTCAGGCCAGAAATATTATTTTTAAAGTGTAGTTTTTTTAAGGAATTGGCATCTGAGGAAGTGGGTGTAAATAAGTATGTTAATATTGAGTGCTACAGTTTATGTTATCATCATTATTCTTTGCTGCGTAAGTTTACGTTCTGACAATTTGTGACACAACAAATGTTTCTTTGCTTATTGCCTCCCCGTAACTTCTGATCTCTGGCGCATCACTTGGCAGCTGTGCAGCACCGTGTGCACGCATTGGTTGAGCTCATGTGCCTTCTAAAACTGTATGCCATGTAGTACAGACCTAGAAGAAAACACTAAGTCCATTCTGGAGGTGGTTCAACGTTCCGATGGAATTGGAGTTTTCTGAAACGGTCAATCTCCAACTTTAAAGCCAGTTTCCAGGAGGGACTGAACTGCAGTCTGGCATCCCGCTTCAGTGTGCCGTTCTTGGAGAAATGGCCAGAGTCGCCTGAACCCTCTGATCCCAGAAACTGCTACATTTTGCCAAAATGTTCGTTTCTTTGAAGTTAGCTTTGTGGTCTTTTTCAAAGCAGTGTTCCGCCAGCAGGCTGTATTAAGCGTATGGACTGTTCATGCTCCTTGACTGGTGGTAATGGTCCTGCCGGTCTGCCCTATGTATGGTGTCCCGCATTCACAGGGAGAGGATGCAGTATACCCTGATGAGCTGAATGCTCACGGTTTTCATTACAAATCACAATGGGTCAGAGTTCTCAACAGTCTGGCCCACAGAACTGTGTCTATCTCCGATCCCAGCAACTAACTCAAGAACTATAGCACCTGAGGCACACTTTCCACCAAAACGACTACTCCGTAGATGGTATTGAATCCTCAATGTTGAGGCGATATTTTTTTTGAAAAAAAGCCTCCTGAAGTATTTGAATGTGTGGTTATAGTGGTGGCAGAAAAAGCCCCCTAAAATTATGAATCATTATTATAGTGGGCAAGTATGTGTGTATTCAATTGTCTTGTTCTTCTTGTTCAACTAAATTATGGATTGGCATCATGTGTGACACGCGAAGTCCGGGTAAAATCAGAATTTAGCGGCATATAGCGTCCTGATACACAAATAGTCTTGTATAAAAGTAATTAGAAATCATTCTCCGCAAAAGAGACATATAATCTATGACACTGTCATAAACTAAAAAAATTAGAGAAAATACAAAAGTGCGTGGTCCGTGATATCAACGGGTGAACCCAATACATATAAAAAAGGATGCCAATCCACTGTATTGAAGTGTATATTTTTGAGTGAGACTGAAAATAAACTAGTTCCACAAGGTAAATTTGAACTTTAATTACACATACTGTATGTTGACCCGTACTACACCCTGGATGCAAACATTTTACTGGACTAATGATAAAAAAGAGTCATTCAAGCTCGCAGCTGTGCTAGTCCGGCAAAGAAGAATTGACGCCCCCCACACCAAACAGCAAATGGTACCCTCAAATCCCAGTGAGGTAATCTTCCAAACAGAGTACAACGTTACAAATGGCGCCTCAATGCTAGGCTTCGAATTGGGTCAACTCGAGAAAGAAGATCGAAGAAAGAAGAAACGAGGAAACCCAAGGACAGCGAAGGTCGTTAGAAGAGAGGAGAAATCAGTGAAGTTCAATGTTTACCAAGTAAGACTGTTCTAATTGTATGTAAAAATTTAAAAAAAAAAAATTAATTTTGGACAACATTGAATGATATTAAGGAATATGAAATTAGTAGGGAAGATGGAGAATGTTAAAGAGTTAGGTGAGTGTAAAGAGGGAGAAAAAAGTGAAAAATCAGTGGAGAAGGTTTGTGAGACAGTTCGGATTAAAAGAACTCTTGCACAAATCTCTAAACAGACGAAGGAAATAAAATTGGAATTATCCAATAATAAGTTAGACTTAGAAAATAAATTGGATAATAATAATAGTAGTTTGTCACACTTTAAAAATGAAATGAAATTGGAATTATCTAATTATAGGTAAGAGTAGTTTGTCAGACTTAAAAAATGAGATGAAGTTGGAATTATCCAATAATAAGTCAGACTTAGAAAATAAGATGGATAGTAGCTTGGTTACAGTAACTGAAAGAATTGAGCTTGGTAGGAGAGAGTGTAAAGAAGAACTGAAAATGTTGTCTTTAGACTTAAGGGCAGAAATTGGATCTAGTAAAAAGGATATAATTAAGTTAGAAGAACTAGTGAATGAAATCAAGTTAGGGCAAGAAAGAGTAGTGAAAGACTTGCAGACAGAAGTGGTTAAAGAGTTAGATGAGTTTAAGAAACAGCAAGATGAGAAGTTGGAAAAACAGAAACAAATTTAGATAGGTTAGAGGACAAAATGATGCATGGAATAGAAACAAATAGGGCAGAGATAGCTGCAATAGTAGAAAATTCTAAGACAGTTCATAATGAAACTAAATTAGCCCAGGGTAATCTTGCTGTAGAAAATAGTAATCTTGTGTTGTGAAAACTATGGGTACTGAAATGCAACATGAGTTTAGTAAGTTCAGTGGGGAAGCAAAAATTAATATACAGGAATTGCAAGACAATTTAGAAAAAGAAAATACTGGGAAGTTAACCCAAGTTGTAATTGCATTGCAGGCAAACGATGATGAAAATCAAGTAGTAAATGAACTTAAGATTGTGACAGATATCGACTTACCTGACAATGGTAGTAACATTGTTAACCTCCAGAAGAATGATTTGACTAAAATCTATCATATAGCAAATCAAGGTCACCCTTACAATATGAATTACCTGTTACGTGACTTAACCCCACCATCTTTTGATGAGGAAGTTAGTGACAACAAACAAAACCAACATGGGAAAATAAGGTTAGGAACTCAAAATAACAAAAATGTACGGCACTCACAAAGGAAAAATACGAGAGGCGAGGCATACAGACATAATGTTGAGGATGACGAGACACACAGTAATTCCATCACGAGATTACGGTATGGGAACCACAAAGTTAAAAAAAAAAAAAAATTTTGGTTGTCGTGACCGTGTGTACAAACATGTATATTTGTATATTATTTAAAAAAAAATTATCAGATATTGTAACAATGTATATAGTTGTTTTTCATGTATAGGATGCTAGATTTGTTAACATATTTGTAATTTGATTGTCGAGAGGCATTCATCAGAATGTATGTAATATATTGTTTTGTTTTGTACTCGTTACATTTCTTTTGTGTTTGTTTAGAAATTACATACATTCCGATGAGAGGCATTTGAGGCGATATTTTTTTTGAAAAAAGCCCCTTAAGTATTTGAATGTGTGGTTATAAAGGTGGCAGAAAAAGTCCCCATAAATTGTGAATCGTTATTATAGTGGGCAATTATGTGTGTATTCAATTGTCTTGTTCTTCTTGTTCAACTAAAGTCTTGATTGGCATCGTGTGTGACACGCAAAGTCCGGGTAAAATCAGAATTTAGCAGCATATAACGTCCTGATACACAAATAGTTTTGTATAAAAGTAATTAGAAATCATTCTCCGCAAAAGAGACGTATAATTTATGACGCGAGTCATAAACTAAAAAAATTAGAGAAAATACAAAAATGTGTCATCCGTGATATCAACGGGTGAACCCTGTACGTATAAAAAAGGATGCCAATCCACTGTATTGAAGTGTATATTTTTGAGTGATAGTGAAAACAAACTAGTTCCACAAGGTAAATTTGAACTTTAATTATTCATACTGTATGTTGACCCGTACTACACCCTGGATGCAAGCATTTTACTGGATTAATGATAAAAAAGAGTCATTCAAGCTCGCCGCTGTGCTAGCCCGGCAAAGAAGAATTGACGCCCCCCACACCAAACAGTAAATGGTACCCTCAAATTCCAGTGAGGTAATCTTCCAACCAGAGTAAAATGTTACAATCTCCAGGTACAAGAAAGGAGAACCACAAATGCAAGAAATATCAGACAAGCCGACCGCCACTGCCTGCATCCCGTATATGGGCAATCTATCCAGCATAATCAGTAGAATTCTCACCAAACACAATATCAGAACCAACCGCAAACCGTGTTTGAAGATCAAACACCTGGTGAGACAGGTAAAGGACAAACTGGACCTTAATGTACCAGGGGTATACCAAATCACCTGTGAATGCGGGACACTGTAGATATGGCAAACAGGCAGGACTATTACTACCACAGTCAAGGATCATAAACGGTCCATACGCTTAATGCGTATGTATGCAAAGTCGGAGCTGGCAGAACACTGCTTTGAAAAAGACCAGAGCTAACTTCAAAGAAACGACCATTGTGGCAAAATGTAGCGGTATCTGGGAACAGAGGGTTCAGGAGGTTCTGGTCATTTCTTCCGAGAAGAGCTCACTGAACCAGGATGCCGAATTGCAGTTCAGTCCCTCCTGGAAATTGTTGGAGATCGACCAGCTCAGAAAACACACATTCCATCAGAGCGTTGAACCACCTCCAAAATAGACTTGGTGTTTTCTGCTAGGTCTGTACATATACTATTGTACTATATACTATGTACTATATATAGGACAGTACATATACTAGTCTTTTCACTCTTGTACCTTATTTCAGACCGCAGCCTGCCACAGAGACGTTTAAGCCCTCAGCGATTGCCAAGGCAGACAGGGAGAACAAGGGCCTCCTACCAGTGTCCTACACGTGCAGTGAAAGCGGGCCACCGTATGATGCAGTACTGACAACTGGGCGATCTTCAAGACTCAAGGAAGAAACACAAAGATCTGCCAGCATCAGCCGGGTCATCTTAGTAGGACAATTACAGTAGCAATAGGTTGACAGAGCTAGAATTCTAGTGCAAACAATGTTAAGCAATAACATAATCACTAAACACTAGCCAGAAACTAACGACTTGCAGGTATATACCTGTGCAGCACTAGATATGAGCATAAAGATTGCACGAATGACACATTATTGTACGGTAATGCTAACAAGCTCATCATTAAACACTAGCATACAACATAACGACTAGCAGGTGTGCAACATTAGACATAAGATTGCACGAAACAATATATTAATTTACATTAAGCTAACAATATAGTTACCGACTAGCAGGTTTATACCTGTGCAACACTAAACATAAGATAGCACGAATAGTATACATTAAGCTAACAATCTAGCTAACGACTGGCCTGTACCAAACCTACACCTCAAACGCATGTAATTCGCTTGGTCCTGTCCAGGTTTTATGGGCATTACCAAAAAGTAACTTCTGATGCACTTGCATGCACAGCATGCCAGCTTAACAGCATTCCCTTACTACCCGGGGTGCTATGCAGGACCCGACAAACGCACGATGATGCATGATAAAATAGCATTGCACAAACTAGCACATGGAGTGGATTTTTAGTGAGTAACCCTCCCCTCTCAGGGCATAGGGACCCTCACACTGTTGGCCATAGCATGTAGGCCTTTGCCTGTAACAGGTTTTTCCCCCCTCCATAGTAAAAAAAATCATTCTTGTTAGTCATTCATTATCCTGATGATGGGAGAGATGCACACTGCAGAAACATTGATGGCCCTTCATCAGTACACCTGACTCGAAGCCCGAGAACATCTTGAATATAAAACTTCATATTCTAGCTATGCTTTCTAACAAAGTAAACTCTTAAAGAATATAAAACAAAATTAATTTCCATTGTTCAACATGAAACTATGATGTAATCCACGGCCAATACATACAGCCCGCCATGTGCTATTGCTTACATCATGTTTCCTTCTGAGTTAACATGATAATATACATTTCAAATCTATCAAAATAAATGTCTGCCCAATAGCTCTAAATTGCAGCATATGAACTTTCTTACATGTTAGGCATGGGAATAATATTTAAATTTCTATAATAATGGATTGAATTTTCGGAATAGGTTAAATTTAATAAGACACAAGCAAGCATGCACAGCAACCTAATTGTGAAAATACATTACTATAAATAACTTCATATAACAATGCATGTAGTACTACTTTCTTTGTAATGGAACATGCTATAAAAAGAAATTTTGAAAAAAGCCATACACACACTTTCTTTTTCTGGAATCTTGGTATTGATATTTTGAGTGGAACATAATACGTCCTCTATTTACCTCAAGTATTTACAAGATAAAGTACAAAGATTATTTGACAAAATGTACAATATAATGAGTTCTAATTACTCTTTTTCAGGTTTTGTTGATCTGTTATGATTTGACATTCACTTAAATTGAATGAAAATAAATGGGTTATTTACATACAATTCCAAAATATATTTAATTAGTCATGCTGATTTCAAAATCATTAGAGCCATTTTTGTGAAAAGTGACATTGGGGGGAATTTTCATGAACATCTTTGCCTCTCATCCATCTTTAAAAGATGCTACACTTAAATATAAATTTTGGTAAGTAGGAACTGAAGCTAGATTAATAGTGCAACAAATACACTGAAATTTAAATGTATTACATACCAGGAGCGAACACTTCATTTATGATTTTAGTTAAATGATGTTGCATCAACATCTTGTAAACAACAGTGAAAGCAGCTGAGGGTAAAATTTATGAATTGTGAAATATGCAAATATGCTCTGAATCTTAAATTCAATAAGGAAAGAGAAATGCAGGTTACTAGCTTCCACTTCCAAAGTCAAACCTTGATCAATCATTCCCAGAACTAGCATAAACCTCGATCAATCATTTCCAGAACTATTATTTTCCCACTATCATCGTTCAATTTGTGCAGTTGTAACTTATGAAATAAAACCTGTATTCATCATTCCTTAAATCTCATTTTCCAGCATTATTAATTAAAAGGTTTGTCTCTTCAATCACTTTTAACCCCCAACTATAGTTACGAGATCCAAGGAACCAGAACGTTGCATTTTCTTTCCACTCCTTCATTAATTTTGACTTTGAGGCTATCTCTCTTTCAGTACTTCCCTCAACTACAGTGTATTCTTAAAGTATGAATGGAAAGTTTGCATTATCTGTTTATTTGTTGCTCTATTTATGCAGGTTGGACCATTAAGTTGAGAGGTTGTACAATATTTCAAAAACTAAGCATTGTGAAAAGAAATGTCTCAAAGTTGCTGGATAATATGGGGGAAAGTAAATGCCATTAGTTGTGTTCTATTTGGAAAATGTTATGCTGAGCACTTAAGGCCAATTTCGAGTTACTGTTTTAAAACAAAAAGGGATATTGGCATTCTAGTGAGGTGTGATGAGAGTCAATACTTTTGCCTCAGGCATTCCTTTGTTTCAATTTACACACTGCAAAACTTACCAACAGTGCAGAACAAAATTCCACCATAAGGTCTTGGGAGGCATGATTCAAAGCGCACACTGTAACCAACACTTGAGCCAATAGCTTCACTTCTCTCACTTGCTACTCGATCTGCTACTGATACTGCTGATATACGTCGGGGTTGTGTTACTACAATGTTGCAGTAGGCTCCTGCTTTTGTCTGAATATAATCATCCAGAATGTATTGGCATACCTAGAAACATAAACATGTAATAGATAATTATTCATTTTACATAGGTTTACTCATTTTCAACACAGGAAAGATGTATATTGATAAATATTGGTAAACTGAAGAAAATTGTAGATAACTGAGATTTAACTTCTATTTATAACAATTTTATTTGTTAACCTTCATTAAGGGGCAGATCAGCATGACTGGCTTTTGTCAGGTTGACTTACCTTGTACTATGAGCCCTTTATGAGGAAGCAGAGAGGGTGAGAGGGTGAGAGCGTGAGTCCAGATATAAACAACAGGCATGTGCTTGCAGTGCTTGTAAAACTTGTATCATAACAATGCATATACAATGCTAGACATAACAATGTTTTTATTTTGTACTAGAACACCACTTTTTATATATGTAAAGTAAATACTATATAATCTGTGGACAGTAATGTACATGCAGAGGTTGTTGAACATGAACATTCTCATCTCACATTTTAAATAACATCAATATCATGAGAAACTCCATCAACATCGCAAGAGGTAATAGGTGCAAATGAATAATACATTATATCACTACCTGGTATATTTCTTACACCTTTTGTCTGGAAGGCTCAGTTTCTTTTTGCAGCAAGACATCTCGCACAGCACATTTTAATCTGCCCTCCCTTTTAATCTCTAATCACCTTCCACTAAAGCTTCCCTTCTTTACCCAAACATAAAAAGAACCCCCCAACAAAAGAAACCAAACTTCTCAGGGAGGGGAAGCAATATAAGCATTACAATACACTCCTTTTAAAACATTGTAGAAAATGTTGAATGCAGAACTGAAATTCTAATTTTGCTATGATCTAAAAGCTATAATTTGATACTTTTAAACACAGAACACAATTAAACCTTAGTACAGAGATGAGTTATTTCTGAGGGAACTCAAGCTCTTACCACTGCACCATGTCAATGAAAGAACTAATACTGGCTTCACAGTGTGTTTAGTTACACAACAGCGCAAGGCATGGCAAGCCTATGGTTAGATTTTGTTTTGAACCACCCGCCATGAAATGTTTGTTACAATAGCCATCATAACTTGTTTCTAGCTTGGTAAGGTGCAAATGAATGCTATAACTGATACAATGAATTTAGGTAATTTCTTCCTTATCTCTTTACCAGGCTCAAAAGAGCATATCACTTTACATCAGAAGTACTCCACCAAGCTGGTTACCAGCCATTAGTAATCATTAGTCAATCATTTTGGTAGCTTCATTACCAAACATACAAAATAAAAGAACTTCAGTATACTCACTTGTGTTGTTTTACCACATCCTGTGTTTCCCCTAATGATTATTACTGGATTATCATTTATAGCTTCCATAATTGCTCCTTTCATTGCACCAACAGGTAAGTTGCTACGCTCTTTGACCATAGCTTGTAGAGATGCATCATTCTGCATCTTTTCACGGAATCCATCAAACAAATCCTCACTTATTTGATCCATTGTTGCCTGGGAATGAATTAAAGCTTTTCAGAGAAAAGATGAAATACCAGCAAATAAAATGTATGAACATTCTTATGCACTAAAAATTACACATTACTGCTTTACACGACACTCAAAGAGAAAAAACAAGGACCTTTTTAGGTTAATGTTTTCATGTGAATAGATATTTGTAAAATTAGTGCTGCAAATATAAAATTTTGTTACAGTGTCCACATAAAAGTAACCCAACCCAGTGTTTAAATTGAAACCAGCACAAGAAAGAACACATGAATTCCTTATTTGAGTACTAAAGTTTAAGATTTAGAGGAATACATATAAATGTCCTAAAAAACAAATTTTTAGTTGCAGTTTTGCATTTTATATGACTTGTACTCTACAATATTGTATTACCTACTACATTCATATCTTGAGGAAATCATTAGTATTAATCCTGTGTACTTCATTTTCTGTTAATTTGTCACACTTCATAACTTCTCATTAAGTAGCACAAAAGCTTGTAGCTAAGCCTTGTAACTCCATTTTCCAATAATTATATGTTAAAACAATTATATTTCTGATGAAAGTATAGATTGTATCAATAATACATGAATGAAGCAAACCCCATTTTCAAAATCTAATTTTCCTTCTCCTGTAATGTTTAATATTTTGAAGTTACAGGTTTTTCTTGTGTCACCACGATAAGCTGGCTTGTAGCACTCTTTTAACAATTTTGGCTATCAGTCATTCATTTTCCACCTGGCTATTTAATGATAAAGGTAAAATATACAAACCCATGACTTATCTGTTGCAATGAACCTGTATCACGGATCCACTGGCAAACAGCAACAAATGTATCCCTGCTTGGCACGACCCTATTACAAAATTATTCAGCAAAGAGCCACTGAGCAGATCACGAATTGCACTATGTTTCTCCATAAATTAATATGTCTGGATATTCGGAACTTGAAAAATTTGCCCTTGTGTAACTCAATTTTGTGTCATTTGTTTTTTTGTATTGTTTTTTCCCCATGCCTCCAGCTGTTCTGCCTTAATTGGTTGGCTTTGACAAAAAATAATTGCATGCAGTTCATTTGAGTGATCTACACCAATGTTAGAAGAAAGTAAACACAGCTGATGCAATGTTGCCAGTTCTAACATAATTAAAAAGAAACAACAAAGAGGATTTTTAACTTTAATTTACACAAAAATCATTGAATCTATTGAAATATGCCAAAGGAAAAGATTGTCATTTATTCAACACAACAACCTACAACATGTGTCTACTGCTCTCTTCTTCTAGCGTGCTAAAATGCCCAACGCATGACCTCAGAAAGAAAAATTAATTGTACAGTAAATGCAGAGATTAACAAAAACTATGATATCAACACACAGTTTACATATTGTAGATTAGATATAATTGGACACACACATCATCTGTTGCATAATTTGTAAATTATTTGAACGCGAAAAATCAACCTTAGCAGATCGGATTGGAGCGGATCATGGCATTATTCAAAGGCAACTGGCATCGGATTTCATCGTATCTTAGCAGCCAAAGGGTTAAAGATCTTCCACAGATCCATCAAATTGTCTACATGGGAGGAGATCTGCATAAAGAAATAGATGGCAGACTCAATTAACCTTTGAAACTATACGTGAAGAAACTTTTAACCTAAAGTTGTTAAATCGGTGAAGAAGACACTTAAATTGGCACCTGGAAGATCTTAAGTCAACCTCCAACATCCAATAGTGGATACTGGCTGAAGATGTGAACAAGTTCGCAAAACATGTACCGTGTAAAATACCAAAATTCAAGGAGTATCTCCACTCTTATTAGTTTCTGTTATCCTCTAACACTCAATTTATAGCACACATATATGAAGTCTAATCTCTCTCTTGCTTAAAATATCTATAATAATATATACCATATATGACTTCATGGAATTTCTGTGTTAGTCTAAGTTTAAAACATTAATACTGAAATTATAACAATTTAAGATAATTGTTACTAGATATCCAAAAATATTGCTCAAATGTGGTTTACCGTTGCAAGCGGCCCTTCATCAATGTTGCAACTAGTCCATGCATTCCAGTTTGGTTGAGGAGGTGACCATGGTACAACACCTGCAGGTTGAGGTTTTGATGATATAAAGTCATCCATCACATGTGATGTTACTAATGAAATTGGTTGACCGGGTTCTGTAGAGGCCTGTAAGAATACCAATTTCCTGCTCAGCATTGTGCAACAGTTTAGTACATGGCCTAGATAACTTGTATTTACAATCAACATAACTTTATTAAATGAAGTTCTTGGAATGAGTTTTGCTTACCATAGATACTGGAGTAATTTGCAATGCTTCCAGGGCGTCACACACTTGCTGTTCTAGCTCTGGACTTAATATAACTTCATATGGTTTCAACTGCTCGCTCTCCTTATTCTTTTTAAGGGTGCCACTAAATGCTTCAATGACACCTAAATGAAACAGCTGTCGCACAATAGACAGTGCACAGCTTTTAGAAGCAGACTGTTTATTTGATCCAGTTTCACGACCAGTTATAACTGTAAAAAAAATATTATGAATCATGATTTATATTTTTATTGCATAGAATTACTGATAAGGCCTATTTTAAATAAGAACAGAAGGTATAGACTATAGTCATTCTGGTCATTCTTGCACAATTAGTCCAAGTGCCAGGATGAGAATGTTTCAAATTTTGTTGGATGCCTATCGTAGTTTATTAAAGCTAATGTGGTAACAACACACAGCTACACAAGCATAACATACAAGAGATCAACTCACTACAAACCATCTCTGGAACATTGCTTAGTGGACACACTATTTGTCACCATATTAACATCATTCTGAACTGAGTGCATCTTTATTGCATTATACTCCAGGAAATATTTTCATGCACTTTCTGTCTTAATCCAAAATTACCGAGGCACTGTTAACAAAGAGAACCTATACCTTCAAAGATACAGACGTCTCCATCAGGGGTGTTAGTCATATTGTCATATCCATACATCACTGAAAATACTAGTCCGGTGTTTTTTAATATGAAATGTCTGTCCTTGAGAGCCACAAAATCGTCAACCAGAACAATTTGTAACAGATCTTTGGCATTTCACAAAATTACCCCTACAATTTGAAATGTCTCAAGTAATAAATGCTTTCAAGTTTCTCACCATAGCCTGATATATCTACACAATTAAAGAAGTAAACAGGATCTAAAGTAAGAACAAAATTAGAAACTAAAAACTTCGAGTTGGAGTCAACTCGAAACATTGTCAGCATAGCACCAAAGAACTTGCAATATTACTAAGATAAGTGAAGTTTTTAGTGCTAATTTTGTTCTTACTTTAGATTCTTGTTACTTCACTGTTAACAGCTTCATTTTTCCTTAATTGAAGTAAACAGGAATTTACAACATACAAACCATTGATATTTCATAAAAACTGTAGCATAAAGATTCCCATATATAGAAAATATAGCCCTTCTTTACTTTCTGCTGAAAAATTAAAATTCTTGATTTGCATGATAAAATCCTTCTCAATGGAAAACATGGCCAATGTGAATATCTTTCCTCAGACACTGTGTTACATAGAAATGTGTTATAGTAGTATCTGATAATTAATCTGAGTTAATAGGGGGTGAGGGTACCTTGGATTTGGGATAACTGACTATATGGAGCACCATAGGAAAACAATAAAATATGAAAGTAAAGCTAGTTGTTATTAAGGGTTTAAAATGTATCCATTTTATCTAGTAAGAAATAACAATACAAACATTCTCGAGCTGCTTTTTGTTTTATTTTTCTTTATTATTATTTTAAATCTTTAAGCATCTTCTGCTTCAGGATCCTGCATTGTGTATCTCACCAACGCTTCAGTAACATGTCACTCGCCTGTTCAGCATAGCGCAATCCCGCCTCCAACACAGCAAAATCCTCACTATGACATCTTTGGTTCAAGTCTTCCTCATTTTCTTCAGTCAGTTCATTCAACATTTGAACAAACCTGTCAGATGTAAACTAGTTAGGTATTGTAGCAACTGGCAGTGAAGTGAAAATCAGTCTTTAAAAAAATTGCATGTTTTCAAGTGGCTCGGACTGCATGGAGCCTCAGATTTGCAAGACTACTGTAATCCTTTCAGAGTAAAGAAACCTTTCTAATTAAAAGTGCTCTAACCATTAAGCCACTTTGACAACAACGTGGGTTGAGGAATTTAATATTCTCTCGGAATTTCAGATGGGGTTTAGAAGAGGGAGGAGAACAGTTGATAATCTATTTATTATAAAGACTTTGGTAGATAAACATTTGAAGGTTAAAAGAGGAAAGTTGTATATGGCTTTTGTTGATTTAGAAAAAGCATATGATCGAATTGAGCTTCATTTGTTATGGCACAAACTGTTGAGTAAAGGAGTGGGTGAACAAATGGTGAAAACTCTCAAAGCATTATATAAAGACAATACCTTTTTTATAAGAGTGGAGGAGGGAGTTGTAACAGCCTTAGGCAAGGATGTAAGTTGAGTCCAGTTCTTTTTAATTTTTATATTGATGATGTATTAATGGATATTGGGAGAAATAATAACTTTATGCCTGTTATTAATAACATACAGATTCCAGGACTACTTTTTGCACATGATCTAGTTGTAGGCTCAATCACAGTGAATGGCTTAAATCAGTCCTTACAAGTATTAAATAATTACTGTAAAGAATGGAGCCTAAAAGTGAACCAGGACAAGACACAGATCATAGTTTTTAAAAAAGGAAGGAAATTGAGCAAATATGAAAAATGGAGGAACGAAAATAAAAAAGAGTATAGGGTAGTGACAGAATGCATTTATCTAGGAGTGAAGTTAGATAGTAGTGGTAATTGGGAAAAACAAAACAAATTTGCATTAGCAAAAGGAAAAGGGGCTTTATCAGCAACCAGAAACTGCAAATACAAAGTACCTAATATAAATGTTAAATGGTTAGAAAATGTATACAATATGGTAGTTGAAGCAAAGATGTTATATGGGACAGAAGTATGGGGATTAGGAGGAGGTTGGGAAGTCATAGATGAGGTGCATAGAACTTTCTGCAAAGAATTGCTTGGATTACCAAATGCAACTGTTAGGCAGGTAGCACAAATAGAACTGGGGAGGGTAACAAGTAAGGGAAAGATTATGGAGAGGGCACTGAAATACTGGTTTAGAATATTGAATTTGGAAGAAAGGAACCTGTTGAAACAGTGCCTACTATATCAAGAAAAAAGCTTAAAGAATAAGGGTTGGGCAGACTGTCTCAGAAATAACTTGGAAAGTAGTGGTTTAGGGGAAGTATGGAGGAATAGAGAAAATAATATACACAATTTTTGGAAACTGGCAAGAAAAAGATTTGACGATATAGAAATACAAAACATATTTAGTGAGATAGCTGAAAAGAGATCCTTAATTTTTTATGTACAAATGAAAAACTCATGGGGTAGGGAAAAGTATATATACGTGACAGATAAAGAGGAGCGAGAAGGCACTGCATGGATGAAAGCAGGAGTATGGAGATTAAAGGGTCTAAGGAAGGGCATTCCACAAAATCAATGTCCTATATGTGGTGGAAATGAAGACATAGAACATATAATATTTAAATGTATTGGGACTGAAGGTTGGAGAAAAGAATATATTAATAAGAAATGGTCGAATATGAATAGAAATAGATCTATAGTTGAAATGCTTCATAAAGACAGTAAGAGGGTAGGAAGATTTTTACATAATGTGAAAAATAAATGGATCTGGACAGTAAATAGAGTTGAACAATAAGATATAAGTGATAGAATAAGTTAGAATTAAGGAATTATTGTAGAATAAGAATATGACTGGCAATGAGCCAGGGCTGAATACCGGTCATATTCACATGTATATAGCTTAGTAATAAATAAATAAATAAATAAATAAATAAATAAATAAAAATAAAAATTAAAAGTAGAAATTGAATAAATTAGTATTTTATTTTAACCTCACTCAACACAACAGATGTCCTTCATATACATATCATCCACAGATCTTGGAGAAATTCAAAAACATTTTCGGAGAACACAACATCCAATTGGCTCCAATAAACTAATACACCACAAAAAACATGCTTCACTCTACCACTAGGCAACATTCCACCAAATAGAAAATCCAGAATCTTCATACAGAATGCAATAACAGCAACCAAATTTATATAGGAAAACCTAACAAGAGCTTAGAAACAAGGACCAACTAACATTTCAGATATATAAAATACAAACACCAAACCAGCAGCTATTAAAACACACACTACTATCAAAACAGGAAATCAAGAATTATCAACAAGGGAACACATCTTCCTTCATCTGGAAGAACAAGGACGGAGAACTCAATATTAATATTCCACAAAGTAATCCGTTATATACGTTCCTAGAACCACCACCACAGCAGTCTACACAAGGACCAGCTTCACCACCCAATTTTAACCGATATCTGGTTCATAATAGAGGAACTAGTCTTCAAAACCAGCATTGAGAAATTTAAAATGTGAGCGATGTTTTGAGCTATTAACTCAATTTCTACTTTTGATTTCAACAAGTCAACTTCCACTTTGAAGAAACATCTTGCTGTCTCACACATTATGGGGATTGTGAATCACATTTAGTAATCTACGTATATATTTGAATATGCTAGTAACTGATGTGAATCGAAATTATAATGAAAATTGAGTCAAATTTGACCTGGCTGTTAGTCCAAGAAACTATCATCGATAATCACTGCCAGGAAAGCTTCAAATCAATAAAATTGAGTCAGTGTTGAAACACTTAACATCACTTACATGTAATTTAATCTTGATCAGCTTCAAGAGCTTAACTGGCTCCCATCCTAAAGAACTGCCCGACTGGTTCTTCTAGATGTTGTCTGATTTGTGATTGGTTGAGCTGACATCTAACAGTGGGCTGATGAACTTTCATAAAGGGTTTGGTGACAGCAAATCAAAGTTCATTAAACAGTTTGTTTTTTATCAGAATTTTCTCCCAGGCATCCAACTCTGCAGCGTGTTTTGTAGCTTTTAAAAGTTTTATGTTTGGAATAATGTTGTGATTGGATGTCCAAAAAGTGTGCAACTGCAGATTTATCCATGTGTTTGTACTTGATGCATCTCATGCATTCTTTTACTCTGTTTTCTAAATTCCTGTTGGTTTTCCCTATGTAAATTTCGCACAATCTGGGCAACTGATTTGATAGATTCCTGCTTTTTTGTTACATGGTATATAGTCCTTTGACTTGCAGCATAGTAGTTTCCCCATGCTGAAATTATTTTAAGGGGCCAAGTTAATGTTATATTTTTTGAAGATGTGGAATTCGTAGTGCTTACTTGGATGGTAACTGAAGTTCTTGAAAATCATATTGCTTTTTTGTTGAGTTTAGTGATCTCTTTCAACTCTTTCTGTTTCTTGAATTGTGCTATTTTCTTATCAATGATTTGTTTGTTGAATCTATTAATTGCTGTGCTGACTATGTGTTTGTATTTTTTTGTATTCTCCTTCTGATAATGGGATGTAAATCAATCTGTGGGATAAACTGTTTAGGACTGCAAGTTTGTGTGGAACAGAGTTGAAGCTATTATTTTTACTTTCTCTGCTGGTAAGTAGGGGAAGTATTGTATTCCACCCAAAAATTCGGTGTCGAGATTTCACTTGAAAAATATCTTTTGGGACTCCCTGAATAAAAAAAAAGCATTTTTAGAAAAAGGTAGGTGTGTGTGTGTGTGTGTGTGTGTGTGTGTGTGTGTGTGTGTGTGTGTGTGTGTGTGCGTGTGTTGTGTGTGTTCTGTGTGGTGTGTGTGTGTGTGTGGTGTGTGTGTGTGTGTGGTGTGTGTGCATGTGCGTGTGTGTGGTGTGTGTGCGCGTGTGTGCGTGCGAGCGTGCGCGCGCGTGGGTGGGTGGGCGAGTGTGTTAGTCTGTGTGTCTGTGGACAGCATAACTCAAAAACGAAAAGTAGGTTAAAAACCAAAGTTGGTATTTAAGTTTAATGCCTTTCAAGGATGTGACACGATTTTCAAGAAAATAGCCCCATGCTAAACTGCCCTTTACATGGAAAATTTTTCGAAAATTTTGATTTTCTTGAAAATGGCTGACGATTTTGATTAAAATGTCAAATGCTTCAGATATTTTTATATCAAATGAAATGTATATCTTAAATTTTCTGGCTATAGCCCCTGTAGTCATATTTACTCTGGATGACTTTTCAATAACAACTAAAGCGTAAGAGATAGACAAAATCTTACTGTACAAAAAAATGTAGATCTTGCTAAAATACACAATTTATGTCCAAATAAATTTTCTTGTAGGGTGAACCATTTCGAAGATATTCCTTCTTATGTGTGCAAGTTTTGGAAAACTTACAACTTTCGTGAAATGGAACATTGTTCATTTTTTTATATGTTAAATGTGGAAAGAGAATGGGATGTCAAGGATTTAAAAGATTTGACTATCACATAAAGCATACTGTATTCTAAAATCCCCCTTGCACCTACAAGGATATAAGCAATAAGGTAATTTGTACAAATGTTTATCTCAACTAACACGAAGGAGATAAAGGAATAAGACCTTGTAGGAATGGTTAGTACAAGAGTAGAGGAAGTCATGCGAGTGCAACACACCGATTTTTCATGTAGTTTTCTGAATGAGTAGGCTTTCTGTAGATATCAAAACTGATTTTATTTTGGCATCTAATTACTTTTAAATCTGAGAAAAGTAAAGTATCTTTCTCTTGCAATTCCATAGCGAATTGTATGGCTCTGCATTGCAAGCTGAGAAGTTTTAGGGAATCCTAGATGAACTTGTTAGGCACTACTGCAAAAATATAATCTACATATCTGTGCTAAACTTTGTAAATGTATGGAGAAGAGTATCCAAAATGCCATACCTCAATATGAAATAGATGACCTTATGAATCTCACAAAACTTGGCATCACTCAAAATAGCTTCACTTTTAACAATAGATTGTGCAGAAACATCAGATAATTAACTCTGTTCCTGTTAGAGGGAATATAAGGGCCTATAAAGCAATCAACTAAACCTGCCCACAAGTTTACAATAAATCACTGTTAAAAATTATGGTCTATGGTGTCTACCATGGTGTCCATGTATGGGTGTTATGAAGATTGAAAAAGGCCTTTTTTTTTTTTTTTTTTTTTTTTTTTTTTTTTTTTTTTTTGTGTACAGGTAACTTTGTCTGTTGCCATAGTTATTTTCAGCGCATTTGCACCTTGTTCTTGAACCAAGTGACAAAAGTCAACCTAGTCGTCTAATCTGTTGCTGAAAGGCACTGCACCCTTTGATATAATACGGACACAGTAACCTTTTTTAACATCCTGAGGATAAGCTTATAGGACAGGCCGACCATGCAAGCTATTCCCCTGCTGCTGTTGCTGCTGCTGCTAGATTGTTCATCTTCAAGATTGCTTCCTTTGAAGCAATAGTAACATTTCTTGATCGACTCATTGTATGTGCTGGCTGCATGGTCCCTGTGCTCAGGACCCTCTGCATGAAGAGCACAAATGTTCTTGGGTATGGTATCCTTCAGGAGAAAACCTTTCTCAATACAAACTAGTGGCAGCTGCAGCATTCCGATTGCCTTTGCCATAAACTAATAACTACTAGGTTCCCACAATTTGAAAAGGCTGGCATCTTCTGTGACTTAACTGTCAATATGCTCATCCAAGAAATACAACTCAATTTCTTAGAGTTTCCACACATATACTCTGTTCATCAAGAGATTAGAGGAGATATAAACAAAGCACCGGTTTGTATCACTCTGCGGCCACGTGCTTTCACAATGACACAACACGGTTACCTACCGCTATGCATAGGTATAATATGCATTTTACACTACTAAATGCTATATTTAATTGATCCAAATAACATATAGCACATGGAAATTAACTGCTACTTACGGCATCTCTGTCCACAATAACACTTTTTCATTTCCTGCTCACAATCTCGAAACCAATCTCCAGAAGCAGCTTGTGGAGGGAAGTTCGTTTTAAATCTGGAAGATCGGGATCAGAGTTAACTGCCAACAGCACTTTGTTTAAAGTGGAAGTTCATTGTTAACAAAGAACTGGTGAACTTTTCGACGGATTGCAGATCTCACACTCACAAATTCGTCGCAAACTACATCCACCATTTATCTAGCACATGGTCGCGTTTTACCGGTATCTTCACCAACTGATGATTTTTCTTTGCGTGTACTGTAAATACTTGCAACTGACGCACCTGTGAACTCGGATGTTAATTTCATCACGCCTTCGATAGCAAGCTCGGAATATTTCTCACAGAACTTGTTAAATACGTTCAATATTGCTGTCTTTTTACCACTTCGCAACGGTTTGCCGCGCTCATGTTTCACAACATTCAATTTTTCCGTCATGTTACTTTCATGCTGAATAATGCGCGCGCAGATTGAATTAGGCTGGTTACAGATTCACTTAACTGCGTATTCTTACACTTTAACTATGCTTAGTACACTTAGTTCATTAAATGACATTTCAGACCTCAGTAAGAGTATTTCTTCAAGGGACTATTTACACGGCGAAAGCGTCAAGAGGGTGTGCTGTGGTCAAAACGCACGTGGCTTTGTTTACGTCTCCTCTAATCTCTAGATGAACAGAGTATAGTATGATTACATTCGAAAGCAAGTCAATTAATAATACTAAACACCACTTACTTTAGGATTCCCCAGAACATGTTTTTGAGGCTAATTTTCCTACATTATCAACCAAACATCGACTGGTTCTCTGTGGTGTGGCTGATGCTTTTTCTGAAATCTCCTCTGGTGGTGGTTCAAGGAATTTGCTGAAAATATCTTTCTGGGGGATGTTGAAATTGAATACTCTGTTTCCATTTTTCAAAAAATTTATTCCCATATGGACAGCCCTTGTTTTCCCGTTATGTGTTTGAGAAGTTTCGGTTCTGCATTTGTGATTTTTTGCCCAAATCTGAGTGGAAACTGCTGATTTGTCTGTTTCTTATGTTTGTAAAGTGTTCCTTGGATCCTATTACTAAATTTCTTATGATTTTTCCATGTACACTTCATTATAGTAACTGCATTCAATTTGGAATATGCCACATTTTTTATTAGGTGAGATGGCATCTTTGTTCAGTTCAACAGATTTTTTATGGAGTAATGGTTCACATATTCTTTGAAAAACTTTTTTGAATTTATCAAAGGCCAGTGGATGGTATGTGAACTTTTTGAATGCCATTTTTGCTTCTGTTGCTGTGATTTAATTTCTTTTAGTAACTTTTTTGTGTTTGCTCGTTTCACTTTATCTACTAATGATTTAGGGAAGCAGTTTCGGATATTGTTTAGAAAAGCTTACGCAAGCACTTGGTCAGAATTTTGGCAAAGTCCCACTCGACAGTGTGTACGAATGGTCACGAAAGTTGCCGAAGTTGCTGTGTTAATGCAGCGCTGCCAACAGCAGAATGTCCCTCGGAGTTTGTTGCCAATAGTAAGTTTGAATGTTTTTGCGGGAGTCGGCAGTATGCTGCTGACCTTCTTAGAAGCAACTAGTGCAACGGATCGCTTTAACAGTATATTTGATTTGGCGCCTCTGTGCTTTAATGAGGAGTCATGCATGCAGTTCCTGTACGATGAGGGCCTGCTGAGGACTCGAATGCTATGCAGGGAATGTGATGTGCCTTAGGGCGAAGTCTACAGTCCCCCCTCTGTGCCATCCCAGCGCATGAGGCTCCGTAAATGGATTTTTCTCCACTCGAAAATTAAAAAATAAATAAATAAAAATAAATAAAAAAGAATGATATTTAATAAAAATAATATAAATATAATAATATAATACTATTAAATATAATATTATATATAAATAATATATATAATATTAAATAATAATACAATAAAATAATATAATATATTGTTTTCTAAACTAAGTTCAGTTTTAGGTTTGTCCGCGTCAAAACAAACCCATGTGACCAGTGCACCGTTGTACAACAGGGTAGCAATGCGTGCAGGAAAGTAGTCTCATCCTAGTAATCTGAGTTCTAGTATGAATTTATCGTTAAATGATGTAATATTCTACACAGATACTTAAGTGGTTAATTAACGCTGATGTATGCTGATAAACAGAACTACAAGTTCCAACATGCAACTCATGGAATTACCTGATATCTGAGTATTGTTTACAGCCAGCAGTTTCTATTTATATAGCGTTTCACTCTTAGAAGACAGTATGGAGTTAAATGGGACATCTCTGTCTCTATCTAGCGCATACAAGTTGCCATTAGCCGCGTCCTTTTCTACCCTCGCTCTGTTGCCAGAATACTAATAGCATGGTATAAATATTCATTTGTTATAAATTTCAGGTTTGAACACATTATCCTATGCAGAATTTTTTTCTCTATCAGGTTATATCCTTTTCAGAGTCATTATACATTTCTATAGGTTCAAATTTCTTCAGAAAACGTTTTTTTCAATAGAACTCCGATATTTGCTGTTTCTACACTCATCACGCACTAACTAACAAACTAACTGCTAGAATGTATCTATATTTTTTTCTTAGGTAGAGTAAACTATAGTGCTACTACCTGCCTACTTTGAATTCTCTATGTTTACCCAGTTAAGTGTTATAATTTTTTAAATTAAATGTTTTCGGAAAATTTTATATATGTGCACTGCAAAAGTTACACAGTGTGAAACTTTTTTGTTATTGAGTTTACATCAGGGAACCAGCGAGAACAAATGTTGAGGAAGGTTGGAGAAAGTTTTTAAAATAAACCAAAAGACAGTAACCTCTTTCTTTTATCCAGTAGGGCAAACAAAAGGTATTCATCTATTCAGCGTCAGGCCTGACACAGAAGATAGTATAAGGAGCAGCACTAACATTAGTTCGAAAGAAGCTGTGTGTGTAACTGTGAGCTGTTATTGCGTTATTTGTTTAATATTTTTGTAAATATTTGTAGTTATGGAGGGGGAAGCTAGGAAGGGACGATATGTTGGTAAATTAAGAAGTAAGGAACGCCGAATAATTATTAATGTGTTCGATTATTTTTGAAGTAAAATTCGTTTAAGGCAGTAAAAGAAACAGCTAAGGCTATCGGGTGTTCAGAAACAGTAGTGTGTATGATTAAAAAGGAACTAATGAAAGGACCTCTAAGAACGCCATCGAAAAAGAAAGCAAAAGGGGCGGGACTACACAAAACGCTAGGTAAACGCAATATGATTGAATAGTGCAAGGTGGAGTGCGGCGAATTGTTCATTCTTTACAGTTTGCAAATATTCCACCCACGCTGAATATAATTTTGTCACGGGTCAACAGTGATGAGACCCTACCACTCTGATTTGGGGTTCGAATATGAAAGAAAGGGTAACAAGTGCATATTAATAGAAAGAGACGATATCGATATCATCAGATGGCGACATAAATATCTAAAAGACGTAAAAGGTTTAGGTACCAGGGGAAATCAATTGTTTATACAGACGAGTCATTTGTAAATTTAGGTCATACAGTAACAAAGGCGTGGAGGGATACCAAAGTTAAAAGTGCACATCTCGTCAAGGAGCAATTGAAGGACTACGTACAGGACTCGGGCCACCTCGAGTCGCTCGCGGAGAGAGATTCGCAACTAGTACATGTTGCAACACTGCGCTCCATTTAACGTGTACTGTCTTTTAAGGGTGAGACGCGCTTTAGAATCATGGCAGACGGCCGCGGTGAATTAGCTCTTGCGTCTTCGTCGACTTATGTAAAGCATAAGGCGGGAAAACCATTGACTAGTGGTGAAAAAACAATAGTGTTGAACGTGTATTATAAGTTGTGTGAGAAATATCCAACTGTTCCCGTCAAAGAAGTAGCAAAATTAACTTCTGAGTTCACCAGTTTTTCGAGTACCAGTATAAACAGTGCTCGCAAAGAAAAGTAATAATTATGACATGTGCATCGTTTATTTTGTTGTGACTATCAATCCTATCGTCTCTAGTTACATGTTAGTCACTCTTTAAATTGACGGAATAAGGGATCGTTTCCTTTCTGTTACGTATCGCATGCACTCACTACATGTGACAGCATTTCTGGCGCGAATGGCGGAAGGATACATTATAACTGCGCACTGGCCACCTGGGTTCAGTTTCGCGCGGATCAACCTTAGAATGAATAGATAGTAGTGCCTTGCATCTGGCAATGAAGCCATTAGCATTATATTATAATATAATATAAAATAAATAAAAAAGAATAATAAATAATAAAAATAATATAAAGATGATATATATCTAATAACATTAAAAATAATAATATAAAATAAAATAAACAAAACAGAACGATAAATAGTAAACATAATAAAAATATAATATTAAATATAATATATATATAATAAATATAATAACATTAAATAATAAAATAATAATAAATAAGTATAATATATAGTATTATATATAAATAATATAATATAAATGTAATAATCATCATCATGTGCGATAACGGTATGTCTGTGGTGGCAACGACGCGAGTGAGTGCATTTGTGTTTAATGTGTTGGCAACGAAAACTAGTGTAGTGTAGAAAGCAATGTTGGCAGATGTGAAAATCGTCTGCTAGTCATGCAGTGAAATCTAGTGGGCAATTGTGAAACTACTGTTGGCGCATGTAAGTAAGTTCGGACTTAGAATCTGGCTGGCAAGTGGAAAGTGAGCTGTTCTAAACTTGAGCCGCAGTTTCTTTGTGCTATTTCAATTATTTTGTTATATTCTGCTTTGTATTTTTCTGTCAGAAGAGGGATGTTCATCAGTCTGTGTTAAACTATTGCGGGTTGCCTGTTTGCAACTTCTTGGGTTATAACTGGGGAACGGATTTTTAGGTAAATATATATTTTTTCTGCTTGCTGTTACAAGTGTGAAACTAAACATGAATATTGAATATGCTGCCACTATCACAAATAAAAAGTTCCGTCACATAAAAATGCATAATTTTAGATTAATATGCAATTAAATACTTTGCACAATTTAGTTATTAGTACATATCTTATGCATTTTATCAATATACTTTACAGAGTTTTGTTTCTCCTTTCATTGTGTGTGGCAAACAATATGACTTTGTTTTTGAGAAGAGAAGCTGTGCAACCTTCTGCATATGCTGTAACCTTAGATTAGATTACATCAACAGCTCGTTAGAATATAAACAAACATAACTCTCAGGAAAGAAGTTTCAGATGTGAGAGTATTGCACCATGTACTTGAACTCAATATGATTATGCATTCCAGTTATTCTTGTTTTTTCAGTTCAGTTCAGAAGTGCCGAGCAGTGCTTAATATACATGTTGAGTAATTCGTGTATCATTACCAAAATGACAAAGGTAAAAGGTAGTGAAAGTTTTGGTATGTTAAAAAATTCTCAAATACATCCAGTACAGATGGAAAAATTCTATACTGTCAGGCTTGTGGAAAGTTGATCAATATTCCCAAGTAACACAGTATTTATCTGGCAACAAACATATCTTGGTGGCTTCATGTTCTTTAATGAAGCAGGTGCTTTTAAGTGAAGTAGGAGTGTCCCTCCAGCTTATATTCAGGACCTTCCAAGTGTCGTGATTTTATTCAGATGTCCAACGTTTGTTTCAGCAGATATTCTTCCACATAAAGTGAACAATCCAAAGGTTAAAGCTTTACTTGTGAAGAACACGATATTTGATCCTTCACATGAATCTACTTTAAGGAAACACTACCTTCCAAAGTGCCATGAAGAAACATTACAAAAAAATCAAGGCTGTGTGCAAAATGAGAAACTATGGGTGTGTATTGATGAAACTCAAGACTCAGCAGAAAGAAAAGTGGGCAATGGGTTCTTAAAAATGAAGACTTTTCTAGTCCTGCGTTTTTACTAGCTTACAAAGAAATGTCGGCAGCAAATCACAATGTTGCTAGGCTCTTCAATGAAAGTATGCACATATTATGGCCAAATGGTGTTAAGTACGACAATGCAGCATCTTACATGCAGTAGCAATTGGTATAAGCTACCCGAAAATGATACATGTGACTTGTGTTGTGTGCGCGCTACATAGGGTGTGCGAAACAGTTCAGTCACTCTATCCCAATGTGGACAAATTGGTATCCAATGGAGAGAAGGTGTTTGGTAAATCACCTAAGAGAGCTGATCTCTGTATGTAAAATGAAAGAAAATATTTTGGTGTTTTAGTAAATACGTTAAACTTTTTAACAAATATTTTCTTGATTTTTGATGAAAAATAAATTAATTTAACTTTTTAGCACCTAAAAATCTGTTCCCTAGTTATAACTATTAGCTTTTATGTAGTTGTCTGTCTGCATTGGTTTTCTGTACACGTCAAAGTTTATTCTCTTATTACTATTGAATATTTTTAGATGCAGAGATTGTAGTTGCTCAACCTTTTCTGCTTCCACAGTGAATTTTATGCTTTTTTCCTGGATGTTCAACAATTTTTGTGCATCAATGATGTAAGTGCTGAGCTTTCACGGCCGGCGTTGTCAACTATGTTAAGTAGATTTTCTGGGCTTGTGGGCCGTGGTCGAGTTGGATTGCCTTCCTCCGACGTTTCGCTGAAAACTGAAAACTTACATTCAGCTGGACGCAGTTTTCAGCGAAACGTCGGAGGAAGGCAATCCAACTCGACCACAGCCCACAAGCCCGGAAAATCTACTTAACATCAATGATGTGTTTTTTTGGAACTACTGCAAAGATATCACCTACCACCACTGCCAGAGTTTGAACATCTAAGGGAAACTTTTGGTGATCGTTATTTCTAATACACTCATGAATATCTGCTAGGAAGGGTGAGCGAGGATTGCTCAATGCTAAACCTGATGTTTGACGAAAATATCTTGTTTGGAAGTGGAAAAAGTTGTTACAAACAAGATTTCTCATCAAACTTCAGGTTTAGCAATCGGCAATCCTCTCTCACCCTTCCTAGCAGATATTTATGTGAGTACATTAGAAGGATCACCAAAGCTTTCCCTTGGATGTTCAAACTCTGGAAGCAGTACATAGATGACATCTTTGCAATAGTTCCAATAAAACATCAGTGATGCACTAAAACTCTTAAACAAAGCAGAATATAACACAATAATTGAAATGTCATAAAGAAATGCCTTCCCTAAAATCAGTAGTAAAGGGTAAAGGATATAGACACAGAGGGGACACCTCACTCACTTCGATCTACACATTGATCTATTGTGGCTACCACCCCCCAGGAGGCAGGGATGAAATGGGGGAAACAAACATGCCACACAGTGTCGCAGTTAGACAGGCCACAGAGACGTGCGGAAGTCCCTAATAAGTGCCAAGATCTCAACCCGGCGCCAGGGTCCACCAAGCAGCCTGTCAAATGCCACCTAGGACCGAGAACAGCAGTTACCATGTGCAATCATCCACATCATCTGCTCGGCACTGCCAACACTACATGTCTTAAAGTACACTTGAAATATAAGGAAATGAAATAATGGAAAGGAAACCATGGTAGAAAGAATGCACCCCAGCATTTGCCTAAGTGACATGGAGAAACCACAAAAAAGTCCATGTCAGTGTGCGCAGTCATGGAGATCAAATCTGCGACCTACGGAACGCCGGCCAGAGGAGTTAGTGCCTGAGCCATCCCAGTCTGTAAAAAATCATTAGTAAGATAAAAAAAGTGAAACAAGCAAAAACAAAAAAGTTACTAAAAGAAACTACAACACACTCAACAGCAGAAACAAAAATAGCACTCAAAACTGTCACCATGGGCCTTTGATAAATTCAAAAAAGTTTTCAAAGAACATTACATTCAGCTGCCACCTGTGAACCATAACTCCATAAAAAATCTACTGAACTCAAAGATACCATCCCACCTAATAAAAACTCTGGCATATATCAAATTGAATGCAGTGACTGTAATAATGTGTACATGGAAAACTCAAATGAAATTTGGAAATAGAATCCAAGTAACATTTTAGAAACATAAAAAACAGACAAATAAGCAGTTTCCACTCACTTTTGGATAAAAGATCACAGCATAAATCCAGAACTGAAGCTTCTCAAACACATAACTGAAAAACAAGAGCTGTCCACGAGGTAACAAATCTTCATTTTGAAAAATACAAACAAGAGTATTCAATTTCGACAACCCCCAGAAAGATATTTTCAGCAAGTTCCTTAAACCACCAGAAAAAACACTGCCAGCCACACCAGAGAACCAGTCGATGTCTGGTTGCTAATGGAGGAAAATCGGCCTCTCAAACAAGTTCCAGGAAATCCTAAAGTAAGTGTTGTTCAGTGTTATTAATCAACTTACCTTTGAATCTAATTGATTATAACAACACTGTTTTCAATGCCGTCAAGAAAGAAGATACATTCAAGCTGAGCTACTTGGAATTCAAATGGCACTAAAATCAATAAAAACTTTAAAACAAAACTACAACTACGCCATAAACGTTAAGCTTTTGAGGTTGCCTTAATATTCACTTTTGCCAAATGGAATAACAAATGCACTTCAAACTCAATGGGCAAAGTCAGAAGGAAAATTGGGAAGCCAGAACAACCAATGGAAAACCTCCAATATATCTAGAGCATAAGATTAAATTTAATAAATCTCTAACAACGTCTTGAAGTATGCATACCGCAGTGAATGAGTTAGTGAAAATAGACAGTGAAACTGGTCATCACAATGCAGGGAGTGGAAATGGCATGTGGGCTTCAATCAATTGAGGAAATTCAACTTTATCCGAGTAGTATTGAAGTTTTGTGCAGTAATTGTTGGCAAGTTTTTGTTGCATTAACTCTACTGTGGCACTTATAGCCTGAATAACAGCCACATTATGCACAGGATGCAACATTAGTAACAATACTTGAATAGGATATTTGGTGCTATACTTGATATTGCAGAAAGTTGGTTTGTATATAGGCAATCGACTATTTCTTTGGAATCCAGAAGTTAAGAGAGTAAGATGAGAGAATACTGTCCTTGTACAGACAGGTATAAATCTTTTCTGCACACATACTCCTAGTCATTGGGTGATAGGCAGGGCATCCTGTCTAGACATTATCCTAGCTGCAGTCTCAAAGGTTCTTTTCCTTTTAAGCATTAATGTCCAACAATGTAATATGTCATATCGGACGATGAATGAAATTAGTGAAATTGTGCTTAAATGAGCCCAAGGTCCATAGAGCTTACAGTTACTCGATTTTCATCTTTTCAGGATAAGGGAAGAAAAACCTCACCCGGATAACTCACCATAACCGAGATTTGAACACGGGATATCTTAAATGTGAGGCAGACACGCTACCACCACACCTGAGGCGAAAAAAATTTGACGAGTTTTACTCACATGACTTTCTCTACTCTTGTACTAACCTTTCATATAAACTAATTCCTATATCTTCATGTTAGTTGAGACAAACATTTGCAGAAATTATCTTATTGCTTATTTCCTTGTAGGTGCATGGAGAATATGGGAATCCAGTAAGCTTTCAGCAGTAGTAAAATGTTTTAAAGCTTTGAGATTCCATTCTCTTTACACGGTTAACATATAAAAAAATGAACAACAATGTTTCACTTAACAAAAGTAAGTTTTCCGAAACTGACACAGATAACAAGGAATATCCCTGAAATGGTCCACTCTGCAACAAAATTTATTTGGACATAAATTGTGCAGTAAGATGTCCATTTCTTACAGTTTAGGAGTTATTCAAAAGTCATCCAGAGTAAACAGCACTACATAGGCTATAGCCAGAAAACTCAAAATATACATTTCATTTGTCATAAAAACTTGAAAGATATGTCATTTTAATCAAAATTGTGTTGCATCCTTGAAAGACATTAAACTTAAATACCAACTTAGGTTTTTAACCTCTCGAGGGCTATGGACATGAAATCATGTCCATTTAAAATGACGGATGAGCGATATGGGCGTGTGTACACGTAATGTGCATTTGTGCATTTAACCCCTATTTATCCCTTATCCAACTCAACTTATTTTAATTTTCCCTTTATGAAACATTTTAGTAAAGTCTATATACTTTATTGGCTTACCTTAATATGTTCTTTCTGCAGTGATTTACCTCAAAACAGGGATAAACACATAAGGGTAGGTACATTTCCACATTCGCGAATTCCCTTCTTGCGGTACACAAAACACTTTCGAGATGGGCGTTGGTGCTGTTGGTGGTATCCTTTTAGGATGTTTTCCTTGAAGTCTGAGGGGTGCAGGGGTTTTGGATTTTCAACCCCCAACGTAGTATTGTTCAATTAGGCTGCGAGCTATTTATAGTCGGAAGTCAAGGTCGGTCATTGTCCTGTGTGGGTTTAGAGAGCTGTCCAAATCACCAAACAATTGTATATGGTTATATCCAGTTGGTACAAAAACACCTTTTTATACCACTTCTCCCTTCAGCTACAAGCAGGAAAGTATACGTGTATTTCAACAAAAAAGACACGGACTCTACTAAGTTCGAAACTCACGTAAGCAAAAGTTGCAATGTTGCTCTATTCTGATGACTCAAGAGACCACACATACAGTAGTGCATTATTACACAGTATGCTGACGCATAAGCCACACGTACAATGAGTGTTTCTTTACTGTTTCTTTCTGAGAACTTATATTAGATGCGTTCGACAGAGCAAAGTTGACTTTTCACCACAGTGAAACAAAATTGTGCCATTTCAACGTTTTGTAAATACAACTCAACTTTGCTGATGATGTACATTTATACTGCATATAACGAGTTTTATACCAGTTTTTGTTTCATTAAATAACTTAATATTTACACAAAATAGAGCTGTGTGTATACGACGCACTTTAAATGCCCTGTGCTGGATATTGGGTAGCAGTTCTCGGCTCGCAGACGTTTTAAATGGCCATCGCTCAAGAGGTTAACAAACTTTTTGTTTATGAGTTATGCTGTCCACAGACTGGCAGAAACATACACACATGGACCTTATCCTAAAAATGCTGTTTTTTAGTATTCAGGGAGCCTCAAAACATATTTCTGGTGAAATCTCCACATGAACTTTTGGGTGGAATACAATACTTCTACTTAATAGTAGAGAAAGTAAAAAGGGTTGATTTGCTTCCTCACTGCGTATCTGGACTACAAGGCTGAAGGATTGTGTTTCTAGTGCTTAAAAAAAAAAAAAAATTCAACATATTTCTGTTATACTTGGTCGTAGGAAAGTAGAGTCATACAACATTAACATTATAAATCCACGGAGCAAACTGACAGTGACATACAGTGAGGATGGAAACTAAATATTTGGGATTACATCAGTCTATAATGAAATTAAATATTTTAAAATACCACATTTTTCAAACGCACTAGAACATATCAAGTAATTTTTGCATACAGATTCCTAACCCCATACAGATTGTCCTGAAAATTTGTGATTATGACTTATTAATAGCTATGAGAAATTTTTAAGATTTAAAACAAAAAATGTGAGGCACATGCAATATACATATAATCGATGCATGAATAGTCCACCAGTCACTAACAATTTTATTGCAGTGCAAATTATATGAACTGTTGTGCAAGTTTTCCAGACAGTTACCTCCTACACTATTATGTACTTCATGTACTCCTCCTTTCTCTACTGATAAGTAGAAGGAAGTATTGTATCCTACCCAAAAATTGGATGTCGAGATTTCACTGGAAATATGTTTTGAGAACCCCTGAATCCAAAAAAAAAAGGCATTTTTAGAAAAAGGTGTGTGTGTGTGTGTGTGTGTGTGTGTGTGTGTGTGTGTGTGTGTGTGTGTGTGTGTGTGTGTGTGTGTGTGTGTGTGTGTGTGTGCGCGCGCGGATTTGAGTGTGCCTGTGCCTGTTCGTGCACGTTTGCGTGTGGACAGCATAACTAAAAAATGAAAAGTCGGTTAAAAACCAAAGTTGGTACTTACGTTTAATGTCTTTCAAGGATGCGACACAAGGATTTTGAAGAAAATAGTCCCACCCTAAACTACCCTTTACAAGGAACATTTCTTGAAAATTTTGATTTTCTTGAAAATGTCTAACGATTTCGATTAAAATGTCATTTTTAAGATGTTTGTATGACAAATGAAATGTATATTTGAATTTTCTGGCAATAGCTTATGTAGTCCTATTTACTCTGGATGACTTTTGAGTAACTCGTAAATCATAAGAGATAGACAAAATCTTACTATACAAAAAATGTAGATCTTGCTAAAACACACAATTTATGTCAAAATAAAGTTTTTTGTATAGTGAACCATTTTGGAGATATTCCATGTTATTATTTGTGTCAGTTTCGGAAAACTTAAAACTTTCGTGAAATGAAACATCATTTTTACTTTCTCCACTGGTAAGTAGGGGAAGTATTGTATTCCACCCAAAAATTTGACGTCGAGATTTCACCAGAAATATATGTTTTGAGACCCTCTGAATCAAAAAAAAGCATTTTTACAAAATGGTTCGTCTGTGTGACTGTCTGTCTCAGTCTGTGGACAGCATAACTCAAAAACGAAAAGTCGGTTAAAAACCAAAGTTGGTGTTTAAGTTTACTGTCTTTCAAGGATGCAACATGAAGATTTTAAAGAAAATAGCCCCCCCCTAAACTGCCCTTTACATGAAAAATTTTTCAAAAATTTTGATTTTCTTGAAAATGGCTCTAACGATTTTGGTTAAAATGTTATATATGTGAGATATTTTAATGACAGATGAAAAGTATATTTTGAATCTTCTGGCTGTAGCCCCTGTAGTTGTATTTACTCTGGACGACTTTTGCATAACTGGTAACCGTTAGAAATAGACCAAATCATACTATACAGAAAATGTAGATCTTGTTAAAATACACAATTTATGTCTGAATAAATTTTCTTGCAGGGTGGACCATTTCGGAGATATTCGTTGTTATGTGTGTGAGTTTCGGAGAACTTGGAACTTTCGTGAAATGGGTCATCGTTGTTCATTTTTTTATATGTTACGTGTACAAAGAGAATGGAATCTATAGGCTTTAAAAGATTTGACTATCACACAAAGCCTACTGTATTCTAACATTTCCCTTGCACCTACAAGGAAATAAGCAATAAGATAATTTCTACGAATGTTTATCTTGACTAACTAGAAGAAGATATAGGAATAAGAGTTTGTAAGAATGGTTAGTACAAGAGTAGAGAAAGTCATGTGAGTGCAGCACATCAGACTTTTTTATATGTTAAGGTGCAAATGGTTCAAAAGATTTGACTATCGCTCAAAGCATACTGTATTCTAATATTCCCCTTGCACCTACACGGAATTAGGCAATAAGATAATTTGTACAAATGTTTAACAAGAAGAAGATATAGGAATAAGAGTTTATAAGAATGGTGAGTACAAGAGTAGAGAAAGTCATGTGAGTGCAGCACATCAGATTTTTTGTTTTATATCTTGCATTTTCAAGATTATTATAAGTTTACAGTCACAAATTTTCAGGACAACCTGTATGGGGTTATAAATGTCTATGGGGCTGAGAGAAATTATTTTATAGTTTTTAGCCCAACATGATATATAAACGTTTTTTATACTCTTATTTAAATAGATAAATTCAAAACCCTTGTCTGTCTTATTTGTTTTCCATCCAGTTCTGAGCTATGTTTAAAGTTTCAGAGGCTATGCCACAAAAATTCAAGATATGCATTTCACTTGTCATGAAAATATCTTGCATGTATCTTATTTTAATCAAAATCATTAAGAGCCATTTTTGAGAAGATAATTTTTGAAAATGGGTGGATAGAGTAATTTTCCTGAATGTGAGTTAACCCTAGCAATGCCAACCCTTATTACAGAATTTATATTACCAATGGGAGGAGGACATACTTAATGACCACCACTGTTACAAAATGCCTGAGCAATTTTTAAAACATTTATTTTAGAATTGGGTATTATATCTTTTCATGTTTATAAAAGTAATATTTAACATTGTTTAACTATTTCTTTTTACATAGTAAAACCACATGCATTCTTGTAAAAAGGTGAACTATTATTATAATTACACATCAAATATCTACCAAAATTAATTTAAATTAAGAATAATAATGCATTACCTGCAAATCTGAAAGGAGTTGGCTGGATGGAGTGGAGCGGACTCTTGAGCGATGACCATTTAAAACGCCCGCGAGCCGAGAACTGCTACCCAATATTCAGCGCAGGGCATTTAAAGTGCTTAGTATATACACAGCTGTATTTTGTGTAAATATTAAGTTATTTTAATGAAACAAAAACTGGTATAAAACTCGTTATATGCAGTGTAAATGTACGTCATAAGCAAAGTTGAGTTGCATTTACAAAACGTTGAAATGGCACTTTTATTTCACTGTGGTGAAAAGTCAACTTTGCTCTGTCGAACGCATCTAATGTAAGTTCTCTGCAAGAAACAGTAGTCAACCCATTGTATGTGTGCCTTATGCATCAGCATACTCTGTAATAAAGCACTACTGTATGCGTGATCTCTTGAGTCATCAGAATACAGCAACATTGCAACTTTTGCTTATGGGAGTTTCGTAACTTAGTAGACTCTTAAAGCTACATAGGCTTTCACGGCCGGCATCTAAATTGTAGAATGAAGTATCTTCCGGGCTGTTATGCTGTGGTCTGCTGGAGATCTGTCTTCCAGATTGTGAACACAGTATTAAGTTCCAGGATATGCGCATCCTTGCATCTACCATACATTACCATTATTACAGCGAGAGGCTATTGAAATTTACAAGCACCCTAACAACTTTAATAAGAAGGAAGAGGCCTTAAGATTAAACAGCAACTGGCATCCGGTCATAAAAAATAAAGAACATCATAAGAAGCAGGAAAGCAAGGCAAGCCAATCAGAAGAGACCAGCAGCATAAGAGAAATAGAACCCCCTCCACCAGCCACCACCCCTCTGCGAGCCCCGGGCCAATCAGCGCACGTTGCGCATGGTATAAATCAGGCGCCACAGACAGTCGACGCATCAGTTGCAGTGATACCTTCTACGAGGAGACTTCGACAACGCTACTGAGGATGTTTACCGCAGTTGTAAACAAAACGTCTGGAAGACAGATCTCCAGCAGACCACAGCATAACAGCCCGGAAGATACTTCATTCTACAATTTAGTAGACTCTGTTTCTTTCTTTGTTGAAATACATACATATACTTTCCTGCTTGTTGCTGAAGTGAGAAGTGGTATAAAAAGGTATTTTTGCACCAACTGGATATATCCATATAGAATTGTTTGGTAATTTGGAGAGCTCTAAACCCACACAGGACAATGACCTACCTTGACTTCCAACTATCTATAGCTTGCAGCCTAATTGAACAATACCACGTTGGGGGTTGAAAATCCAAAACCCCTGCACCCCTCAGACTTCAAGGAAAACATTATCCTAAAAGGATACCACCAACAGCAAAGAAGTCCCGCCCATCTCGAAAGTGTTTCATGTGCCGCAAGAAGGGAATTTGCAAATGTGGAGATGTACCCTTGTGTGTTTATCCCTGTTTTGAGGCAAATCACTGCAGAACGAACATATTAAGGTAAGTCAGTAAAGTATATAGACTTTACTAAAATGTTTCATAAAGGGAAAATTCAAATAAGTTGAGTTAGATGAGGGATAAGTAAGGGTTAAATGCTTAAACGCACAGGACGTGTATACACGCCCATATTGCTCATCCGTCATTTTAAATGCACGTGATTTCACGCCCATATCGCTGAAGAGGTTAAGGGCCCGTCGAGTCATAAACACCTATATAAGAAAATCAGGACCAAACTGCTTCTCAAATGAGCCCACCATTACATTGGAATGACAGTAAACATCCATTAGTCGCACCACTGCTACAACTAGTAGCCAAGACTAATGATAGGGGTCCCCAGCAATCCATCTATGGTGTTTCTTTCAAGGTGAAACCAACAGCCTAGGCAAAGCAGCAAACTAAAATGGTGGTTTCAGACTGAAATCACTGGGCCAGAAAGGGTTAAGAACTCTGGACAATCAATCACTAAAATTGTGTTCAGTGTTTTTGTTATCACAGGCTTGCTACAAATCTGTTATGGTGGGAAGGACTAAGTGCCTTGAAGCCTATGGTATTTATCCTTTTAATTGAAGACTTCCAGACCCTGTATTTTAACCGTTCAACTGTTCCAGAGGGGCCAATGGAAGAAATTATCCAAAATCAAATTCACATAAAGTCTACTACTACTACAGAATTGTCTATGAACAGTATCTCTTCAGCTTTGGAAGAATTATCTCCCTGGCTAAAATGAAAGCTCTTAACCTCTTCAGCGATATGGACATGAAATCATGTTCATTTAAAATCACGGATGAGCGTGTATACACGTCCTGTGCGTTTGTGCATTTAACCCTTATTTATCCCTTATCTAACTCATTTTAATTTTCCCTTTATGAAACATTTAAGTAAAGTCTATATACTTTACTGGCTTACCTTTATATGTTCCTTGTGCAGTGATATACCTCAAAACAGGGATAAACACACAAGGGTACCTCTCCACATTTGCGAATTCCCTTCTTGCGGCACACGAAACACTTTCGAGATGTGCAGGACTTCTTTGCTGTTGCTGGGGTGCAGGGGTTTTTGATTTTCTACCCCCAACGTGATATTGTTCAATTAGGCTGCGAGCTATTGAAGTCGGAAGTCCAGGTAGGTCATTGACCTGTGTGGGTTTAGAGCTCTCCAAATTACCAAACAATTGTATATTGTTGGTACAAAAATACCTTTTTATACCACTTCCCACTTCAGCTAGAAGCAGGAAAGTATATGTATGTATTTCAACAAAGAAGAAAACAGAGTCTACTAAGTTACGAAACACGTGCAAGCAAAAGTTGCAAACATGCTCTATTCTGATGACTCAAGAGACCACTCATACACAAGTGCTTTATGTCACATTATGTTAACGCATAAGCCACACATACAATGGGTCGACTACCGTATCTTTCAGAGAACTTAAATTAGATGCATTCGACAGAGCAAACTTAACTTTTCACCACAGTGAAACAAAATAGTGCCATTTCAACGTTTTGTAAATGCAACTCAACTTTGCTGATGACGTACATGTATACTGCATATAACGAGTTTTATACCAGTTTTTGTTTCATTAAAACAACTTAATATTTACACAAAATACAGCTGTGTATATACGAAGCACTTTTAGCGCATTTAACAATTTAAATGCTAGCAGTTCTCTGCTCGCGGACGTTTTAAATGGCCATCACTCAAGAGGTTAAAACACAAAAGAAAAGATCTCAGGGATGCAAAGAAACCACGTCAGCCAAGTACAGTGCTATTAGTTTAAGAGTCGGCACTAGCGACAAATGCCGCGCTGCCGCAAGTCACCACCCGCTCGCCGATAGACGAGACTTTACATGCCTGAAGAAACTGGCACACACTTTTCATGCGTCTGCTAGTTTCGACCTTGGAACGCAGTAGTGGCGCGACTTATCAGATGGTTGGATGTGTTGTTTGCATGATGGTGAAATATTCAGTAAGTGAACGTGCATATATAGTGAAAAGCTATTTTCTGAAAAAGAAATCGGTTTGCAAAACCAGGCGAAAATTTAGACGTAAATTTCCTGATCGCCCAGTTCCTCAGAGATTCAGTATGTAGGTTAGTGAAAAAGTTTATGGAAACAGGTTGTGTGATTGACAAAAAGAAACAACGAAGGCTAACCATCTGATGTCACGCCGCTACTGCGTGCCAAGGTTGAAACTGACAGATGCATGAAAAGTGTGCGCCAGTTTCTTCGGGCATGTAAAGTCCCGTCTATCGGCGAGCGGGCGGTGACTTGCGGGAGCGCGACTCTTACACTAAGCACTGTACATAAACGCTTTTGAAGAAATCTGATCTGTTGCACTCACGTTACTTTCTCTACTCTTGTACTAACCATTCTTACAAACTCTTATTCCTATATCTTCTTCGTGTTAGTTAAGATAAACATTTGTACAAATTATCTTATTGCTTATTTCCTTGTAGGTGCAAGGGGAATATTAGAATACAGTAGGCTTTGTGCGATAGTCAAATCTTTTAAACCTTTGAGATTCCGTTCTCTTTGCACACTTAACATATTAAAAAATGAACACTGATGTTCCACTTCATGAAAGTGGTATGTTTTCTGAAACTCACACACATAACAATGAATATCTCCGAAGTGGTTCACCCTACAAGAAAATTTATTTAGACATAAATTGTGTATTTTAGCAAGCTCTACATTTTCTGTATAGTATGATTTGGTCTATCTCTAACGGTTTACCAGTTATGCAAAACTCGTTCAGAGTAAATACGACTAAAGGGGCTACAGCCAGAAAATTCAAGATATACATTTCATTTGTCATAAAAATATCTCAAACATACGACAATTTAATCAAAATCGTTTGAGCCATTTTCAAGGAAATCAAAATTTTTCATGTAAAGGGTAGTTTAGGATGGGGCTATTTTCTTCAAAATCTTCGTGTTGCATCCTTGAAAGACATTAAACTTAAATACCAACTTGGTTTTTAACCTACTTTTCGTTTTTGAGTTAAGCTGTCCACAGACAGAGAGACCTTTTTCTAAAGATGCTTTTTTTGGATTCAGGGGGTCTCAAAACATATATTTCTGGTGAAATCTTGACATAGAATTTTTGGGTGGAGTACAATACTTCCCCTACTTACCAGTAGAGAAAGTAAAAATAGGAGAGTAAGCACTACCATAAACCAGTAAGAACAAAAAACAGCATGGTACAAGAGGCAGGACCCAGTGGTTCACAGCAATACCAGAGGACGGAGATTCGTTTCTCTTCAAATACCTCACACAGCTGTAAAAAGGATTTTTCCTTACACCAAGAGGCTAAAATTGGGTGCAGTGTTTAGATTGCAACTGTGAAATCATGTAAAATGCACCAAAAACAGTGAAAATCCCTTTTCTCATGTCAGACTTGTTTAGATACTGAAAGTGATTAAAACTCCTCATAGGGTAAACTGTATTCATGAGATCCAAATTAAAGGCCCAACGTAGGTGTAATAGACACTAACGATGATTTTTTTAAATGCACAATGCACAATTTGGCCAAGTTGGCTGCTTCCTGTTGTTTGGGATCCAGTTTCCGGCAGTAGACTAGGTGATAAGCATTCATTCTGGTCCCTGGCTGTTGACAAAGTGTATACTCTTCAGATGTGAAGATGTTTACTTTGCACAGCAAAGGTGTGCACAGGTGTGCTGCAAGTCATGTCCTGTCTGGAGTCTGAATAATGCCACTGCCTCTTTCTATTGCAAATGTTCATTGGTAGGCCCCGCTGCTTGTATTTTAGCCCACTGTTTGTCTTTTATGTCGTCCTAGATTTTAGTTTTGTAGTCTTGCCGAGCTTTTCTATTCATAAGTGTTATTTTCTTAGGCATCCAGAATTTTATTTGTTTTTGATAGAGTTGCTCCTTTTTTTGCCAGAAAATCAGCTATTCCATTGCCTTGGATTCCTACACGAGCTTAAATCCACTATATTGCAACATACTTAGATTTGCAAATTTGGATTAAGAGGTTCTTTATTGCTTGTATTGTGCTTTTGGTTTTTGTCTAGAACAGATTGTTTATATTACTGCTTTTGAATCACCTAATATACTAAATCTTCTTTGTCTATTTTGCTAGAAAGAATCTACTTATATTTTGTTTATATTGCAAGTAATTATTATAATAAAAGTGTGTTACTGACAAAATTTGGTTAAGGTATCCCCCAAACCCTGGAATACCCTACTGTAATTTATTTAAAATTATTTTACAGGTTATTAAGTTGGAATTAATATGGGAAGTTCCATCTGGTTATTTGTTCAAAAATGTATGTACATGACCCACCTTGGAAAGGTATGCTTGATATATTTCTTTCTTGGCAACTATGAGCATCTTAACAACGTGTAAAAAATAATTCAAAAGCTCTAGCATCAGTTTCACACTACTTCAGGCATGTTTTACATCAAGTGAATGTAGAAGATTTTGAAAATTAATTCTAAATTATAATCAAAAGAAAGTACAAAAGAATAAAAGATTACAATAATTTTAACAAGTTGTTTTTTTTTTTTTAAATTGGAGTTCTCATTTGCTATATTAAACTCCTTTTTGCTGACTGTAATGCCATGAAGATATGATCAACATTTAAATCTGTCGCATCTAGAAGCAACAAAAAATCAACTATGGTTACTCTTCACTCTTGTGAGGTTATGGATTTTAAGTTCTTTGCATTACTGTCTAAACTTTATGCTTCAGCTTATGTTCAGCTTCTAGTGGGCCAAAACTCCTCATCAACCAGCAATACTAAGACACTTTTACTAGTGTTTTTGTTGATAAACATATTAATAATTTCAATATACTAGAAATCAATAGTCTTGTGCCATGGTGTGGTGGGCTAGGGCGTTGGTTCCCTGCCAGGGAATGCGGGCCGGATTTGATCCCATCCCTGGGGGTGCAGATTTTAAGTCCCGGTTATATGACCGGTGCCCACACAGCATCATGAGGAAATCAAGGAGCTTGCGATAGGTAAGCGGCCCTGGTCATGAAAGCCAACTTTCCAGCTGGGGGTGTTGAGATGCTGACCACATCTCCCCACATTGCTTGGATTATTGCCCACCTCTACCTTGCGTATGTGGGCGTGAGGTCAGCAGTCAGGTTGGCAGGCCCTGGTCCAATATGGACTGTAGTGCCACAGGTTTAACTTTTTAGGAAATCAATATGCAGTGTTTTTAGAACATAAAAATATGTCACATTCACATGGCTTTTTCTACCCAGCTTCGAACTACTCTCAAAAAAAGCTTATTCTTCCATTGGCCACATTAATCGAGATAAACTTTTCTAGAGTGAGTGACTGATCGAGTGAGTGAGTGAGTGAAAGGGGGTTTACGGGCCTCTAGTAGATGTAATGGTACTAGAAGAATGCAGTAGGCTTAAGCAGTAGTAAAACTAAGAGCTAGTCACTATTCAATGGCTTTAAAATTATGTTCCCTTTGCATGTCAGGAGGAAATAAATGAGCTCCCATTTGATAGAGGTATAAGTATTTCAAAATTCAAATCAATAACAACAAATATATCAAATTGTTAATTCCACAAAAAATATGTGATCACAAATTGTATACTTTACTGAGGTCTACACTTTTTATGTAACAAGATTTTCTCTCACTCTTACACTTTATAATTTAAGCAAAACACAGTGAAGAGTATTTCAGAGGCCATTTTAGAAAATTTAAGACAATTTCATTTGTCATGAAAATATTTTAAGCATATGGTAATTTAATCAGGCAGTGCCATGGCCGAGTGGTTAGACCACACCTCTCAACAAGGTGGCTCAGCTTCAATCTCAGGGAGCAGTGTGTAGTACTTGTGGCAGACAAAGCAGTTTCTCCCATCATTCATTCAGCCAACTGCATCTTTCCTTTCATCCATTTTGCAACCACTTCGTATCATCTCTTTCCTCACTCCCATGTTTTGGGCTGATCACCAATCTACTGTCTGCTCTTCGACAGGAACATGACCCCATATGCCCTCTTATAAGTCCTGAGGAGAGGAAGTTCTCCATACCAGAAGTATAAACAGGAAAAGATGATGTTAGTCAAAATCATTAAGAATCAATTTTTTATGAAATAAAAATTTTCAAACATTTTCCATATCCCATATACAGGGTAGTTTGGGATAATGGAATATTCTTTTAAAACCTTTGTGTTGAGTCGTTTGAACACTTTGAAATTAAAAGCCAAGATTGGTACTCAACAGACTGAGTACCTACCCGACCCACCCACTCATCCATACAAACCTTTTTCTATGGTATATGCAAATTATAATGGCGGCTGATAGCTATTATTCTTTTTCCTGTTGTGTAAATAAATTTTGTGGGTGCAAAAGATATTTGCATCACTGGCTTTACAGTATGATTTGATAGAGTGTTTAACTACGCAACACCGCAATGCATGGCAAGCCTATGAGTGGATTTTGTATAAAGCCACCCACCATTAAATTTTGCGACAGCCATAAAATTCTCTTTTGGATTCAGGAACCTCAAAATGGATTTCAGTGAAATCTCTGTACCAAATTTTGGAGTGGCATACAGTATTCTATAGAAGTACCTATATATTAGAGAAAGGAAAATACGAGTAATGAAAGGTAGAATCAGAACTGAATTTCTTCCTATTTGAGAAAAGCATTAGAAAACTCAAACCATTAACAATATCCAGTAATAGTTAACCCCACAAAAACTGTATTTGACTTAACTTGTGTGCATTCAAGAGATACAATTTCTTGTGTAAGAAGAATTTGGATTATAGTTTACCAGTAATCTAAAAGTAATTCAGTAGATGTAATTCCCAGGCTATCGCCAGAAATTTGAGATATGCATTTCTTTTATGATAAAAATATTTTGAATGTGTGGTAATTTTTGAGAGGTAGAACAGGACTGAAGAATTCAACGCCATAGCTGGTTGTGAACCATGGATCTTCCGGTTCATGCACAGCTCCTCTAACCATTGAACTACCCTGGCCACCTTGCCAGTATGACATTAAATTCCCCAAACGATTCGTATTTTCCCGGTAGACCGCAAGGGAATGTCACATCTGAGATAAATACCCCAAGGGTGGCTTACAATCTTATCTCAGATGTGAGATTACCTTGAGGTCTGCCAGGAAAATACAAATAGGTTGGGGAATTCAATGTCATACTGGCAAGTTGGACAAGGTAGCTCAGTGGTTACAGCAGCCATGTCTGAAGCTGAAAATGTGTGGTTCAAATCCTGGCTACGGCACTGAATTTTTACTTTCTCTACTGGTAAGTAGGGGAAGTATTGTATTCCACCCAAAAATTCGAAGTCGAGATTTCACCAGAAATACATGTTTTGAGGCCCCCTGAATCCAAAAAAAAGCATTTTTAGAAAAAGGTCCGTGTGTGTGTCTGTGTGTCTGTCAGTCTGTGGACAGCATAGCTCAAAAACGAAAAGTCGGTTAAAAACCAAAGTTGGTATTTAAGTTTAATGTCGTTCAAGGATGTGACACGAAGATTTTGAAGAAAATAGCCCCACCCTAAACTACCCTTTACATGGAAAATTTTGATTTTCTTGAAAATGGCTCTAACGATTTTGATTAAAATGTCATGTGTTTGAGATATTTTGATGACAAATGAAATGCATATCTTGAATTTTCTGGCTATAGCCCCTGTAGTCGTATTTGCTCTGGACGACTTTTGCATAACTGGTAAACCGTTAGAGATAGACCAAATCATACTTCACAAAAAATGTAGATCTTGCTAAAATACACAATTTATGTCTCAATAAATTTTCTTGTAGGGTGAACCATTTCGGAGATATACCTTGTTATGTGTGTGAGTTTCGGAAAACTTGGAACTTTCGTGAAATGGGTCATCGTTGTTCATTTTTTTATATGTTACGTGTACAAAGAGAACGGAATCTGAAAGCTTTAAAAGATTTGACTATCGCACAAAGCCTACTGTATTCCAATATTCCCCTTGCACCTACAAGGAAATAAGCAATAAGATAATTTGTACAAATGTTTATTTTAACTAACACGAAGAAGATATAGGAATAAGAGTTTGTAAGAATGGTTAGTACAAGAGTAGAGAAAGTCATGTGAGCGCAACACATCAGATTTTTCAGTCCTGGTTTTACCTCTCAAACATTGCCCACACACGGCTTGTGTGTTTAAAAACACCAGGAGTAAGTTGGTTGGCATACAAAAATAACTATGGTAATTTACTAAAACATTGTTGGCCCATTTTTAAGAAAATCAACATTTTCAAAACATTTTCCACATGAGAGGTAATTTGGGATCCTTGGAACATGCTGAACTTAAACACCAAGTTTGGTATTAACCAACTTCTCATTCACATGCACACACACATGCCTTTTTATAAAAATGCTTTCTTTGGTTCAGGGAGTCTCAGAACATGCATATCCAGTGAAATCTTGGTATAGCATTTTTTGATGGAATACAATAGTTCCCCTACTTTGGGAACTTACTGCAGAAAGCAGAAAACACCAATAATGTCTTTCCACTTGAATAACAAAATATAGCAAGAAATGGTTAACGCACCAAAAAATAGATTTAACATAAATTGTATGCTTTAACAAGATCTACATTTCTTGTGTAGTAAGATTTTGTCTATCTCTTGTGGTTTACCAGTTATGCTAAAGTCATTCAAAATGAAGAAGACTTCAGAGGCCAACCCCAGATATACATCTAATTTATCATAAAAATATTATAAACATACACTTACATTATTACAGCTGTTTTTGAGAAATAAAAAGTTTTCTAAGAGTTTTCCACGTAAAGGGATAGTTTGGAATGATGGGATATTTTTTTGAAAATCTTCACGCCACAATCTTAGAACACTTAAATACTACCTGCTATTACACTGCTCACACATAGACAGACCTTTCTCAAAAAGTGATTTTCCTTATTGGATTTGGGGAGTCTCAAATGTATACTTCCAGTGAAATATATCAGTATAAAATTTGTTGGTGGAAAAAAACCTTAATTTTCAGCCAGGGGTAGTTAAAATGATTCCTTAAAGTTATATATCATGTGCTTGTTATGCATATAGCAATATGTACTTACCTCTTCCTAACTGCTTGACATAGAAACTCATTTCTGCAACAAAACTCCTGAAATAAAGACAAAAATATTAACTTTATTTTGTGTTATTAAACAAAATAAGTTACAATACCTGTAACACATAATTAAAAAGGAAATTCAAGTACTCTTTTATATGAAAGGTTTTGAAAATGCTACCCTTAATGGCAAATAAAATAATGAAACACAGATTGCAATAGTTATAGATTACAATACAAGATACCAGGAATGGAGTTCCAGTTTAGAACTGTAATAACTGTGCTTTCTTAATATGAACACACTCTAAGCCTTGGTCTTATAAGCAAAATAGATATTTTGTAACCAACATTTCATTATTCCTTAATAATTCTGTGCATGATTTCCATTGTCTATTAGCTCTTTAAAAGATGTAACTTTATCTAACCAGGTTTTTAAAAAATTGACTTCTTTGGATGAATTTGTGTTTGAACTTTTAATCTCAACATAAGCTTGAAACAGCTTGTTTTAGGAAAAATGTATCTCGGGTGGAGGTAGTGAGTTTTTATCTTCCATATAACAATGAATTACTGCTTAAGAGGGAACAGTTTGTAGTGGTCAACAATTTAACTAAAGCTGACATTAACTACAAATGGATCAACATTAAAAAAGGACACTAGAAATCATGATGAGCTCCATCTTACTACATATCATTGCTTTCATTTTCGTTTATGGTTTTAGTTAGGTGAGACAGAAAACTATGCTTCAACTGCCAATTGTGATAAAAGACAGAAGCACTCCTGTGTCACAAAAATGTCTGGCATATACATTCTTACATTTTAATGTCCTATGTCCCACAGCATGTGCCCATTTTGTGCATCTCCAAATATATGCTAGGTCATAAGATTACTCCTCCAACATAGTGTCATATTGGACAGTGAATGAATGAAATGGGTGCATTGATGCTCAAATGAACCCGAAGTCCATAGAGCTTTAAGTTATCCAACATTCATCTTCTTAGGGTAACGGAAAACCTCGGAAAAAACCTTATCCAGATAGCTTACCCTAAATGAGGTTTGAACTCGCGAACTCTTGGATTTGAGGCAGACACATTACCACCACACTACAGAGGTGAGCTGCATTATATTTGATTTATATCTTAACATTTATGTGTGTTCTAATTTTACAATTAAGATGTTACATAGAAAAACATTAATACAATGCATATATGCAGTATAATTAATAATTTAAGTGAAATAAACACTTCACAGATAAAGTAATTATTAATAACTACAGTAGAACCCTGATTTTCCATCACCTCATTTACCGATCAACAGATTATCTAACTTGTCAGACCTTTGATGTTTTTTTTTTCTTTTTTTTTTTTTTAATATAATGAAGTGAGGCACAAACATTATGTATTCCAAAGCTGTACTGTATGTGCTGTTAGCCAGAATGCTGTTTACTGGAGATAGGGTGGAACAGGGTGTTTTTAATGGTATCTTTGCAAAGTCTTCTCTACCTTCTAAGAAATTCAGACTTCCACACAGTCGTAAACTCATATGTAACATCTGTCAATTCCAGTTTTACTGTTTGAGTGTGCATACCTTTGTAAAAAATGTCTTCCATAGGTGTGAAAGAAAACATGTACTGAATATAGAAATGAAAGGACAGATAATTGAGTGGTTTAAGAAGGGAGAAACTGTATCTAATATGAGATTGGTGTAACAAACCTCCTTCCAAGTGGTTCCAGCAAAAAAACCAGATGTTCCAATTAGAGGACCAGTTTTAAACAGGCACAGATATTTCATAAAAAACTGGAGTTAAATTAACCATTTTCAGTATCAAATTAAGCATTGGCACAGCTTGAATCTTGTTCCGGAGTTCCTGAATCTTCTTTAGTAAGAGAGAAGCGTAGTCCTGATGCAGATGTTGCAGAACAGTTTGAAACAGAATTTAAATATGTTATTGAAAAACATCAATTTGTGCCACATCTGATTTATAATGCAGATGAAACCAGACTATTGAAAAGGTGTTTCAAGCAAAACTCTTGCAGCTCAATGGAAAAGAAAGCCCCATAGAAAAGTCGGATTTGGGGACAATGTGCAAATGCAAGTGAACACAAACTGAAGCACAACTGTATAGGGAAGGCAAAGCATACATGTCTTTAGGCATGAAAATTGAAGATGTTGCTGTTGATTACTGTCACAGTAGATCAGTTTGGATGATGCACAATGGGTGGTATAAATAAAAGCAAGCATTAGCTTTTTCCTCACTAATTCTAAACAAAAGCTTGGTTTAGTATAAATAAACATTTTATCAACCTCCTCAGGAGCTAGAGCTTCCCGACCTTGACTGCTAAGCTATTGCTGACGAAACAGTATATAAAAACAAGCCTTCCTCGCAATGAAGCTTTCGCTGGCTATTTTTGAGATAGCTGCGGAGGTTCCTCAAGCTTGCTCAACCACAGTTATTACTATCACACAGTTCATGATGGTGGTTCCTCAGCGGAAAATAAAAATTTATGCAGCATGCAGGGACTCTAATGTGAGCAGGTATAATTATACCGGTTTGACAAACAAAATGAAGACTGGCTTGCACAACATTTTTTACAAGAGCCAAATGAAACATGGGGGCAGCTCTTAACAATACTGAAAAATATGCGGAGTTTAAGGTATCTAGGAGATCAAGCTGTTGTTGTGGAGAATCTTGGTGTTACGTGAGCTACAATCTCAAATACCTTCTGGGAAGTCGTTAACACTATCAACGCTAGAGCAAGGAATTGGATACAGTTTCCTATGAATGCTGTTCCTTTTCAGGTGGAATAGTCAGGTTATAAATTTGGGCAGTATATTTTACTCATATTCTAATAAAGAAATCAAATGTACGTCAACAGGAAAGTAATTCCCAGCATCAACCTGCAGGCCATGTGCAACACAAATGAAAGATTTACGAGTGTTGTTGCAAGACGGCTGGGGTCTGTGCAAGATTCTCGGATATGGAAAAGTTCAGGTGCTTACAAAGCTTGTTCTCTAGAAAATAAGCCTAATATGAAACTCTTTCACAAAGTAGGTATACCTTTAATTCATGATAACACATTTTAAAATGTTGGAATTGCCTATTTTTATGTTACCTAAATTTTAATCACCCAGTTGCAGAGGAGATCAATATATGATCCCAAATCACAAGTAAAAGTTATCAACTTTCAGTCACTTGAGATAGACTCAGCAGCATCAAATTTAAGGGATCATGGCTTAAATTTAGAAAAAGACAATCACCATGTGTTGGAGGTTTGAACAAACCTCAATTACTATTTCATTTAGCTCACCCCCCCCCCCCCCCACTCCAAAAAAAAATTGACCTAAACGTGTTATTTAATTAGATGCACACTTTTTCTGTCGAAAGATTTCATCTATCTCTTATAGCTTACCAGTTATACAAATATCATTCAGAATGAAAAGCACCTCACAGGCTATTCCCAAAAAATTAAAAGGTATACCTACATTTTGTCATGTAAATATCTTAAACATACACCATTTTAATCAAAATACGAGTATAGTGGCCATTTTTGAAAAAATAAAAAATTACAAATATTTATCCATATAAAACTTAGTTTTGGATGGGGGTTACTTTAAAGTCATGTCGCACTGTTGGAGAATACCCAACTGCAATATGAAATTGGTATTTAAGTGATGCTTGGGTTTTAATGTTCACAAACGCATGCATGTGCACCTAGACCATTTTCTTTTCTTCTTTTCTTTTTTTTTCCTCTCCTTTCCATTCAAGAAGTCTCAGAAGGTCTATTTCTGGTTAAATCTTGATATCAAATTATTGGGCAGAATGCAACAATTTCTCTACTATACGTTAAGTGGTTGAGAAACTAAAAAATTACACAATATGCATGGACTTGGATGTGAGCAGATATGAGGTGCTTAGAATAGCAAGTGCATAAGCGCAAAGTACAAATTTTTTGTTTTCCTTGCAACATATAGTACAAAGTCTACTCTTTAATGTCTGTTAAATGTGAATGGTTTATACGCCCTGGATATGAAGGAATTCTCCATTTGAATACAGCATGCTGTTAGACCTTACGTGCTTCTGCCGAATCTCGAGAATAGCAAAGGCATATAGGCCAGCCTGCCGGCCGGAGCCGGTCGCTGTGCTGTGGCAGCCGCTCTTTAACAGAATGTACCAATAAATCGCTTAAGAGAGGGTACTGTTTATTTTCAGGCCTTTACCCCTCATAAATAGCTATTCCTTAACCTTTCAAACATGTTGGCGGTATTGTAAATAGTTTTTGTCTAGACGTACTCCTGCCTGTGCAGGGTATTTCTTTACTTCAGTCTGTTGCTTTTAAAGAAACCTGTGTTTAGTGGCCTGCAGCTCTCGGTTTAACTTCTGTTTAGCATTATGTTTTTAGAGTTGTGTTGTTTACTAACAATACCATTGAACAAGTGTATTTAGCATAGTGATTTACTTTTATTAAGCACTATGGGTGACACAGACAGTGATTCCATTTCTCATCACGTAAGTCGTGCCAGAAAACGTAGCATGCAGAAAAACCAATGGAAAATGCATACGGCCAAGAACAACAGAAATACACGTAAGTTAAAAAACTAAACATGCAGTAAAAGCACACACTGAAAGTAGAAGAAGAGGCAGCACCGGATGACGATACTTCACATTACTAACATACTCTGGTTTCTCTCGGTAAAACACAACTTGGACCAGCGCTTAAACATTTTTGCTGATCTAAACATACTTTTTGTTAACTTATTTCTTTATATTCACTTCAGAAGTATTGTTTGTTAGCACTAGAACAAATATTTACCAATATTAGTTAAAGTATTACTTGCAAAATGCTAACTTTACAACTAAACGTTTTGGTTATAACGTGCATGAAAGCATACATTATCTAAATTATGTTGATGAAATTAACCTTCTGAAATCTTAAATATCTGCCAAATAACATTCTACATTCCTAATTAACAGTATTAATGCATTAGATTCACATCTGAGCAATTTTTAATCTCTCTATAAAGGATTTTAATATGTACTGCATGGTAAAACTTTGATAGCATTTTTCTCAAAACTAGCTTTTGGCACATACGCCCTTGCTATTCTGAGGTCCTCATATTAACAATTATAATCGCATTAAAAGTGAAAATGTAGACTTGCTTCCATAGCATTTTTTTTTCCGGAGGGAAATGAAATGGGAAGGGGACATTTTAACAACACTGAAAACATTCTAAAGTGGTCTCACGTTACCTGCGTACGATAATGCTAAAGAGAATGTGAGTGAGGTGATAGTGATCCACTCTCAATACCAGGTGATAATGCAATCAAAGCGATACGTAGAGCAGAATGTTGTGCAAATTAAACCGGATTATAACTGAAGACTTTCCTATAAAACCTGACCTTAAATTTAAATTTCTACAAAATGAAACTCCTCCATCTGGTAAAGTTGTAATTCATGATAGTCTTACAGCATCTTGAAATAGTTATCGATATTTTATATAGATGTAAAGGATAATGGTGTATAATGGTGCAAATATCTACACGAGTACAAATTAAATACTTTCAGTATATTAGTTGATAGCAAGTTCTCAATACTACAAAATTAAGAAATTCACAGATTGAATTTGAAAATGTATTGGTGGAATGTCAAGTGAATCTCAATTTCTATTTCATTTGCCATATCTTTATTTGCATTTCCATTATTTAAAATCAGTATCTCGATTAGGTTTATTAAAGACACGTTTAATATAAGTATATTAATATTTAAATGCAGCAAATGTCTAAATCGCTTTCAGACAGAAAAATAGGCATGTTTGTTTATGTGACATGGTGAAGGTCACCGAGCTAAATCTTAGTGATTATAGCAAGAGCTGGATGAAGAGGGGAAGTTTTTATTTACACCAAATCACGACCTGTTGCTTGATTCTCAACTTGCTTACCAGTTACAGCTCAAAGCACAAGCTATTTTTTATTTATACCACCCAATATTTTTACTTTGCGGTTTCATTCTAAGTTTGTACCTGGGGTTAATGCTTATTTGAAACCTGCAAGATCGTTGGTAGAAGCTGTTCTTTTCATTGATAATGCCCGCTCCCATCCCAGCAAGACTGAATTGAAATTATGTCACTTGTAGCCAATGGATCAGGACATGATTGAAACAACGAAGAGAACTTCTTAGTCTATTGCTTGCAGAAGATGCAGCAATGATAGATTTCTGGAAGAAATAGTTCATAGTACATTCTTGGGGGAAATTGTACCTAAATGCTGAAGAATTGGAAACAGAAATCCTACACCTGATAATGTTCAGTCCCTTATCAATATGACTGAAAATTATGATGAATCTGCTGATATGGATGAAGAAAACCTGCAGCAATGGCTCAGTGTTGACAGCGGATTACTAGGATACAAACTAAAAACATGAAATCATTGCCAGTTGTAATGAGTGCAACAACTTGGAAAAGAGCTCAGTATCTGATAAGGAAAATTAGAAAGCAGTTAATGGAAAAACTACACATAGCTCTTGAGTCAGAATTTCTGGAACAAGATGATACCCTATTTCCTGATACCCTTGTCATTAGAAAAGTGAGAATGAATATAAAAACAAGATTAAGCAAATCTTAAGCTAAAAAAAGGTTAACCAATTTCTTCACACTAGAGAGGTTATGAGAATATGTACAGTGTATATAAAGTGTAAATAAAGTTTAGCTGTGTACTCAGTTGCATGTTTTTTGCATTTGAAACCAGTATACAGTACAACCCCGTTAATCCAAATTACTTGGAGTTGTAGTTTGTTCAAATTTGGAAATGTTCAGATTATCTGAAAAATGAAAAAAATATTAGATATATATAAATTCAGCTATAGGATAAGCAACTACGAGGTAATGCAGCATAGTGAAGTGAGGAAATAACAATGTTGCAGTTATCACGTACAACAATGACAATGTATTCAATGTTGTTGTTGTTGTTTTCTAGTGCCTTGCATCTGGCAATGAAGCCATTAGCATTCGTGCTTTCCAATACTTTTGAACTGTAGTTTCTTCTGATCTTAATGCTTCACAGGTCTTCAAGTGTTCTTCATTCATTTCTGCTGGATCGTTACACAGGACACATATCGGTGAGGCTGAGATACCTATTCTGTAGAGATGACTTGCCAAGCAGTCATGATTTGTCAATAGTCGGAAGGCTGCAATAGCTGTTTTCCTTGGTCTCTGGGGGATTATATCTGGATTGGAAAGTAGTGTAATCCATTTTTTATCTTTGGCATTTGTTTCTATTTCTTGTAGGTATGAATGACAAAAATTTTTAATGATCAAGCGTTTTATTGAGGAATATGAGAAATTGAATTTAGACTTTTGTGTTATTGTTGTGGCTTTCTTTGCAAGTGAGTCTGCAGCTTCGTTCCCCATGACTCCACAGTGTGCTGGAATCCATTGGAGATGAACAGTCTTATGAACTTTTTGGAGTTGTGTTAACATTTTGTAGCATTCTCTAATTTTTGTTGACTTCTTTGTAGTATTTGAACATATTCCCTGAATTGCAGCTTTAGAATCCGAAAGAATTACTGCCTTGTTAAATTTATTTAAGGGAAGATTTAATAATTGTCGGAGAGCAATGTATATAGCCTCTATTTCTCCATCATAATTTGTTGTGTCTCTGCCAACAGAATGATAAAAGGAAAAATGTGAACATGTAACTCCAGCTCCAGTAAGGTTTTCCTTCGAGGATCCATCAGTATATATGTGCAGCCATTCTTCTGTGGGATACCTAGTATTGATTGTTTCCAGAGCTAGAAGTTTTTGTATTTCTTTTGGTGTGTCTGATTTACTTATTTCCTCTATTAATTCCAAATTGAAGGTAGGTTGCAATAATTCCAATGGATTTTCTCTAATAAGTAGATTTTCTCTGGTGTTAGGAATGTTCAATTTGGATTTAATCTGTGTTACCTTTTCTAGGAAACTACTATGAGTTTTAAGGATTGAAGGGGGGAGGTTCTCTTCTGTCCATTTAGAGTTTGGCAGTCGTAACATTTTCTCGTGTTGGAGCAATGCTTGTTCTTCTATTTTTGTTGTTATTGATGGGGTCCGTGTTAAGGCAAGCATGGCATCAATAGGTGTGGATTTAACTGCTCCAGTGATTAGGCGAAGAGCCTGATTTTGTATTTGTTCAAGTTTATTGATGTTAGCATTTGCTGCTGTTATTAAAGCTTCAGAACAGTACAAGAGGTTTGGTTTAATATACATTTTGTATGTTGTGTTAAGGACTCTCCTTGAGCAGCCCCATTTAGCACCATTTAGTACTCAATGTAGCAAAGGTCAATAATATATTATTTTTGAGTTTTGGGTATATTGTTATTTCTGCAACCGAGTTTCATTTCCCATGAACATCCTTCCTGACTGAGGTTTTGTATCCTTTACTCCATCCTCATAATAGCTCAATGCCATGGAATTTGAACAGTTCCTACAAAAATCATGGAAGAAACCATCACATTCTGATGCTGCAGATCAGAATTGGTACTATGTTATGTAAAATAGCATGCTGCTGCCACATCTAAAGACGTGATGCTGGCATAACATCATACAGTACCTAAGTAAATGTGAAAACATTTAACAGCAACTAAATGTATTATGTACAGGCAAAGTTCAGTACAACATTTCTGTGTCAAACATTTTGTTCCAATGTGTGTCATTTCAATAACGAGTTTGTCAGTTCTATAATAAATAAAAATGCTTTCTTTACCCTACAAATAAGCATTTTATTGTTTTTTTAGCTTATGGAGTTAAGTGTTTGGATTATCTAGAATTTTGGATTTGCTGGGTTCAGATTAGCAGCGTTCTACTGTAATACAGTGTAGCATACATGCTGTATGCAATTAAAATTCACAGCAGTAGAACAGGTGCTTCAAATTACAGAAATATAAAAGAGTATTTTTTAAAAAATTTTAGCATGGGGTTTTCAATTTTTTTGATTAATCGATAAACCTATCTCTATGATTGTGACGGAGAATAGAAGCTCCGCTGTATTACTACGATTTCTAAACAAAAATACTACTCAAAATATATGCATAATTAACTCAGCTGATGGCATCATATCCAAGTTCTAATTCTTCCTAAATCACACATGGAACAAGTCTTTCGTTTATGAAATCCACACATTAGAATATTTTCCATGGGCCATGTGTAAATAAGATTGTTATACTAATCACTGCTACACAGAGGGGAGATAGGGAGGGAGATCTGAGACAAGAGGGGATCGATGAGAAGAGGGAGAGAGGGAGAGGAGGGAGTAGAGAGGAGAGGGAGTAGGGAGGAGAGGGAGTGATGAGGAGAGGGAGTGATGAGGAGAGGGAGTGATGAGGAGAGGGAGTGATGAGGAGAGGGAGTGATGAGAGGGAGTGGTGAGGAGAGGGAGTGATGAGGAGAGGGAGTGATGAGAGGGAGTGTAGAGGAGAGAGGAGGGAGGGTCAGGAGAAGGAAAAGGAGAAGCAGAAGCATATAAATGATCATTATATGGTAACCCTCTCACAGCCTCTCTCTACTCTGCTCTTTGCCATGTACCAGAACTTCATATGGCATCACGCAGAGATGCATTGACATCAATATGTGTCAATATTATTGCTACCTCATGTCCAAACAGTCAAGCACTTCTGTTGCTACAGTCAACAGGTCCATCACTTATCTATGGAAGAACACAGTTACTACAGAGAGACCCAAAAACATCCGAACTGCTGCACAGTGTTTTTCCACTGCACACCCAGAAACATGATAATGCAGCCGCTGTACACAAGGGGTGGTATAAATAAAAGCAAGCAATAGCTTTTTCTCACTAATTCAGAGCAAGAGGTTGGTTTTGTATAAATAAAAATTGTCTGCTCCATCTTGCAAGCTAAAGCTTCCCGAGCTTGACCGCGGAGCTATTGCTCGTGAAATGGTATAAATAAAAACCTACCTTCCTCGTTCCTACGGAGCTTTTGCTGGCTATTTTCTGAGGTAGCTATGTAGGTACCTCAGCTTGCTCAATCCTTTAGTACCATGGCCAAGATTTCCTGCTCCCACTGTTTTAAAACTGGCTTATTGCCAATTAGTTTCAAATCACTTTTGGACTTAATTCTTGTTGCTTTTTTCTTTAGTATATGCAACTCGCTGATGAATGTTTTAAACTCTTCCTCCAATTGTTGCTTTACTGTAGCTACTGCTAAACTTTTGCGCTTACTTTCTGGCAACTGTGCTTTTAATAGAATGTCTTGATTTTCTTTTAATAGATGAACAAAGCGCCTCATAAATACACTGCTATCTTTAACCAATGGTGACTGAAATACCTGTTGTAAAATATAACCTCTACTCTTGGAGATATTTGCTGCTATATCAGCTCCGATGATACAAGGACATTTTTCTGAGGTGTAGTGAACTTGTCTGGTTAGAATGCGAGTGATGTCATAGTGATCCACTTTCATCACCGGATACCTGATAATGGAATCATAACATATACGCACGTGCTTATACAAACATGCAGCACATATGAAGAGCATAATGCTCGTACAAATCAAGGTCGAATTATATCTATAAAATAAGCTAATATGAAACTCTTTCACAAAGTAGATATAGCTTTAATTCAGATAACCCTTTTTAAAATCTTAGAATTGCCTATTTTGATGTTCCATAAGTTGTAATTGCCCAGTTCTAGAGCAGATCAACAGAACACCAGTAAAAGTAATCTTTCAGTATATCACTTGTATTAGACGTAGATCATCAAATTATGGGAATCTAGGTTTAAATTTAAAAAAGGATAATCGCCATGTGTTGGAAGTTCGGATTAATCCCAATTACTGTTTCATTTATCCCTGCTCCCCCCCTCCCCCAAAAAGAAATTGACTATGTACTTTAACTAGATACACATTTTTTGTGTAGTAAGACTTCGTCTATCTCCTACAGCTTAACAAATGTCATTCAGAATGAAAAGGACTTCACAGGCTATTCCCCCAAAATTAAAGGTATACCTACATTTCAACTGTCATATAAATGTCTTAACATATGCCATTTTAATCAAAATACGAGTACAGTAGCCATTTTTGAGAAAATTAAAAATTAGGAATGTTTATCCATGTAAAAGTTAGTTTTGGATGGAGGGTTTCCATAAAGTTGCACACTTGGAGGTTACTGAACTTCAATATGAAATTTGGTTTTTAAAAGTGACTGCTTGGGTTTTGATGTTCATACTTATATACAGGCACGCCTCTTTCCCCCTCTCCCTCTCTCGCTCTCCATTCAGAAAGGCTCAGAAGTAATATTTCTGCTTTAATCTCGATATCCAGTTATTGCAAGTTATGCTATAATTCCTCTACTATACGTTTAGTGGTTGAGGAACTAAAAAATTACACAATATGTAGGGACTTGGATGCAGATATAAACAATTATAATCGTGTTTAAAGAGAAAATGTAGACTTGCTTCCGCAGCATTTGCTTCCAGAGGGAAATGAAACATAAAGGGGACCTTTTAACAATCTGTATTCATCCTAAGGTGTTGTCATCTTGCCTGTGTACGGTAACGCTAACATAATGTGAATGAGGTAATAGTGTTCCTCTCTCATTACCGACGATAATATACTCAAAGTGATACATAGAGTAGAATATTGTGCAAATCAAAACCGAAGACTTTCATATAAAACCAACTCTAAATTGAAATTTCCATGAAATGAAACCTCTTCATCCAATATACCTTTAATTTATGATCTTGGAATTAGTCCCCCCACACTCACTCTTGGAATTAGTTATTGATATTTTATATGTATATATGTAAAGGATAATACAAATTCTCAATACTATAAAATAAAGAAAATCACTGATGGAATTTAGAAAGTGTATGAACGTTATCGATGGAATGCTAGGCGAATCTTAATTTCTATTTAATTTGCCAAATCTTTACTTACATTTTCGTTCTTTAAAATCAGTATCTCTATCAGGTTTATTAAAACAGGATACATTTAACATGAATAAGTATATGGATACTTAAATGCAGCAAATATTTAAATCCCCTCCAGACATGAAAAAGGTGTGTTTGTTTACGTTACGTGGTGAAGGTCATGGAGCTAAAGCTTTGTGTTGAAAGCAAGAGCTGGCGGAAGAGAGGAAGTTTTTATTTATACCAAATCACGACCTTTTGCTTGATTCTCAACTTGCTTACCAGCTTCAGCTCACAAGCACTAGCTAGTTTTTATTTATACCACCCACTGTCATGCAGTTGCCTTGTTTTTCTCTGCTCTGAAAGTGCAGTATTGAGCTCACACTATCGTAACAAAATATCCATTAGGAAATTGCTAGCACTTCTCAACATGAACTACGAGTGATGAATAGTTTCAAGAGGTGGCGACAGCCACCAGTTTCAGCGTCTGCTTTAATAACATTGGTAGGTAAAGCATTTAACAGTAATTATTATTTATTTATGCCAACAAACTTACTGTTGGTGTTTTTAAACACACAAGCCGTGTGTGGGCAAAGTTTAAGTTTTAAGTTTTAAAAATGCTGTATAGTTTCATCTGCACTGTCCTATGGCAGCGGCAGCTGACGAGTGCCGAAGACATGTACAGTCAAAACACAATGCAGCCAGTTCAGAGTCTTTTGGATCACTCGTTAGTAAAGTTTGTTTTAAACAGGAGTCTGCTCACAATATGCGCAGGGAGTTTGTTGAAAGGTTTCCACCTGAAAGAAAAGCTATAAGTACGAACATCAATAAATTTGAGGTTTTAAATTTGATGTTAGACAGGACACATTCTAAGAGAAGATCTGCTTTAACAGAAAATAAACTAGATGAAATCGGTGCCAATTTAGAATGATCTGCCTCAAAAATCGCTATCTCTAATAAAGCCATGCAGATTGACACTGTAGACTAATAAGAGGTCCATTTTTCAATCACTTGAGAGAAGATGCATCTTACGGTTGGTTTCAACAAGATTCTGTGACAACATATATGACTACCGAATCTTTAAATGAAATGAGAGAAGTATTTCCTGACATAAGCATAAGTATTGACTTGTGGTTCCCTGATTCCCCTAACCTATTTAGTTGTGGTTTTTATATATCAAGCTCTTTGAAAGGCACATTGTATCATTCTAAACTACAGGAACTTGATAATATCATGCAAGAAACCTTAAGGATTTCTGCTGTTGCATTTGGGCAAACAAGCAATAAGATTTATACAAGGGGTGCTGCCTGTTTGAGAGTAGAACATCAACATTTCCAGGCATCTGCTATAAAGTGGACTTTAGTGTGCCTCTGCCAGTTATTTTTCACCGGCAACTCCTGGCATTCTTGCGCACAGAGAGGCTACAAATGGATTATCATATTACAATGACCCTATTTTACTTTGTCTGATGTTTCAGCTATAACATTAATTTGATACCAACTAACACAACACATGATTATTACCGAGAAATTGACAAGATTTGAACACCAATCCAATAAATACTGTCATCACCAGCACTACTTTCTTCCCTGCCACTGCTGTAATTGCTACAGCTGGTGAACTTTCTAATCAAATTACTTAATAAAATTGCTTTCCTATAATCGTTGTATGAGCTCAATGCATGCAGTCCATTGTTATATATATTGTAAAAAAAATGAGAACACGAATTACATGTAAACACACTCTGTTATTTAAGCACTTAGTGTTGCCCAAGGGTTACACTCGAGACCCTCTTCCACACACTCAGAACAAAACAATTGATCCGTCGAAACCAATCACAACTGAAATGCTGTCAACTCGCAAATGAACTATACTTGGCACTGTAACTGCACCCAACTGAACTGTTGCAATCAAATGAAAACCTGTCCACTCGCAGTTCAACTCCACTGTCAAATCCAACAAATGGCAAAGGCAATAAGGAAAAGTAAGAATGGGAAAAGTGGCTGGTATAGATTAAATAGTGCCAGAGTTTATAATATTGGGAGCCCCAATTATAACGCAGACATTGATAAAAATATTAGGACAATATGGAGAACTATTCCAGAAGTATGGAAAAAGAATATTATAATACCAATTCACAAAAAGGGAGATGCAGTAAAACCTGACTAAATTGGAAAATAAATCTCAGAAAGGAGCTATTTCCTATGTTAAATAACACTAAACTAGAAAACTGCCTAACATGGAAATGGAATAGTTTTTCCAGAACCGTTTGCATAAATAACGAATTTTCATTATGCTTAATACATAGTTATGTGCTTTGATAACGAACTTGCCATGACTGAAGACATTCAAAGTGCAGCAGATATTGTTGCTGGATACAGCAGTTGTGAAGTCATGGAAGCAATGGATGGCGAGGATGAGGATGAGGATGACGATGACAAAGACAATGAAAGGGAGCCAAAAATATGCACTTTTAGAGAAGCGTTATCTGTTTTGAGTGACCTTCAGAAATTTGCAGCTTCCAAGAATATTTCAGAACTCCTGGAGCTGATGCAGGATGCAAAGGAGGTCAGAGCGTTCTCTTGTGAAGAAGTCACGACAGTGCACTTGGATGGATATGTGAGGGAAAAGAAACTGCAATTATGTATGACATATAAGTTGAAAAAACAGCAAAACATACAATCGAACCTATTTTTTATTTACAGGATTTTAATTTAAATTATTCCTTCAGTTTAAAGCTATATGTTTATATTTTTTGTACTTTGTTTCACTAGAATATCTACAACCCTGGTAGCTTCGTAACGAATTTGTTTATATGGCTTTGAGAATGAGTTGGAGACAACTTGAAACCCAGGGTCAGCAAAAAAAAAAAAAAAAAATAACATTACTAAGATAGGTGAAGTTTTTAGTTTCTATAATTTGTTCTTACTTTAGTATAGAGCAGTATGTTTATCATCTGTTGCATATAAATTACATACAAGAATATTACAAGAGAAACTGATTAAGATAACTGAAGGTGAACTAGAAGAACAGCATGCGAGTTTTAGACCTAAGATCATATTTTTACACTAAGGGCAATGATTGGGAAATTAATAATAAGAACAAACAAGTTCACTAACATTTTTGGATTTAAAGGCAGTCTTCAATTTGACACCTAGGAAACATTTAAGGGAAGCATTCATAAAGAAAAATGAAACTAATCAGCTAATCACAGCATATGTATAAAATGGTTCAAAGGGAATAGTTAGAACGGAAGGGCAATCGTTCAAGGAATTTAACATGGAAAAAGGAATTAAACAAGGGGATAGTCTTAGTGCACTACTCATTATTAACTTTATGGATGAAATAACAAATTTGTAAAGGGAGGACACCAAGGACTACTATAGAATACTGGAATATGAGACCAACCCAACTGAAGTACTGGTATATGCAAGTGACGGTACTGTTAGCACAAAATGAGGAAAAATTACAGAAGTGCATGACTGAATGGGAAGAAGAGCTTGGAAGAAATGGAATGGAAATAAATGTTAAGAAAAGTAGTCCTGCGTATTTCAAAAGTGCATGGGCAGGAAATACCATTACACATAAGAATGAAAAGACAGAGTAAGTAGATATGTACGAGTAGTTAGGAACAATAATAAGGCACGATGAATGTAGGATGAAGAAATTCTAAATAGGAAATGAAAAGGAAATATGTATTATCAATTTAGTAAAACTATCCTCAGAAAAAAAGAGGTGTCTATGAAAAAAGAAAATACAATTATATTAATCAGTACTGGTGCAAATGCTCACATATGGAATGGAGAGGGGAAAGGAGAGGGGAAAGGAGAGGGGAAAGGAGAGAGGAAAGGAGAAGGGAAAGGAGAAAGGAAAGGGAAGGGAAAGGAAGGGTGAACAATCCAGAAAATTAAAAGGCATAAGTGTACTAACCATCCTAGACAAAATCTACACAGAATGCTAGCTGAAACTTTCAGAGACTAGGCTGAGAAAAAAGCTTTTGATACGAGTGGAGGGTTAGGATTTAAGGGTCTGTCGACAGCTAGGTCATTAGGGTTTTGATACAATAAGTAGAAGAATATTAACAATGAAATTGAGAATGAAAGGAATAAGCCAGGAATTCTTAGGTGAAGTAGAAAAAATATATTAAAAAATATTTTGCATGAAGATAAGAGAAGGATAACAGAAGCAACAGACCAAAAGATAAGTTTAGGTTTAACACAAGGGTGCATATTAAGTCCCATTCTATTTAACCTTTCTATTGATGACATAATATAACAAACAGAAAAATCCACTATCATTGCTCATCCATAGTAAATACACTCCAGGATTAGTATGCAAATGATGTAATAAGGGCCATTACAGAAAGCAATAAATGAAATATGAAACTTCTGTAATGAATGGGGAACCAATATAAACGTAAATAAAAATCATGGTTTTCAAAACGAAGGAAACACAGCAATGGAACTTGAGCAGTAAAATGTTGGAAGCGGTCAAACAATTTGATTATTTTGGAATGAGATTAACTATTAATGGAGACTTGGAGCCTCACAGCAGAAAGGTAATGGCAAAAAAACAAAGTGGCTACAATAAATGTATGAATATGGAAATATGAATTGGAAATGTCCACAAAATAATTGGAGAGAATATACAAGGCCATGTTGGAAGCAGGAATGTTCCGCAAAGAGGACATATGGGGAGAATCAAAATTAATGAATAATGTGGACCAAAATTTTAGGTCATTTTGAAAAGGCCTATTCGGATTGCCACGATTGGCCCAGGAGAAACTTGCTTTACTGGAATTAGGAAAGATAAGAATGAAAGATATAATGATCGAGAGAATAATAAAATTTTAATATAAATACCTGACGAAAAAAAGAGATACTTGTATTAAGAATTTGCATAGCACAAGAGAGTATCAATCATGAAAATAGCTAGGGAACACAGTTTAAAATGTTTTGAAAGAAATAGGGATGATATTTATTGCAAGGGGAAAGTAACAGCCTGGGATTTTGGAAACAAGTGCGAGAAAGGGTAGAGTATGTCGAAAGGCAGGAGACAAAGGGAAATATGGAAAACAAAATCTTTAAAGTTTATAGGAAAATAAAAATGGATTGGCATAGAGAAAAGTACATACAACAATGCAATATTATGGTAAAAGGGTGAGCTTGGATGAGAACAGGAAACACAGTTTTAAGCAGCGTAAGAGGTGATAAATGTGAGGAAAGTGTAGAACATTACATAAATGAATGGGAAGATTTAAAAAATGGAAAGAGAAAATATGGGACAATTCATACTAATTTAAACAACTCGGCCACTATGCGAGTTGGATTGTGTGTCATGTTTTCGCTCTGAAGCCACAAAATTATTTTAGCCTTTCTGGAGTTCCTTGTTGGTACTACCTCTGTTCGCATTGAGTGATAACCAGCATTAGCCATCAATCACCAATTCCTCTTCAAGATTTCTGCCAGTAAACCACCCTCTGAACACATCACCATTCATCTTTTGATCATTTACCAATAGGAACTCTTAAGGCCACCATTTTTTTTTTGTCTTGCCAAATATATCTTCTTGTTGGTTTTGAATCATCCAAATTTCATCAAAGTAAATAATAGGATGCAGAATTTCTTCTTTCCTAATCGGCATGTCTTCTAAGAAATGCAACCCGTGCTTCACCTATATGTTTCTCCATAAGAACGTCTGCCATCATTGCATGCACAGTATCCGAAACCAAACTTTGTCACAATTTTGTGCAAGGATATGATTTCACCAATCAATTTTTCTTATAACACACTTTCACTTTCTAAGTGTAGGTACCTGCCTTGATTATAAAATTCTTGAACTGATCTTTGAATCAACTCTTTTTTAAGGCCATCTAGATCCATTTATTGGTTCTTCTCAGGAATGGCTTTTCTTAGAACACAAGGGTAGTTCTGGAGTCTCAACATCGGTAACTACATTTCTATTGGCTTTATTTGTGTGCATTGCACAGTTGTAAAGATAATTGACAAGCCCTGCTGCAACTTTTGAGCATCTCCAAAAACTAAATTTACCAATTCTTCACAAACCCAAAGACCCTTTAACAAATTATATACTTTATAAATTATACCTTTAGACTGTCATCTAATATCTCCCGAATTCAAACCAGGCCCAACCAACGGCCTGTCAAACCAAGTTCAGACCCTTTTGACACTATGTTAGTGCCATGTACAAAATGTTATCTCTTCTGCAATGACATGCAGTTCAAAGAACATAAGTTCACTGTAAAGAGTCAATTGTTATATATTGAACATACTATTCTAAATGAATATAGTATACAATGTTCTTCAATGTTCAAATGGTCCCCTAAAAACTGTAATTTGCTTCTCCAAATTGTATGAACACCTTCACTCAGCAACCTCCTGTAAGCTACCATATACTCCAAGCAAAATTGATTTATTCTGCCCAGTGAACAGAAAGTATAGGGAAGCAAGATAAAATGCAAAGATCAAACAGTAGCAGGTGTATTTTTATTCAATATCTGTTTCTCTTGGAAAAATGTTCATGGAAGCAGCATGGCTTAAAATAAAAATTAATTCTTCTCTCCATAGATTCTTTCAAGTTCATTTCTCTTTACACCCATCACACCATCAAACTTATGAACTACAATTTTACAACTAGTGATGAAACTAGTTTTTATTAATATTTATAAATATTATTAATATTTAATTACTAATTATTTATTAATATCCATTATTTTCAGTGCTATTCATACTTTAAAAACCATATGCAGGAGATTTTATGTTCATATATGAATTATGGAAGCCAAATACCCATCTTACTTTTTTTAATTTTTGTAAAACCTTTCATTTATACATGTACATCATAAACGAAAACAACTAGATTTTTAGGTTCAGCTATATATGAACAAGACAGTTATAAACTGGGTATTCACCCACAACATTCCTTATACAAAAGATGAATGTAAATTAACAAAAATCTGGTAAAGTACCAGTATCCCACACAGTGTATATGAGAACAATATTAATAAACACTGAACAATACAAAACTTTTTAAAATTAAGGTATGTACTACAGCATATAAATGCAGATCCAACTTTCATTCTTAACCAAATACCAATGCCATTATAAAGAACAAACTGGTATGACTAATAATATTTGTACAGAGGAAAATATGTGCAAAATATACTCACCTGAAAGGATCACGGAGAGCATTCTACCTGTACACAAGCTGGCAGTGCAATACCATGAAATATTTTCCATTTTTTATTTTTTTTGGCTAAAGAGAGTTAACTCATAACTTCACTTGAGCTTCCACAGAAAAGCACACAGCTTATATGAGTTCAAACTGAAACCAGCGAGATAACATTCAATAAATGCATTCCTTGAACCTATTACAAAGGACAGCACAGTTATTGAGGAATGCTCTGCCCTGAAGTTTAAGAAGTCTTGGTTTAGAGCACACATGTAACAAATAAGATATGTAATCACTATTATATATGTATATAAGTAGAACTTTCTACACTACATGTACATCACAGTATGAGCTATATTATTCCAACAGGCATTTGAAATGCCAATAAATTCAAAAATTGTGTATACTATCAATATTACCATCTTAAAGTGTATAAGACAAACCCACACACCCTGGAAGGATTAAAACAAAATATCAGATAGAACACTGCCAGCATTTCCTTACGTGAAGTACAGCAAGTGATACTTTCCTAAAGAGGTGCCAAAAATGTATGGACAACGACGGTGGCCAGTTTCAGCATCTCCTTTTGTAAAGTTGGTAAGTAACACCTTTATAATGAGTCTTAAAATGTTGTATGGTTGCATCCACACCTTTCTATGATTACCACAGACGTTAACGAGTGCCAAGGATGCGGACAGGCAAAACACCATGCAGCCCGTTCAGAACTTTTTTGCTCTCCCATTAGATAGATTTTATTACAGCCAAATATTTAAAAGCTGGACATTATATGTTGGCCTTAGAAGTCCATACTATGTCTATGTAATCACAAGGAACAACTGAATATTGAAAGGACTTCGACAGAATGACAAGTATTTGAACTATTAATAACAAATTTCTCATAAACGCGTTTTGTCAGACAGTTATTTGGATTATACTGTGTTTAAAGCAATTTACATTTTTTGTGCAGTATGTTTTCATCCATCACTTGATGTTTACCACTTGTACAAGGCTATACAAAATTCCTTCTGAATGAAGAACTTCATAGGCTATTCCCAGGAAATTCAAAATATAAATTTTGTCAAGTTAATATTTTTAACGCAACACATTTTCATCAAAATCATCAGAACAATTTTTGAGAAAATAAAAATTGTTCGAAAAATCTGTCACGTAAGCAATAGCTTGGGAGGGATTTTTACTGAAAATGTTTGTCACATCTCTGAAAGATACTGAACTTAAGCTGTTCTGACACTCACTCTCTTACACTTTCGCACATATTCTCTCACTCTCTGCCTCAGTCTCACACTCACCCTCTGTCACACTACTGTATTCGCTCTCACTGACACTCTCTCACTCACACTTACACTCTTGCACATTCTTTTGTACTCTCTCTCTCTCGCACTTTCTCTCAAACAAGCTCTAACATACTCACTCCCACGCACTCTCACACATACATTCACATACACCACTCACCCACCTCACTCTCACTCACACCCACTATCACTCATGCACTCCTCACCCACACATTCCTCTCCCTCACTAAAATACACACTGTCACACCCTCTCTCTCACACTTGCACTAAAGACAGCTTCTCTTACTAACTCAATCACACTCTCACACTATCTCTGTCTGTTCTCTGCCTTTCTCACACATTTATTTATTTTTGTCATTTTGGTAATTACTCACACCCTCTCTCACACTTTCTCACTCTCTTACTCATGCTCTTTCACTCTCACACATTTCCATTCATACTCTCTCATTCACTCACAGAAACTCACACTCAACATTCTCTCAACTATCACTCACACACTATAACTCACTCACATACTTTTCCACTGTCTCACCCTCACATTCACACAAACACACAGTCTCTCCCTCTCTCTCATGCACAAGTGTACCAAGCTCCCATACCCACACCTTTTTCTAAATGCCTTTTTGGATTAAGGGAGTCTTAAAATATGGATTTTCAGTGAAATTTCAGTATCGAAACTGGGTCAAATGCAATAAGTATAAAGGAAAACATCCGAGGTACACGCAGCATGAACAGGGTGAGGATAAAAGATTGCTATTTCCAAAGTTGCTTACACCCAAACCCAAAGTAAATAATTAGTTTTCTCCTGCTTATATATAACTTAAAAATCCAGGTGCTGTAACCATAATAAAGGAGTACTGATGCTAAATTCTCATTTATAGCAATAAGATACATAAAGAGATATGTAAATTAAGCATTCAAACATGAATTATAATAGCATATCTATACTAATACTATACACCAGGTAGCGATTTCCATCTGCATAGAAAATTAAAAATCTGATGTACTGCAATCGATGACTTTCTCATCTCATTTTTGGATAAACTACTCTTACAACGGCTTATTCTTCCCCTATCTATTTCATGTTAATCAAACAAAATATTTCCAGGAATTGTCTTACTGCATATTTTCTTCGAGGTGAAACGGTATCAGAGGAATACAGTAGGTTTAAGTGAAATCTTTTAAAAGCAGGTCACTATGTGATGGCTTTGAATTACATTGTTTGCATGATCAAGAGGGGGAAAAAAGGAGGGCTCGGGGAATAACCCCTTCCCACTTGAGATAAGATCAACATATATCATCTTCCACACTACAATATAGATGCCATGTTTAAAGTCTGTGAATGACTGAGAAAACAGAACCATCAGGGTTTCAAAATATGTATTTGCAATGAAATCTCAAAATTGAATTTTTGGGTGGAATACGACACTTCCTCTAGACATGAAAGAAATAGTGTTGTTTGCTAATGTTCTGGATCATAGATTTCATCCATTCTCTGTCTGGCCTTCCAATAACAGGATATAAGGTTTGAAGTTGGGAAGTTCAAAACAATAACAAGGCATGTCTAGGAAGTAGTTAATCGCAATAAAACAAAAAGAGAGAAAAAGAGTATTTGACATAACCGTGTGCATTAACAAAATCTACGTTTTTTTAGCCACATTTTGTCTAGTGAGTGAGTGATGTTAAGGTCATTTGGGCCCCAAGTCAGAGCGTGAAATCAGTTAAAGGTGACAAGTTTACAACTTCAAAGATAAAAGGTAAATTAAAGTTAAAAAGTCTAAAACGTGAAAAAGAGAATAGTTAAAAACGTCAAATAGTGAAAGTTAAAACAGTTAAAATCTAAAATGATAAAATGATAAAACAGGATACTGCTGTTGAAACACAGTTCCTAATAGGCTAAAACATACAAAAGCTAAAAACACAAGTTCCTGCTCGAACCTTATGTCTGCAATGAACCGCAGTGCATTATCTATAGCAACTGGGTCGTTGCCCAAAACAGAACACAGAGTAACACCCAGACCAAGGGACTGGCGCTCTTGAGGTTAACGCAATCTAGGAAAACATACAACACAGAAAGTTGCACGTCGCACATATTGGGACTGGGTAGCCATATAACAGATGTCCATAAGTGGCATGAGTGTGACCAATTCTTAAGCGTGTTAAAAAACTTCCTGCCTCTGAGAGTCCCTGCAAGATGTCAGCCAGCCATCTATGGTATTTGATCGTCCACAGTTGAGTGCCAGTTAATGTCTCCCAAGATTACTGCCAAACTGAAAAATGATGGTAACGTAAGTACTGCTGCACATCTCCAGGAGACAGAGTCCATGTTCGTTCAGACAGAGGTTGGTAAATCCCTAAGTTTGCAAGTACCATACTGTTCACTGCCTTGGTACCTCTTCTTGATTGGTCAGTCCCTTCCAACAACCATCCTGTGCTGACATGGCATCATCACTGGTTGTTGCCAGCTTTTATTCTGCTTTTCAACCTAATGGGAAGAAAGGGTTGACAAAGAAACTGAAGCAAAAGTGATAGTGAGTCGTCTGATTTTGCATTCACTGATGAAAGTGACATTTGAGAACTCATATGCAGGAGCAAGAGTGACAGGTGATGCTGGGGATAAAAGGGCACCTATATAGGCAGAGGTTAGCAATTTTGATCCTGGCCTTACATCTACAATACCAGTGTGCAATATCCAGCAGGGACCAGTGCTTCCCATTTGGATGAGAATGCCCTTCCCATAGAATACTCCCTATTTTTCGATGACAAAATTCTGCAAATAATTACTGAGCAGACCTGCATTAAAAGGAATATAAAAAAACAATGGTTATACCACCAACAAAAAATTCCCAGGTTGCATCCTGGAATCCTCTTCACAATTTTATTTTAGGGTTTTCCATTTAAAACCTAATGGGTGCATGGCATTTCACGTGTGTGCGAGTGAGTGTGCCACAGCTGGCTTTGCTCCTACATAAACTTTGCACGTAAAGCATGTATAACACTCTTACCTTATAGAAGACAACGGAAATATCATCCAACTTCTGCTAAACATGCATTATATCAGAAGAACACATTCTGATTCACACAAGTTGGATCACTGTAATGTTTCCGATTTCATTTCTAATATTTTGTTTTAGTTCTTCCAATGTATGAGGATTTGTCTAAAACTAAAACCATATAAATGTACAAGTGTCCATGCTTTAAAACAAGGTGACACAGTATCATAAATGCATTATTGTAAATGGTTTCTTTCATCAGTGATTGATGGTTTAATTAATCCACAGCTTCTGTCCTTTTCCAAGGCGTGGTTCCACCTAAATGGTCATGTCGATACTTATAACAGTCAGTACTGGGACTCTGAAAATCCAATCACAATCAAGAAATCCCTCATTATGATCATTGGTGTGCTGTTAGCACTAGACACATAATCGGTCTAATATTCTAAGAGCAGACTGTAAATGCAGACGTACCAAAATGAAATTTTGACCCCATTTTATCATGAACTGTCAGAAGAAGAGCAATCATATAGGTGGTTTCAACAAGATTCTGCTACTGCCCATACAGCAGACGAGTCCATGAATAAAGTTAGGGAAGTGTTTGAAGATGGTGATTAGTGCTAGTGTACGGCCCTCTCGCTCCCCCAATCTAACAGCGTGTGGGGTAAGTTTATGAGACAAATCCTGGTACATTAGAAGAACTAAAACAAAATATTAAAAATGAAATCTGAAACATTACAGTGGCCCAACTTAATCATGTGAATCAGAATATGTTCTCCAGATATAATGCTTCATTAGCCGAGGGTGGACATTTCCAGCTTCTTCTATAAAGAAAGAGTGTTATACATGCTTTACATGTGGAGTTTATGAAGCAGCAAAGCCGGATGTAGCACACCCAATTGCGCACAGGCAAAATACTGTACCTGCTGGGCTTCAAATAAAGAACCCTGTATAAAAGCACTAATTGGCACAGTTATCACATGGGGCTTTACCCTACCTCTGATGTGAAAGTATTTTCTACAAGCTGGATGGATAAAATTGTTTTTGTAATGTATTTTTGTGTGATGGATTTCTCCTTTTGTTTGGATTCTTCATCTGCTCATGCTGAAGAAAACAGAAAACTATCCAACGAATAATTCATTGAAGATGTAAGGCAAAAATGTGATTTATTCTACTTCCCAAGTCCATTTGTATCAGTGGACGACAGTACCAACAGCTACAAGGGAAGAGTAAATTTTGAAGTGTATAACGCTAATAAATCTATAACATTTGAAATCAGAAGTTTTTTGCTTATGCGACACTTCCAACTGATACCTACTGATTTCTATTTTTAAATGGGAAAAACTGAATGCAGTATTAACATCCTAAAAGCTAACTTTGTAAAAGGCCTATGTAGTACTTCTCTCAAATGTACCTAGAAATACATAGATGAGTCTATGCTTAGACAGATATTATACAACACCTGAGCTGTGGAAATGAATATGGTGACCGCTGGTTGGGCAACAGAAAAACTAAGCTACAAGCCATAAAGCTAAGTAACAAAATAAAACAAACGAGATATAATGAGCTTCCATAATGAACAAAATCTTGTTCTATGCTGGAAAGATAAAAGAATCATAACCCTTCACATTACCAGTCATACATGGGGTAAAAATGAAATGATAGAGGTTCCTTCAGTGCTTCTGAACCAAGCAGCAATGTTGAAACCAAACATCCTGGAATACATAAGACTTAGGCTTTCACAGCAAACGTTACTAATGATAACTACACAAGTGATGAGCCATGTTAAATTAATTCTTCAGTTCCTGAAAAAGACCATGAAGTTTGCAATGGTCGAAAGCTGGACATTTACTAATATAACACGGCTTATTATCCATGAAGCCATCATTCTGGATTACATTCGGCAAATCCCATTACAATTAATGTAATTCCATATTCCTTGCTATTATGTCTCTTGCATACATGCTTCTGCATGTGTCATAATTCTACAATGAAATGGATATATATCAAACATAACACTGAAGTCCAATATCTTACAAGAATGCAACAAATATTTTTTTCAAGAAAATCCTCCCAAAGCAAACTAAAAACGTAGATAATACAAACAATTTATGAAAAATTGTTCTGTTGCATTAACCTTTTCCAAGATATTTATTTTCATTTGAATTTTGAAATAATCATACTTATTTTTCAAATCCTAAATCACTGTTGTTTTTCAGATGGACATGAGTGGTATTTCAAAGCTGTCTAATAATGACCTGCTTTTTAAAGATTAAGTACTGTACATTATATGTACAACAAAAGGTATAATAAAAGCACTTCTACACACATTTATTTTGTAATACAAGAAATAGAATAATAAGCTTTTCTAAGACTAGTCTGTAGAAAAGTGAATCAGATTTTTTGTTTCAGTTTTGTGGAAGGCCCTATTGGGTCTTCATTAGTAGTTTATCCCTTTCATGCCTGAATTATTTTGCTACATATGCCGTTTTTCCTCTAATTCGAAACCGGTTTAGATTAGGCGGTCTGGGAGACCTTCAGCCTGCTGGCTCGGATAGCCATGATCGTTAAGGCAACATGTAGTGCACTGGCCATGCACTCAAAGCCTGAGGTCGTGAGTTCGAGTCTTGGCAACCACAGTCAAATGTGCCTGTGGTAAAGGACGGGGAGGGCCCACATAAAATAATCGGTGTGATGGCACGCGTGGATGATGACGGGGTATCATTTGACTGCGGTTGCATGGATTTTGGTTCTTTTATTTAAAAAAAAAAACACACTACAATATAAATTGTAAAAAAAATAATTTTTTACGATTCAAACCGTCTCAAATATGTATTTTTAATTGGTGACAGACAGTATAACAAGAATATAGCAGAAAAAAAAAGTTAAAACTAGTACAAATAGGAAAAAAAGCCTATGTATCTTATAAGACACACCAGGCATGAAAGGGTTAAGTAGATTCCATATCATTAAGAAGATTAATGGCATGCACCTCAAGAATAGAGAGAACTGAACTATTCTTCTTGAAATAGTAACCATAAGCCTGCATCATATGCGCATAACATTGAGGTGCTCACTTTTGGTTTCTTCCAACATTTCTTAATAGACAAGCAAGCACACAATTCTTTACAATACAAATGACATGAAATTATTGCACTGAGAATAAAACTGGAGAGGACTGTTTATAATTATATGCCTGGCATTTGGCTTTTAAAAGAAGGTTCAATCATGGAGGTATCACAAGGAATCAAAACTGCCACATCTGAAATCTTAAGTATCAGTCTCCACAATATAAGCTTATGTGGAACACCAACACTGAGGATTCAGGATGTGACTACTTTGTAGCATGTTCCATATTGAACAGTCTGTGTAAAGTTTGTGGTACTTTCACATTTTATTTTAAACCTATCAACCATTATCAGGACTGAAAAATTCAATGCCATAGCTGGGATTTGAACCACGGACATAAAGTACTTATGCATTGAATTTTTCAGTCCTGATTCCACCTCTTAAACATTGCCCACACACGGCTTGTGTGTTTAAAAGCACCAGCAGTAAGTTTGTTGGCATAAACAAATAACTATAAACTGTTGTTTTCTGTCATTTACAAAGCGTCTTTAGCTGCTGGAGACACCTCTTCTCCAAACCTAGCTTCATGCAGATGAATTCTCCTTCCAATAATATTTTTGATGCCTTATTAGATTTTGCTTGAAACTTAACTGATATCAAAAGCTATCGCCAATCTTAACTTCTTTGTCTGGTATTTACCTATATAAGTTACAGAAATAATGAATTGTTACACATTATTTTACCAATACTTTTTGCTTTTATATACTTATTTTATAAACTTATAAATGTCTAAAAGGCTGACCTTGTTCTTTCATTCTAGTACTAGAAAACCTGTATTTAAAACTAAAAATATTATGAACAATCTAGCACTTTAAACCAAGACTTCTTGAAATTCAGTAAATCCACTTCATTTTAAAAGCATGTATTATTTTTCCTTTCTTTTGGTTTGGAACACCAAAATGGAATAATTATATTGTGTATTGCCCTCAAAATCATGATGTATATTCTACTATAATTAAAGCAATGCTGAAACATTACACCTTTAGCAAATATTTACCAGTAAAACAAGAGTTTGTTAGGTCTTTAAACAACTTTAAATTGACATATAATGTAATAGAAAATGCTTTTGCAAATACACTGAAGACATCAGTATGGTTGCAAATTTATTACTATAATTTCAAATGTCTTCAAAATAGGAACGCATCAACTACAAAGCACAATGATATGCTTAGGCAACTGCAGTTCAAGTCTTTGCCAACATAATTACATAATTAGAGTAAAGAGAGAGAGAGGTAACTTTTTTTTTTTTTTTTTGCTTGTGCTTCATATGTCTTAGTCAGCACAGGTACTTTGGTAAGCGCTGTACCATTTAGCTAAAAATATTTCCTATAATATTTTTAAAAGAACTCTTAGAACTTCCATTTACAAATCAATTTTAGAGCAGCTGCTCTGCACTTCTGCGGTGGGAGAAATAATTAAGAACTTCTTTTCTCTGATAAATTCTTAATAATTCATGAAATGGTTTTCCAAAGATGGTATTTACTTTGGCAGTGTCAAAGTTTATAAGAGACAATTCAATGTGAAAAATCTGTGCTTTAACTCTTGTTTTTGCTTTCTCTAATGAGGTCTAATGTCTGCACCATACACCATTACATACCACCACCATTCTATCTTTCCACTCTTTCACATGTTTTCTTTTTATTGTGCCCGTTATTCTCTTCTTTTTTCATTAGTTCCATTCATTTTTCATTAGATGCTTTTTTGTTTTGCTTCATTAAATCCATATTAATGGACAAACATAAATTTGACAATCTTATGTTTGTTTTACCTTTATCAGCAACTATGTGTAATGTCAGTTGAGAATGTTTAATTACATTCATCAGTACTTTGAATGAAATTTTTAAAAATGCTTTCACTTAATTTTGCCTTGACTCCCATGGAATCGCAGATTCTAACTTGTGATACAAAAATCCAAAATTTAAAATTCTATTTACTCTGAAGGTCACTTATGACCTTGCTCCACATTCATGTGGGCAAAAGACCCTCCTACTTTCAAGTTTTTGCCCTATTTTTTTTCCTCGAAAAAGATGTATTTTATGCAGTTGGATTATTTTTATTAGCTATACTAATACCTGCAACAGGCATTTTCTTCAAAATGGTGTATGAGCTTAGGAATGATAGAAATAGAGCAACTGAATAAACATATTGCAAGCAAGAAGTTTTATAAGGCAGTAGACAGAATGGGGGAAGAATTTCAGCCTAGAATGAATGGGTGTAGAGGGAAATATGGTAAAATTCTGAGGGAAGAAAGGGAGATTCTGAAGAAATGGGTAAAATATTTTAAAGAAACTTTATAAAATATAGGATACATTGGAGTATGGAACACAAGAACAGAATGAAGGAGATCAGAGAGATAGTACTGAGCCACCAAAAACAGATGAAACCAAGGAAAGCATTGAAAGAATGAGGGAAACAGCGCATAGAGAGGAGAGATGGCATAGTTGCAGAGCTCCTTCAATACAGAGGACAGATGATAATACAAGTCCATAAATTAATGGTAAATATGGGAGAAGGAAATAATGCTCAGCTGAAATTTAGGAATAATTTGCTCAGTTTTTAAAAAGGGGATAAACACAACTGCAGAAGCTATAGAGGTATAACATTGCTAAATGTAGTATATAAAGTATTATCAACTATACTTAATCCTAGACTTGAAACAATAATAGACAAATATCAATGTGGTTTTCACTCTAATAGGAGTACAACAGATCAACTGTTTATCATCTCACAAATTGAAAAATTCCACAAACTTGTATTAGAGCTATATATACCATTTATAGATTTTCAAAAAGCATTTTAAATTGTTAATATAAACAAACTATTCATATGGGAATTCACCCCAAATTGATAAGATTAGTAAAAATCTGATGTGTTGCACTCACATGACTTTCTCTACTTTTGTACTAACCATTCTTACAAACTCTTATTCCTATATCTTCTTCGTGTTAGTTAAAATAAACATTTGTACAAATTATCTTATTGCTTATTTCCTTGTAGGTGCAAGGGGAATATTGGAATACAGTAGGCTTTGTGCGATAGTCAAATCTTTTAAAGCTTTGAGATTCCGTTCTCTTTGCACATGTAACATATAAAAAATGAACGATGACCCATTTCACGAAAGTTCCAAGTTTTCCGAAACTCACACACATAACAAGGAATATCTCCGAAATGGTTCACCCTACAAGAAAATTTATTGAGACATAAATTGTGTATTTTATCAAGATCTACATTTTTTGTAAAGTATGATTTGGTCTATCTCTAACGGTTTACCAGTTATGCAAAAGTCGTCCAGAGTAAATATGACTACAGGGGCTATAGCCAGAAAATTCAAGATATACACTTCATTTGTCATCAAAATATCTCAAACATATGACATTTTATGAAAATCGTTAGCCATTTTCAAGAAAATCAAAATTTTCGAAAAATTTTCCATGTAAAGGGTAGTTTAGGGTGGGGCTATTTTCTTCAAAATCTTCGTGTCACACCCTTGAAAGACATTAAACTTAAATACCAACTTTGGTTTTTAACTGACTTCTAGTTTTTGAGTTATGCTGTCCACAGACTGACAGACTGACACAGACACACACGGACCTTTTTCTAAAAATGCTTTTTTTGGATTCAGGGAGCCTCAAAACATGTATTTCCGGTGAAATCTCGACATCGAATTTTTGGGTGGAATACAATACTTCCCCTACTTACCAGTAGAGAAAGTAAAAATGACTGAGGAATGCTAAAGCAAAAGAAAAGATTGAAAATAGAATAAGTGATTGTTTCGAGTTTAACAGAAGAGTGAAACAAGGAGATGAATACTATCTGCCACTATTTTATTTTAGCTCTGCACTATGTTGTAAGATCTGGACCAAAGGGATACAATAGTAAGTCAAGTCAGATAAAAGAATTAAAATAGGAAATAAGGCATACTTTGCAAATTTGAGGCTAATGAAAAGCAAGCTGAAACGAGAACAAAGATGTGAAAATATAAAATATTAATTAGGCCAGTGCACAGTGGGCCAGATGGCAGTTAAAATGGGACAAAGTATTTTTAAAGAATGATTGATCTCAATAACAGGTAAAATTAATATTAAGAGCTATGAAACAATATCAGTGCATAAATGTAATATAGTGTTAGTTAGCGGTCTATCTCAGATAAATGGACCCATTTTAAGAACTATTATGCTCAACATCAGTGTTCCACTGCTGATGTTCATCGACCATGCTTGCTCCCTCCTCTTCTTCCCTTTGCAAACCAACGCTTCCACTCAAAGCAACTTTTGTGCTTCTTCACAGTCTTTAATTTTTCATACAACTTTCATAAACGCAAGGATCTGATGACAGCAGCATGAATTTATGATCTGAGATCCATGAATTAGCATTTTGTGAACGCTAGCAGAGGTAAAACCAGGGGTACTTCTTTACAAAAGGTCATACAGTTTCACGCACATATACTCTTAAGTCAAATGCGCTACAATTTATCTCATTCCAGAAGACATAATTAAAACACTTGTTTCATACAAGAATTTGCACTACAATTTATCTCCATTCCAGAAGACATAATTAAAACACTTGTTTCATACAAGAATTTGATGTGTTAGGTCTACAGTATTTTGTTGACAATGGTTGCAGATTTTGCCAGTACACAGTTTTTGTATCATCTCCTTTGCCATATAGTAAAAGTGGAACAAAGGAGAACAAAAAAATTTCTGCATCAGATAAGTAACTATCAGTCTAATATGCCTGCTTAAATTCTTGATGGCCTATACTACCACCACACCCTCATTTGCTGAATAACTTCAGGTGACCCTGCTTAAAAAAAAAAAAAAGTTGGAATTGATTCTATATACTGAATAATCCATCGAAGTGTATGGTCCAGTATGTAAATTGTATGTAAATTTATTTCAGCACTAGTTCCTGTGACATTAATGTATTCTTTGTTTGGGTAACACATGAGCTTAGCCTCCCATACTTTATTATATGATGGGTATAAGTCAGCATTTTTATTCGTTGCTCTGGGTCTTAATACAGAATTTGACATCCATTATAAGTGCTAATGCTTCATTGCTAATGTTTTTATTTCTATTTTCAGATGAATAGTTTTAAATGAAGAGAATAATTTGGTGGCTTTGGTGGGACTGCTTAGTGCAGTTTCAAGTATTTATGCTGCATTAGCTTTCCCTTTAACTGAGCGGCAAAAGAAGGATCCTTGATACTAGTTGATTCTCAGAGAATGTTTTCCGTCTCTTTGATTTGATGCTACTTTCTGAAAACAATCTTTTTCTTTTTTTGGTCTGCCAAGGGGAGCTGAGGGAGTTGGTTTACTTGTATTTGGTTCATTGTAACTTAACGTAATGTTGAAATTCTTAAACAATCACTGTACCTCAGTTCAAAATTTTCCTTATTTCTGCCGGATTTGTGCCATCCTGAATTGAAGTTGGTGTAAAATGACTTCAATTTTTCTTCTCATTGCAAAAAAACTATGGCAGCTGGAAGTATCTAAGTATCTGTTTTAGAAATTATAAAGTCATAAACAGATTTGTTACCTTAGTTATTAGTAGGGCTAGGAAGATGATGCATTTGCACGTTTTCTCATAGGGGTTAAAAATGTATGCTTTTACATTACGTGCACGAATTATGGAATTTTCAGTTATTTGGACATGATTTTATGGTGCATATAACTGCAGATTTTTATGCTTTTTTATTATTTTTTCCATCTGGATAATATTTTTCATATTGGTAGTATTGCACATGTTGATGCAACTCACGAAGATTTCAGTATTATAGCCTCTATATTGCATATTTTAATGGTTTTTATGGTTTTTTATTATTTTTTCTGTCTGTATAATATTTTTCATATTGGCAGTATTGCACATGATGATGCAACTAGCGAGGTGGCAAGAACTAATGCTGAGTCACGTTGTCATGCAGTGAATCCCCTGATTCCATCCTTTCATTATATGTATGTGCGTAGAGAATAATCATTGCGTTACCTCAGAGGTTTATATTAACCTCTTGAGCGATAGCCACTTAAAAGCTCCGCAGGCCGAGAACGGATACCCAATATCCAGTGCAGGGCATTTAAATTGTTAAATGTGCTAAAAGTGCTTCGTAAATACACAGCTGTATTTTGTGTAAATTTTTATTTTAATGAAACAAAAACTGGTATAAAACTCGTTATATGCAGTATACATGCACGTCATCAGCAAAGTTGAGTTGCATTTACAAATCGCTGAAATGGCACTATTTTGTTTCACTGTGGTGAAAAGTTAACTTTGCTCTGTCGAACGCATCAAATATAAATTCTCGGAAAGAAACAGTAGTCGACCCATTGTATGTGTGACCTATGTGTCAGCAAATCACATCATAATGTGAAATAGAGCACTACTGTATGCGTGGTTTATGAGTCATCAGAATAAAGCAGGTTTGCAATTTTTCCTTGCGCGTGTTTCATAACTTGGATATAGCAGGCTCCGTTTATTCCTTTCTTGAAATACATACGTATACTTTCCTGCTTGTAGCTGAAGTGAGAAGCTTTTGAGTTTTACATCTCAGAGTTAAAACATGGCATCAACAAGCAGTGTCGCACAAAGGTTAGCGAGTGTTGGAAGTGTAAGGGCTTCTGAAATTACACAGGATAATGTGGAGGACTTCTTGCTGTGTGACAGCGATTTGGATATCGATGGCAAATTTTCCGAATTTGAGGGGGGTGTGGAGGATATAGGTACGAGTAGCAGTGAGGAAGAACGTGACCAACTTCCTTCAGGTGTTCGTGAAGAGTCAACATTGTGGAGTGCTGAAAACAATTGCAATACAGATAGGCACATCTTCACAAGCACAGGCTCTGGTGTTCAACCCCAGGCTCAGCTGACTTCTGACAGACAACCAATTGACATTTTCACAAAATTTTTTACTACTGACTTAGTCTCTCTCGTTTCAGAAACAAATGTATATGCGAGTAAGGTGAAGGAAGACCTTCTCTCTAAAGGTAAATTAGGGCCTAAGAGCAGAATTCAAAGGTGGACAGAAGTAACACTCAATGAGATTTACAGGTTACTTGGTCTAATTATACTTATGGGTGTTATTCGTAAACCTGTATTATACATGTATTGGTCCACAGATGACATGCTAGCTACTCCTTTTTTTGGAAAATACATGTCAAATAACAGGTTTACTTCAATTTTGCGGTTCCTTCATTTCACCTGTACAGAGAATGTAAATGACAAACTGCACAAAATTAGGCCTGTTTTTGATTATATTATTTCAAAATTCAAAGAAAATTATGTGCCTGGTGAAAAGGTCACTTGATGAAAGCCTAATGCTTTGGAAGGGCCGCTTAGGTTGGAAGCAGTACATCAAATCAAAAAGGGCTAGATTTGGCATAAAGAGTTTTGATGTTTGTGAAAGTAAAACAGGATATCATTACAATAGCTGCATTTACACTGGTCAGGGGACTGACAATACTGGAGATAAAGATTTGGGCTTATCTGGCTCCATAGTAATGCACCTAATGGAACCTGTGCTTGATCAGGGTAGGACTGTGTACTTAGATAACTGGTACAGCTCTCCTAAATTATTCATGGCCTTACACAAAAGAAAGACTAATGCAATTGGAACAGTACGTTCAAATCGTATTGGTTTGCCAAAAGATGTGAATACGAAGGCTCTAAGGAGAGGGGAAATGGAGGTGCATCAGCTCCCACCTTTGACCTACCTTGCCTGGCAGGACAGGAGGGTAGTTACGGCATTATCCAATTGCAGTTCTAAGATTTCGATGATTGACACTGGAAAAACAGATGCCCATACCAAAATGTGCATTTTCAAGCCTGACATTATCCAGGAATACAATATGCACATGGGCGGTGTCTATCTAGTAGATCAGGTATTACAAGCATATCCCTCTTTACGAAAAACAGTTAAATGGTATAAAAAGGTATTTTTGCACCAGCTGGATATAACCATATACAATTGTTTGGTAATTTGGAGAGCTCTAAACCCACACAAGACAATGACCTACCTGTACTTTCGACTATCAATAGCTCGCAGCCTAACTGAACAATACCAAGTTGAGAGGCCTCTTCATACTGGGGGTAGAAAATCCAGAACCCCTGCACCCCTCAGACTTCAAGGAAAACATTATCCTAAAAGGATACCGCCAACAACAAAGAAGTCCCGCCCATCTCGAAAGTGTTTCGTGTGCCGCAAGAAGGGAATTCGCAAGGAAACTGGGATGATGTGTTGCAAATGTGGAGATGTGCCCTTGTGTGTTTATCCCTGTTTTGAGGGATATCACTGCAGAAGGAACATATAAAGGTAAGCCAGTAAAGCATATAGAATTTAATTAAATGTTTCATAACGGGGGAAAATTAAAATAAGTTGAGTTAGATAGAGGATAAATAAGGGTTAAATGCACAAACACACAGGACGTGTATACACGCCCATATCGCTAATCCGTCATTTTAAATGGACATGATTTCACGTCCATATCCCTGAAGAGGTTAACAAAGATAAAGTGCAGGTGAACATTTTGAGCAGCACGATTATAGCACCGCTTGCTACCCACCAGTAGTTGTGTCGTGGTATTCAAACGTAACAGTGTTGTGAACTGGTTCCCACCAAATTAAATTAGGCGCATAAAATGTTAAAAAGCTCTTCAAATGCTGAAAATAAAACCAACTTCGAGATTTAATATCTACAGATAATAGGGTACTGTCTTGTGAATGTGTGAGGAAAATGTAGGGAGTGAGAAAAGATTTCAAATAGTTCAGCACATGAACACAGCAAAACATAGAAAAATTTAATCAGAAAACTTGCAAACAAAGAACCTGTTCAAAAACAGCTAGTAGAGTGTTTAGGAAGTAGGGTTACTGAATTTTCCTACAACTTGTGGCAAGCATTTTTAGCTGCTGACATTCCCTTGTTCAAAATTAATAATCCGACATTTAAAAATTGTCTTGCCAAGTACACTCGACAACATGTGCCTGAAGAAAGTACACTGCGTAAGACTTATGTAGGACATTGCTACAACAACGTATTGTCAAATATACAAATGAATTAGCAGATCATTTGTGTGGTTGTCTGTTGATGAAACTCCTGATTCTGAGCGCCGTTCTATTGCTAATATCATCATGGGTGCTTTAAATAATGAACAAAAGACTGCATCATATTTTCTTAATGTTTGCGAATTGTCGGCCACTGACAATGTAACTGTGACCCAGTTTGTGATGGACTCTTTGAAATTACTAGGCCATGTGGAATCAAATATGACCGGTTACTTTTATTTGTTAGTGATGTAGGTCCTTATATGGTAAAATCAGGAAAAACTCTGAAAGGTATTTTTCCTAAATAAATTCATATAACTTGTTTGGTACACGCTCTTCATTGCATTTCCGAGACAATACGTGATTCTTTCCCAATTGGATTTCCTATGCTTTAACATCTCTTTCACCTTCAAGCTTCAAATTCCTAATTTGTAGTACTTCGTTGTTGAACTTTTGTCCCATTTTGGCTGCCATCTGGCCCACTGTACAGTGGTTACATAAGGAGCTGAAACTTGGACAATGACCATGACAGACCAAGAGATGCCAAGGACATTTTAAAGAATGATACAAAAAAATGTTTGTAATTTGATGGATTACTTAACACTGGCATGTTAATGTTAGCTTGCACTCATCTCTTTATACTTATGTACTTGGATACTTAAATATTGAAAACTGTATAACATTCTGCCTGTTCATCTTCAGTTCTAGTTACTCCTGTGAGCTTATTGCATAATCAGACTTGAGTTTCACAGCTTGAGTTATCAAATAATGCTTCTTTATAAAAAACTGATCTTCAGATTACAAAAACATTTTGGCATGGTTTACATTTTGTATTTTCAATACAACATCCCTTCATAAGTGCTGATACGCCATTCAATTCTTTTTAATTTATTACTTTCCAACCATAACAGTAATAATAGAAGTAAGAATTATTATGCAAGTAGGATTCCACTGTATGACGTAGGTTATGTACATCAGATCTCTTTATTATTAATGTACACATACTTTATATGATCATAGGTGAAAGTGATTTTAGTTTATGAAATAAATTCAGTTCAACCTGCAGAAAATGTAATTTTCTTCTAACCAAAACATTTTAATTCTTTGAAATATTTCTGCCCATAATTTAGCAATTTTGCTGTCTCTGTATAAGAAACTGTCTGGATTAATTGTGGTAAACTGATCTGGTTAGGTTGCAGTCTTATGTTTCTATTTGTATCAGCATATCTGATGTCAATAACGAAAGAGCAATGACATTCAAAAGTGAATTTTCAGCTCTTTGGATAATTACTGTTAAATTACTAACACAAATGTTCCTAAAAGACTTGCAGGGCATTATATACTGCTGAAGAGCTGCTTTTTAAGATCCTTCCAGATGGTGTATTTTTTCTGCATCAAATTAATAACCACAAGTAAAATAAAGCACAAACTACACTGCACATTTTCCAGTCAGTATTGTCTGGTGACCCACTGTTTGTTTGCAAGAATATGTGTATGTTTTCATTTTATTTGCAGAAGTATGTTCATTTTATCTGTCTGCCTACTTTATTTATTTCACACTGCAAGATCAAACAGCTAATCTTTGCCTGCAAAAGTTTATTCACTTTCTTGCTGATGTACAAAACCAATGATACACAAAGCTTGCATAGGACTCCCACTGCACGTGGAGCATTTTGACATGCTCCCATGATGGATTTTAATTAATAAATGCATGCACTAAAGGAAGTACATGTGCTGTTAATGAATTAGTACCTGCCTAAAATTGAAGGAATACATGTGCTTGTCTGGACATTCCTTTACACTTTCTAAGCTTACCCTCCTACGCATTAATTGTAATTTACAAGGATTTGCACTTCATTGAAGTACTGTCAAAACTTTTACTCCTGTTGTGCAGAAATGCTCTTTCAGCTGCATTTACCTTGAATGCAAACCAAGAAAAGTCGAAAAAGGGGAAAAATACTTGAAAGCAAAATTCTGAAAAATCTAATATGCTGAAAATCTGGCACAAATCTATAATTACTCAGCTGTATACCCACCTATAGTTAAGTCTGACACACTGCATATTCACCATCACTGACATTGCTGTAACTTTTTTCTACTCTTGCCATTAATCACAGCTCTGAATGCAAAATTACTTCATCCCACTAGGTGCCAAAGTATTTCCATAGGAATGGCTTCCCATTATTCCTTAAGGATTCTATCCAGAGAACCTTTATGGTAAATAATATGCAAGTTCTAAATTTCATTAAAACCAATTGAAGTCACACTCTGTGTACATCACTCCAAAGGGAAACAGTTCTCCCAACTATTTCTTATAAGAGCCAACTTTAGGACTCAAAAGCTTATGACAGTAATAGTAGTTGATCAGCTGCAACAATGCCGCACAAATGTGTTCCATCACCGTTTTATGTATTCAGTGCCATGGTGTACTACAGTTCTTTTATGGGTATACCTGCACCAAAACCATCTTTAATGCTTATTACAGTGAATTGTCACTCCACATTACCTGATTTCATCTTTCAGTGTGCAGTGCCACTGCCTGTTACACAACTGAAATCAGCAAGCAGCATTTTTTAATAGAGTGGAGATTACTTTTCCCCAAATTTGGTCATGAACACCCATTTGTGATGCTCAGTCATGGGATGCTGAAGCAGCTTTTATGTAAACCATAGAGCAAGGCAAAACTTGTTTTGCACAATATATGCAACTGGAAAAACTGCACGGAAAACAGGTCTTCTAAATAAGGAAAATTGAAGCTATTAACAGTGAAGTAACAAGATTCTAAAGTAAGAACAAATTAGAAATTAAAAACTTCACTTATCTTAGTAATGTTGCACGTTCTTTTTGCACAAACTGACCCAGGGTTTGGAATGAGTTGGAGACAACTTGAAACCCTGGGTCAGTTTGTGCAAAAAGAACGTGCAACATTACTAAGATAAGTAAAGTTTTTAGTTTCTAATTTGTTCTTACTTTAGAGGTCTTCTAAACTTATCGCAAAACTGACCATTAAAATTACCAATATAACCTTTTTCATTCAGTGTCTCTTGATTTGCTATATTAGTCCAATGGCTCCCAAACGGTATTTCACAATAGTCCAAGAGCCTGTGACTGCCAGAACTTCCTCATTTTATAAGAGCTGGAAATTTCTCAGCGCATACCTCCAACATAGGTAGGAACAATGAGGCTACTATGAATTTTGGATTGTCGTGGCTTTAGCAGGTAACAGGCAGCAAAGGTGTATAAAATAGCAACCTAAAATTGTCAAAGTATAAAGCCTAATTTTCTTACATTTTCATGGGGATAATATTAGAAATCATGTCGTAGATTGCCAGACACTTAGTATCGTGGCAACCCCTCATTGTACACCCTTAAACTTTAATAAATGGTAACTGTACTTCCGTTATAGTCCAAAAGCTGAATTTTACATATATTCCTTGGGTGACTACTAGATCTATCCTTCATAGCCAGACAGTTTCAACAGTTCTAACACCTGGTCAGACAAACTCAAAGGGTAGCCGTAGGTGTGAGTGTGAGGAAATACATATCTATGCAGATAAGAGTAAGATAATGATTAGGTTTTTTGCCATTTTTAACTGCACATTCTTAGTTTACTCAGTATGTGTTATTTACACACACATATATGTTCTACTTTATTTCTGCAGTTTGTAAAATAAATGTGATCCAGTTTCGATTATTATCATGAGAGACATTTTCATTTGTTTGAGTTGAGTTTGTCTGGCCAAGTGTTAGAACTGGCCAAACTATCTAGCTATTAAGGAAAGATCTTGTATAGTCACCCAAGAAACAAATATAAGATTCGGCTTTTATACTATAACGTAAGCACAGTTATAATTTATTGAAGTTTAAGGGTGTCCTGCAAGGGGTTGCCACAATAATAAGTGTCTGGCAATGGATGATGTGATTTCCAATATTATCCCTAAGAAAATAAGAAAATTAAGTTTTATACTTTGGCAATTTTAGGTTGCTATTTTATACACCTTTGCTACCTGTTACCTGCCAATGCCATGACGAGCCAAAATTACAGTTTACCCATCGTTCTTGCCTGTATTGGGGGCATGCACTGAGAAACTTTCAGCTTTTGTAAAATAAGGAAGGTCTGGCAGTCACTGGCTCTTGCTCTACAGCCCATCAAGTGTGACCAAAATTTTGGAATTGAAAATTAAATTTCATGTCATCCAGAAAGTCATTTAAAACACATTTTGTATATACTAAAAAGTATTTTAACAGCCACACCAGTTACAAACACCACGGTAGGGTTACATCAGCGATTGTAAAGTGACTAAAGGTAATTCAGGTCGAGTATCAGAATGCTGACAAAGCAGGTAGGAGCTTTATTAATGTGGGTGATTCACACATCTCTTGTCTGTGACATCTGATCAGTTCATGCATCCGTTGCATCCATTCTGGTCTGTTGCGTCTCAACACACGTCTAATTACGGCACCCACCGTCAGTCAGAATCGCTGCCACACTGTCTGCCGTTGACCAAAGTAAGTCTGTGTTTTAAGACTGGCACAGGTCTTCCACCACCCGAACCCGCTGGCTCTACTAAAATGCCTAGTACACAGACTCAGGGTTAGCATTATTTATTCACCCCAGATGCTACCAAATTCTCCCCTAACTTCAAGTGCATCTTCGTACATCCTCCTGTCTTCAGGTCTCACCCCGTGAGGTCCTTTTGCAATTGTAGTTGCCAGGTATGATTCTCTCGGGTAGTTTGCAATTGGCAGAGACCCCAGGTAGTTTTGATGTAAGACGGCACCGTCATAAGTTGGCAGAGCTTTGTGTAATTTAAGTCTCTCATAAATTTGGGAAAGCACCTTGGCAATTTTTTTTCCTTCTGTCGTTAATAAGTTGAACATGTCATAAATAGTTTAGGAACCAATATTTTTTTCCCCTCTCCCTTATAGGTATGGACTGAATGCGTTCTTTACATAGAGGCAAAGTGCTGAGAGTGGTATTCCCAAGAGATTCTCTCTGTCCTTGTCAAGTAGCTACACATTCTCCTCAGTATAGTGGACTAGCAATATAGTATGTTGTAATATTAAGGGAAAGAAGACTGATAATGTATGGCACAGTCTCATGCCGCGCATGCAAAACTGATTGGTCCCGTGTCATCAGAAATAGTAAAATAACGTAAAGAGCTGACAGGTTTGCAAGAGGAGCGAATACGATTTCAGCAGTTAGCAGTGAGACAGAATATTGACCAATAGAAAATCGTTCATGTAAATATTTTTTTAAGAGTGTATAAATTTCTAGTTCTTGTTTGGGTGTATCAGGGACTTATTTTTAATATTCAAGATAGCCAATGTTTTCTTGTCACTTTGTGTTCAACCAATAAAAAACTATTTGCGCGGATGAATGCAAAAGAATGGCGGTGTTGCGTCAGGGAGACGCCAAGGACTATATTCATTAGCGTCTGTGTGCTCGAGATGAAAGGACGTGGGTTTTTTTTTTTTTTTTTTTTTTGGTAGCGTGTGAACATGTAACTTTCACCCAAACTTTTATCCAGTGTAGATTCTACCTAATTGTGAAAGTTGTTGATTAATTAATATGGTGCTGAGAGTGTAAATTAACGAATAAATATGTTGTGATAAAGGAACGTTGATTTATGCATTCCATTCTGTAACCTCGACCCTGCAGATAAGAATCGCGTCTGCTATCAAAGAATTTCATCTTTCACTAAGAACATTATTCCTGCTGCTATATGTAACAATATTTTATAAAAACAGCACCAAAATGGCTTACCCAACGTGGAACGCGAATTTAGAATGGAATGCAAAATTACGAGTATGAAGTGTTAACATCAAATGACGCCATCTCATCGCGCAGGAAAAAGACGCCATTAGACCATCGTTTGATATCAACGATACATCGGAACATCGATACACGGAGAATCAACGTGGGAAAAAACACCTGAGATCATCTAGCGAAGCCAACTGCCCAGGAGACGTAAATAACTGGACGAAGAAACAACAGAAAAGAAAGTAGGATCAAAATTTTTTGTTTTTACATACATTTTATTTCCATTTTTTATGTTACTGAGAAGCGGCAAAGTAGTGGGACTTTTAACCATAAGTGAATTGGATAAAGAAATTAAAATGTCGCGAAAAGAGATAGAAACAGGAGTGGGGGAAGGGGCAGATAGGCCTAGTTATCAGGTAGAATTACAAAGTGAGGAACAGGTGGAAATAAGCAAAGACCAAAGGTTAATGATGATCATGTTTGAAAGACTGGAACAAAGTTTAGGTCAGAAAATGGAACAGAATAGGGCAGAATTAAAACAGGACATAGAACAAAGTTTAGGTCAGAAAATGGAATTAGGAAGACAGAACTTAGAACAGAAAATAGAATTAGGAAGACAGGAGTGTAAAGAAAATATGAAAGTAATGGAAACTAATTTAAAATTAGTACATAAAAACTTAAATGAAACAAAGGAAGCCTTAGAAGCTAGGATAGAAATTGTAGGAGATAGGATGGGAAAAATAGAATCAGAAATGAGAGAGAATAAGATTGTATTAGAAGGAGAAATTGCTAGATGTAGAGATGAAATAACAGAATGTAATACAAGTGTAGACTGTAAGATTACAAATGTAAAAGCAGAAATAACCGAGGAATTAAGGAAAGAGATTGAGGTAGTAAGGAAAGACATTATTAATGAAACTGTAGAACAAATTGTAATTCCTAAAATTAAGACAATGAATGATGTGATGCACTCACAACAGGATGCTATAAATGATATGAAACAAAGCCACTTAGAAATAAAGAATAATTTAAAATCAATTTGTGAAGAAATGAAAAAAGGGAAAGAAAGTTTGGCTAATGTAAATGATGTTGTGAATGCATTACAAAGACAAGATGATTTAGATGTAAGTAATGTACAAGATGAGAGTTATTTGAATAATGTACAAAATGTTGACTCACCATACAGAGAAAGAGGTTCACAACCAAACAATGACACGACACATAACACATGTTACACCAACAGCATATTACATGAAATCACACCACCTACATTTGACGAGAAGGGAGACGATCCAAAACTCTTTGTTAAAGAGATGGAAGAATATTTTAAAGTGAAAAGGATACCAAACGAGCTTAGGATGATGATAGTTAAGAAAAGCTTAAAAAACAAGGCATTAGAATGGCTCAGGTTAACACTAGCGGGTCATGAGCCGTATAGCTCATTCAGAAATTTATTCCTATCAAGGTATTGGGGCCCAGCTAAACAAAACCAAACTAGGGTAGAGCTAGCGACAGGTAGATACGATCCAACCAAAGGGTTGTCGCTAGTCGATTATTTTATGAAAGTAGCCAACAAAGGAAAGCTATTAGACCCCAACTTGTCGGAGGCAGAACTAATTACCAGCATAACAAGACATTTCCCAGACACAGTGAGAACAGGGTTAATTGTTGCGAGGCCAGTAGATTTTGCAGATATGATAGAATTGCTGACAGCCTTCGAAACACAAAATGGTCGGCCTAATGAGCATAGACATAGGAACAGTCACCCAAACTCACCCATCTTAAACCGGAGCACGGCTACGAACAACCAGAGTGAGGGAGAACATAGAAATACTCGGAGCACCCATGAAAGGGGGAGAGGGGCACACCATTTCCCACAACCACATAATCATGGCGAGAGGATGGAGAACACAAGACAGCGGTACCACGACACAATACCGAATGGTGAATCGAGATACAGAACATATACATATGATCGTGGAAGACCAGGAGACCATACCCATCAAGTGAATCACATACGATTCTGTAGGGAACACTTGAACAACCACAGACCGTCATACGACAGAGGTTCACGCCAAAGGGGCAGAGACCAATGGTACACTAACAACATAAGACAGCAGGAAGTAGATGAAAATGTGCCAAATAGGGCAGATGCTGCACAGAATATAGAAACAACCACCACCACCAACAGTCAGGGAAATTACAACAACTAAGTTCATCCCAACTGGCTGGATGACAAACAACAAAATCTCAACAACTTACAATTGACATCGACACCATGATGGCTACACAGGGAGAAAGATGGAACCACTGGTCATAACAAAACAGCTGGGTGACCACACGTATGAGCTACAGAATACAAATGGCAAGTTGGTAGGAAGATACCATAAAAATAAATTGAAGCCATACAAAGAAAGGACCAAATAGTCTTTGCCAACAAATATGTAAGGCAGGAGTAGTAAAGATGAAGGAAGATAACAATTTTAATGGGTTACTTATAGAAAATTATGTTCAGATTAGGAATTACAACAAGGAAGAAAATCAACATAGTCATTGGCTATATCGACCACAAAGAGCATTGTCAACAAAGACAGATGAAGACACTGATTGTCATTAAATAAATGAATTATAGCGACAGAAGATAATATGTTTTTGACATAAGGATGTCAGGAACAAAAATAAAAAGGAATCAATTATGATGACAAAGATATAATATTTCGACACAAAGATGTCGAGGGTGAATTGAGAAGAAAAATAATACAATTACAGAATAATTATAAGTATAGAAGTTTTCTCTTATAGAAGTAAGGGACAAAGAAGTGACAATTAGTGAAGTGAGGAAAACCATAATCAGAAAAACAATGCCCATGAATTAAGATGGATATAGCCAATGCTAAGCTCGAAGAAAGGTTGAACCAAACAACAATAAATAATAACCCAATTAAGAAAAATGGTACCATTAGTAACATCAGAGTTTAACCCTTTGAAGCACGCATTTAGGGAAAGGCAAAGGAAAGTGAAATTGAACTAAAAATACATTTATTGTGATCTAAGGTAGGGATTAACATAGAAATATTTTCAAAACGATGTATTTTGGTTTTTGAAAAATGGTGGTTACTTGGTGAAACCACTATGCAACATAGCACTACTATTGACACAGGCTCACTTTGAATGGATCAGTAGGAAACAGCTTTTTTGTCTCATTTAAGCCTAGTGTTACTTGACATATACTGCAGGCCCATTTACTCCTGTGTGGTTCTGCTTTAGTGCTACACTGGGCACAGCGTTTTGATGATCCACATAGTGGCATGTGAGCTGCCTTGTCGAATCTCTTCTCATAGGGAACAGAAGGTTTGAAGTAACTTACTGGTTTGGGTGAAGGTTTTCTTCCTTTTGGTGATGGCAGCGTTGCACCAACTAAACCATCAGCAACAGCTAGTCTGAATTCCTTCAGGGTTAGCTTTGCACCCTCGCTGTTCATTGAGTAAAGAATAAAAGCATTTGTCAGGGTGACATAAAAAATGCCAAAATATACGGTGCCGCCATTTTCTTCCTGCTTCAGGGAGAGCATAAGCCCCACACTGGTAAAAAAGTTGTCAAAGAAAACTTTGTAATTGCCACCAACCAATTCTCGAGTAAGATCTTGCACTACCCTTTTACCTAAGTTCAACTCTCTGGCATTTTATACATTTCCAGTATAAATTTGAAATTCACAATCAAAGCCACTCTCACCAGCACGAACCAAAACTTTGCAGACTCTCTTTATTGGTTTGTTTGGCATATGCTGCTAGATGGCACTACAACCCTTGAATTTCATCATGCTTTCATCCACAGATTGGTATTGACCTGAGTTGTAAGATTGTATGTTCTACTGGGGGTATCCAGTAGTGGACGGAGCTCGTAAAGCTTGTTGTAAGCTAATTCTTCCGATTTTGGCTGCAGGATGTTATTGTTCAGATGCAAATTTGTCAGAAACCAGCCAAATCTATTTACTGACATTAGAGAAGTTGCGGGTTACTGGACCAATAGTCTCTATACGAAGGCAGTGTTTTTACTTCCATCATTGTGTTTATACCTAAAAATACTCTAATTTCATTCAAAGTAACTACTTACCCGATTGAGTAGCATACAAATTAGTGTGATTTGTTAGATGTTCCAGAATTTCCTCAGTAAACAAATGCAAAACGATATCAGTAGGTGACTCCACAGTCATAGGAATATTTGGGCCACATACTTTCACAAACATACAAGTGTCAAAACCCCACCGTTTCTTTTCCCATATTCCATCCATACCCAATAACCGCACATTTATTGGTGCTCGTCATCGCGGTCTTCTGTATTCTCAATGAAAACAGAAACTGCTTGAAAAGCTTCATTTCCACTATCCACATTTCCATTATCCTCAATTACAGAAACTGATTCATTGTCTAATTACCTGACATCTATTTCTTTACTATCTGAGATAAAATTGTCCAAAGAATCAATATCACTGGGAATTTCGTCCAATATTTCATATATATTTTCTTCCAAATTCTCCAAAATTATATGTCCATGCATATCCCACTTCTTTTTTGTAGACATGACTGAAACAAATATTCATTTTATAGGTTATGTGCCTCCTGTAACCTACTTGCATAGTGGTTATGCTGTGAAACCACACAACTTTTCCAAAACTGAGTGAATGTAACACATGCGTACGTTATTTTCATTATTGCAATATATTCTGTAAGTTCTAGGCATATATATTTTCGCATAAAATGTGCCTGGTTTTGATATTTTATCAATATAATTCAAATACCAATCCTTGGCACGATTTTCAGGCACGAGTGCCACACCATAACACCAGACATCTTTATTTGTGCACTCCAAAAGCAAAGAACTTGACACAAACAAAATTTCCTCCCATTCACCAGCGTCCAGTGATTGCAGTGCAGTGGTTGTGGTGTGTAACTACCGTGCATAAGTGGAAGAAACAGAGTTTTGAAAAGGTGGTTACATGTTGAAACCACTATGCTTCAAAGGGTTAAGAACCGACTCAACAACCTGCCTATACATAAGCTTATAAGACAAAGAAGGCAAAGAACTGAGTAAAATATTGCCATAAACATGATCATAATCATTAGCTCAAAATTTGTATCCTGTTTTTCTCTCCTCATGGCAATGAATACAAGTCAAAAAACCACATAATAAACCATGATACACTTAAATTATATTTGTGTCAATGTCAAATGTACAATAACTGAATATGTATTGTATGATAACTGGATATATTGTGTAATAACTAAATATGTTGAGTAATAACTGTGTTATGCAAAAACTGAATGTGTATTGTGTAATAACTGAATATGTATTGTATAATAACAGAACATATGTGGTATGATAGCAGGATATATTGTTTAATAACTGAATATGTATTGTATAATAATTAGACATGTTGTGTAGTAACCAAATGTGTTGTACAATAACTGAATATGTATTGTATAATAACTGAATGTATTGTGTAGTAATTCAATATGTGAAATTTATAAAGACATGCTGTATCATGCCAAAACAAAAGACAAAGACAAACAGTGAAGAAGACTGTAAAAAAAAAAAATTGTACAAAGTGATTGAATCATAGGAGTAGGGAGAAGTATTGTATAGTGTTTCAAGATTGTAAATATAGGTGACAACTTGAAAAACAAAACAAGGGGCATATGAGACAGAATACTGACCAATAGAAAATCGTTCATGTAAATATTTTTTTAAGAGTGTATAAATTTCTAGTTCTTGTTTGGGTGTATCAGGGACTTATTTTTAATATTCAAGATAGCCAATGTTTTCTTGTCACTTTGTATTCAACCAATAAAAAACTATTTGCGCGGATGAATACAAAAGAATGGCGGTGTTGCGTCAGGGAGACACCAAGGACGATATTCATTAGCGTCTGTGTGCTCGAGATGAAAGGACGTGTTTTTTTTTTTTGGTAGCGTGTGAACAGGTAACTTTCACCCAAACTTTTATCCAGTGTAGATTCTACCTAATTGTGAAAGTTGTTGATTAATTAATATGGTGCTGAGAGTGTAAATTAACGAATAAATATGTTGTGATAAAGGAACGTTGATTTATGCATTCCATTCTGTAACCTCGACCCTGCAGATAAGAATCGCGTCTGCTATCAAAGAATTTCATCTTTCACTAAGAACATTATTCCTGCTGCTATATGTAACAATCTTTTATAAAAACAGCACCAGCGGTATCAGAAATCCATAGTTTCTGGCCTCTGTATCACTGGAGGAACCAACACAAAATACAGTATATGCTGTGCTACTTAACACATGTAGCAGCTAAATGGAATGCTGCAAAATGAAAAACAATTCAGCATTTTTAATCAAATCCCAAGGCATGAAGCAGCCACATCGAGGCAGGCTGCTATGGCAGAAGTTGCAGGGTGCAACTCACAGAATTTTTTTTCTGAGCCTTATCTCTCTTTCCCTCCCTCCTGCCCATCACACTAAGTGTAATTCTGTTTTTAGGATGCCCTGGGATCCAAGCCCGAGTTCAAACCAAAGAGGTCATGGGAAACCTACCCACCCCTTACATCAGGCTATAATTTTAGGGTGCACTCAGGAATAAGATGTGTATAGTTTAATAAGTTTTCTCTTGCTGCATCGTGTTTGTATATACTCGTACATTTAATAAGTTACCCACTAGAAATGAACCACCTGTTGCTAGAAATTGGGAGTGTGATAAAGCAGCCCAAGCTTTAAGAAATAATGAACAGTTAACACATTGGAGAGCCTGTTAAAGAAAACATTTCAGTGTAAAAAGTTGTCAGTTTAGAGTCCCATATAACATAATACAATGTTACGTCCAAATTTATCATTAGTAATTGTTTTCTAAAATGCACATTTCTCACCTGTAAACTTGATATTGGCTTTGTTGACATAAGTATGAGAATCATCGCTGACCTATATCTGGTTTGCATAAGTACTCATTACATTGGAAATACGAGTCACCACAGTCACAAATGCTGACACCACAATTTTATGCCACGTGCAAATACGTCTCCACGCACAAGGTAATAAAACACATGTGCTCTGTGCCTATGCAATAATTATAAGAAATGGAACGAGACGATGAAAGAATGAAGGAATAAGGAGACATGTTTTAGCTATTGAATTTCTATTGTAGTTCTCAACTGTTTGAAAACTGTTCAGGTAATTTCTTGTTTAACACAATGCAATGTATATTTTTGCACCTCCAGCATTAATTTCAGTATTTTTGTAGTGCAATTGGTAATTCACATGCGATCCATCTATTATCACAGGTATGAAGGCAAATCTATCTTAAGTGTCGAAGATGTAATTCGAATAGCGATACCAGAGCGAGTAGAAAGAAAAAGTGTGATCACTCCACTGCTCTTCCATATGATTATACAAGAGCTACCTGGCGCCTCCGTCAGGTGGCAGCAAAGTCGTTAGTGTGGCTATTTACAGCGCGTTTCGCTGGATATTGCATTGGAGTATTGTTGTGTATGGTTGCTGTGTTTGTTACAGTGCGATGAATTGTTAATTTTTATGAAACTGTAAATTTATAGAAATAATTGACATGCCTGTGTGTTTAGTGTCTGGTTGTAGATCTGGATATAACAAATCTAAAGGTAAACATTTCTTTACACCTTCAAAATATAAACTACTGTTTTCTAAATGGGAGAGGGCCATACCAAGAAAGGACAAGTGCCTTTCATCTAATATTTACGTGTGTGATTCACATTTTTCAGAAGAACTTTTGATAAAGGTAGACAAGTTTCTAGTTAATGGAGAAAATGTAGAGATTACTTTTTCCTAATCTTCCTAAATACTTATCACACCCAATACATTCCCGTAAACTTGCTTCACAGAGACCATCAAAAAGGGTTGAAAGAGATACCAATTTAGAAGACAGTGGGAATCATGCAGAAGGCTTTCAAAATACAACTGTTAGTTTTTCCCTCGTAGGGGCTACCAATAGACATTTTAGTAATAAAGTAGGGCTACTTAAGAAAAGGTCAAATCAACAACACCGTAATATAATTAGACTAAAATGCCAAATGAAAGTATCCAATGCCAAGATTCAAGTACTTGAAAGGAAAGTAAAGTAAATGGAAGTAGTAGCAATATCGATGAATGTGATGGAACAAAATACCTAAGTAAAAAGAAAAAATTGTTGATGCAATTTTGAAAATATCAAAGGCAACTAAAAACAAAGGCATGAAATATTATGAAGAATTTCCTTTAGATAGCCTGCTATTAAAAATCAAGTCACCCGAAGGATACATACATTGTTTAAATCACAATCTTCTTCAACTTCCATCAAAATCACATTTAAAAAAGTTAATCAAAGGTCCAAAATGTCTGGAAATGCAGTATCTGAATTTTTAAAGGATAAGAATGAAAACGAACGATATGGAATTTTAATTTTTAACGAAGTAAAGATAAAAGAAGCTCGATTTGCTTCTAATTCTTTGAAAGTGGATGGGTTTGTAGATTTGGGGGATTTAATCCCCGAAAAAAGTTAACTCTTCATTCACAGGAAATTATATTTTACTTCATTCCTTTAATGCCATTTTGCATTCTAGTGGTAACATTATTGTCTTGAATTTCTGTGAATGGCTGTCAGAATGTGAATGCATGAAATAGTTATTGTTAAACGACACTATTCTTCTCCTTTGCTACTTTTCCAGGTGAATCTCCTGCTAAACCCTAGTGTTTGTATTAGCATTGTGCCGCACTAGCAGTTGCACTGCCATCTGTGTGGCGGAACACATGAACTACAGCAGTGATCACACTTCTCCTTCTAAACACTCTGGCGATACTATTGTATCAGCACATATTTACGATTTTTATGTTCCGATATGGAGTTCTGAACCATATACTGTAGCCTCAGAGAGTTCTAGACTGCGATGCCAACATAAATGTTTGTTGAGAAAGAAGAGAAGTTTTATGTATCCCTAAATATTTTTAAACGAGTTTTTAAGTTTCCCATGCCTTTATTGTAATTTAAGCTAAAACTACTGCTGGAGAGTTGTATAGATGTCCAAGATCAAAAACAAAATTTTACAGGAGAGAACTACACAGTAACGAATGTTCAGGAAAGTAGGACAGTGGAATTGTATTATTGTGGTATAGAATAAGTATTATGGATTCTATAGTGAATAACTTACAGGACAAAATCTAGAAATTATCCCAGAAACAGTACACCTGATACCAGCCGTCGACATTGGAAACACAAAATTCACCCGTTTGAAGCATTGGATCAGCTAGTTTTCACAAATATTACAAAATTCTTGAATACAAATTGGTCACTGGAAATTCCACATTTAAATTTATCATACATGCCCGCAGCAGTTGCTATGAATTCCTAATATATAGAAACAGTGGTTGCATCCCCAGCGTTGATTTATGACACACGCCACAGCAGTTCCTATGAATTCCCTATATATAGAAACAGTAGTTGCATCCCCACGTTAATTTATCACACATGTCCACAGCAGTTCCTATGAATTCCCTATATATAGACACAGTAGTTGCATCCCCAAGTTAATTTATCACACATGTCCACAGCAGTTCCTATGAATTCCCTATATATAGAAACAGTAGTTGCATCCCCAGCATTAATACTTAATGCTTGGACAAGCTTTCCAACCAGAGTGTTAGTTCTTGTAGTGAGAAGACGACCCAAACTTCTAGTTACCATGAAAATGCAGACTGCCACAGCAAAATCTTTTTTGATAAAACAGATACTGGAAATACGTGAAATAATTTTTATAATACTACCCAGCATAATCATAATCGACACAATGTATAATATCTTTACAGCATGGTGCCAGAAAAATACAACCACCGAGCAGAACACTGACTGAGAACCAGAGTGGCAAACATCAGATCGACTGGGATTCTAGTGCTAGCTCCCCCAGAAAGTACGCCCAAGTCAAGAGAGGAAGCGAGCTAATGAATTATTAGGTCAAGAATATAAAGAAAAAAGAATTTAAAAAGTTTGTAATAATAAAGTAAAGAAGAGTTGAAAGAGCACATACACATGCCCACACCCCACCCCCCACACAGCACTTCTTGAAGAGAAATCGCTTAAGGATTTTCTGTTGCAAACGAACATATGACCAGTACAGAATATATCTCCGCTACACTAATGCAAATACGTATATGCAAAAGTCAAGAAGGAAGTAAGGAACGTGCAGTCAGCAAGGTTGCGGAAAGATGAGTCAGGTAAATGTTGAAGTAACAATGGCGACTGGTACACAAACCATAATCATTTGCACAGTCTCAACCAAAAAGGTACAGGGAAGATCATTAGTGAAATGATCCAGGGAAGGCATGAAACGGTATGCCCCACCTGCCACCCTCACCCTTAGCCATTAGTATAGATACTAAATTTAGAATTAAGATATAAAATTGAATGGACAAGCTGTTTCTAGCTAATAATAAAACTAGCAGCCATTTCAGATGAGCCAGTGATACAAGGTAGACAATAAGGAACAACACTTCAATCCCAGAAGAAACACAAGTAGCAAGGAAGGACGTAAGTAAGGCAAAGGAAGAGGTCACGTAAGATAAAGCATGTTTGGTTTTTTTAAAGAAATGTGGTAAGAAAAGGAAAAAAAAAATATTCACCTATAGGATAGTCAGTTGTAGTCAGAAAGGGATTCTACTAATAGCTCTGTAAATTGCATGTGTTAATGAGTGAAAAATACGGGAATCTCATAAGAGCGAACCAGGTAAAAGAATTTTTTTTAAACACTGAAAGGGTCAGAGCAAGCCAAGTTGTGCCCCTCATGTTCCCAAACAAACGTACAGACGTCACTAAAGATGGGTAACGTAATGAGCTCCCAAAATATAGGAAATTCCCTGATCAGCTAAATTGTGCCCCTGTGGTGGTTGTCCTAGGACAGAATGGGGGAGATTTCTGCTGTATAGGAGGCACACAACAAAGGGGTCAGCCATGGGACTGATCACCCCAAGGTATTAGACACCAGTATTTATAAACAAAGTAGAAACAAGATTGTCAACAAATTTCTTAATTTTATTTTGTGATGTATTGGTTAATTTTGTATGGCTTAAATATGCTACCAATGTAACACAGGCTTATAAACAAGGGAGCAGAATTAACACACACAGACATTAGGCAAATCTTCTGCCTGACCATAAGAACTCAAACATTCTGGTGCAATAGTAATGGATCTCTTGACCGACTGTAATACACCGACACAGGCAAAACTATTCTATCCCCACTTCCTCAACTAGATTTTCAGTTCCGTAGTGTAACATGAAAATCTTCAGCCCCCCCCCCCCCCCCATAGTAAAAGTTCCTTTCCCCATTCCCGAGCTTTGCCTAATACCCAGCCAATGGGAGGAAGAGAAGTGGACAAAAGGAGATGCTTTCCTGCAAGTTAAATTTCACTGACTGCAGCATCTTCAACAAAGGAGAAGGGTGAGTTCGCTGTAAGGTATAGGACCTTAATTCAACTTCAGGAAGATTGCTTGCTGCTTAACGGGCTGGGTTAACCAAAGACACACCCCTTCTGCCAGTTTTTTCAACTTCACTCTTTTGCATTTCCTTGGATTCTCTTGTAGATCCAGTGAACAGAGTGGGTGCTACCAGAACATAAGCTATTTACAGTTGCAGTGAATGTTTTGGAGCACTCTTCATCATTTCGTAACATCCACTATTTGAACACATGAACACCTCTTTTGGTGAAGCACTCCAGATGGTGCATCTTTTCAGCTTTTTTTTTCAAAATTAATTCCAATGTCAGAATTTTTCCAGTCCCAGGTGAGATGTAATGGCCATACCAGTTGCAAACACCACCTTAGGGCTACATCAGTGATTGTAAAGTGACGAAAGCTAATTCAGGTCAAATATCCGTAACTTCAGAATGCTCACAAAGAAGGCAGGAGCTTTATTAACATGGACGATTCACACCCCCTCTCCTCTCCTTGTCTGTGACATCTGATCAGTTCACGCTGTCCATTGCGTCCATTCTGTTCGTCTCAACACACGTGTAATTACAATGACCATCCACTGGTCTAAATCACTGCCACGGACCAAGGTGTGTGTTTTACAACTCTGACCTGGGTCTTCAGCCAGTCGAAGCGGCTGGTTCTAATAAAGTTACTAGTCCAGCAACTCAGGGTTAGTATTATTTATTCACCCTAGATGGCTGCCAAATTGCCAAATTCTCCCCTAACCTCTCTCGAGTGCCTCTTCACCTCTGGGCATACACATCTTCAGGTCTCTCCCCAAGAGAGGTTTGTTGCAGTATTTTACCAATGAAACATTAATACCTGCAATAATACTGAGTTTAAAAACTTAATAATAATATGCAGACTTTAATACTGCCAGAATATATAGGCTAGTTTCAATATATACATGTGAGCAGGTAGTGGTGCAATTATTTTATCAAAAGTGCTTTATTTAGATTTTATAATAGGGGAACTTTTAATTGAGAAACTACAACATGAACCAAGTAGTGACAGGAGAGCTAATTCAAATCATGTGAGCAAACATTCCCTTCAGGGTTCACAAAAGAATGCTGTTTCATAAACATAGTTATACTTTTTAGCGAGTTAAGGCTCTATGTATCTAAAATGACTTAACATTTCACGCTTACGCCGCTGTAGAGGATTATCTTTAAACACTTAAACATATTATTGCATTAAGAAATACATTCAATATGGTTTTATATGGTTTGGAGATTAATATAAACAAAAACCAAATTACTTATACAGGAAAATGTTTTGCCAGATCAGTAAATGGTCTGGGACAGACAGACATGTCAGTGGTCGCGGAACGGGCAATAGGGGCCGACAGAAAATACATAATTCAGTATATGCAGACTACTGTTCTTTCGTCTATGCTGTACTACCACGCCAGAGTACAACACGAAGCCATAGAAATTTACAAACACCCCAATAATTTTAACAGAAAGGAAGAAGTTCTAAAACTGAACAAAACCTGGCATCCGATACTTGAGCATAAAAAAGCACAAATGCAAAGAAATCACATAAGGCATTCAGTTATCAGAATGGAGAAACCCCACCCACCTAGCACACAGCTCCCGCTCAAGTCGAGCCAATCCCCTGTGAGTGGCCCAGATATAAATACAGTATCTCCAGCCAGCGATTCCATTGTAACTGAACCTTCGCTGAGAAGACCATGACCACGTCACTGATGATGTCCATCTCAGGTGTGGACGAAACGTCTGGACCTCTAAACTCCAGCAGACCATGGCTTTTAAGCCCGGAAGAAATATCTACCTATTATTCTTAGTCCGGCCGTGAAAACTTCCAACTATTCACTACACAGGCTGTTGTATGATTATTAATACGTGTTGTGATGTCAAATGTGTCGTCACACAGGAAGTTTGGGAAACATTGTATTAGCATATCAAGAAAAACTGTAAACAGGATATGACGAACATAGTATTAACAGCTTCTAAAATAATCACAGTTAGAGCTAATGTTGCAGAAATAATAATTTAACAAAGTTCGTTATCTGATAATTTTCTCTACCTGCTTATAAAAGTCAATATGATAATATGCAAAGAGGTGTAATGAAACAGCAATATACGCTTTTCAGTATGAGATATCATGTTTTCAAGGGCTAAGACATTGCACAAACATAACCCAGCCAGAAATTTGTGGCTGAGGTATGTCTAAGAACTTTTCTTTCATGGTACTGCACTGCATCATTTTCATACTTAACAAAGTACACCTTCACAGCAAATTCACTAGGTTACATAAATGCTGGAGTGTTTGCACAACTATAACTATAACCTTACCTGTATTTTACACATAAGATTCTGTGAAAGCTACTTCTGCGTTCCAGGTTATCTTGAAACACTTCAAGCAATCTCACTGTGCAGCTTCCGAATTTCTTTAGCAAAGGCCAAAAGAAAACAACTGCCGAGCCAAATGCTTTTGAATCATCTTTTAACATGTTATATCAACTTAGAAAAACAAAATAAAAGCAGAAGACCTAAATGGCTGAAAATAGTGTAATCACCTATATGTATGCTATTTGCTCATGCTATATACACACACACGCACATGCACGCAATCACACGCACACGCAACCACACGCATGCACGCACACACACACACATATATATACTTGTACTGGATGTAAAGTAATGCTTCGGCCATATGCTAGCCAGGTGTTCCACATGATGAGCAACAATTATGTCCAATACAGTTATTGTCAATGAACCGTTTTGTCCAAAAAAAAAAAAAAATTAAAAATAAAAATAAAAATAATAATAATAATAATAATAATAATAATAATAATAATAATAATAATAATAATAATAATAATAATAATAATAATAATTTGTGTCAAATATTTGGAGTGATCCAGTTTCTCGACAAATGGATATACATGGTTTGTTTCACTAACTGTCGCACAAACATTGTGTAAAAAATGCTGAAATGTCTTTTGATTTAAATTTGGATGAATTTAGTCATAATTTGATGCTAACAGACACTGCCAAATCTCACATAAAAACTAAACTTTACATGAGACTTTAACATTAAATTGTGACTAAATTCATTTGAACTAAGGTAGAAATGCATTACAGTGTTTTTCACATGTTTGCATGACAGTCGTGAAATAATAAACTATATCCATTTGTCAAGAAGCTAGAAGGCTCCAAATATTTGACACAAATTACTTTCTGCAAAATGGTTCTTTATTGACAATAATTGTATAGGACATATTTGTTACACACATGTAAAATCTCTGGTTAATGTATGGCCAGTACTTTCACCCTGGTTATAAGTCAAAACATCATTCAGAATGAAAATGATCTTCGAAATGCATCCTGGTAAAAAAGTGAAACCATAAGTGTCTAAAGGTTGACAAACACTTCTACATATTAAGTATAGCAGGAATGCTACACTGGGTATATTATAGTAAAAAGCCATCTTCCTATTGTTATAATTAGAATGCTTACAGTATAATTATTGGCATAATTATACACAATCAGTATGAGGTAAACAACAAAACATTTTAGATACTAAACATTTAAATGAATACTAAATTGTATTGATCAATACCTGTTTCATATTTGCCATACAAGAAACACCCCATTGTGCATTTGCTGAAAAATGCTACAGTAGCATCCATACCACACGAAAGGCTAGAGCCAGTAAAGAATTAACAAGCAACCCTGCTCACAATGGCAGAAAATTGGAATTTAACCTGCAAATCTATTGCAAACTGACAAAATGTCCTTCTTTTACGAATGGTTGAAACTGGAAAACTTCAGATACCCATACAGCTATTAAATTGGAAACCTTCAGATATAGCTATTTTCAGAACCAGTTGTGCAAACTCTGAATATATCTTGGAATAACTGAACTTGGAATACTTAACTGCAGAATGAGACAATGACTTGGGTGATTCGTTTCTATTCCTTAGATAGCTATTACACTGTTGACAGACTTAAACCTAATGTGAGTCAATCATGGCCAGCTAGTGTAGTACCATCTAGTTCAAGGCTTTGTTTTTACAATCAACTATTCCTAAACTTCAATTTTATTAGACCAATTTGCTCTAGTATAAAATAGTTATGAATGCCTCCAGTTTGGATGCAAAATTATTTTCTTCAACTATGTTATACAAGTATGTGGTGGAAAATGCACATATTCATCTAGTGTGTGAGCAATTATTTTCTTTAATAAATTTCACAAATGTAAGACGAAATTATGTTTAACGGACTTCTCTCTTTGAGAAATCATCAAACATTATCACCCCAAACATGTGACACTTAGTTGCACCCAAATACTGCCAAAACTTGCCTGAGAGAATATTAATTCTTAACGTAAGACAATATAAAAAACTTTGGTCAAAATGATTACACCAAAAGTTGCTTTTTCAGAGTTTCAAAGCAGTCTGTAAGATTCATATGATACTCATATTTACTGTTTATATTCAATGAAGTTAAGCACTCACACTTTACTGCCATGTTCAACAAGCATCAGTGTTGTGCCTATCCACTATTGCCACAACAACACAACACAGTAGGCCAGTGCTGTCCAACACAGCACTCATGATTTTTTTATGGTGCTATTCCTAAGCAAATTTTTGCTCTGACAATTTTTAATATTTGTTAAAATTTCAAGACAAAACTATTTTCTTCTGAATATCTTCCCAGTGCACACCCATGAAGTATGTTTTTGAACACCTAAAGCTGTATTCATTACTTCCCTAACCAGTGCTTTCCCTTTTTCCTCTCAAAAGAAGGGTATCTGCCCTAACAGTAATTGTCATGGTGCCTGTGCCTCCTCAGGCATGAGTTAAATATGCCCCAGCACATGAGAAAGTACGACAGCAGTGCAGTAGGCTCTGGCTATGACGGCTGTGACTGCTACTCAACATTGGAATTGGATTAGCTGCGTTATTCTGTTGTAAATATTTTCTCCCACTTTTATCTAACTGCCTGTCTTACATTCTCCTTTTTCAACTTGAAGTCTCATTGTCACTTTTCATCTATCAGATCATCTTGAGGTGTGCTGTCATAAGATTTTTGGCTGTCAAAAACTTATTAAGAAATTCACCATTTATACTGAACAAATTGTGTCTAGACCACAGCAGCTATTTCCTTCTTATACTCGGAATAATAAGTTATCACCACAATTAAGTGCTGAATAGTAAAGTACGCATGCACTGTGTGAAATAATCAAAGAGTCTAACCTTAAAACCTGCTAACTTTTAATTTTAAATTCACCTCTTGAGCGATGGCCATTTAAAACATCCACGAGCCGAGAACTGCTACCCAATATCCAGCGCAGGGCATTTAAAGTGTGTCGTATATACACAGCTGTATTTTGTGTAAATATTAAGTTATTTTAATGAAACAAAAACTGGTATAAAGCTCGTTATTTGCAGTATAAATGTACGTCATCAGCAAAGTTGAGTTGTATTTACAAAACGTTGAAATGGCACAATTTTGTTTCACTGTGGTGAAAAGTCAACTTTGCTCTGTCGAACGCATCTAATATAAGTTCTCAGAAAGAAACAGTAAAGAAACACCCAATGTATGTGTGGTTTATGCGTCAGCATACCGTGAAATAAAGCACTACTGTATGCGTGGTCTCTTGAGTCATCAGAATAGAGCAACATTGCTTACGCGAGTTTCGTAACTTAGTAGAGTCCGTATCTTTCTTTGTTGAAATACATACGTATTCTTTCCTGCTTGTAGCTGAAGGGAGAAGTGGTACAAAAAGGTGTTTTTGCACCAACTGGATATAACCATATACAATTGTTTGGGGATTTGGACAGCTCTCTAAACCCACACAGGACAATGACCGACCTTGACTTCTGACTATAAATAGCGTGCAGCCTAATTGAACAATACCACGTTGGGGGTTGAAAATCCAAAACCCCTGCACCCCTCAGACTTCAAGGAAAACATTATCCTAAAAGGATACCACCAACAGCAAAGAAGTCCCACCCATCTCGAAAGTGTTTCGTGTGCCGCAAGAAGGGAATTCGCGAATGTGGAAATGTACCTACCCTTATGTGTTATCCCTGTTTTGAGGTAAATCACTGCAGAAAGAACAGATTAAGGTAAGCCAATAAAGTATATAGACTTTACTAAAATGTTTCATAAAGGGAAAATTAAAATAAGTAGAGTTGGATAAGGGATAAATAGGGGTTAAATGCACAAATGCACAGAATGTGTATACACGCCCATATCGCTCATCCGTCATTTTAAATGGACGTGATTTCAAGTCCATATCCCTCGAGAGGTTAATACTGAATATGGCGTAATACTAAATAGACAATTGTAGGTAGATTGTTATGTTTAATTAATGATATTGCACGTTACATAAGTACAGTAAAACCCCCTTTTTACACTTTTCAAGCAGATGATGCAAAAAAGCGTAAATGGCAGGAAATGGTAAAATGAAGTAAATTTTAAAACCTGAATTTATTTACTATTAGGCTGTAATGCTATATATTGAATACATAAGGTATGAAAATGAACATACGCCCTAAGACAAAAAATGAGCAGACTCTGGAAGCGTATATTTGTCTAAGTTCAACCGCTCGGCCATTCGCTCACACTGAATAGTTGAGACTCAATATGAGGTATGACAACAGAATGACACTTAAGATATTCCATGACACCATTATAAACTGGTCGCAGAAACGACATGGACTTAGACAAATATACGCTTCCAGAGTCTGCTCATCTTTTTTTTTGTCTTAGGGTGTATATTTCATGGATTTGTATGGTGGACACTGCTTCTCCATTCTCAGTCTACACCTTTGCCTATCTAGACACATCTAGATTTTCCACTCTCATTGCTTCATTCACTTCACCATCCACCATCCTTTTGGTTGCCCTCATCCTCTTCTTTCTTGTGGTATACATTCTAATATTTTCCTAGGTCATCTTTCTTCACCCAACCTTTTGGAATGTCCAAACCATTTAAGCAATTTACACTGCATTTTGCTTCACAAAGTGTTGTAAAACAAATCCATTTCGTCAACGTTAAAAATATCCTTTGGTTCCTAACCTTGAATAACAGCTGGCAGGTTTTACTTTCACCTTTGTACATGACGCTTTTATTTTACACATAGTTATATACAATGTTGAAGATTCTTGAACCAATCTATCCACCCATTTGAGGCAGTAAAATACGTAATTCCCAACTTTGCAGAAATTGAAGGATTTTCATTCTAAGTATGGTACCATCAACTGGAGTTCCTGCCACTCTCGTAGAGACAAACCACTCCACCACAAGTTTGTCTATCTCATTATATACTCTTCATTCATTATACAATTCATTATACATATAATAGAAGTACATATACAGAATGATGAAAAAAAGTGATATTGCAACAGGAGCTGGGGTTGGAGAACCCTGAAATAAATGTTCCAATAAATATATGGCCAAAAACAAATACCTGTTGAGATATGAGCCATTTTACTTGTGTTGGATATTTACACCAGACAATGGACTTCACCTAACAGATGTACTGGATAAAGAGGTCCGGTAGCATAGCCTTCTCATTTGTCAGACCTCAATCCATTGGACTTTAGGCTATGGAGACTTAAGGACGTTGGTGTATGCCAAATCCACCAACAATGTGCATATGTTACAAGAGCGTGTGACCAATGCATGTGCCCAAATCCGAGAGCAGTCAGCTATGAATGAAAGAGTTCTGGATTCTTTGGGAAGAGGAGCTGAAGCAAGTGTAAGAATGCATGGTAACCACATAAAGCTCTCCTGTAATAGTACCAATATAACATGCAGATGTTACCATAGGACAGAATGGCAGGAATTATCACATATCTTGTTTGGTGTTTATGGATGTTGACCTAGCAATTGTTCCATTAACCGTTTGTGACAGTAGTGTTCTCCAGAATGCAATTGTTGGATAAAGTCCATTGTCTGGTGTAAGTACTCAACACAAGTAAAATGACTCCTATCTCAACAGGTATTTGTTTCCAGACATGTTTATAGGAACATTTATTCTAGTTTTGACCAATCCCAACTGCTGTTGCTATATCACCTATTTTTTAAACATCTGGTATACTTGCGTTTTTTGGATATCACCACTTTATTCAGAATGACGTTCAATTCTCGATCTATTTTTCACAATTGTGTTCACAGGTGAGATGGGTAATCCAAAATCTTTCAACAAAAGAACACATGTTGCAACATGTGAATCCTGGCTTTCTTCACCTCCCTGATATCGCAACATAAGAGCATTAGTGTTGCTGCAAATCATGACTAATTACACCATGCATTGTATTATAACTATGATACAATGCATAAATTGCAGGCTTCCGCACAAATACCACGTGAACTAACACAAAATATGTAGCAACTGACATTGCATCTGAGCACTGGCAACTTAGCAGAAAATGGAGATAAGTGAAAGCAATTCAACAAAAATCAAAGCTGCCAATGTGAAAAATATATAAAAGGTGGGAAATACAGCTACTGAAAAGTGGTAAATTGCAGGAGCACTATACATAGCTGATATAGGAGGAGAGGGGACCTGTGAAAAATGAAGTAAATGGTTCGAAAACAAAGGGCACGGGACGTAAAAAAGGGGTGTTTCTGTAGCATGAGTTGTTAGGTCAGAAATACTAAACTTAGCTAAGTGTCTATACCTAAACTAAATACCTATACCTGAAGTATACTAACCACTGTAGCACACAGCCAGATCTTGGGAGAATTGGCAATGTTGCATAGATGTTGTAAAGCAAAAGCCAATTTATTTAAAAAATAGCACATAGCTTGTTTCTGGGTTGTGTTTGCTTATCAAAGCATTGAATAACTGATTATGTAATTACACTCTTGACAGATCCTCATCTGGAATTGTATAACCCTATTTAGTGCCTAACCATGCAATTATGTTTAAGTGGGATTTATTCAGAGTTTGTACAACCAACTCATTTTCTTTTCTTTCCTTAAAAGTTACCTTTCTTGAATAGATCAAAGTTGTATGCAATACCCCGGTACTAGCATTTGTGCAAATTTCATACTTACAGAATGGATTTAACTTTAAAATCATTAGTCTTAGTGTAATTCAACCATATCAAAGAATTACCAAAGACCTTTGTTTCTTGTAGAACTGAATTCATTACCAATTGTTTTCCTTTCCAACACATTAAAATCTACAGCTCACAGAGATGCACTCACATGCTCTGAATGGAAATGGGAGATAATCATACTAAGCTGTTGAATTCTCAGAAAAGTCATTTACTATGAAAGCTATTTCAAAATACCTATTATTTAACAAGTACCAAGTGTTTATCTCTATGTATGCTGTAGATAACTTTCAAGATTCCCTATTTTGTTGTTTTCATTTCCTTTCTATTTTTATGCATTTCAATTACTTCATTATACATATATCTGTAAAACAATATATGTAAAAATTGATTTGAAAGAATTTAATAAACTGCAATATACACTTGGTGTAGAGAATCAGATAGTAGAACAATGCACTTCAGGTTTGTTTTTTTCTTTCTTACTCTCTTTAGTTTTAATCTCTGTACACAATCTTTTCCTACTAACTTTATACATCAGTGAACACTAACAATGCCAATGCCAAATTCAGGCAGAAGGGATATTTTGCAAAATGGGGCATGGAAAGAAGCTTAGTTTAAACCATTTTCACTAAGAATATTATGATGCCTTATCTTCTTTGTAACACTTCACATGCAACACATTTCCTAAGAGTATTGCCAGACAAAATATTACTAAGAGCCATTTGCAGACATCAATAGCAAACTCAGAATGCTAATAATCCTATAACTCTTAACTAGAGATGTCTGTAATCATTCCAACGAACAGAACTGCTCCCAAATCTCTTTTCTGTTAACACACCTGTATTAGTGTCGTCTTTCAATTTGTTGATTCTTTTCTTGCTGTGATCCAATATACAATCTTTTCAGAATACAATATTCTTTTACACTGACCACTAAACTAACAAACCAGCAAGCAAATTCTTGCTTTTAAACTATTCCTTTCTACAATTAAGGTACATATATCACCCATACAAATGTATTTCAAGGCAATTTAACTAATCCTACAAATTGAATGTCACACAAAGAGAGCAACGGTTAATCTGACTGTCCCCTTGTTACATTCTTGGTTCAACCATATGTCCTTTCAAGAATGTGCTCAAAGTGATGATAGTACCTATTTTATAATCTGAAGTTGCCAGGTTTAAATACCAATACATTCGGCAGTTTTGATACAAGACAGCTACACATCTGTTACGAAGATATTTTTTGGTTTTAATGCACAAGTCTTTGAGATATTACATACTGTTTCATTTCCAAGATATGTATCTAAAAACTTCTGTTTCAACAGATAGCCATAATTTTATCTAATGGATAAACAAAACAAAATCTATCTACACCAGTGTAGGTATTCAAACCTGTATAGTATTCATTGTAATAAATTAGCATGTTAACTATTGTCCTGGCAGAGTGGTTTGGTTTTGGATAACTTAAAACACTGGCCAACACTGTTTCTGTATGCAAAGCATATCTAACTAAATTTCATGTTGTCTGTAGCATACTCTTTTTTCCAAATTCACAGATGAACTGAATCATTCTGCATGTGTGGACCACAACTATTAATGCTCTCTTAATTAATGGAACAGTGTGGTCACACAAACTTTTGTATTTATGTAATGAATATAACAGATGAAGTAAAACTCAGCATCTTCAGACTCCTTTCATGTATGTATTGCTAAATTACCTGGTATGATCTGGCCCCACAGGCGTGTACTTGTAATCTGTCTGAATGCGATGCATTTGCATGAACTGATGCAGTTTTGATTTTGCATTATCAACTGTCCAGTTACCATGTATGCTTGCATTAACATCGAGCTCTTCTGCCTGAAATAAACAAGATTAGTTCCAATAATTCTCCAGTATTCTTATTTAATATTCTGGTTTCTAAACAGGGTATATCTATGTATATAAAAATTAATGTTTGTACTCTATGCACTGCACTGCACTGATCACTGCAAAATTGGCCACATACGTATTTTTCATGGATAAGGTTTGTACGCTATCCATTTTACTATACAGCGTAACACACACATGGTTTTCTCTCCTTGCTTTTCTTTTACGTAATACTACATTCCTTATCCTTCCCTACTCGCCTGATTTTGTGGTGTGCTGCAAATCTTTTTCTAGGTTGGACCACTGATTCACTGACAATTTCTTCTGTCTTACCATACAAAAAAATCCTGTAATAAATATGTACCTTTTTTACTTTCTCTACTACGTAAAGTAGAAGTATAGTATTCCACACAAAAATTCAATGTAAAGATTTCACCAGAAATATGTTTTGAGTCTCCCAGAATCCAAAAAATGCATTTTTAGAAAAAGGTCTATGTGTGTGTTTGTCAGTCTGTGGATAGCATAACTCAAAAACGAAAAGTCGGTTAAAAACCAAAGTTGGTATTTAAGTTTAAGCTTTCTGAAGGATGCAATATGAAGATTTTGAAGAAAATAGTCCCACCCTGAGCTACCCTTTACATGGAAAATTTTTCAAAAATGTTGTTGTTTTCTAGTGCCTTGCATCTGGCAATGAAGCCACTAGCATTCGTGCTTTCCAATACTTTTGAACTGCAGTTTCTTCTGATCTTAATGCTTCACAGGTCTTCAAGTGGTCTTCGTTCATTTCTGCTGGATCATTACACAGGACACATATTGGTGAGGCTGAGATACCTATTCTGTAGAGATGACTTGCTAAGCAGTCGTGATTTGTCAGTAGTCGGAAGGCTGCAACCGCTGTTTTCCTTGGTCTCTGGGGAATTATATCTGTGTTGGAAAGTAGTGTAATCCATTTTTTATCTTTGGCATTTGTTTCTATTTCTTGTAGGTATGAATGAGAAATTTTTTTGATGATCAAGCGTTTTATTGAGGAATATGAGAAATTGAATTTAGACTTTTGTTTTATTGTTGTGCCTTTCTTTGCAAGTGAGTCTGCAGTTTCATTCCCCATGACTCCACAGTGTGCTGGAATCCATTGGAGATGAACAGTCTTACTAACTTTTTGGAGTTGTGTTAACATTTTGTAGCATTCTCTAATTTTTGTTGACTTCTTTGTAGTATTTGAACATATTCCCTGAATTGCAGCTTTAGAATCCGAAAGAATTACTGCCTTGTTAAATTTATTCAAGGGAAGATTTAATAATTGTCGGAGAGCAATGTGTATAGTCTCTATTTCTCCATCATAATTTGTTGTGTCTCTGCCAACAGAATGATAAAAGGAAAAATGTGAACATGTAACTCCAGCTCCAGTAAGCTTTTCCTTGGAGGATCCATCAGTATATATGTGCAGCCATTCTTCTGTGGGATATCTAGTATTGATTGTTTCCAGTGCTAGAAGTTTTTGTATTTCTTTTGGTGTGTCTGATTTACTTATTTCCTCTCTTAATTCCAAATTGAAGGTAGGTTGCAATAATTCCAATGGATTTTCTCTTATAAGTAGATTTTCTCTAGTGTTAGGAATGTTCAATTTGGATTTAATCTGTGTTACCTTTTCTAGGAAACTACTATGAGTTTTAAGGATTGAAGGGGGGAGGTTCTCTTCTGTCCATTTAGAGTTTGGCAGTCGTAACATTTTCTCGTGTTGGAGCAATGCTTGTTCTTCTATTTTTGTTGTTATTGATGGGGTCCGTGTTAAGGCAAGCATGGCATCAATAGGTGTGGATTTAACTGATCCAGTGATTAGGCGAAGAGCCTGATTTTGTATTTGTTCAAGTTTATTGATGTTAGTATTTGCTGCTGTTATTAAAGCTTCAGAACAGTACAAGAGGTTTGGTTTAACATACATTTTGTATGTTGTGTTAAGGACTCTCCTTGAGCAGCCCCATTTAGCACCAGCTAACCTTTTCAGGATTTGCAGTTTCTTTTCAACCTTTTCTGAGATGTTTGTTATATGTTTTTTCCAACTTAGCTTTCTGTCGACAGTGATGCCTAAGTATTTGACATCATCAACTGCTTTGAGTGGTTTACCATTATAATTTATGTTAATATTAACTGGTTTGTATTTTAGTGTAAATAATTCATAATTTGTTTTTTCCACATTGATAGTCATGAGGTTTTTGGAGCTCCATTCCTGTACTTTGTTTAGGGCTGTTTCTATTCTGTCTTTAATTAATTCTAATTCAGGTTTTTTTGGAGAGCCTGACGTCCAAATGACTACATCGTCAGCAAATAAAGCAATTTTGGTTTCTAAAGTTTTTATTATTGATGGAAGGTCATTTATATATATATGTTAAAGAGTGTTGTGCTCAGAACAGCACCTTGTGGAAGTCCTCGGTGTGTTAGTTTATATTTGGAAATGTATGTATTATATTTTGTGGCACAAAATCTTTGTGAAATAAACTGAGTTATCCATTTAAGCATGTTACTTTTCACACCTATTAATTGCAACTTCTCAATTAATTTGTTTCTCCAGACTGAGTCATATGGTGATTTAAAATCAATGAATACTGCTAAGGTATCCTCCTTTCTATTGAAAGCTTCCTTGATGTCTTGGCTTAGTAGGAGTACATTTTCACTTGTACTATGATTCTGTCTGAAGCCGGTCTGTGAACTATTAATTAAGTTGTAATATTCTAGGAACCAGTTAAGTCTAGATGCCACCATTCTTTCCATCGCTTTTGCAAAAACACTGGTCAAAGATATTGGTCTGAAACTATTAATATTGTTTGAGGGTTTGTTTTTCTTTAAAATTGGGATGATAATGGCTTTTTTCCAGTCGGAAGGTACAGTCATTCTCCAACACGTGTTACACAGTTTAAGTAGGATTTATTTTCCTTTCCTGCCAAGGTGTTTAATAAACTCTGGGTGGATCTTATCAGGTCCTGAAGATTTTTTGTTCTGTAATTGTTCTATTGCTAAATCCAGTTCTGTTTCGTTAAAATCCTGAATAAAAATATAATTTCGTATATCTTTTTTCAAAAATGTTGATTTCCATGAAATTGACTCTAACGATTTTAATTCAAATGCCATATGTTTGAGATACTTTTATGATGAACAAAATGTATATCTTGAATTTTCTGACTATAGCCTTTTGCATAACTGGTAAACAGTCAGAGATGGACCAAATCTTACTATACAAAAAATGTAGGTCTTGCTAAAATACACAATTTATGTCTTTTTGTAGAGTGAACCATTTCGGAGATATGCCTTGTTATTTGTGACAGTTTTGAAGAACTTGTACTTCTGTCAAATATAACATTATTAATTTTTTTATATGTTAACCGTGGAAACAACGGATTCTCAAAGCTTTAAAAGATTTGACTATCGCTCAAAGCCTACTGTATTCTCATATTCCCCTTGCTCCTAAACGGAAATAAGCAATAAGATAATTTCTGCAAATGTTTATCTCAACTACCATGAAGAAGATATAGGAATAACAGTCTGTAAGAATGGCTAGTACAAAAGTAGAGAAAGTCAGGTGAGTGCTACACATCAGATTTTTTAATAAAATGAAAAAACGTGTTTTATTCATTGATTCATAATGCTCAATATTCAGATATATCAAAATATGGAACATCATTTTGCACTATCCATTTCATTTTTACTCACATAAGCTTTAATAATTTTCAAATTCATGCTGTTATTAAATGGTTAGGATATATTCAAAGGCAATGAAATATGTTTTATTCCCTCAAGCTTTTGGAAGTATGATGTTTACAGTTTTATTTGTATGTTTATTTGACAAAATCAGGCACGTCAAAAAATTCACCATCCATCTCATTTTTACAGTTTTTAGCAACATTTTCAGGAATCAAACTATTCTAAAATGTATAATAAACTGGTGGGACATATTATAAAAGGTCATTAATATCCTTAAGTTTGTTCGGATTTACTGATCTGGGTTTGACATATTTTGGTTCCAGGGTGTGCTTATCCTTTCTCTTTTGCTGGCTTCTCATTGGCTATTGGTTAGACCATGGTTGCACTCAACATGGATTTTCATCTGAGTTAAAATATTAGTAGCTACAATTTAATATAAGGAATAGGCTTTGGTCCAAGCCATATAGTGGGAAGATAGTTCACATGAAAATCTGACAGTGTCAATATTGCAAATTGTGTACTGAGGAGGGTTAGGCCCTGTTGCACTGTCCCCCTCAACTACCGAATCAGCTGTGCTGTATTTTGTCTGCATGGGTCTTCAGAATTCGTGGCCAACTGCCACTATCATAGAACAATGCAGATGAAACCATACAACATTTGTTAAACTACTTACAGGCTTTACTTACCAATGTTATTAAAGGAGATGCTGAAACTGGCCACCGGCATTGTCCATACATTTTTGGCATCTCTTTAAGAAATTATCCATTACTCGCCGTAGTTCACATTGAAAAATGCTGGCAATTTCCTGGCAGATACTTTATTTTAATTCTTCAGGGTGTGTGAGTTTGTCTTGTGCACTTCATGCTTTAAGTTACCCCAAAGATAGAAGTCACAGGGGGTTAGGTCAGGGGACCAAGGGGGCCACAAATCTCTACTAATAATTCTGTTCTGAATCATACCTTCAATTGTTCTCATCGAAATATTGGTTGTATGAGCTGTTGCAGTCTTGTTGAAAAAAGCCAAAATCAACTCCCAGTCGGTTAATTCTCAAAAAAAAGGGGGGGAGGAGGCAAAGTTGTATTCACTTATGTATGGACGTCAACTGTTGACTCAAAAAAAATTGGGCCTGTAACTCTTTCTCCACTAATGGTGAACCACACATCAGCTTTACTTGTTAGCATACAGAGAGATCATTAACCACCTCTGTATGAATTTATCATATGTAGTTCCAGATACGTTTAATGATTAAATCATACTAATAAATGGCAAGTTCTTTATACCAGTTAATTGATTTCATATTGAGAATAAACATATTAAATTAAAAATCCTTGCCTATATTTTATTTTGCCATGTTAATCTACAGGAAGTTCTCAAATACCAAAGCCTATTAAGAACAATGACATATGGCTTTCCAAGCAAGGGATGCCAAAAAATAGAGAAGAAAGGGCAAGGCAAATTTTAAATCATTATACAAGGACATCGCATCCTAGACACAAAGGACATTCGACTAGATCCTCACACTGCATCCTCAAGGACCCCACATCAAAATACCTAGAGCAGTACAACCCTGAAAGTTCCACATGAGAGAAAAGCAATTGCAAGTGTTGAAGCCAAGAAACAGTAGGATCAAAAACTTCATTTTATTATATTTCATTTATGATACTTAGGAACAACAAAATTATAAAAGAAAAAGTGAAAATGAGTACGAAAAATGTAGGTGGAGAAGACCAAAACCAAATCTTGTACCAATTAATGCTTCTATGTTGAAGGAGATAACCTTTGCAAATACAAAGATGTATAGTGAAAGCTTATATGACAATGAGAAAAGTTTTGCTACATTCTCTAAATTATAAAAAGCAGTGACACTGTAGAACCAGACTATGATGACAGCCAAACCCCAAGGCCAAATTCATAATTTGCAAATTATCCATGCACAAACTCAAAACAGTAGAAGTAATCAAGAAAAGAATATTTGTAAGAAAAGCATAGAAGAGTAAAAATGCTTTGAACATCTTATTTTAAAAGAAACTTATGAAATATGCAAACTTATATCTTTTATTAGGAGACATTACAAAATTACAAATTCCTATAAATTTTTTTGAATGTTGCATTCCAGAGCATAGGGTACCTTCAGGCATTATCCAGTCATGTGTTTTTGTATTATGGCCAGTTAAAATTCAAAGAATTCAACATTCTTCCAGATCACGAAAGTTGCACAATTAAGGAATACTTCCCATTCAATAAACAGTTCACTTTGGACAAATTTTATTAGTTTTTCATACATACCTCTTCCACTCGTTTCTGATCTGCTAGGCGATCCAAATATGTCTGCTGTTTATCTCCTTCCCTGTTATATGGTCTGTAGGCTTCACCAATATCACTTGGTCCCATCCCTGGCTGGAAAACTGGACGATTTAAGCCCAAGGAAATTTGTGGCCCTGTATCTGCAGGGCCATCACCACCTGCAGCATTGTTAGCAGCAGCTATGGACTGAAATAATAAATAGATTAGTAGTAGGTAGTAGTAGTAGCAGCAGCAATAGCAGCAGCAGCAGCAGCAGCAACAACAACAACAACAACAACAACAACAACAATAATAATAACAATAATAATAATAATAATAATAATAATAATAATAATAATAATAATAATAATAATAATAATAATAATAATAATAATAATAATAATAATAATAATAATAATAATAATAATAATAATAATAATAATAATAAGTGTTAGTTGCCATTAGCCGCAGAGATACTAGGCAGAAGGTTCCTTCATGGCTACCCCAAGTACCGTATATTTCGGCATGTAAGATGATAGTTGAATTATAAAAATTTACTCCCAAAATCTGGGGCCATCTTACAGGACAGATACAAAAATGTAGAACTGAAATTTATATAAATTAAAATCACTCAATGCATTTAAAATCCTGCAAAATTCTCACATTTATCGCCTAAGGCTAACCACCTTCAAGTACATCCTCAATTTCATTGTTAAAAAGTCTGTCATGTGGATCCCATTCTGTACCTGGGAGTCGATTTCCACTTCATCATCAGTATCCCATACAAATCAAGTGCCATCCATAGCATTAGAAATTCTACACTTTTTGAAGAATCTGATCACTGTTTCCATTTTTACTTTTTCCCCACGATTTGATCACAAAACCATAAAGCACATTAAGAAACACAGCTCACATATGCAACCTTTTGTCACTCATCATCCAGTTATTCCCTTGTTCACACATGTGATCCTTGAATGATTTATTTGAAGAGACATCTAAAGATTGCAGCGTTGAAGTTAAATTACTCAGTATAACGGAAATCTTAATATTGTTTTGTGCTAAGCGATTTTTAGTATTCTCAGTTATGTGAATGAAACATATCCCACACCAACAAACTATGTTAATTTTGTAGAGCACCTGTTAACCTTTGCCACACATTTTCTACTCACAATTTTACATCACTCTTCTATAAACCCCTTTTCATAAATATGTATGAAAATTTCTGGCAGGAATTTTATTTTAGTATTTTTCCTTTTGACAATGACCATGGGTTTTAACTTTGTTTTATATGCCACGCATATAATACTGCTGTAAACCTGGTTTCTTTATGACCTCTACTTCTAACTTGAACAGTTTTTATACCTTTTGTTTCCACAGTTCTGTTGTGTATGTCAAAGTCCATCTGCGTTTCATCAATATTTTCAAAATGAGATAATGCAAAGTTGTATTTTTGTCTCATAGCAATAATAAGCTTGTGAAAGCTTGTGACTTTACAGCCAAGATCTTGTGGTAATTTCGGTGCAATTTTTATTGTATTGTCAGATTTTTGCTGTTCAAGAACCAACTGCATCAAGCTACTATTGCTTAAAATTCTTTGCCTTGTTCTGGATTGGCCCATGCTCTCTTCAATGTATAAGCCCCAATTATACTTCTTATAACAATATAATTCTGCCTCTGTTCTTGTACCTATTCTGCAATGTTATTTTCTAAATCTGATCAGCAAGCCATTCCTCTCCTCATAGAACATTTTTTCTTTGGCATGTTTTTAATAGCATCTTTATTCTTTCTCCAACCTTTTACCATCTTGTCATAGCGAAAGCCCTGACCATACCACAGTTCAATTCTTTAGCCTGTTTAATGAGTAGGGCCCAGAAGTTCATGCATTTTCATATTTTTTTCCCTTGTTATAATTACAATACTGGCAAGTTATGTGCACGAATCATCAGTTTATAGGCTTATTAAGCTCTATTTATTGTTGCATATAAATGCATATTTTCGTTTTCTAATAAAAACATAACATTTCTATCATTTCGGTGTTTTTGTGGCATAAAACCATTCTTTCATTCCATGCAAGATTAGAAATTTTGCAACTCCGAACTGAGCCGCTTGTAAATATGTGGGAAGTCCTGAGCTGTTTGTTATTTTGAGATAGTGTGCAGCTGCATTACTTATATAACTTGCGTCCACATCTCTTCACAATCAGCCCAGTATAATTTGATCCATGTGCAGTCGTATTGAATACCTCTGATTCCTGTGTGTGTATTATATTAGTTTAGAAAAAAGTATTTGTCAATGAATTAATAAGAATAGCCTATGACAAAAGTAAAAGCTCTAGTCATCCAGACTTAATAATCTACAAAATGAATTTGTGAGTGATTTGATTTGTACAGACAGTACAATATTGTTTTCTAGAGCATGTGAAAAAAACGTGGAAGTGGAAAACGCTTTCAAGTTACCCAACACACAAACTCAGCAAAACAATTATTGGCAAAAAATGTCAGAAATACGAGCCTAAGCAAATGGGGAATGTTTAGGGAACAAAGCAGATCAATCTCCACCCAATTTATGTGAAGCACTTTTAGCATCTGATATACTAGCTTGGAAACTTACTAATCATAATTTAAGAAACTTTCTTCATAAATATGCCACACATCATGTGCCTGACGAAAGCACATTACAAAAAACTTATGTCAACTGTTTGTATGACAATGTTGTATCAAGAATGTGCCATAAATTGGAAAATGAATTTATTTGGGTTTCCATAGATAAAACAACAGATTCTGAAGGCAGATTTATTGCAAATGTAATAGTTGGTGCCCTTAACAAGCAGGAACAAACAGTGTCATACCTTCTTAATGTAATTAATAAATTTGGAGGTCACAAACATCTGTAACCAATTCTTTAAAATTACTGTGGCCAAATGGAATTAAATATGATAAGATGCCTTCATTCGTGACCGACATGATTAAATCAGGGTGTATATTGAATGTTATTTTCCCTAATTTAATACATCTAACGTGCCTTGCACATGCACTCCAATGCATTTGTATATGCATACATGGAGAATTTACATTAGTGGAGTGGCTGGAGTAAAAGATTTTTTTTGAAAGCCCCAGCAAGAGTTTGGTTATTTAAGTCCTTAGCACCATCAGTTACACTTCCTCCTGAACCGATATTAACAAGATGGGAAATGTGAGTTGATGCTGCCCTCTCCTATGTAGAATTTCTACAGTTAGTAAAAGAGCTTGTCAAATCCTTAGATTCTAGTGATGCTACATCCATTCTTATGTCCCAAAATTTGTCTGATAGTAAATTGGAAGCTAGTCTTGCTTTTCTGTCTGCACACTTTTCCGGGCAAACCAAAGCTAGAACCTCCTTAGAAACAGTAGACCTAGTCTTAAATGAAGCACTTAAAAGTATTTCAAGAAACATCCAACTTAAATTGTTTCCAACAGTGATAGGAAAATATTAGACAGCAGAATGAAGAGTGTGACATCAAAAAGTCCTAGATATGAACAGATATGTAAAATTGGAGTCATCGTAAATTGAAACATTACAATTAACTGACATGAATTGCCTTTTACTACAAACCAGATAGCAACATTGTAGTATGCGTCAGTATCATCCTGTGAGGTAGAGAGGAATTTCTGGAGATATAAATCCATCTTCAGAGATAACATGCATTTGAAAACCTCTGCCACGTGGCTCTTGGGAATTACAATTTCTCGCTCCTTTTACACAATGAATCGTAAGCTTCCACTTCAACAATAAATGTGAGTTCAATTTTATTCCCCTTCGTTTATAGTAAAGAACATTACAAGTAAGTATATTCTAAGTGCACATTTATTAACATATTTTCAAGTTTTGAAGAACATATTTGCATGCATACTTCATAGCCTTTTAGGGCATGAACTTCCGTGCCCTACTGATGACTTAACTTGAAGCTTGCTTTATATTTCCTTCTTTTCGTTGTTTCCATCACTAGGCCCACACTTTACATATTTTACGCTGTTTATCGAGTTTGTTATTTGGCACTTGCTTCCATAGGCAAAAACGTAACAATGCTGAAGGAACCTCTAATTATTTGTGGTGTTTTTGTGATTGTTCAACAATCATAAGGCAGTGCTGCCAGGTGCAAGTAAATAAAATGTGTTCATTCAAAAAAATAATGAATTGGACATAATTCTGAACGTGCTATACAGTGCTGGCAATGATCATTGATCTATAGAAACTAATTTCACAGGCAGTTAATAGCTTGTAACGTGTTATACTATTATTTTCATAAAAAGAGTGGAATTTATTTTGGTAGAAATTACTCATGCACAATAAGCAATTTTGAAATGTTACATTTAATTATGTGATATATAGTAGATTTCCTTCAGGACCAAGCAAAAGCCTTCCCCTTTGTATTCAGAGGTTTCAAATACTCTATAGATAATTCTGTGACAGCTGCTTGAAAAAAATTCTAAGAAATAAATTACTTACAGATGATATTCTCTCAGATGATATTGGCCATCTCATATATACACTGAAAGCTTTAACTTACTCTAATACATTCAACTTATTGCTCATTTCAAATGTGAATTACAGCTTACCTCCAATGGTACATCTTTGGCCTGAACAAGTTCTCGACGAACCAAATACTGCACGAAGTCCTTTGCAGCATTGCTCTGTGCATCCTTTTTATTTGTAGAATTCCCTGCTCCAACATAATCAAAGCCTTCAACACGGACTTCACAAAGGAACCTCTGGCGATGCTTTGGACCTATACATAAAAGAGCCCATTGTGGATCATTGAGCCATGCAGGAACAAAGCTGGGTCTGATAATGTAACTTTAAAAGACAAATTATTAATGTCACACATAGCGCTTTCACAGATGGTAAGAAAAATTAAGAGCTGTAAATATAGTAAATATACTACCTTAAGGGAGGTCCTATTGCCATAGGTGTGACATTCACATAATATAGAGGACACAGCTTATTGGGATACCCCAAAAAACTGACATTTCCCCCCATTATGGCATGGTCTGGTTATATTTGGTGATATTCCAACAGGTTGTATTAGTACCGCCAACTGTTTGTAAAATATAACCATGGTAGAGCTACAACCACAGTTGTGTTATTGCATCCGTTACATTGCCAAAGAAGCCTTTGTTTTTAAACCTGTTGCAGAGAAGGCAACCGATAGATTTTAAAACAAGATTTTGTTCAGACGTCATATTAATTAAATAATTAATCTGTGAATGCCATTGTACTACTCGTGCTACTCTTGAATTGCTTTAGAGCAGTATATGCAGTTATAGAATTGGAACTGAAAAACCCAAAAACCCAATAGCTGGAATTTGAGCCTAAGACCCTCTGCTTACCAGACAGGTGCTCTAACCATTAAGCTACTGTGACAAACCACCAGAATGACACTGATATATTACAACATTTAACGTTTGGAAGTGATTTTATCCAAAAGTGTTACTGATTTGCGGAAAATGAGTAGGTTCATCGTGTGTTGTATGATAACTTTAAAGCATTATTGTTTGAGAGCATGTTACTTTAACCCTGTGATATTTGAGGTTATTTTGTATGTTGGCAGTACTGCTTTTTGGCATAATTTTGTCTGCCGTTTAGTGTAATGTAGGCCATACTGAATTTTTGGGCACTGCCAGTAAGCTGCTTCCTCTATAGAAAGGGAATGCAGATGTCGCAAAAAAAACAAAATTAGCAGGATACTTATTTTAAATTACCATAGTATTCAACCCAAATTTCACATTTTTATAATAGTTTTAGAGATATTCAGTAATAAACTAGTATCACAAGTGTAACAGTTTTGGATACAACAGAGAGTATTCTAAGCAATCCAATATGTGATTTTTATTGTTATTCACACAGTTGATTTTATATAAATACTTGCACTATAGCTGAGTCATTTCATAAAATGACATTTTTCTGTCATGGATATGATAGAAAAAAAATTTAATAATTTTGCTGTTTAACGATGTTGTCAATTGTCAGGATCACATCAGCCGGAAATGTGCCGGAATTTTGTCCCGCAGTTCTTTTACAGGCCAGGAAATCTATTGACATGGAGCTGTCATTTTTAAGTACACTTAAAAACCATCGGTCTGGGCCAGATTTGAACCTGCGACCTTGGGATCGGTAGGCCAGCGTCTAACCAACTTAGCCACCCAGACCGACATGGGTATGATAGAGGTCACAGGTGTGACAGTGCAATACCTTTCCCTCTAAATGATCATATGTTTGAAATTAAAACACAGCACAAATAACTATTTTCTGAAGCTGAAACATGCACAATATTGTATTAAAACAATATAAACATACAAACTCTTGAAAAAAAATCTGACCACTATTAGTTTGTTTCACTTAGAAAATGCTCTTATTATTATTTAGAGCCTCTTCCATATACATTTATGTGACAGCAAATACCTGCAGGACCCAATTTTCAAAATATTCTACGAGTAGAAGGTAGAACAGCAGTTACTAAGTCTTGATCATTGTATGAGCGGTAGAATCAGAACTGAAAATGCCACAACCAGGATTTGAACCACAGACCTTCCACTTCACATGCGGCTGTGAACTGTGAGCACCAGCAGAAAGTTTGTTGGCATAAATAAATAATTACTTTATCTTTGTGTCTGAAGATTTTGCCGCTCGAATTACCGACAACATTTAAACATCACTTTTGCATTGTCCTCCAATGACTTCTGGTAAATGGTTGCATACACATAATTGGTTGAATGTTTGTTTTCACTTGTACAAATGAGGCCATCATACAGTCAAAATCCTGGCTTGGAACTATTATACTTGATACTATCCTCTGTTCTCAGAATTAGAATAGGTAGCTTTTCTTTCCAGAGCCAGAATAAATATTTGAGAATTCACATTTGAATACTTACTGTTCTAAACCAGACACTACTGTGCACTTAATTATGCCATCTCTGCTTAAGGGCTGGTATTATAAAGAAGGTTTAAGCTCCTGGTTAGGTTTAAACTATAGTTTAAGGTTTTCTTTCGTTTTATAAATGCTAATATTCAGCTTAACCTGAGTTTAACCTTACTGGAACTCATCTACCTTTTAATAACAGTAGAATGCTGTGAGTGATATGACAGTCCCAGCTATACATGAACATACTGCAGGGGGTGGGGAGGTATTTGAGGAATTGCTCTTATGATTAAGTCGAAACACCTCAAGGACCCTAAACTTCCTTAAATAGACCTAATCACTTTCAGATGTAGAATCATGGTTTTTGAAACAGACAGTCCTAACTTCCTTTCATAGAAGTTTGAAAACAGTGTTGTTGTAATTAATTTAATTTAAAAGGTGAGTTAATAACACTGAACAACACTTAAAACATATTTTTCCGAGACACGTTTCGAAGGCTAACTTTCCTCCACTGTCAACCGTACAATAACTGGGTTTCCATGGTGTTTCATGGTGCGGATGGTGATGCTTCTTCTGATGTTTCTTCTGGTGACGGTTCAATAAACTACATTTTCAGTAAGTTCATTGAACCATCACCAGTGTGCCATTTAAGTAGGAAGTATAAACATATTAAAAAATGCAAAAAGTAAAAATACAATTTTTCTGGGCAATTTTTCCCAAATTTCATAAGTCTTAAGTGACAGTCATCTTTTAAGAACTGGGCGCTGTGTGATAGTTTTGAACTTTCGTTCTCAAGGCCACCTCTAGTGTGGTGGTAGCTTGTCTGCCTAGCATCCAAAAGGTCATGAGTTCAAATCTCACTCAGGGTGAGTTATCCAGATAGGGTTTTCCCTTAGTCCAAGCAGACAAATATCAAGTAACTTTGAGCTCAATGGACCTCGGGTTCATTTGAGCATCATTTCACCAATTTCATTCATTGTCCAATGACATTACCTAAGAGGTATTTGCATGATCAGGAATAATTTGCAACCCATTGTGGCAGTTTAAGAGGTAGAACTGGAACTTAAAAATTCAATGCCACAACTGGGATTTGAACCACAGACCTTCCGCTTGCCAGGCGGACGCTCTAACCACTGAGCTATTGTGACAAACTGCCAGAATGGCATTAAATTCTCCAGCCAGTTCGTATTTCTCCTGGTAAACCACAGAGGCAGTCTCACATCAGAAACAATTACCCCAATGGTGACTTACTATTGTAAGTACTCTATATCCCAGGATTAAATAACCTTCACATGGTAATTATTATTTATTTATGCCAACAAACTTACTGTTGGTGTTTTTAAACACACAAGCCGTGTGTGGGCAAAGTTTAAAAGGTAGAACTGGAACTTAAAAATTCAATGCCACAACTGGGATTTGAACCACAGACCTTCCACTTGCCGGGCGGACGCTCTAACCACTGAGCTATTGTGACAAACTGCCAGAATGGCATTAACAAACAAAAATAAAAAACCCTTGCCAGATACATGCAAATAGCAACAGAGTAAAAATCTGCTCAGGAGCCCTAATGGTGCTACATTGAAACATACAATGCAGAGAAATTTATATCTTCCAAAATGTTGCCATTCAAGCTGAGCGACATAGTAACACCACAAGGTGATGTTGAAAATAAAGTAAAGATATCTATTGCAGAAACAAAATTTAATTGCAACTGATAGTTGACCACTACTATTCACTTTCCTGTTGTGCAAATAAATTTTGTGGGAACAAATATTTATTTTACCGGCCTAGAATGTTAAACATACAACACTGCAAGGCATGGTAAGCCTCAGATTGGATGTTATATTGAGCCACCTGCCATAAATTGTATGTCAGCCATAATTACTTTCACTACCACATATTCACAAGTAAGTAGAGAGTAGTAATATTCCATCGAAAATAGATTCCATCAGAAATACACGTTTTGAGGACTCTTTAACCCCATAAAACAAAGAGCACTTTTAGAAAATATAGTTTCAAAAAAGTAAAAATCCATGCTTTAATGGCAAACCAAATTAAAAAATAGAAAATAATTTTTAAATATGTAGAGTTAGTTCTATTGTAATATAAAATCCACTAGTTCATTATAATTAACAAATTTGTGATACATTTAAAATAAAAGTTGTATTAACAAAATAGTAAATTTTATTGTAAAAAAAGCATGGGGGGGCTTTTAATGATTATCTTTATCATATTTTTACTTTTTATAAATAGCTACCAATGAAATAATATAACATTTGATGTCAGGCACCCCACACTATTTTACAATAAAATTTATTATTTTGTTAATACAGTGGAATCCTGATAACTAGACCTTATATGGACTGAGAGACTGTCGACTTAGCAAAATGTTGAGTTTTATGGAATAAGGTCTGTTATTCACAACTCCTAACTAATACTGCAAATTACATAAATACACATTTTAGCACAATACAAGAAACAAAGGTATAAAATTCTAAAATAAATTATGTATTAAAATGTTTCCCATTGTTCGGTCTCTTTAACACTTCCACTTTTATTCCCATTGCCATGTTAACTTATCTTTTCTTCTCGTTCGATATTTTCACTGGCACAAACACAACAGTAACAGTAAGCCTGAAATCTTGGAAGCTGCACTATAACCAGAAATATGTAACTCAAATTTTAGCTTACCATATACACAGGTATTTTTTATGCATGGCGAATGATCTTGCTTGAATATGCACAAGTCACATCATGCAAATTGATGTAATATCTCCGTTTATTTACTTGAAATGCGAGCAGGCTGTACTTAAACATGCACAGTCTACTGTCGGAAAGATAACCTGACACTTCTATGGTCTTACAAATACAAGAATGCACTCGATCATAAACCAGAGCGCAGTTGTCACGTCTAAAAAATACCTTTGTACTGGGTAAAATATAAAAGCTTCAAACCTTCCAAACAAGTGTTTGTGCTGTATATCCACATTAACAAGCTTTTGCTTTCATGGCAATGGTCTGCAGCTGCATATATTTGGACTAGCCCATTTGTTACTGTGAGGGAGGTTGCGGCAGGCTGTACACACATACTAATTAAAATTTACCTATACTATAAATACCGCACAATAGATAATAGAAATGATTATAGTCAAGTTTAACGATAAAAAGTAAACATTAAAATAAAAAAGAAGGTTAAGTTATCAGGATTCTGCTTTATTTTAAACACATTACAGATTTTTTAATTATAATGAACCAGTGGACTTTATACTGCTATAGAACAAATTTTTCTATTCAAAAATTTTAATTTGAAATGTTTTTCATCATTTTCTTTCTTTTTTTTTTAATTTTTCAAATCACTTTTTTTTTGGGACAGTATTAGATTAAAATTACTGTTTCAACTGCACTATCAGCTGTTCTGGATTTCCTGGCCCTGGGTAAACTTTGATCCACAATCCTTCCCCCAAAACCTCATGTCCCACTTGGGTCCTCTCTCTGGGCATCTACATCATTCAATATATAGATATTTAATTAAAACAATTTTCAAGGTGCATGTAGAAAAGTGTCTTAGCAACATCTAAGATGTCTTAATTGTAATTTTATTTAAATTTAGCGTAGTCATTTTTTATCCTGATGAGCCTGGTCACATTAGGACAAATGTGTGCAAATTTTCAGGTCAATCAGATGATTCTAAGATGGTGAAAGTTACGTCAAAAGATTCTGTTAAATAGATAAATTTAGCTAATTGTTTTAATTCTGACGATTCTGGTCACGTCATTAGGGCAAAGTCATAATACTGTATTGTCATTGGCCCTTGAAACGTGTGCAAATTTTCAAATCAGTCAGACAACTAAGTTTGTGAAAATTATGTCAAAAGATCATGTCACGTCACGACACGTCACGTCACATCACATCCATAAATACAGATGGATTGTTGAGGTATATGACTAAGATGGTATGTTTATGTTTACAGTGCTTTTCAAATGGGAGGAGTTCTGATCTGCAGCCAATGAGATGCGTTTACATGCACAGCAGTGCAAGCTCATTACCCCCCACTCTTCATATTTCTTAGTGCGTGTCAAGCCCCACTTAAGGGGAAAGCAATATGACAACACAGGACTCCCAATTGGCTACCGGGCTGGAGACACTCAAGGACAAACTCCTGCCTATTTGAAAAGCACAGTAAGTTTGTGTGCTTCAAGAAATTAGGCTCTTGTGGCATTTGTACTACGTGTTTTGTATAAACTGACTTTTCATTTAGTTTGTTTTAATGTTCAGTTCTTGTGTTATTGTAGGCATTCAAGGGGATAGACAGGTTTTTGTGTTTAATTAGAATTACTTTTTGTGTTTCCATAAGGATTTGGTTATAAAGCCTCTATAAGGCTGTTGCTTTGAATTAATGTTTAGTGCTGGCTGAGACAAGCCGGAAGTGACAAACATATTAGCCCAAACTCAGGAGGTTATGTTTATAATAGCTCTAAGTAAAACAGAATACTTATTAGACAATCATAATGACACAGATTAAGGCAGATGATTTAGAGGATGCACTTAATATGTTGGAGAATGTGACAGAAGAAGAGTTTGAAGGAGTCTCCGATTGGTCATTACTAGTAGGTCATCAGCAAAGGCTAAGACTTCGGCCCTTTCAGTAAATTCCAGGTTAAGTAGGGAACTATATAAGATATACCAGTATCCTGGTCCACAGCTCGATCCTTGGGAGATGCCTTTTGTCACTTCTCTCTCTGATTTATTTGAGTTAAAGCATAAACAAGCTTTCCTATCATGAAAGTAGTTTCAAAGATTATGCAATATAAAAATTGCAAAGGCATATAGGACCATAGAAGTAGCTCTCCGATAGTTTGTATAGATTTCTGGGGCAGTTGAGCTTTTTTAAGTTATTAAGGATGCTGGGCCACCATGCTGCGTCAAATGCTCCTCTGACATCCAGACTAGTTAATATGATGTACTTTAGTTTTGCAGGTTCCAACCAATAGATCTGACTATTACTGGAGAAATAAGTATAAATCACTACATGGCGGCAGAGATTACGATGCACCCCTGAAAACAAACAAAAGAATCTGTGCTGGACCAAGGAAGTGCAGTCATCTACAACAAAGTACCAAAATCAACCATCATAGCTGAAATTAGGGGAAAATGTTTACAACAATGGCAAGACCGATGGTATAAAACTACAAAAGGTGTTTTAACAAAATCCTTTATTCCCTCAGTTAAAGAAAGACAATGCATAAAATTACCTACATCATCTGAACTTACAGCAATGGTTACAGGACATGGTAAGACATATTATTACTTATATAGATTTCACATATAAGATCCCACCTGTACATGGAACAGAGGCCCTCAAACAGTAAACCACTTAATCTACAAATGTCCAGACAAACAAGAGAGATTGATGCTCATAAATGAAATAAGAAAGATCAGAGGAACCTGGCCAGCTACAAACAGTGAATTGTTAAAAAACCGAGCATTTAACAAGTTTGTTCTCTCACTTAAATTAAATGGATAGCCACAAAACAAAAAGATGTAAAACCTACCACACAAAGGAATGGACCTAAGTTATAATTCTAAACTTTTATGTAAGATTTTTATATACATTGAAAACTGCAAATTATGCCAAAATACTATGTAATAAGTGAACTGTTTAAAATTCTAGAATGCTCTGTAACTAGCCAACTACAAATAATGTCTCAGTGTAAGTGCAAAATAGTAACTTGCTTAATGTTATATACTTCAAAATTTTATATTATATATTGAAAGCATGTAATGTTACCTCTGTAATGGGGCATGCTGATATTTGTCAATTTAAAAAAAAAAAAAATACACACACATGCATGCAGACACACAAGTGAAGCTAATAAAAGCATGTTAAAAAGATCCATATATGTGAACAGCATAACTCAGAAAACCCAATATCTTCCAAACAAAACACAAAACATTTTCAGGAAGGGCCACCTCCCTCCTTCCAATCTAGTTACTATCTCTACTAGTAAGTAGGGGAAATATTGTATTCCACCCAAAACTTCAATGTCAAGATTTCATCGGAAATATGTTTTGGGACCCCCTGAACCCAAAAAAAAAACATTTTTAGAAAAAGGTCTGTGTGCGTCTGTAGACAGCGTAACTCAAAAACGAAAAGTCGGTTAAAAACCAAAGTTGGTATTTAAGTTTAATGTCTTTCAAGGATGCGACATGAAGATTTTGAAGACAATAGCCCCATCCTATACTACACTTTACGTGGAAAATTTTGATTTTCTTGAAAATGGCTTAAACGATTTTGATTAAAATGTCATATGTTTGAGATATTTTGATGACAAATGAAATGTATATCTTGAATTTTCTCGTTATAGCCCCTGTAGTCATATTTACGCTGAACGACTTTTGCACAACTGGTAAACCATTAGAGATGGACCAAATCATACTACACAAAAAATGTAGATCTTGCTAAAATACACAATTTATGTCTCAATAAATTTTCTTGTAGGGTGAACCATTTCGGAGATATTCCTTGTTATGTGTGTGAGTTTCGGAAAATTTAAAACTTTCATGAAACGGAACATTGTTCATTTTTTTATATGTTAAGTGTGCAAAGAATCTTTAAAAGATTTAACTATCACACAAAGCCTACTGTATTCTAATATTCTCCTTGCACCTACAAGGAAATAAGCAATAAGATAATTTGTACAAATGTTTATCTTAACTAACAAGAAGAAGATATTGTTATAAGAGCTAGTAAAAATTATTAGTACAAGAGTAGAGAAAGTCATGTGAGTGCAACACATCAGATTTTTTTTACATGGAACATTTCCAAAATTTATGAGTTTCTCAAAAACTCATAATGCTTCTGATTAAAATAGTGAATGTTCAAGATATTTATATGACAAACGAAATGAGTATCTTGAATTTCCTGGGAACAGCTTGTGAGGTGCTCTCCATTCCAATTGGCTTCTGAATACATGAATCATAAGAGATAGAAAAAATGTTACTGCACAAAAAGTATGCATTTATAGTGGACACAGTTTATCGGCAGTTGCCAAGAGTTCAAAATGGCCGAGATTACACTAAGTAGCTGACAAAATAATCGCAAAAAGCACTTCTGCCAACGTACATAATAAAGGCATTTCTAACTTCAAATATCACAGGGTTAAAGTAACATACTTTCAAACGATAACAATGCTTGAACATCGTTACCATACAACACATAATGAACCTATCATCGGCAAATCTTGTTCTGCAATAACACTTTTGGATAAAATCACTTCCGAGCGCTAAATATCGTAATATATATTTAATGCACTACTGTGTAGCGAACACAAAAATAACAACATTAAATATAACAGCATATATTGCTCTAAAAGAATTCAAGACAAAACCACGCAAACATAAGCAATACGTCCACAGACTGATTAATTAATACGGAGTCTAAACAGAATCTTGTTTTAAAATCTATCGGTTGGCCTCTCTGCAATGCATTCATAAACAAGCACTTCAGTGGCAACATAACAGATGCAATAACACCAGCTATGGCCCTAGCTTTACCATGGTTGTATGTTATGAACAGTTGGCAGCACTAATGCAACCTAACGGATGGAATATCACCAAATATAACCAGGCTGCACCATAATGGGGGGAAAATGTCTAGGTTGTTTTTTGGGGTGTCTCAATAAGCTGTGCCTACTACAGTTAAAGCACATAACTTAACTTACACCAGTATAAGTTTTTGAGGCATTAACTATTTCCAAGGTATACTTCATTATTGTTTTAAATTATTTAATACTTATACTTTTCTCAAGAGGGAAGTCAATACTTTTCTTTTGTGGTCAAGCAAAGAGAACAGAATTTCAAAGCCCTCATACAACAGTCATTCTAAAAAGATTTGAAATCGCTTAAGGCTGCTGTGTTCCCCTTAATCTCTGGTAGCTATAAACAAATTGGCAATAAAACCATTTCAGCAGATATTCATCTCCATTAACATGAAGCAGATAAAGGATTAAGCTTTGATAATAGTTTTCAAGAATAAGTATAGAAGGTCACAAGAATGTAGCAGGTAAGATTTGTTTTTAGTCTGGGTAAGTTTGTATTAAAATTAATAAAAAGGCATGAGAGAGTAATTTGGAGTAATACTGGCAACAGTAATGCCATTCATCTCATAACTACTCAGGCTCACATTGGTACAGTATACAACAACTTAAAAAGTTAAACCCATGGCACTACAGTCCATATTGGACCAGGGCCTGCCAACCCGACTGCTGGCCTCACGCCCACATACGCAAGGTAGAGGTGGGCGATTATCCAACCAATACGGGGAGGAGATGTGGTCAGCATCTTGACACCCCCAGCCGGAAAGTTGGCTATCATGATCAGGGCCGTTTACCTATCGCAAGCTCCTCAATTTCCTCACGATGCTGAGTGGGGACCGGTCCTATACCCTGGACTTAAAATCCACACTCTCAGGGGTGGGATTGAACCCGGGCTGTATTCCGCGGCAGGTAACCAAGGCATGACGCGCTAGACCACTACGCCACAGTGCAGGACATACAACAGCTTATTGATGTCAGTATGTGAATTAACAATTACAAAGAGGAAGAGTGGTTCTTTAATTTCTATTACAGAAATTAGCATTTGCAGATATATTGCCAGAGCTTCATATTTGGAGAGAACTAATCTGGCACTTGAGCCAAGCTGATTCATTCACCTGCGAACGAAGTTAGCACTATCTCATCCAATTGTGTCACAAACACATTGCACAATTAAGGTTTGAGATTTCTTCCGGGCTTAAAAGCCGTGGTCTGCTGGAGTTTTGAGGTCCAGACGTTTCGTCCACTCCTGTGGTGGACATCATCGGTAGCATAGTCTGAGTCTTCTCTGTGAAGGTTCAGTTACAACAGAATCGTTTGACTGGAAATGCTGTATTTATATGTGGGCCACTCACAGGGGATTGGCTGGGCTTGAGCGGGATGTGTGTGTTAGATGGGCTAGCCATTCTGATTGCTGATTGGCTTACGTGATTTGTTCTGCATTTAGTGCTTTTTTATGTTCGAGTATCGGATGCCAGGTTTTGTTCAATTTTAGGGTTTCTTCCTTCCTGTCAAAATTATTGGGGTGTTTGTAAATTTCTATGGCTTCACATTGTAGTCTAGCGTGGTAGTACGGCATAGATGAAAGAACAGTAGTCAATTGAACAAAACCTGGCATCCAATACTCAAACATAAAAAAGAAGCACTAATGCAGAACAAATCATGTAAACCAATCAGCAATGAAGAAGCCAGCCAATCAGCAATCAGAACGGCCAGCCTATCTAACACACACCTCCCACTCAAGCCCAGCCAATCCCCTGTGAGTGGCCCGCATATAAATACGGCACCTCCAGTCATAAACGATTCTGTTGTAACTGAACCTTCACCGAGAAGACTCAGACTATGCCACCGATGATGTCCACCACAGGAGTGGACGAAACGTCTGGACCTCAAAACTCCAGCAGACCACGGCTTTTAAGCCTGGAAGTAATCTCAAACCTTAATTCTAACTCCGGCCGTGAAAGCTTCTGACTACTCACATTGCACAATGGTTATAATCAACTGGACGAGATAGTACAAGTGCCTCGTGCGCAGGTGAGTGGATCAGTTAGCTGTCAAGTGCCAAGTTAACTAACTCTCTCTCTGACTTTATACGCCTCCTGGGTTGTGATGGTGGTTTCAGTGGCCTTGGCATTACAACAGTAAAATATACCCAATGCTGAACAAGAGGCTTGTACAAGGTATCTACAATTCCTTGCAGAAGGCAAGCTTATGTAGAAAACTAAATGAACCACAGCAATCTTTAACCCTCTATGTTGCAGACTAAGAATATTTTTTTCTACAATAAACCTTCACTCTGCATTTAAAAAAAAAGAGATAAGAAAACAAAAGCCAACAAACCAAATTCTAATTTTTAATATTTTTGACCTATGGCTGTTTTTGCTAAAACAGGTAGTCTCAACTTAAAAGATGCACATACCTGTGGGTCGAACATCGAACTGTGGTGAAACTTTCTGCTTGGTACACCACTGGTGAAAAAATGACTTTAGATCACTCATTTCAGGAAACTGAAAAAGAATTAAAAAGGCAGTCACTTATTTGCTCTGTAACCAAATAGTGCTAGAACTAGTTCTAGCTCATGACTTCAATTTACTTATATTCTGAATTTGTAATACAATAAAACTACCAATAAAACTTCAGTACCATTTCTAAGCCCAGAAAAACAAATAGTGATGGAAAATTACTTTGTTGCTGTTCATGCAAATTCACAAAAGAGAAATCTCAACTGGGTGTGCAAAGGCAGTTAAGTTAAAAAGCCTCATAGTGAGGAAAACTATTTTAAAGATTAAAAAAAATTTCCCAAATTCCTTATGTGCCAAAACTTAACAAATTTTGCAAAAAAATGTTTGTTGGTTAATACTGTAAATATACACATAGGTTACTTTAATTTCTCTAAATCTTCATCCCTTATATAAGGATTATCTGAAGGGTTGGAGGGTGGGTGCATGACTTACATGACTTTTCACAGTCATTTTGACATCTCCACTTCCACATGGTTTCAGTGGAAGATTTATTGTTTGCTACTAGAATGTACAATGAAATTGCATTTTTAAATATGTAATAAACTCTTGTATTTCTCGTGGGATAAAATACTACCATACTTAAACAGAATTCACATTTAACAGAACTTGAGAAAATGACTGCATTAAAATAGAACAAGGATAATGAAACATATACATATCACTGTGGTAGTAATAATAATAATAATAATAATAATAATAATAATAATAATAATAATAATAATAATAATAATAATAATAATAATAATAATAATAATAATAATAATAATAACAACCCAAGGGCATCAGCCCTCACCGCCTAGCCGCTGCATCCCCACCTCTGACTACCACAAGCATCACGAGTGTGGTGCAGTACTGGTGGTCACTGCCCCAGTCCCTCCCAGCTGGTTAGTCTACGCAACCAGGACCACAACTTTTCAATCAAGTAGCTCCTCAGTTAGACTCTCAGAGACCTAAGGGGGCTGAGTGCACTCCATGCGAGGTCTCACAGTGGGAGAAAACCCCCACACTGGTACCGGGAATCGAACCTTGGTTGGTAAGCAGAAGTGCTACCATTGCAATAAGGAGATGACCCCAATATCGCTGTAGTAATTCAAAATAATGTTATAATCGCATAATAAATATTATGTTTTTTAGCCTTTTATAAAAGGTTGTTAAAGTTAATGAACTTGGCAAAATATAGCATAACACTAAGTAAAGAAACAAAACCATTTTATTATTATGACTTTCATGTCATAAAATTTCTTTAAATTTTCATGAAATTGTCTTCGCCATCCAAAATATAATGAATAATAAAAACACATTCTTCAATCAACATTGTCATTGGTATCAGTTTTTGGAAATGTACCAAGAGCACTTCCAGATATTCTCAATGCTCTACAATTCGCAGAATGTGGCTGAGATAAATTTAAGTAGGTCCAGCAAGTCCTATTTTTGCTACGTTTACTGCACTTGGACCAGAGTATTTCTTAAAGGTTTGATACCTGCATATTTCTTTCCTCTTCAGAGAAAACTGGCAAGTCTGAGATCATCTTTTCTCAACTTGTACTTGAGAAATAATTGCCCAAAGGAAACCTTTTGAAAACAGAGCCACTGCATCCCTTCGAATGATCTTTTATCCAGTTATGTGAACCTTTCCTAGCACGAATTCTTTTCCCAACAATGCTGAAAAGTCATAAAGATCCTCTTTAAACATTTCACTGACCATAAATGGCTTGTTCTTTCCTGATAAATAAGTAGCACCCAGTTGCGAGGATGATGAATAGGAACATGATACTTCCATTTGTTTTTTCTATGATCGCATGATCTCCATCACTCTGCATGTGTGTATGACCTAATATTAGGAATTAGTGGTCAATAGATTGGGGGACTGGGTGTTCCTGAAGTGCAACCATACACAATATGGCAATGTGACCGTTTTTGTTCTGGCAGGAATTTTTTACATCTAGATGAAGTTGTTTAAATTAATTGTAAAGGCAATTTCCTATGCATTAGTCGCTCTTCTTGTCTTTTGTGCTACATGAAAAAGTATGCTTGCTTGTCATCACAGCAGTGAACATTAAGTTTCAGCTCCATGTCTTGGCAATGGAGCTACTGACTACTGGAGTTTGCAAGCACTGTTGTAAGTTGAATGTTATGGCTTTCCTCGTAAGATAATTTCTTGGGAATATCTTGTCAAGTCAACCTTTTCTTGGTGCATTTCTTACTCTGAAACTCAAGTATTCAAGATCATCAAAAATAGTTCCATATGTCCTCCTACCAACATGTTGTCCAGGCATAACATTTAAATATTCTTCATATAAGTAGTTAAAAGTGACACGAGATGGCAAATAGTTTCTCTGTGTTTTCACTGAAATAATATACAGAGTTGCAATTATTTTTTCATGTAAATTATAGACAAGTCAGACTTAGCTGTTTTGCGTTACTCTATCTTCATATTAGTGCAATGAAAATAAATGCTCGGTCACCAGATAGGTGTAATTCAAGATGGATAAGTCATTTAAATTTGTAGTGCACAAGTTAAGTCCGCTCTATTACTGACTTAACCAACTTTGCACTGCTGGTTTAATGGTGTAAAATAAGCTAAGTCAATAGTGAGAGACAACCATCTTTGCACACGCACAACTGATGAATTCATGACAAACCTCCTTTTGCACACTCATGCTACTCGGCTATTATAAGTGATATGACTTAACTGATTAGACATGCGGGTATAGCATACAAAATTACATCAAAGACTGTGGAGAACTCATTTTCAGTATTTTTGTACTGAACCACTTTTGCACCCCAATCGAGAAATTCAAAGAACACCAAACATGAGCTAAGGTTTAGTACATTTTTGGGTTTGTTAAAATAAACAATTGAACCTGCTTTATACGTAACACAGTTCAAAGTAATCCATACTTGTGTGTAAATTTTTATAGGCTCCGGCAAAATGTAATTTAGAAGCATGTATATAGAACCTTATTTATAAGTAATGCATTTATACATAATTTACTGTTATACATATTAAATTTCAGTGAAATACAACTGAGTTTTATATAATTATAATGAACATACAGCATCTGCTATTTTAAATGAAACTTGTGTATTTTCTTGATCCTGTTGACAAAGACAAGCTGAGAGGGCAGCTTTCTGCACAATAATGTCATAGCAACAAATGAGAAGATAAAAATTGTTGGTATCTGGTGTGCACTGATTAATATTGGTTTTGTCTTTCAGTTCTCAATTGAGCATTTTTTCAAAAACTTGATAGATGCAAAATTTTACAAAATTGAGTTTTATATATAGTATCAGCATAATTTTCACCTTCTGCATCGTTCTGTGCAATCAGATTTTGCAAAATTCGATTCGTGTCCTGTGTAGCAGTTTTTTCAAAACTCAATAGATGCACTTGCTCAGTTAAAGCAAAGGTTGATAGATGCAATTTTATGATTCAGCGTGTATTCTATGAAATGCATGTTGGCATTGACTGTCATCTCACTGTTACAATTCTTGGAATTCTCAATCATTTCTGCAAGTTATTTGTACACTGCTGCATCGTTGACAATAACTGCGAACTCAGGTTGTGCGCTTGGATTTCACAAGCATTTCTGCAAACTTTATTATACTTACATGACATTTTTATCTTAGTTGAGACATTGTACTGGACTATGCACAATGGACAGGAACTCAGATTGTGAAACTACCAGTCGTAGAATGTGTGGGAGGTAGGAATTGCAAAAACAAGGAAAGGAAATCAAAATGCAAGTCAAAGAAAGCTCATACTCCAGCAATTACATGTTCACGTGGTCTCTAGTGCACTCCACAAAATCCTAAAAGTAAAGGGCCTAAGCACTGTGATGCAGCTGATTTGACTTAAAATGATGCTGGATTTCACCATCACCTTTCTGTGATCAACAAAATAGATCAAGATAAATTCCTTATGAAGTATATGAGTATTACATCTTCTAATCGCAGAGTGGTGAAGAAAGAGGCTGCAAATAGAAAGTAAACTGTTAGCATTAAATACAGAGTGAGAACTAATGATGGCCGAGTATTGTCAGTATGCGCTGTAAGCTTCCAAGGAATCACACGGGTGTCAAAAGATATATTATCTCTCCTGGCTAGAAAATTTCACTTATCTGGGAATGCGCCAAAGGAAACCAGAAGAGGTGACACAACAGGAATATTACTGCTGCTCTAAAGCAAGAAATTAGGAAGTACAGATGTAGAGAAAGTCACTATGGAAGAGCAAAATCAAGGAGAGAATATTTACCTCCAGAACTTAATATCGAAAAAATGTGGACCAACTTTCAATGAAAGAAGATTAAGAAATCTAGCAGTCTGCTCATTGTCAAAATATATAAACATGGTTTACAACTTCTTCAATCTTTCATTCCGTACACCACACACTGACACTTGCTCAACCTGCAAAATGGGACTAATGTAGATTAAGACAGAGGCAGATGTGGAAAAGAGAAACAAACTAAGAACCATGTACAGACTGCACAAGCACTAATAAAGGTGGAGGCTTTCTTATTCATATTGTTTGAAATTTCTTTGTGTGTATTCAATGTTTGTTATATAAATAAAACAAAATATATTGTTATGGTGAATGTAGCAGTACTTAGTTTCTAAGTTTATACCTAATAAAATGATCATAAGCATTAATATGTTGGTTGTATAGAACATTGTGTGTTATAAAATGGTGAAAATAAATAAATAATAATAAACATAAATAAAAAGCAACAAAAACAATAAATGACAAAAACAACAAAACTTCATGTGTTAATTTCTCACACAGAAAAGTTAATCAGCATCTATTGGTTTTGAAAAAACTCTGCATTTTCAAACCCCAAATTTGCACTAGTTAAACTATTTGTTTCTTTTCACATTCACTGAAACTTTCAGGAAGGAGAATACAATGATTAATATAGTTGCTGTGCTAACCAATTAGTGTTGCCAATAAATAGAAAAAAATGTTTTTCTCAGAAATGCATTTTGTGCATCTATCGAGTTTTTAAAAAATGTTCAATTGCTTTTAATCAGCAGTGCAGAACAGAAAAAGGAAATGTTACACACTAGATCAGAAAGTACAATTCATATTAGAGGTGGAACTTAATCCATATAAAACCAAAACCTGAACTGCTTCAGACTTAGGAACTGTTTATGCCATGCTACGTAGTCATCAGTTACAAAATCAGGAGTATGTAGAAAGTGAAAGGTAGAAAAGTGAAACAAGCCCAATTAACTGATTTCTTTAAAGCAGGAACAAGTTCAAAATAATGTTTTCTTCGTAGATATATTTGTTGTTTGTAAAATTGTACAATATAGGCCCATGGTATTGCTTTTATTTTTTAAAAGAAAAAATATGATGTATTATCAAAATCTCCTTTGTAAGTAATTCTGAGTTACAAGCAATCTTCCCTCTTCCCCTTGATATACGCATTCGTTTTTCCTAAACGAAGAATGAAGGACACTTAAATTTGTTTACAGAATAAAGTGGTTACAGCTAAGCAACTTCACTAACTTTCTCCACATAGGTTACAATTGTTTCCATTCAAAGCTGAAATACTTTATTACACATTCAGCAACAGCCATTTTTATAGAATTTATGTAATAACTGAACAGTACTTTCTGCCATAATTTGTACCATACATTTCACTTATAACTAAGCTATACATTATAGTTCCCTTCAATAAGCACACTTAAAAACAATTGCTATGTCGGATTTGAACCCGCAACCTTGGAATCAGTAAGCCAGTGTCTAACGCTGAGTCACCCTGGCCTAAGTATTTTTCCACAACACAATAGAATCGAAGGTCAATGCTCACAGCTATGTTTGTCAGAAGTATTATACTCTATTAGCTGCTGCCTTCAGTTTGAGCAGTAGACTTTATTAGGCACCTCATAAGTGATAATTAACAAATGATAAAGTGATAATTATAATTGCCCTCTGAAAACAAGGCAAGCCTGCAGGAATGTGCCCTGCTGGAACCAAGACTTTGCAAGTTGACAGGTGAAAATTTGCAGGAAAAAACTTCAAAATATTTTCAAATCTATAATTTTGCAAAACAAATCAAACAATATAGCATATCAGCTTATAGCTGTTCACTCACAGAATACAATACAGTCTTGAGGAAAGCTAAGGACTCCTGGAGAAAGCACTGTGAGCAGACAGAAATGGCCTCCAGAACGTACTAGTCTTCACAAACCTTTACTGAAGATCCACAAAGCTTTATTAGCAATCTTCAATTAGAAAATGACAAATATACTAAAACAGAGGTGACCATGGAAAAAAAACAAAAAAACTATGAGTTTACTTCCCTGGATTGGCTATACTCGAACCTGAGGTAAGATGGGAGTCTTAGAATGGAGCATTAAAATAGGCAGTGCTCTCATTTCAGCCCCATAAATTGGAAGCGATGGAATAATCTTCATTATGCTTTAGCAAGTTTTTGAAGAACTATCAGAAGTGCTGATAATTGAAATGCTAAGAGCAAGTCAGACCTTAGAATATATACCAATGAATGGGAGGTATCTTAGGGTGGCATTTATATCATAATCTGGGAAATTTCTGACCCCGCCTAAATCCTAAGACTATCAGTTTAGCGTCAATAACTCACTAAACTCTCGAGAAATTAATACAGGATTACTACAAGTGATTAAAGCAATTTCACATGTTTATTACAGTTGTATTTTTTGACACTCATCAAACTTTACAGGGACACAGAAAAATCTGTTCTGTTTTTCACATCCATATTTCAAATTCCTCCACGAGAAGCGGACAGGTAGCAATTAGTTAAAATGACGACATGCGAGGAAAGAGAATATGCTGTGCTTGAGTTTCATTCTACTAGATCTGTTATCACAGTGCAGCGACATTTCAGAGCAAAATTCTACATCTGTCAATGCCATTCAGCAATGTTACCAGCAGTTTATAACTAGAGGATGCCTCTGTAAAGCGAAATCGATGGGTCATCCTGCGGCGAGTCAAGAGAGGGTTGAGCAATTGGGAATGAGTTTTACACGCAGCCCGTAGAAGTCAACGAGTAGAGCATCCTGAGAACATTCCACAAGAGACAGTTTGGAAACTTTTAAGGAAAAGGTTAAAGATGAAAGCATATTGTTTGCAATTGTTGCAAGCCATTACACCGGTTGAACAAGTGAAATGCCTAGATTCCCTAGAATTTTGTACTCCACTTCAACATGCTTTGGAAGACAGTTTTGATAAGACTTTTCTTTAGTGATAAGGCAATGATTTTCATGAATGGCAAAAGTTAACAGGTGCAGTTTGTCCAGATTGTCGTAACACTCCCCCGCTCCTGAAGCATAGATGTGCAATAGAAGAAATGTGCCTACATCCATAACAGGAGAGGTGGGGATAAGTGTATCGCTTGCTCTCACTGTCATAACTACACAATAACTGTTTACAATACATGAATATACCCCACTTGTGTATGTGACTGCCTGAGTTCTGACGTCACTCACTTGTTCCCCACCACTCCAGCCACTTCACCTTAAATTTCTCCTCTATTGCACGTCTGAAGTTTCACCATGATCTGGACAAATTGTACAATGTGCTAATATGGGACATAGAAACTCCAAGGGTTGTAGAGCAGCATATTCAGGACTTCCTTCTAAAAGTGAGTGTGTTCTGCCCTGTAACGTATTCTAAACTTTATGGACCATTTTTATTTACCAAAAAGACTTACAGAAATTGTGTGTCTCGACATGATTGAATCGTGGTTCATGCCACAGCTGGAGGCCGACTACGGCAATGAGAACATTTTACAACAGGATGGTGCTCCACCACACTTCCATTATAATGTTCAGGATTCCTTAAACATTAGATTAAGAAACCGATGGGTTGGTCGTGGTGGTCATCATATAACATTTCTATCATGACCTCCATGGTCACCCAACATAACTCCACGTGAATTTTTGTATGGGGTTACGTTAAAGATAGTCTATGTGCCTCCATTACCAGCCAACCAATACAAACTTTGAGCTTGCATCAACGCCTTTCAACAGGTTGATACACACACTTTGCAACAAGTGTAACCGGAACTCAATTATAGGCCTGACATTCACGGAATTAGTAAAGGGGAGCATAAAGGCCACTTGTACATAATATGTCAAAAGTGAAGTTGAGTTTTTTGTGTGCCTGTAAATTTCAGTAACAATGTCAAGAAATACAGCCGTAATAAACATGTGAAGTCACTTCAACCATTTGCAGTAACGCTGTCGATTAGTCATGTAAGAGGTGGTGTTTTGGAGGCATATCCTCTGCACCAGAATCAGCATGCCTATCACACAGGCAGAGCAACTATATATAACTGGTCTTTTTCATGTTGCTTGTAAACTGGAAAAGAATCCTGCAATAGGCTGGCAATTGGTGCCTTCATTGATATTAGAGGAGACCTTTGAGAATATCTCTGTTAATGCAATAACTACTGCTGCAAGAAAACCTGGAATTGATGAAACCTGTTACCAGTGGATTTAATCCATGCTGTGAGGCACAATAGTTCCTACAAGTCCCATGGGTAGCAGCTTAGCTGCAAAGGTCCTAAGTAGTTGTTCACAGTGTGTGGTGTTCTCATCCCTACTATGGAACCTGGTGGTTGATGAGCAACTTGTTCAGCAGCTAGGCTTCAGTGCCATGGGTCATACTGATTATATAGTTTGAGGTAAATATACAAGAACAGTAAAGTACACATGCAGTAGGTCCTGAATACTGTGACAAAATGGGCTGTGAATGAGGGCTTAAGTATTAGCCCTTATAAAACAGCCATAGTACCATTCACCAGAAGAGATTAAAGGGATTAAGAATCCTATAGCTTCAACTTAAAATATTTAAGGAATCACTGGAATCAGTTTTGACTACAAGGACCTGAATCAGCATTTCGAGAAAACAATCAAATGTGTAAAAACAACCTTTGAAGTAGTTAAAATGTACCCATGGCAAATAATGGGGACCAGATGCTATGATCCAATGTATATACACCAAAATCATATGTACCACCAGTAACACTAGTGAACAACAAAATTGCGTCATGAGTGGTGTGTACAACTTTTAATTAATTGAACCCTCCTAATGATGAAAATGTTACTGAAAGTTGTCAGTTGCTTCGTATTTTTATAGTATGGCTTACTGATAACAGGAAGTTGTAACTCGGTAAGAATATAGAAGGACATAGGGGGTGAATAAACATACTTAAAAGGATGAGCTGGTCTTGTCTGAGGTTTGCTATTTTAACAGATGTCTATTTATAAACAGACAAAACAAGAGTTCATTTACAGTTGATCTCTTCAAAGCCTGAGCAGTGTTTCGGAGTGCAGATGTGGTTTATTGACAGTATTAAAACTCAAGTAAAAACTTCATCTTAAAACGCTACACCAAAGTTTGTGATGTGATGTAAAATTAATTAAAAATAACACTTTACTTGTTAACAATGCCATGCAAGTGCATAAATGATCCTAACAATTTGTTACATTTGCAGCAAAGTGATGTTTGCTGTGCAGTGGAGAAATATAACTGCTGTAATAACAACAGCTTACAATCTTTATTATGGTGAATTCTGCAAATTAGGAGACTGAGAAGGATTGGGCTCCAGATATCTGTTGGAAATCTTCTGGATTGATTGAGTCACAGGAAACTTTTGATGCCTTTTGCCATTCCAATTATTTAAATGGAGCCAACAAATCACACTGACAACTATCTGTTTTGTATGGTTCCACCACATTGAGGTATGACAAATTATAAAAAGAAGACTATTGTACGATACAGCCCAGTATACACTCTGCTACTCGTCATGTATCCATAGTGACAAGCTACCTGTTCCAACATCCCCTGAATCATATTCCATAGACTCAGGAGACCAGCTTTGTGATCTATAACCATCCACATCTACAGATCCTAACTTTGCACCTGATGTTAAATCTGAACATTACAAAATTGGCCAGAATGAACTAAATAATTTAGTCAGAGAGCTGGAACTTTCTAAAGCCAAGGCAGAGCTGTTAGCCTCCAGACTGCAACAATAGAACTATTTTGCTGAAACTGTGAAAGTCACATCTTTTGTGACCATCAGCAACATCTTGAGAAATATTTTTCTGAGGAAAACGATTTAACGTTTTGCAGTGATGTTAGTAGATTAATGAGTGCTCTGAACATTAATCACATCTCTGATCAGTGGCACTCATTTACAGATGCTTCAAAATTAAGGCTGAAGCCGTCAATTGGTTATTCCATGCATATGAAAGAATCATGGCAGCCTGAAAGTCCTTCTTGATTCAATTCATTATAACACGTATAAATGGAAAATATATGCAGACTTCATAGTGATGGGACATAAAGTATTTAATAAATTGCCACAAGGGATTAGGAAAATCCTAAATCCAAATCTTTTTAAAAAAACAGTCAAAAGTTTATTTGCCAACAAGGCATACAGTTCAGTCACAAAATACATGGAAGATGTACTGTGACCTTAATTTTAATTGTCTTTAATCTTTAATCTGTACGCTTTTTTTACATATTTAATATTCTCTTTTATATTCTATACTGTGTTTGTAAATAACTGTAGACTTATTTTAATCCTACATGTAAATATATATGTATTGACGAGTCGCCAATTTACGAGCACCTGCTCACCCATGTAAGTGTAATGTGATGAATGAAGTACTATTACTACTACTAATCACAATATTAACTGAACTCCAACTACACTACACTAAACACTTAATATGTAAATGGGACAGTAGAGATAGAGCTTCTCATTTCACAAAAAGGAATAGCCTTGACATCAAGGTATGGAAACTGGAAAAACGAATGTTAAGCATAAACCTCTGCTGGAATCTCCACTCACTACATATAAAACTTGGCCTCATCAAAAACTTTGCTAAAATATTGGACCAAAATATACTGGCATTCAAATACCTAGTTACAAAATTTCCTGCAGAAAAACATCGCAATCACTTGGTGCAAGGCCAGGTAAGATGGATAACCAACAACATCCCACTGAAACTGCTCAAACAGAGATTGAGTTTCACAAGCAGCCTGCCGGCAAGTATTATCGTGGAACAGAAAAACTGTTGCTCAACTTTCCCCTCCTTTCGTTTTAAATTGTTCTTCCGAGTTTTCTCAGCACCTCACAATAGCAAGCAGCTTTCATCATGGTTCCACCAGGCATGTAAACGATCAACGGTACTCCCTTAAAATCCCAGAACATCATTGCCATGACTTTGCCAGCCAATGCAACAACCTCTACCTTTCTGGTGTTGGCTCATCCTTTCGTTTCCACACCTTCCATGAACGATTGACGTCAACAAGAAACCATTGGTCTCGACATTTCCCCTTTACCAAACACACTGCACAAATTGCTATAAATTTTAGTCACATTTATTTTTTGCCATCAAAAAAAAAATTACAGTGCAAACTTTGCAATCGGCGGTAGAAGCAAGTGGAGTCTCCATTGTTACTGCTGTTTTAATGTTCAAGTGATAAAGGTAGGAACCTAAGAATTGTATAGTGCTGCTACTACACCCAGGCCAAGGTTCCCTGCGATTCCCTTCAGACTTTTCCTGCCTACCGCACAGATTTAAAAATATAATGTAACTTACATTTGAGACGCCCCTCGTAGTTCATTCTTGGAGATAGTTTTCTGTCTCTTCAATTTCATGCTACTTTCTGAAAAAAGTGCTTGCACCTTTGCTTTGTATACTATTCCGTAACTTTAATTAAATATTTCTGCTCTTTTTGTAACAAATACATATTTATATAATGCTTTCAGAATCAAGAAAGAAATGATGTAGGAACTGCGTTAGCACATAAATGTTGCAACATCTGCTGCAAAATTATCATCTCAAAACACTCCTCTCCTGCCTTATCTTTCACACGGTAAAAGGAGCAGGGAATTACCTTGATAAACTGTGAATCCCCAATGTGCAGTCTTTAGTTTTTAACTGTGTATCTATTTCTGTTTCAGTCCGGACCCAGTTTAAGTAGCAAACATATGTGAACTTACATTTGTAATTATTTTTATTTAACATGCCAAAAGTGAAATCAAGAGTATGTGAACGTTTATAGAAATACGTATTGGAGTTTGAAAACATTTTTACCACTGACAGTAGGGTATCATTTTATCAACCTTGTGGGAAATGTGTAAGTGCAGATCAATGATTGCAGATGATACAACATTTATCTGGAAATAAACACATTGCAGTTTCCTCTCATGTTTCCTTGAAGCAAATTCTTATAAGAGAACCTACTCCATCCTCATCTAACATTAAAAGAAATTCCTGGCGACAAACATACTCAAGATGTTCTCGGGCTTCTAGACAGGTGTAGTGATGCATAGCCATCGACATTTCGGGAGTGTACATCTCTCCCATCTTCAGGATGATAAATGACTAGCAAGAGTGAAGGGACCAGTATATGTACTGTCCACTAGTATGTACCGACTAGAAAACACCCAGTCTAATGTGGAGGTGGTTCACCGCTCCATTGGAATCTGTGTTTTCTGAGTCGGTCGATTTCCAACTTTAAGGCTGGTTTCCAGGAGGGACTAAACTGCAATCCAGTGTCCCGGTTCAGTGTGTTCTCGGAAGAGATGGACAGAGTCTCCTTAACCCTCCGTTCCCATAAACTGCCACATTTTGCCACAATGGTCGTTTCTTTGAAGTTAGCTCTGTGGTCTTCTTCAAAGCAGTGCTCCGCCAGCCCTGACTTGTCAGGCTGCATTAAGCGTATGGACCGTTCATGGTCCTTGACTCTGGTGGAAATGGTCCTGCCGGTTTGCCCTATGTACGGCGCCCCGCACTCACAGGGTATACAGTATACCCCTGGTACATTAAGGTCCAGTTTGTCCTTTACCGGTCTCACTAGGTGTTTAATCTTCAAAGGCGGCTTGTGGATGGTTCTGATGTTGTGTTTTGCCAGAATTCTACTGATTCTGCCGGATAGATTGCCAGTATATGGGATGCAGGCAGTGGCAGTCAGCTTGTCTGGTGTTAGCTAAGATTGTGGTTTTCCTCTTTTGCCCTTAGAGATTGAGGCTTCAATGTCATCTACGGAGTAGCCATTTTGGTGGAAAGTGTGCCTCAGGTGCTGTAGTTCTTGCTTTAGGTGGCTGGGATCGGAGACAGACAAAGCTCTGTGGGCAGTGATGGCTATGCATCACAACACCTGGCTAGAAGCCCGAGAACATCTTGAGTAGTATTATTCAGGTTTATGTGAAGCACTTCTTTGGTCTGATATATCCCCTTAAAAGGTAAACAATCCAAATTAAAAAAGTTCCTTGCCAGATATAAGCACTCCTTACAAATCAACTCTTCAGAAAAATTATCTCCCGAAGTGCTACGATGAAACATTAAATAATTAGGTCAGTATGTGAAAATAAGATCTGGATGAGTACTGACAAAACTAGTGATTCTGCTGGCATTAGAAAAGTGGGAAATGTAGGTGTGTTCAAAAATGATGAAAAAATTTCCAAACAACACTTCTTGCTAGCTTCTAAACAACTGCCAGTTACAAATCACATGTCAATTGCTAGGCCATTCAACAAAGCTTTGCAGATATTATGGCCTAATGGTGTAAAGTAGTGTTTTGGTTTTCATAACTGATGGTGCGCCATAAATGAAGATGGCTGGTGAAGCTCTTTGAGTATGTTATCCTAAAATGACTCATGTGACATGTATGCTCTACACAGACAAAATCCAAACAGTTTATCTGGAAGTGGAGTTTATCTGGAAGTGGACCAATCAGTGTCAAACGAGAATTTTTTTTTTGTAAAATCAACTAGTCAATCTTTTCAAAGAAAGAAATCCTGATCTCCCACTGCCACACATAACCACACATTGGGGCACTTGGCTTTACGCAGACAATTTTGAAACATGTGAACTGTACCCACACAATGCTTGAATTGATGTTCCAAATTGAATAAAAGATGGCAATTTAAAATGTGACCTGGCTTCATATCTGCCAATTCTGGATTGACTCATTCTGTAACTAAACTAGAGACTTCGGGGGATTAATTGAGTAATGCAGTTGAAATAGTGTCTTGCAAGACACTATTTCAACTGGATGTTCTTTCCAATTCGAAAGAAGTCTTAAAGAAAAAATTTAAGGATTTGCTTGACAAAAATGCAGACTACAAAACACTAGTTTTGGAAGGCCAAGGAACAACTGAAGTTGATGGTGTGGATGTTAAGTGATATGCCCCATATCAAATATGCGAGGTTAACATTAAGCAATGTGGAACACTTGTTTTCTCAATATAAGACATTTCGCAACAGGCATGGATTTCAGATGGAAAATTTGGAAAAGACGCTAGTCGTCCAATGCAATTCCAATCAATATTCCATATCTCATGATTAGGAGCAACTGGCAAGTTATTTTTTGTTATGTTAGGTGTAATTTAAAGAAGTTTTCATTACACATTTTTTAATTTTTACAAAATTTTTTTTCAATTTTTGTCAGATGTGTTCCGCACATACAAATCTGTGCCCTGTTGATGACATAGGTCTAGTAATTTTTGGAAAGCTTCCAAGTACATATCAGACATCATGAACCAAGAACTGAGGAAAATAAATTACACGCAAGCTCGAAGGACTGTGATAATCCTAATAAAACTGTAGTACTAGATGCAATATTATCCGGGCTTGTGGGCCGTGGTCTATTGATCTATTGGTCCCCAATAGACCAAGGCCCACAAGCCCGGATAATATTGCATCTAGTATTGATACCGGCCGTGAAAGCCTTAGAACTTTGATAAAACTGTAGTAGTTCCATTTACCAACAGTTGCAATCTGAGGGGACTAAAGAATCTGAGATTAAAAGATATTTTGGATTACACTGAATCAGTTAAATATCTTGGTATAATGATGCTAAACTGGTTTGGAACATACATACACTATGTGATCAAAAGTATCCAGACACCCCAAAAACATATGTATTTCATATTAGGTGTATTGTGCTACCACCTACTGCCAGGTACTCATTATCTGCGACCTTAGCAGTCATTAGACATCGTGAGAAAGCAGGATGGGATGCTCCATGGCACTCACGGACTTCAAAGATGGTCAGGTGATTGCGTGTCACTTGTGTCAGAAGTCTGTACACTAGGTTTCCACACTCCTAAACATCCCTAGGTCCACTGTTTCTGACGCGATAGTGAAGTGGAAACATGGAGGAACACGTACAACACAAAAGCATACAAGCTGACCTCGTCTGCAGACTGATAGAGACCGCCAAACGTTGAAGAGGGTTGTAAAGTGTAACAGGCAGACACCAACCCAGACCATCACACAGGAATTCCAAACTACATCAGGATCCACTCCAAGTACTATAACAGTTAAACGAGAGGTGAGAAAACTTGGATTCCACGGTCGAGTGGCTACCCATAAGCCATACATCATGCTGGCAAATGTCAAACAATGCCTCGCTTGGTGTAAGGAGTGTCAGCATTGGACGATTGAACAGTAACAAAATGTTTTATTGAGTGACGAATCATAGTGCACATTGTGGCAATCCGATGGCAGGGTGTGGGTATGGCAAATGCCTGGTGAACGTTATCTGCCAATGTGTATAGTGCCAACAGTTAAATTCGGAGGTGACGTGCTATGGTGTGGTCGTTTTTCTTGGAGGGGGCTTGCACCCCTTGTTGTTTTGTATGGCACTATCACAGTGCAGGCCTAAATTGATGTTTTAAGCACTTTCTTGCTTCCCACTGTTAAAGAGCAATTCAGGGATGGTGATTGCATGTTTCAGCACAATCGAGCACCTGTTGGTAATACACAGGCTGTGGGGGAGTGGTTACATGACAATAACATCCCTGTAATGCACTGGCAAGAGTCCTGACTTGAATCCTATAGAACATCTTTGGGATGTTTTGAAACACAGACTTTGTGCCAGGCCTCACCAACCTACATCGATAGCTCTCCTCAGTTCAGCACTCCGTGAAGAATGGGCTGCTATTCCCCAATAAACCTTCCAGCACCTGATTGAAAGTATGCCTGCGAGAGTGAAAGCTGTCATCAAGGCTAAGGGTGAGCCAACACCCTACTGAATTCCAGCATTATCGATGGAGGGTGCCACGAACTTGTAAGTCATTTTCAGCCAGGTGTCTGGATACTTTTGATCACATAGTGTATAGATGTTTTCCATAAGACCAGATGGCTTTTAGTAACTATCAGATATACAGTGTGAGCAACCTGCAATCTGAAACGGCACATCACCCATTGGCTGTATGTCGTAAAGGTAAGATACCAGATTTCATAGGGGATCATTGTTTGAGGGCACAAGATGTTGTAGATGACTGTTGCAAGAACATTAGCCAAGCTATAGGATGTCCGTGTATTAAAGGGGTGGGGAGTCCTTTAGAAGTACTCTTAACAACTGTTATTCTAGGATTGTCACCTAGAGACAAATTATTGCAGACAGAGACTATTCTTATGGCTTACTGTCTTACAATAATGAATAGTTATGGGGGCGGGAAGGGAGGGGGGGAGGGTTTCAGCACTGCACCTATGCCCCCAAGGAGAGACTCCCAAAGGAAGTATGAGGTGAGGAGACACTGAGCAGCCAGATCCAGACTAGCTGTACAGACACTGATACTGTATGCCCACGACAAGAAGGCTAGAGGGGAATGAAGAGCAGAGGGGGCTTCAATTGTTTATCTGCTCCGGTAGCATATCTGTTTACTAGGAAATGAGTGCATGAGAATGCATATGAGTCACCCACGTTGCCAGATCTAATGCGCTTTGCAGTATTACAGGTGCAGAGATTTTTAGTAATTTGGCTCTCGCTGCTAACACGCGCTACGGCACTACAGTTATATACTCGTATTTTGTTAGTTTTATTCTTGACTTAATATTTACATATGGCTGCAGTTCGAAAGAAGGGACGAAGTATTCACAGTGAAGCAAGGGGGGTAATTAGAAAAGTGATAGAAGTATGTGACGAAGAAGCGAAATCAGGACAATTGAAATTTTTATTATCACAAAGAAATTTACGTGTGGCAAATTATTGTGGGATATCGTAACATAGTGTAACAAGAATAAGAAGAGAAGGTTATAAAGCTGGTGAAAAATCACTTCATACTCCGGGGAAAAAAGAGACCAAAGGCCAAGGAATGCAGATTTCATTGTGATGACTTTGATAGAACAGTAATTAAAAACGTAATTCGAGACTTTTATTTGGTTAAAAAACAAGTGCCCACTGTACCAAAGCTACTTGCAGCAATTAGGGAAAAAATAAATTTTCCTTGGGGAAGAGAAACACTGCGGAAGCTATTGCACGTTATGGGTTTCAAATGGAAGCGATGTGGAAGTAAGAGAAAATTACTTATTGAGCATCCAGATATAGTTAACTGGAGAGCTAAATACCTAAGAGCTATAAAAGGATACAGAAATGCTGAGAGAAATATCATTTACATTGATGAGTCCTGGGTGGACAATAATTTGACATTTGGGAAGTGCTGGCAGAGTGATATCTACGGGATTACAACACTAGCTCTTCAAATCGCCTGATTCTTGTAAATGCAGGCAGCAACGAAGGTTTCATACCCAGAGCTTCTTTGATATTCAAAGCTGGAATTGCTAGCGGCGATTATCATGGCCAAATGAATGGAGAACATTTCCAGAAATGGTTGTAGAAGAAACTGTTACCTAATATACCCTGCAATAGTGTCATCGTGCTTGATAATGCTCCATACCACAGTGTACAAGAAAATAAGCCTCCATCGAAATATGCTGTAAAGCAAGAAATGGTACAATGGTTGGAGAACAACAATATTTCATATTCTGCTGCAATGCGAAAGACCAACTTGTTTGATTTAATTCAAATACATAAACCAAAGGAAAAAATATACCATATCGACAGAATAATAGAAATGCATGAGCATACGGTTCTTAGATTAGCTCCTTATATGTGTGAGTTGAACGCTATAGAATTGGCATGGGCAACAATGAAACGACATGTAAGAGAGAGAGCATAATGTAACCGGTGATCTACATTTAAGAAATCTACAGCAGGTGTGTGAAAGTGCAGTGAACTCCGTTACAACAGCTGATTGGGAGGGCTATGTTAGGCACATTAAGAAACTTGAGGATGAGTTCAGGCAAAAGGATGGACTAGTGGAAGATGCAATAGACAATTTAATTATATCACTAGGAGGTCTGGAGTCTAGTGACGGAGATGCAGAAAGCGGTAGTGACAGCAGCGAAGGTGATGACTTCTCCGACTCGGATCTTGCACGACAACTGGACTTCTAGGTGAGTTATGTGACAACACAGTGTATTTTAAACGAACCTAGCATCCTTATCATACTCGGAAACTAGACATAAACACCGTGCGGGAAGCAAAACATGATTATGTTACACATTCCTATCCCTCGCCTTCTTGTGCTGGGCATACAGTAGATGTCCATAAGGTTTACCAAGTTCGATGACATCAAGATCTTTAGGTCTATCGGGACCTCCCAGAGGGACCCTGGCAGGGTCCAACATCCCCCATATGCTGCCCCCTACCTAGATCCCACAAAAGAGGGATGGAAAAAGTTACTGTGCACATATCGTCCCTGCCAAGCTCCACCTAATACCTTTACTGGCACTTGCAACCCTAAAGAACCAATGGGACGAACGAGGAATGAAATGATTAAGTGAAATGGAAGGACAGGAAATTTAGGGGATGTAATTATCCTTTCCAGCATTCACAGAGCGACCCGGGGAAACCCCCAAAAAAGCAGTGGGTTAGGAAGATCAGCCACAGGAATTGAACCCATGACCTCACAAATGCAAACCTCACATGTTACTGTGCAGCCATCTCGCTCGGTTCCTAATGTCTCAGGCAAGTAGGGAATTGGAGGGAAGGTTGCCAATCTTTTGGACATACTTAAACCTCTAATTTCCTAAAAATTCAATATTATACACGAGATCAAATCTCATGCAAACCACATACTGTTTTGGCCCACTGTTCTGGGTTATTTTCTGTTCTCAAGAAGACTGGAACCAAGGGAATAATCAGGACTGTACAAGAGATCATCTTGTGTGGTTTACGGATAGATCTCACATGGGAACAGAATCTGGGGCAGGAACTTATGGCAAATCTCCAAAGACAAACCAAATTTTTGTCTATGATTATATTGAAGTCTTCCAGGCAAGTTTTTGCTACTCTAATGTGTGTTTAGAGGTCTAGAAAGAAGCTCCCAAGGTAAGCCAATTCTCATCCTCACAGATAGTCAAACTGCTCTCAAAGCACTTTACACATGCCAGACATCCAAATTGGTTTGGGATTGTGGTCAATCCGAAAGAATATCCTTGGTGCCATGAACAACCTCGAGCTACAATGTGTACCAGGCATTGAGGGATTGAAGGAAATGTGAAAGAAGATTATTTGGTAAGAAAGTGCACAGAAAACCCCTTTTGTGGCCAATAACTGTGTTCAGAAAATGTATGAATACTGTCAAAACAGTTAAAGCATGGATAAAACCAATACACCTAGCTAGATAGCAAACTTAGGACAGAAACTACCTAGGAAACTAGTTAGGGCTCCTAACGATGCTCTATCTGGGGCTTTATCAGGACTGCATAGAAGCAGGTTTAAAAACAGCAATTCCATTAATTAATGGACATGGACATTTTAGGAAACATCTACATATGGGGTTATTTACTCAGGGGTCTCCGTCTAGGGGATATGTGAATGGTGACCACAAGGTACCCAAGCTGAGCAGAACATTACTTCCACTTATTGGTGTTTTGCTCCTCACTGTAACTTTTCTATCTGACCTTACCTTGGTCATCTCTTGTTCTCTTCCGACTCCGATGCTATTAGGGTTCCTGAGGGCTAGGGAGTCTTTATTTTTCCAACCTCTCCATTTCTCTAATTTCTCTATAAAACCTTAACCCCTAACATGCTGACCTGTCATGGCATGTAATACGTCCTCTGATTGGTAATCAGAGGATGTGGTCTGTGAATTTATTTTGATAAGTCTCCCGGTCAGGTCGGTGAGACCCGTAAACCAACGACAGGTGTGGTCCTCCAGACATTCTGGGGGTTGTGAGAGAGCGATGTGACCGCCAAAACATAAAAATATGGTGCTCTCTAAAAAGCGGTTACATTTATTGCTAAGTCTCTATATATTTATTGAAAAATATTGGAGAGCAAGAGGATTAATGACTTCATTGTCAGAAATCCAGCATTAGCTAACAACAACAACATATGGGGTTATTTCACGGAGCCCCTACTTGTCAACTGTGTAGACAAGCTAGGAATCAGCTTAACATATTGTATTTGATTGCCCGTCTCTAGAATGGAGAAGGCACATCCCTTTTGGAGTAAGGGGAAAGAAAAGATCAGAATCTGGTATAGAAACCAAGCTTCTCAAGCGTTAAGGGCATGGAGCTCCAAATTCTATGTTAGGGCAATCTTAACAGATTTACCCAATAAGCCTTTAAGCCTCCAAAGAATCCCCATTATCTTGCACCAAAAACTGCAATATTACTAAGATAAGTGAAGTTCTTAGTTTCTAATTTGTTCTTACTTTAGAATCCCCATTATCTATTTTTTCTCACAGTATAAACATATAAATCGATATAAACCTACTGTTTTAATACTTCCTTAAAAAATTAATTTATGGCAGGATACACAACTAAAAGCATAAAATTGTAATTTCACCGACTGCCCAATGTGGCTATAGGATCAATCACCATAATCCATGGTATGGGTGTAGTGGATCTGCATCACATTCTAGTGGTCCTGAGTTCATATTTCAGTTAGCACAAATTATCTGACTAAGGTCTTTTCTGTAGTTTTCTCTTATGCTGAAAAGATGAATGTTGGGTAATTCTGAATCATATAGACTCCTGTGATTTAAACTCACTTCATCCTTTTCATTTGAAGTTGATTAACTACCCGATTAAATGAGAACCAAATTGGCTTTAAGAGGGTAAACGTAAACTACATTATCACAATAAGAATATGGCACGAGGGGTTATGTGGCATAGAGGTTAGTACGAGGAAATCTGGCAAAGGTGTAAGGAGAAAGTGGTTTTGTCACTAAAATGAAAACCAAAATCATTAGGTATTACGCATGGTACAGAGCCTGGCAGAATAAATAGTCTGATCCGAGTCACGTAGTACGGCACCACTGCTTTCACATGCACTAAATTAGTTTGTACACTGTATTGACTGCAATTTGTAATTATGGTCTTATGAGTTCAGAGCATTGGGCATTCACTGTAGAGGCATATTTAAAAAAAATCTGATATGTTGCACTCGCATGACTTTCTCTTGTCTTGCACTAAACATTCTTACAAGCTCTTATTACTATATCTTCTTTGTGTTAGCTGAGATAAACATTTGTACGAATTATCTTATTGCTTATTTCCTTGTAGGAGTAAGAGGAATATTAGAATACAGTAGGGTTGGAGCGATAGTCAAATATTTGAAAGCTTTGAGAACTAGTCCTCTTTGCACGCTTAGCATATAAAAAAATGAACAACAATGTTCCATTTCAAGAAAGTTCTTAGTTTTCCGAAACTGACACAAATAACAAGGAATATCTCCGAAATGGTTCAGTATACAAAAAAAATTTATTCAGACATAAATTGTGTGTTTTAGCGAGGCCTACATTTTTTGTATAGTAAGATTCTGTCTATCTCTTATGGTTTAAGAGTTATTCAAAAGTTATCCAGAGTAAACAGGACTACATAGGCTATAGCCAGAAAATTCAAAATATACATTTCATTTGTGATACAAATATCTTAAAACATATGACATTTTAATAAAAATCATTAGAACCATGTTCAAGAAAATCAAAATTTTTGAAAAATTTTCCATGTAAAGGGTAGTTTAGGGTAGGGCTATTTTCTTCAAACTCTTTGTGTCGCATCCTTGAAAGACATTAAACTTAAATACCAACTTTGGTTTTTAACTGACTTCATTTTTAAATTATGCTGTCCACAGACAAATACACACACACAGACCTTTTTCCAAAAATGTGTTGTTTTTTGGATTCAGGGGGTCTCAGAACATGTATTTCCGGTGAAATCTTGACATCAAATTTTTGGGTGGAATACTACACTTCCTTCTACTTACCGGTAGAAAGTAAAAATAGTCCCCCATCACAGTACAGCAACTCTTTCATCGCAGGTATGCAACAAGATAAAGTCCCAGATCGGGTGATCGTATGGTAGCTGTAACAATTCCAAACTACTGCATCTTGTGTAAAGAAGAAAAACCCAGGGTATCCAAAGACACAGCGGATACCAGAGCAAATGGAGGAGGACCGTGCGGTACTCTCCAAAGGCCTCGACGTTCTGCTGCAAGACATGCCCTGGAGCTAAGAACATCAGTTCGCTCACTGAGGAGCATCATCCATGATCACCTGCACTTCCATCCATGTCCTAGTTGATTGGTTTCCAGATTTGGAGACATTGAATGACCAGCTCAGTCGCCTGATTTAACTGTCCCAACTTCTTGTGGGGAAAGTTGAAGTGTACACTACACATCCTCATACCGTGGCTGCACTCAAGAGGAGAGTACATGCAGTCCTGGGGCACATGCCATCGAATATGCTGAAACGGGTGATGGTTGCTTTTGTTGGAATGACCAACTACCTGGTATCATATTCAAAACCAGGTAATGCCATATTTTGTGATAAAATTGCATATATCCTTCTTGTTTTCGGTGTGTGTTTCAACAAATTTGTCAGTTCATTTTAAAGTTATGTTCTGTTTACATCCTACTATCCATTCTGGTGGACCCTGTATAAAACAAATCAGGGACAAACTTTGACCTAACATTTCCATAGTTTCTGAGGTTTCCTTCAGATGTCACGTGTTCCCCCAATCCTTTACAAAGCAAAGCTCCCCACATTTGAAAAAGACCACCACTGCAAAGTGTGTAGTTAATGCGGAGTGTTCAGCAACAAAGCCATTCTCCTTCTTGCCTATGAATATTTTGAGGTCCAGTGTGTATACAATTTAAGTTGTTCCCAGATTGATAGATGTTCCATATTCATTTCCACTTCCTTGCTGCGTAACACAATTTGGAGATGATAGCAATCCAATTTTATGCAGGTATTTGCTGAGACAGTCATGTCCAGTGATAGTCTGAACATGGCAATGACTGTTTTTCGAGGTAGTTCAGGAGATAGTTTCAAGCTTTTAAAGAACTTTTTTTTTCCTTTGGGATAATACATTTGTAGTTAATTTGGTTTTATAATCATCATTCATTTTCTTCTTAATGATGCGTTTAACTGATTCCTGTGGTGCTTTTGGTTGAACCTTATTTTGAATTTTGGTTCCTCTTTTCTTAGGATGTCTGTCTTCTCATTGTTACTTAATACACAGAGTGCAGGAATCCACAAGAAGACTATGTTCCTACTTAAATTTTGTATTTGTTTAACCAAACAATAAATTTCTCTTATTTTTTCTATTTTTAGATCCTGAGTTAATGCTATTGCTTGGATTGCCGCTCTAGAATCTGATAAAACAATATTTTCTACGTTTTTGTAGCCAAACATATTTTAGAGCAGTGTAAATTGCATCAATTTCTCCATTAAAATTTGTTTTTCTTTCCCAGTTTTGTAAAAATAGAGAAAAATTGACATGTACCACCTGCTCCAGTTCCATCATCACTTATAAATGAGCCATCTGTATATATGTGTGTGTGTGTGTGTGTGTGTCCGTAAGTGTTGTCATTTTTGCAATATCTGGACTACTTGCTTGCTTCTTGAAGATTTCACAGATTTATTATATTCTATTTCAAAGCTTTATTTTGGATTAATAGGATGTAATCAATTTTCTTTCATAATAGGTATGTGTAGTTTTTCTTTTAGCCCTTTTTACCTCTTGCACAAATCCTATTTGGGTTTTTAGTGTATATTTAAAATCCTGACGCTTGTCTAGTTTGTTAAAATTTGTAATTCTTATAAATTTTTCATTAGTTATTAGAGCTTGTTCTTCAAGTTCTAGGTTTATTGGCTTATTAGATGTTGCAAAGAAAAGTGTTTCTATTGGGGTGGTTTTAACTGCACCTATTATTAAGTGTAATACCTGGTTTCGAACTTCCTCTAATTCTTTTTTACAACACAGATGCCGTTATTAACACATCACCACAGTATTTTAAGATGGGTTTGATGTGTGTTGTGTGTCACTTTAGCTTTTTCTAGAGCTGTCCTATTTAGTTCTTGCTAGTCTTTTTAGTATTTTGAACCAATTATTTGATTTCCCTTTAACAGATTCTACTTGATAGCTATACACGTTATAATATACTCCTAAATACTTTGAAAATACTGTTTACTGGAGTTGATGGCCATTATAATACAGTTTAATTTATTTTGTCTTATTCCCCCAGGAAAAATGCTGGAAATATATTTGTTCTGTATTTATTGTCATTAAATGTTTTGAACACCATTTCCAAAGTGTTTCCAGTGATGTCTGTGTGGTGTTCTCTGCATTTTTTGCCAATCTGGGTGGCTCAGATGTGGTGAGGATGTATCATTTCCAGGAGCAACTCTAGAGCTGTGAATTTTGATTTTTATCATACTCCATATTTGTTTATTTCTTTTTGAAGTGTTAACAATTTGTGCATCAAAGTACCATTTCTTTTGTGGGCCGCTGCTATATAGCATAACACAATGGTCTGAGACCATATTACGCAGGATTTCACTTGCTTGCTCATTTAGCGACCTTTTGCTGCTTACTCTGGCAACCACTCACTTCTTTCCCAATGGTTAGATGCTGGCCTACTGATCCCAAGGTCACAGGTTTAAATCTGGCCCAGACCAATGGTTTTTAAGTGTGCTTAAAAACGACAGTTCCATGTCAATAGATTTACTGACATGTAAAAGAACTCCTGCAGGACAACATTCCGGCACACCGGCAATGCTGATGTGATCCTGGCAGTTGACAGCGTCATTAAATTTGTTGACCCACAAAATATTCACAACTGGCAACATAATACACATGAACACTGCTAAAGAATGGCTTAGTGTAGCCAAATGATTAAGGGCCCTTAGCTGTAAAGTTTAGCCAACAGGCCTTTCATGAGTGAAGCTGTTTTGACCAAAGTGAAGACAAAAATACTACTGCAGCTAAATCCAAATGATACAGGATGGTGAGGAAACGGTTTCACATATAGGTATTACATATATCAGATATATGTATGTGTATATATCAGGAGTATGTTCCAAAACATGTGATGCAAGAAATTTTCTAACTCTGAAGCTTCACCAATGTGCATGCACAAGCAAACTGAAATGACTGGAGACTACTAGCCCTATTGCTTCTTGCATGGTAGCCAACGTGTACTTCATATGTAACTATATCTGAAAAAATAATCCCTCCACCTTAGGGAGGCTTAGCATGTGGTATAGCGATTACAGGCTAGGTATTGTTAAGTTAGCAAATTAGTTTTTAGTGTATATAGCTAGTCAGCATAATTTAGGGACATGTATGTAATAGTATAACTTAGTGAAAAGGGGGCTAAACTATTTTACTGTGTCAATTTATAAAAGTGGATGAACAAACCAAATTTTGATACCACAGGACCCTCATCCTGTTCCATATATACACACACCCCTAACATTACCTAACCTAACATGGGCTAAATCTCAATAACAGGACCCTATCAACTGTTCTTATACTCACACTAACTAAGACGTCATAGCCTATCCCATAAGGTCATCTGGGAATTTGACACAGGTATAATAGCTTACCCTAAAAAAAAAAGGGTTGGCTGCATTGCCCTGAGTGTCACAAGATGGAGAATTTGGCTGTCCTTCATTCCTCAATAGGGTACACGTACACATGCAGTAAATAAATAGAAAGCTATAAGGCTTAAATTATGTTAATAAAACATTTTTCAACAAAAACTCAAAAAAAAACATTCTAAATACATACTGCAACAAAAAATGTGAAGCTGTACTGTGAAATAATATGCCACTGACAGACTGGAAAATTTAGCCAGGTCCATGTATCAAATTGTGATGGAATGACAAATAGGTTATAATTGCAACTCCACATCAACTCAGTTACTGTGCACACCTAGCATTATATTGCAAAACTTGTAGTAACACACAATAATTCTCATTCAGGATATGGTAGTTACACATGTGCATGCTTGAAATAAAGCTGTAATGCAACAACATAACAGCCTTGACATGCATCCATAGCATGCACACCACCTGAGGCATCATGGGAGCACTCCCAACAGTGGTACTCTTAAGCTGCAAAGCATAGCAAGGATACTGCAGGACCCAAAACTGCAAAGCATATCCTAGGGATGTCTTTATAGGGAGAGGAGTGGAACAGTTTGGCCAAAACTGCAAAGCAATGACAGGGCAGTCAAAACATCGTTGTAGCTCAACTCCAATCATCGCCCAAGTAGTAGATTTTGGTTATCCTTTGTAATAGCGGCCTGGTCAAACTACCGCCTGTTATACCATATAATCTGCTACTTCATCAGGACCGGCCGAGAAGCTTTTCCTGCTAGATTTAATATTTTAATTTCTTCACACATCACTGGTTTAAGGAAAATTCCAATTTCATTTCTGATCAATTTAGCACGGTGGCTATTATTAGTGCCAGTTTGTGTCAAAATTTCTCTACCCATAAGTGTCAAAGTGATTGACGATGTTGCCAACATCAACTGAACTTTATACAACTACATTTTACTGGTGTGGATATATTTCCAGGAGGTCTAGAGTTGTGAATTTTGATTTTTATCATACTCCGTATGTTTATTTCTTTTAAAGTGTTAACAAATCGTGCATCAAAGTACCATTTCTTTTGTGGACCGGAACTATATAACATAACACAAGGGTCTGAGACCGCTATTACACAGGATTTTGCTCGCTCATTTAGCGACCTTTTCCTGCTTACTCTGGCAACCCTTACTTCTCTCCCTCTCACACAGCTAGCTTCCGCTACATAACTGAGGTCACTTAATTCAGGAGGGAAGGTCACGGTACGAGAGAACACAATCTTCAACTTCTACGTATTACCTCAGGACAATTTTTCTCCTACAAATGATTTGCTAACGTAACTATTTTTCACAGAGATGTCGACCCGCATAAGCACTCTTGGTAAAACTATAGACATATACGTCACCAACGCGTTGAAGGACAGGTAGTTGATAACCACTCTTCAGTCACAAAACAGGTGCCTGTCGACCACGTGACGCCGCTATTCTACAGCATAACCGCAATCTTTGCCATCACTTTTAATGGATGACGCATGAACACCATCAAACAACACTCATGAGAAAATTGCATAATTCTCTTTCAGTTTCACCACCGTTTTCACTTTGGAACCGCATTCTAAAGTTCAGTCCAAATTAGACAACGGGCGCTGTAATAAGTTGTAACCCTGACATCCATTTCGATTCCGCACAGAAAGGTGGTTTGAAAAAAAAGCAGAATTACCCACCGTGTGTTGGCTGGATTGCCAAATTAAGGAAAAGTCGCATACAAATTGTCATAAAACCCTAATGGGTGCTTTATAAACACAATTTAAACACCAGTAAACATTATCGGAAATTCCATTCTATCGGTGGATATAAGCTTTTAGATAATAATGCTTATTAACCAAAACATACCAAACGGAATTCCACACATTCTTCACACTATATTGCACAGTTTTATTGGACAAGAGTACGCTTTAGCTTTATTTCATCTTAAATAATCCCATTTTCATATTTGTTAATTTATAACGACACTAAAAGGCGGGATTATACAGCCACATGTTTATAAATCTGTAATAGCTCGCTTACCTCTATGCTAAATGAATTAGCTTCATAAAAGTTGAACCGTGGCTTCTTACGAAATTAGAAATGAACTCCACTTAACTAAATTCCAATAACTTCTTTACCACAGAGTACCTTAAACAACGCTACGGGAAAGACCTTTATACAAACACAAGGTAAGTAATCTGGTAAACTGCAGTGTTGCCAACAGCAAAAAAAATCACCAACTAAATATAGTCCCAAAAAAGACCAAAAATGGCCCAAAAGAAACTAGATTTCTGTTATGCATCCTGTAGCATTATAAAGAAAAATAAATAAAAAAGCGAAGTCACATGCATTGGATTACATGATATAAAATAACTTACTTAAAAACCAAGGAGAGCATCTAGGTCATCACCTATGACGTCCTCGTCCTCATCAAGGGAAGATGTGGAAGTTGAAGTTGTAGAGTGTTCTGTGGTATATGTTTATATGCATCCGCCGTGCCGATTGTTTTTAGAACGGTTGCAGGAAGTTCATAATTGTGGCAACAACGATCTTTTCTGCGAAGACCTGCACGGATTTCCAGTATAGCGTGCACCATTTTTGTACGCATTTGATTCCTAGTTTTGGTTTTTACTAAATTTAGTTGACTGAATATCCTTTCAACCTCAGCGTTTGACCAAGGAAGAACCAGCCTAGATAATGCAAAGTCTGCAAGTTCTTTGAAAGGGTTTTCTCCGCTGGCCTCACGGTATTTGAATACCTCACACCCAAAATTGACGAAATTGTTGACATTTTTCCATTGTACAATGGTCAACTTTTGCCACAGCAATTCTATTTTCGCTATCCAAATGTGATGCTTCTAATAGGGGAATCAAAGGTTCCTTTAACACAAGCGCCTTTGACACAGAAAGAAGGGGCAGTTTCCTCAATAGTTCAATATTACAGTGGCGGCTCGCAGTCAGAATTTTAGGGTAGGCAAAGTGTAACAGTAACAACAACAACAACAACAATAATAATAATAATAATAATAATAATAATAATAATAATAATAATAATAATAATAATAATAATAATAATAATAATAATAATAATAATAATAATAATAATAATAATAATAATAATTACAATAATAATAATAATAATAATAATAATAATAATAATAATAATAATAATAATAATAATAATAATAATAATAATAATAATAATAATAATAATAATAATAATAATAATAATAATAATAATAATAATAATAATAATAATAATAATAATAATAATAATAATAATAATAATAATAATAATAATAATAAACCCCGTTTATCCGAAATATAGGGGGCGAAGTCATTGCGGATAACGCAAATAATATATTGTTTGGTTGTTTAATAAGAGCAGAGTGAATGAGTGTGACTTACGGGCGAATTACCGCCAAAACTAAAATCACGAGTGTCGGCAGACTTTTTTCCAGGGGGGGGGGGGCCCACATGTTGGAAATTTGCAATCATATAATATTAAATCATTATTTTACTATCAAAATTTATAGTATTTGTTGCAGATAAACGTATTAATTTGTGCTAAACAAAAATTGTTCTTTACATCAAAATTAAAATAATAGTTTAAAAGTCAGTACCGTGGCCCCCCTTGCCCCCATTTCGCGACGCCCATGCCTAAAATAGATTAAGAAATTGAAAAATTGTCTGACTGCAGCTTTGTGTTAAATAGCTAAAACACTCCTCTTTTCATTGTCAGTGCGCCGCGAAAGCGAAATTTGTAATAGTTCACTAATTAAGTCGGTCATACTGGTATTACACAGAGATAACGACAGATTCAGATCTCTGAGATCTTCGTTCGTGGAGTATGGCTGTTCGGAAAATGTCGCATAAATTCGGATTTGGGCAGGCAAGTGTTCGGACTGCTGGCAGACGCATACTCGGAGTGCATATACAGACCGAATGTTTCCTTATCCCTGTTCAAGGGCCTCGTACTGAGGAAATGGGGCCGGGCAGGCAGAGGTTAAGCTAGCCTGCTCTCCACTACCCAGGTTCCATGCGTATCATTTCTGCCGCGCGTTTCAAACACGCAGCGCAGTTTTGATGAATCGGAATTGAGATTAAAGGATTTGACCATGCGCTGGTCATTATAACCGAGAAAACTTTTCTTGAACTGCAATTTAGGAGAAAATGACGGTTCAAATGATAAAATGCAGAATCATAGTTAAACGTTATTTGTTGATATATTACGATAGGGTAGGCAATGCCTACCCTGCCTACCCTGAGAAGCCGCGCCTGCAATATTATTAGGCAATCTCTGCTGTAGCTGTTTGATAAGTAAAGAAACAAATGTTACACACATATTTCTAACAGTTTGTTCTTCTTGTACTGTTATTTTGTTTCTAATTTCTGAAAGTTTATTTTTAAACAAATAACCCAGATACGGTTTAGGGTTGAGATATTTCTCGAAATCATCATGAAAAATTTTCCTCAGCACTGGGTAGGTAGGAATGACAATTATTTTAAGAAGAGACTGAATAAGAACTACCAGGTCATCTAACAACTTGCATGGATCTGCATCATTTGCCTCATAACTTTGGTTGACTCTGAAGATCAGACAAAATGGGTTTCAAAAATAACAAGTATGCTAAATTGAGCTCATCACTGAACATGGAGTACAACATTTCAGCTGAGTAACATTTTTCACTGAGCCTAACGATTTCAAAATGAGTTTTTAACGCCAACCATTGATTAACTATTCTACATACTGTGGGCTGAATACATAACCACCTCGTGTCACAAGCTTGGGGGATTTTCAGTGGTTCATCCCCGTCATATAGAGTGGAGAAAATTTGGCGGTAAAAGAGTTGCCGCGATGAAGACCGAGAGAACCAATTATAAGTTTCTCTAATAAGAAAATCCAAATTTCTTGGAAGAGAATCTGCAGTTGCTGCAGAGGTTGCCAGTTGAATAGAGTGGCACACGCACCTTATAAGTACCAAGTGTGGGACCTCCCGCTTAAGAATTTCATATAGTCCATTATTAAGCAATTTTTGCAAATCTAAATTAATTGATTTCAATGAGTCTTTAACTGCCCTTGCAATAGACACTGCATCGCACTTTTCAAGTTCGACAAGTTCAAGATAAGTTGAAACAATCCTGTCAGATGTTTGACTGTGATACTGTATGCCCACGACAAGAAGGCTAGAGGGGAATGAAGGGCAGAAGGGGCTTGAACTGTTTATCTACTCCGGTAGCGGTCCTGTTTACTAGGAAATGAGTGTATGAGAGCGCATATTTCTAGCTATGTAACAACATTGTGTATTTTAAAAGAGCCTAGCATCCTTGTCATACTCGGAAACTAGGCATAAACACCGTGCGGGAAGCACAAAATGATTACGCTACACATTCCTAAGACTTGTCTTCTTGTCCTGGGCATACAGTATATAATAGCGATTGCTAGAAGCTTGGTGACGGCAATGTCAGTTGATTCGTCCACCAAGATGCTGTACACTGAATCACCAATATCACTCCTTAAGTCACTCGCAAAGTAGGGTCCAAGAACGTTCGTAATAACAGCACTACACTTTGTACGATGTAACTTGGCTCGCAGCTACGCTATCACTGAATCTGTTTTTACACATTTCGCTTAGGTGATCGCATGACATTATGGCACAATGTGCGGACACAAAAAGTGCAAGTGATGCTTCAGCACTGTTCCTTTCTAAAGAAACTACCACTGGTTTGAAGTTAATATGTGGGAGGAAAATACAGAAACTGCAGTTTTGTGCTTTTTGTTTCCGCATGATTTTCCAAGTCTGCTAACAGAGCTCTTATGCTACGACACACTTTGCAGAACGCTTTTGTGTTATCACCTACAGCCCGAGATAACCATTCTACAAATTTTGGATTTTTCAACCACTCTTCTCTAAACTTTTGAGTATATTGCGGTTTTACTTTGCCCATTTTGTTAGTTAATTAACCGTATAATTTTGGCACTATTTGCAACAGACCACTATATTGATGGGTGAAGCACACGCAGTTAACCATGAACACAATGTGAACTGAGAAGAGAAACGAGAATTTTGAATGGCACTGTGAAGTAAGCAAAGTTGTTTAATTGTTGATATAAACAGTAGCCGAGGACTGATATAATAAATCACGTTTATCAAATAGCGCGCCGCCTACTTGTATTGCCGGTAACGCCGATAGCAGTATTACAGGCAGCTACTGTGAAGCAAGTAGGCTTTAGAATATCTCTTGTGTATTATTTTGCTGACTCCAGGGTTCGGTTTACAAGCAGTAAACATTACACCACCCAAACGCTCATAACACGCAGATAACACACAGGGTGACTAATCACCAGGAATTGTAGAAGGGGATTGTTGCTAATCACAGCAAGTTTACATTACGATTACGCAATTCAAATGGTAGATATTTTCTTGTGTACACATCGGATGTATCGAGCCTCGCAGCAGGAAAATGGTCTGTAAATCGCTTCTAAAAGAACAATATTGCATGCAACCATACATTTAAAAAACCAGATGCATTTTGAAAAGAACCAGATTTCCCACTAGCAACTAAAAGATAAATTTTCCTACTAGACAGACGCTCAAAAAGACCAGATTTAGTTGTAAAACAACTAAATTGGCAACACTGGTAAACTGTTAGTGGTAGAGTACCAACGTAAATCGATTAGCTCCAGTGCAGTGTTACCATAAACTCTAGGGAACATTAAACTTAACCGGCATATACTCTCTGCCAACGATCTGTCCTCTGTGCTGCAACACTGAACACTCTGGCCCATCACGACCGGAACTGAATGAAACAGTAAATTGCCATGAATGTCGGATACAGGAGCTGGGGTCAATTAACTGTACATATAGAAACGTGATCCGTGTCTTTTCTTCCTCAGTTTTCTTCGGGAACCGAAGATTCGGCATAGCCCACAACGGCGGAACCAAACAGAAAAATAGGCTCCCAAATGCAAACGTTGCCAGTAGCTCCTACAGTTGATCTTCATACCTGCCAAGTTGTCAGACTCAGCTGATTATAACTCAGGAACTCGAGGCTAGACCGTGGTAAGCACACTTTGAGCATGATTGAGATTCTTATGTTTTTGGTACCTGCTAGGGGATGGCAAGCCACAGACGTGTTTAAAGAAACTGAGAGATGGCAATAGAAACTATGTGTAGCAGCAAGAACTTATGTGCAATTTTTGTGCTTTGGTATGGTAATCCACAGGTTTGCAGGTCTTGCAAAGGAAACGGCGTAGGTTATTCCGATGAAATGATGTATTGTGGAACAGATATGCAAGCCGATTGTTTTGAGAGTGAATCCTGATACGATTACAGTGTTGCAGATGTGGATTATCAGCCAAAACCATGTGATCTCTCATGATGATCAGAGGTAAGTTTCAAAAGACTATAATTATATGGCATTCCATACTATAGTATGTGACGTGGTTTATCATGGCAGTGCAGTACGTGTAGTATTCACAAATAATACTAATACTTAATGGAAGTATGAGCTCTGCGACAATTTCTAAGATAATTTTCTGGAAACCATTAACACTTTCAGTCCCGAATTATTTTGCTACTTATGCCGTTCTTCCTCTAATTCGAAACCGGTTTAGATTAGGCGGTCTAGAACACCTTCAGCCTACTGACTTGAATAGCCATGATCGTTAAGGCAACATGTAGTGCACTGGTCATGCACTCAAAGCCTGAGGTCGTGAATTCGAGTCTCGGAAGCCGCAGTCAAATGTGCCTGTGGTAAAGGACGGGGAGGGCCCAAGTAAAATAATATGTGTGATGGCACGCGTGGATGATGACGGGGTATCATTTGACTGCGGTCAAATACATGTTTAGTTGGTGACGAACAATATAACAAGGATATAGCAGAAAAACCGTTAAAAGTACTACAAATAGGCAAAAAAAAGCCTATGTTTCTTATAATACACAACGGGACTGAAAGGGTTAACTAAGAATGATTGCTAGGCTTGGAAGGGCATCACTAGATGACTGCTGTAGGCATTATTATGGTATGCCATTAAATAACTTAAATTGCAGTGTAGTTTTGTAGGTTCACACCGCTAGTAACTTTTATATATACATTTATTTTCTGCCACCAGGAGAAAATTCCTACTGTTAGAGAAAGGGCCTCTCTTCTGCTAAAGATAAGAAGAATCGATATCGGCAGTGTGCACCAGAGTCGAGTAGAAGAAATAAAAGAAAACGTCGACGTTTTCTTGTACTTAAAGTACTTAAAAGTGGCTCAATTAATCAAAATATAAGCCTATTATAAAAATAAATTATGATTATTTTAATTAAACATTAATAGTATTATATAGAGAGCCAGTATACAAATGTTTCATTAATATAATTAAGTTATGGATAAGATTTTGTGATGCAAAAAGGTAACATAGAATCACTTTTATTTTTAACGATCAGAAGTACTTGAGTGATGCAAATAAAAAGAAGATAGCTGCCAGCGAAATAGTACCTCCATGTGTTTGCCATGGGAAATGACTGAAGCACACAGTTCACGGAGACTACTGTAAAAGTAATGCCAAGAAGCGTAGCCTGGAGGGCACAGACATCTTGGATTGAGACCTTAACATCAAAATATAATCGTCCAATTGTTATAGAGCATAAGAATCTGACAGACTTCATAGACTTCCTTCTCTACATGCCTGCAGTGCATCATGGATATTATTCATCCGTGACTCAATAAAAAGGCACAGAGCAGTTTGGTGAACGTGAATTAATTGATGGCACTTTCTCAAATTACATAATGGCAATGCGAATAGAAATCAATGAAAGCAAATCTTGGCACTGAAGTATTGGTGATATATAATGACAAGCCACAAATCTTTATGTTTCCTTGGAGTTAATATTGCTTTTGCACTGTTTTAGGTAGTACAAATGTTCCATTCTATGTGACAAGAATACCTAAATGTGTGGAGAACCATATAAAAACTTAAAATTCCGTTTAAGTACATCAACTATTTCTATGGAATTCTTTAAACTTTCACATATCTCTCCTGCAAAATTAATTTAAGGTGGCTTATCATTATCTAGCCCCTATTATGTCCTAATGCCATAGTCCCATTGATAATGCGATAGATTTAACCCTTAAGTGGTCGCACGGGGTGTTCAGAACAGCCCAGCTGGAGCGGTATTTTCGCCTGACAATGGGTGTCCAGAGATCTTATATATTTAAACGAGCAATTCTTGTATATAAATATATTCCGCGTAACTTGGAAACGTCTCCTACGATTTCCATCAAATGTTGTATTCAGATAGGGTTTTGCTTTTTATTTTTATCTATATAGGTGTAATTCCCGAAAAAAACGCAATTTTACATAAAAAAATAGCATTTTTTATTCCGGCTTCTACAGTACAATTCTTGTATATATATTCCCGGTATTTCAAAAACGGCTCTAAAGGTTTGGTTAAATTTTTGTATATATGCATATTATATGCAGTGTTTTCTATACTCACTTTTAGGTAACACATTCACATCTCTTTCTCTATACACTCTTCTATAAGCAATTTTACATTTAAAAAAACCTGATTGTACGCACGTAAAAGAAAAAAACATTTTTTCCCAAGTTTTAAAATAAGTCATACCATTTTCTGTATGTTTGAAATATAAATGCTATTACATTCACACTGTCTTCTCGCACATTTAGGCAACACATTCACCTCTCTTTCTTACGCACTCTTCTACAAATAAGTCATACAATTTGCTGTATGTTTGAAGTAGAGGTGCTGCATATTACATTCACAGTGCTTTCTCTACTTAAGTACTTTTAAGTAACATATTCACATCTCTTTCTCTACTCACTCTCCTATAAACAGTTTTCCATAAAAACATTATTTTACGCAAAAAATCATTTTTACCCCCACTTTTAAAATAAGTCATACCATGTCGTGTATGTTTGAAATAGAAATGGTATTACATTCACACTGCTTTCTCCTCTCACTTTAAGGTAATACATTCACATCTCTTTCTCTACTCACTCTTCTACAAAGAAGTGATACAATCTTCCCTATGTCTGAAATAGAAATGCTACATATTATATTCATACTGTTTTCTCTACTCACTTTTAGGTAACACATTCACATCTCTTTCTACTTACTCATCTACAAATAAGTCATACAATTTTGTGCATGTTTGAAATAGAAATGCTGCAAATTACACTCACAGTGTTTTCTCTACACATTTTTAGGTAACACATTCATATCTCTTTCTCTGCTCACTCTTCTGCAAATAAGTCATACAATTTTCTGTATGTTTGAAATAGAAATGCTGCATATTACATTCACAGTGGTTTCTCTACTTAAAAATACTTTTAGGTATCACATTCACATCTGTTTCTCTACTCACTCTTCTACAAAGAAGTGATACAATCTTCCCTATGTCTGAAATAGAAATGCTACATATTATATTCATACTGTTTTCTCTACTCACTTTTAGGTAACACATTCACATCTCTTTCTACTTACTCATCTACAAATAAGTCATACAATTTTGTGCATGTTTGAAATAGAAATGCTGCAAATTACACTCACAGTGTTTTCTCTACACATTTTTAGGTAACACATTCATATCTCTTTCTCTGCTCACTCTTCTGCAAATAAGTCATACAATTTTCTGTATGTTTGAAATAGAAATGCTGCATATTACATTCACAGTGGTTTCTCTACTTAAAAATACTTTTAGGTATCACATTCACATCTGTTTCTCTACTCACTCTTCTACAAAGAAGTCATACAATTTCTTGCATGTTTGAAATAGAAATGCTACGAATTACATTCACACGATTTCCTCTACTAATTCTTCCTTTACAAGACACGATCATTCTTCTTTACCTACTCGCCCTTCAACATACAATTCATACAATTTGCTATATGTTTGAAATAGAAATACAAGTATTACATTCATACTATTTTCTCTATTCACTTTTGTTTTACGTAACAATTCACATTTATTCCTATCGTTTATCAACTTCATACATACCAACGCCTATACATATCGTATGTTGAAGAGTGAGTAAACTCCAAAGCCGGTTGACCGATCGCGATGAAAATTGACATATCTAAGTGTTTTCATGTCGAAGGTTTTTATGGAATTCATTTCACCAAGCAACGTATTACGTTCACATGGTTTTCTCTACTCCATTTGCTTTTACCTAACATACTACTCCCTCTTCTACAAACAGTCCATACATTTCAAATATAAATGCAACATATGACATTCACACGGTTTTTCTACTCATTTTTCTTTAGTAAAACACAATCACATTTCTTTTACTACTCCTGCTTCCACGAACAATTCGTACAATTTTCTCCGTGATTGAAACAGAAATGCGCAGTACATTCACGTGGCTTTATCAACCAGCTATGCTTCCTGTAGTCTTTATTCCTCAACAGTGCTTTTGTTTAGTGTCTCTCCGGTGTTTTAATAAAAACTAAAGAAATAGCTAAAAAAGTAAAGTAATCACAATTGGTGTCAGGGGTGCGCCAAAAAGCACGATATGGCACAGTTGATAAAACAAATGTTAGCCAAGATGGAGAATGAAATGAATTCCGGAATACGGCAGAGGAAACAAATATGAAAGCCGAATTGGAAAAATGTAAACTACGGAATAGAAAATATTGGAACAAGAATTGACAAAATGGAAACAAAAATGGAAGCCAAATTGAAAATGTGAACTCCGAAGCGGAAGAGATGAAGGCGGACTGTCCAATATGAAGATACATCTATGGGAGAATACCAGCGAGGGACTGACCGGGGTTAAGGAAACCATGGAAGAACTCGACGGAAATATGAAGGACCTTGGCCAACGTATTAACGCCCTGGAGTCAATCGCAGCACCAAAGAACTGAATAGTGGAACAAATGCTCGACAAAAACCTCAAACTAGGTGGATATCTATGGGGCAGGCCTGCGTTCAGCAGTGGATGTTTTTTCGGCTGAAATTGTGTTTATGAAATATTTGTATGTATTTCTATATCTCTTGTATCTCGGAAATGACTCTTAACAATTGCAACAAAAATGATTACTTAGTTAACGTTTTGCCTTTCAGGTTTATCTAAAAATCTTCTCTCTCACAAAAAAAAAAAAAAAAAAAAAAAAAAAAAAAAAAAAAAAAAGGATTTCACAAAAACAGAGGCAAAAAATGTCGAGCGAAGCTCGGTCGTCCAGGTCCTGGAACCTTAATCGGTCATATTTAAGGAAATACGGATAATTAATCAACACCCAGCTTATTAATTATCCATGTTTGTGGGGTCATTTTCTTGAAAATTATACCAAAGGACCTTGAATTATGTGTGTGTGTGTGTTTTAAATTTCATAAAGATTAATAAATGAACACTGGCACAGTTATACAGGGAAACTCTGCAAGTTCCCGTTCAAGAAAGCAAGATCAGTTCTGCAGACCGTTGACAAGGCTTTTTGGCGGGGCAATAAAACTTTGCGTTCTATTATGTTACAAGGAACGTTTAACCGTCTGCCTAAAGTACCCCGCATCACAATAAACCGTCACTAGAGTTCAAAGGTTCAAAGAGGGAACCAATGAAGCTAAAAGTCCAATGAAAGTAGTTAACCAGAGGAGAGAAATGTTGTTTATGTTGGAAAATTTGAAATCTTTCCCCACTGCTTTGAGCCAAGCACTGGTGAGAAACCCCACACAGTTCTCCGCTATCAGATGTACAGGGAGGTTGTGTCCCCAGGTCGCGGAATGGACGCCACGTTACTAAGAAGTGCCTTGCCCAGTGCCACTAAGTCGAGACACATCTAGTGACAGTAAATTGCGTATAAAGGAATTGCGATTCATTCGGTACATTAGGTGCGCAATTACACTAAATGGGTGGAAGATAGGACTTACAGAGTTTCCTGTAACCCGAAGTGCCAATAGAGAAAGTGCATCTTGTGTTTGCATTCGTGTTTTTCTTCACCCCGTGTGAAACCCATTCCCTCTCATCACCGTCCAACACACCGCTCCTATCCCGAAGACCAACATCCCTCGTCGAGGCTGAGACCCTGAGAAGTTGGCGCCTCATCAGCTGCATCGACGAGCTGAAGGACGTCGAGTCACCAGATCAACCAGAAGGGTGGGCAGCGAGTCCGCTACATACATGGTGCCGCCAACGTGTGGCCGATAACGTTCCAGACGTACGACAGAAAGGACCTCGACAACGAGAAACCACAACCCAGGAACGTAATACCCACAGGAAGTGCAAGATTCCAAGCCTGGGCTACAAGAACCTCAACGATGGTGACGGTAACAGAAAGTAAGCCAGTGCAGAATGCATTAAGGTGGGCATGTTCAATGTTTTTGAGGAGTGGAAAATCTCTGCCTAATCTCTCCAACATACAAGAACAAGAAAATTACACCATGGACAGGGCAGAAAACAACAGCTGTCACAGTGGCGAGGGCAATAACCTTTCTCCTGAAGGGTCGCCCGTTAGCCAGTCAATACATTGTTCGGGGGTTGCCAGGAATTTGTTCACATCGGGCAGAACGCTTTCTCCAGCAGAAACATTTGATTTTAGCTCTATGCTAGAAAGATTTGGTTGCTTGTTAGTAGTGCAATCCAAAAGCACAATAAGCATAATAAGCATAACAGAGCTTTTGGCATGTGGTTGTTACCCACAACACGATTTTGAAGGTTTAAGATTTAGAAATAAACAAGTTTTAAAAGCATAATAAAGCACAATTTAATAAAATAAAGCATAAAATATGTAATATGTAATTTAAAGTATAGGTAATTCCTAGATTTTAAACTGACGGTTAATTTCCAACAATAGATTCAATGCAGAAATTAAACATTTTTTCCCTCAGCAATTCCTACAATAAACTTGTGGATTCAATGCAGAAATTAAACATTGTTTCCCTCAATAATTCCAACAATAAACTTGTGTGTGAAGTTTAACGGTTTTATGGTCAGTATACAATCTGAATCTGAGTAGTTCATATCTGTTGAACATTAGCATGCCAAAAACTGCTATAAATGCAATTCAAAGGGTTCGTGAGTTTCCCACAGATCATTTTGTGGCTGAAAAGGGGAAACTATTGTGTACCTTATGTTCAGAGAGCATTAATTTTGAAAAGAAGTCCATTGTGCAAAAGCATGTGGAAAGTTTTAAACACAGGTCTCGGAAACAAAGTTATGCACATTGTTTAACCTCAGGCAGTCCTAGCAGCATTCGCACCAGAAATACACCTCAAGTGTGGTAGCGTATGGAAAATTCAAAAGATAAAATGGAAGAAATGGTCAAAGCATTCACTTCTGCTGGTATTCCATTTCATGTCTTCCGCAGCGAACAGTTTCGTCAGTGGATAGCAACAGCTACAAATATGAAACCGGCTGCCAGTGAAGCCACTTTGAGAAGATATTTTGTCAAGTGTGCTGAAGAAGACCTTCAGGAAACCAAGTCAATATGTGAAGGAAAATTTGTTTATCTAGTTGTTGATGAAACGACAGATTTAAAGAATCGTAAGGTGGTGAATATTCTTGTTGCTCCATTGGATGTTTTGGGCGAGAAACCCCGTCTTGTAAAAACCAAAATTGTACAACAATGCAATGCTAATGTAATAGTAAATTTAATACTTGACACACTAGATGTTATTGGTGTCCACAGATCTAGTTTCATTGCTCATATTTCGGACAGTGCAACGTATATGCTTTCTGCTTGCAGGCGATTGCCTGGAGTTAGTTGCACCTCAGCTTTTACATTCTACCTGTTGGGTGCATGTGTTACATTTTTGTGCTGAAGAGATTAGATTTGAGCTCAAAATTGCTGATGAATTCATTGCAGCTGTTAAGGCAGTTTTAGTGAAAACTCCAGTCAGAAGAGCCGGAATGCTTAAAAGAATCAGAAGTACTTGATCTGCCTCCAGTTCGTGTAATCACTCGTTGGGGCACATGGTTGAAAGCAGGAAAATATCACAGCATCAATTTCAATGCAGTTACACGTTGGGTCGATCTGGAAGAAGGTGACGGTAGTGCTGCTGTAAAAAATTTAAAACGACTAGTTGAAAATAAAACCCCTCAACTTCAACTCAGAACTATATCTGAAATCTGCTATGCTATTTGTAAACAAATTCAGGTCTTGGAATCAAACAATACTAATGCAACAAAGACCTGGCTTAGTCTGTCCTCAGTTGTGCACATGCTTCAAAGTTCTGGTGTATCATGTAAAAAGCTTGAGATGTATATAAACAGAGGCCATCCTGCAAAAAGCTTCTGGAAGGAAGTTCAGAATTCGGATCCAACGTTAGCCGTTCCTGAAGAGATTTATTCCATCTTCACTTTAGATTAACTGAAACGCTTCACTAACACTGATGTTCCATTGGAAGAAATGTCAGCATATGCAGCAATGGTAAAAAAAGAAATTTTGTATTCTACTACAGCTTTATCCTTCTGGCAGAAACATTCCACTAAGATGCCTACACTAAGTAAGCTAGCAATGAAGGCAATAATGGTACCCCCATCATCTGCTTCGGTTGAGAGAAGCTTTTCTAAGCTCAATTGTATTTTAAATTCTAGACGGTCATATCTCACAAAAGAAAATCTTGAATCTCACCTGAAACTTGCAATTAATCGTCCTCAAGAATATCAACCTCAAGAATTTGGTACAGAGACTGAGATGACTAGATTTACATTCTTTACTTTGTTCTCCTATTGTAATGTGTTCTTGTATAACTTTATGTAAGAAACTTGCTTTACTGTCCCGAAAAAGGAATAATTTAAGTTACTGAAGTTTATTTGTATGAAAGAAATGCATTATAAAAAATAAAGCATTATAAGGCATAATCATCAAAAAGATAAAGCATAATTATAAAAATAATAAAGCATAATGTGGGTTGCTCTACTTATTAGACAAAAACAGTAGAAAATTGGATAAGAAATTCGAGGAACAGAGTAAATAGGTATTTACAAACTAAAGTTAATGAGTCCCTTGAATTAAGATTATCCAGAGTAACGGGGGAACTTGAAAAGAAAATTGCCACGCAAACCCAGGAAATAGGGGAACTATTGGTAAATAGCAACAGGGAATTGCAACAGGGCTTAGAAAATGTAGCTGGTGAAGTGGAACAGGTAAAACAGAGTTGTGAAAATACCAACAAGGAAACGGAACAAAGGTTATTAGGGATAATCCAAGACAACAAAGAAAGTCAAGAGTACAAACACAGCTAAGCAGTGCTATGGAGGGAGAAATCTCCTAATAAAGAGATTAGGGCGTGAAAACACTCGTGCTATCTATAAGCATTCAAAGTGCCAGCACTAACAGTCGCTTGGAGGGAATTGCAGAAAAAAATGAGGTTTTCGAAAAACAAATAAGGTTACTAAAATAGGTTGTCAATAGCACAATTAGGAATGTGAGCGGTAATATCACCAATAGCAAAAATGTTTCTATCCATCATGCCTCACAACCTTCCAACGCCACTGATAGTGGTAGCACGAGTAGATGGTGTAGTTTAACCCAAGATGTTAGGTTAAGAGCATGCAACAACAGCACCCAAAATAGCACTAGTACCAATAGTAATGGAGGTAATGTTAATCCGTGTGTAATGTTGATTGTACCATTAATCACTCCCTCTCTGGCGGAACTCACCAGTCCTTGTTAAATGAATTAAATGCAAAAATTTTTCAAGGCACCAAAGATGACTGTCGCCTATCCTTTTTCGTAAGCTGGACGAATATTTTCACCCTAAGCTGGTCCCAGAGGCATTGAAAATGCCAATAGCGAAACAACAGCTGCGCGGAAGGGCCTCTGAGTGGTCAAACATCATGTTCGATTGTAGCTCTAATTACGTCACTTTTAAACAGGCTTTTCTCGCGCACTATTGGGGTGTACACCGGCAAACTTCCATCCGACAAGAGATCTTGGCAGGAAAACATAATCCTTCAGATCGTTTATCTATGCCGGATTATTTCCTTAAAATAGTTAACCAAAGCCGACTTTTAGAGCCCAAGATCTCACCCCGGGACCTAATTCAAATCATTACGGGTGACTTCCCTCTACAGACTCGAAACTTCATTCGAGTAGCGCGAGTAAACACCTACCCACAATTTATGGAACTCCTAGCTTCCCTTGAGTTACACTTCCGCACATGAACAAATGAACCGAGGATCCCCAACTCACCATAGGAACCGCAGGGAACATAGGGACAGGTACCAGGAGCACGTTCCCCGTTTTCCCGAATCACAGGTATCACCGGCAAAGAGGGAGTCCATCACCTCACCGAGGGAGGCAGGACTTTCACCCACATTTCCGAGGCGACCGACGACCACAAATACAGTACGCGAATTTTCAGCGGAGCCCGAACCGAGGACCTCCACACAACGGTGGTGGAGGATTCAACAACAGGGGAATGGGTCCGCGATTTCAAAGAACCGCCGACGTGACAGGTCCAACCCAGGACTTCTACAGCCATCCAGGACCAACTGTTAGTCACCCTCCTAGCGGCGAAAACGTAACGAATGATGTTACTGCTACTATGACGTCACCGGCGGAAAACTAGCTCGGGATTTCTTTGTGGCTCGACAGGAATACACTGGCAGCTTAGGGATAGTACCTATTCGAAAAGAGTCTATACACTGCTGTGATAAAGGAAACGAAAATTTCGGCATTGAACGATCAGTGCTCCAAGGGAAGAATAATTACTTCTGCGAAAAGTTTTTTATAATGTGGTTTTGTCCACACGTATGAGAATGTAAAATCTACCTGTCACTAAAGTTTATTGCCTTTGAGAAGTTGCAAGGCAATGTGATGTTACGATATGTTATGCTATGTAATGTTATAAAAATGTTAAGGTGTTGTGGATATTCCTTTCTGGACCACTAGTTATGAAACCAATCACGGGTGTTTACCTGAAGAACCAATCGCGTCGGAACAATTTTTTTGTGGAAAGAAGGAATACAGATTTAAACCAAATAAGTGTAATAAAAAGATAGTAAAGAAAAAGAAAGAAAGTAAAAAAGAGAATCTATGATTAATTCCTACGAAAAATGTAAAGAGAAAGGGTTTCTGAAAAATTCCAGTGAAACAGCTGACGAGTTTCAGAAGTATGAGGAAATACACAATGAGGTATAGGTTTTTGGTGGTGAATGAATACATTGGGGGTCGTCCTTCCGACAGAGATAGAAGATGCATTCAGGTAGGATAGATCGCGCACTTGCATAAATGGTTCAAAATGCTGTTGTTGTTGTTGTTGTTGTTGTTGTTGTTGTTGTTGGCTAATGTTGGATACTAGTTTGTCCAGTTGTGAACGGAAACTACCCCACGTTCCATTAACAAAAAGTTAACACTTGCTTTGCACCATTGTTGGGTGGTAAGACCCGACAAGTCATTAAGAACAACTATCAATGCCAGACGACTTAAATTTCACTTAGCAGTGTAAAATCACAAGCAGAAATGCGTCGTGCTATATTCGGTAGGTAACGGCACACGGTATCGGAATTAGGTACATCCAACATCCCAACTCACCTAGTTATACTCAGTGACGTTCTGCATATTGCCATCTGAGAACCACACAAAGAATTTTCCTGTGTTCCCTCCGACTCAAAAATTAATAAGTGAATAAATAATCAAGATAATTAAAATAAATAACTATATAATAATATTAATAATGGTAATAAACTGCAAACAACCCTTACCCCAAGATAATAATGGTCCGTCAGAGACCTAAACAAAATTAAGGTGGTATGCACATAAATGTTGACTAGCCCCATACAAGCACTTATCTTACCTTGGGTGCAATGGTATGTAGTTATAACTTTATCTATGGTATTGTGAATGATTAGCCTTAAATTTGTTGTGTGTTAAAAAAAAGGAAGAAGAAGACATACACAAAACATAGACAGCGAACCGAGTGAAGTGAAAACACGGGAAAGGGACAAATTTTTCGTGTGTGATAAAGTTTAAATGTTAATATAATTTCAAGGTACAATTTTGATATTTTACTGTTAACCCAGATGGTACCTTGTTATCTGTGTGTGAATGTAGTTGAACGAGATACAGACAAAAATATGCATTTACGTAAATTAACTAGGTAGGGAACATAGTTGGCCCACATCCACCAGGCATTATGCGTTATGAGAATATTCAGGGTTTGGTGTAAAAACAGAATGGTAACCCTCTTTTAGAACAGGTAGTGACAATGAACATGTGAAATTAAAAGAAATGCCTCTATTCACCCAGGCGTAACCTGCTGTAAACATCCAGGGATGAGAAAGGAATGTGTCAGAACAACCACAGGGGTGTCAAAACTCATGCAGGAAACATGTGTTGAGGTTACAGTTCATTAATTGTCCTCATATTTAATTTAATTAATATCTTCAATGAGGTCAGTATGTCGTCTCCTTTTCAGTCTTCTATGGAGTCGTTGTGGTGGTAGGTGCAGAGGGATCTGGTTTAATAGACTATTGGGATGGTTGGTGAAGGAACTGTAGAGTCGCTGGTAGCAGCAGCTAAGTGTGGCATCTACTGTTGGTGTAGCAAGATCCGAATGAACAGTAGAATTGCGGATGTACCATGGGGGCATACGCTATTATTCGAAGAACCCGATTTTGTATTGTTTGGATCCTCCTTATCTGAGAATTTGAAGCAGAGCTCCATATCGAACATCCGTACATCCAGATTGGCCTTATTAAAGAAAAGTATGTGATTCTCGTGATGTATAACGGTAGCGGAGATGATTCTTTGAGTAAATATTTTAATGGTGGATTCTATACCGCAATCTTTTGATTAATGAAGAGATATGGGCGCTCCAGGTGAGTTTGGAATCCAATGTTAGGCCTAAGTATCCTACCGCTTTAGCTTGTGGGATTTCTTCGTTTCCAAAGCTGATTACATATTCTTCAGTTTTTCTTGTATATGTGAACCTTACTGCTTTAGACTTTTTGGGATTCATGTGGATTCTCCATTTTGAGCACCATTTGTGCATTTTATCTACAAACTGTTGCAGATTGTTTACTGCTGAGTTGTCTCGTCCTTTGCAAAGGACTGCAATATCACCTGCAAATTGCGCGATTGTGATGTTATCATGTGAAGATAAGTCGGAAACATAGATTAAATACAGAAAGAGAGCAAGCACGCTCCCTTGTGATACTCCAGCTAGTGTAATTTTACATTGAGTTTGATAATTAAAATACTTCACAGAAAAGGATCTGTTCATGAGGTATGGTTTGATGATTAGAAACAGTCTATTAGTCAGAAGGGGTTTTAATTTAAATAAAAGGCCCTCGTGCCAGACTTTATCAAATGCTTTTTGAGTGTCCAGAAATAGTCCAAAATAGATAGACTTTTCTTCAAAAGAATCCAGTATTGCATCTACGACTCGATGAAGTTGTTGAGGACACGAATTAGAAGCTCTAAAGCCAAACTGGGTGTCAGGAATGAGTGGCTGTGAGATGTTGAAGAGCTGTGGAAGAAGGAGCTTTAATGAAATGACACCTCCAGTTTTTGAAAATGAAGATTCAGATGATCCTAAAGCCTTTATAGAAGGGTTACAAGAGTACTTCATGGTGAAACATATACCGGAGGAGTACAAGATGGTGATAGTAAGAAAGTGCCTAAAGGGTAATGCTGCCAATTGGCTAGGCCTTTCTATGGGTAACAATAATGATTACGGGACCTTTAGGAACATCTTTTTAACCAGATATTGGGGGGCTAGTAGGCAGGCTAATATTAGAGTCGAATTAAGCAATGGAAAGTTATATCCTAGATTGGAGGAATCGATGGTCAACTATTTTATGAGAATAGCGAGAAAGTCAAAGATGTTGGATCCTCCTATAGATGAAAAAGATCTAATAAACATAGTTACTCCACATTTTCCGGAAACGCTTCAACACTACCTAATCATAGCCCGACCCGGTAGCATTGCAGCTATGATCGAATTATTATCAGCCTTAGAAGTCAATAAGCCAAAACACGCATTTGGAAATAAATATGAAGAAAAAGAAACTGTAAATTCTTTCGGGCAAGGGGCACAGTATTATCAGAATAGAAGTGAGGTTAGGGAAAGATATAAAGGACCAGTACCAAGGATGGAATCGTTCCGGTGGGAAAATCAAGGTAGATGTAACCAGGAAGGGCATCACCAAAATAGAAATGGTAATCTAAGGGGAAGAAATATAAGGGTGAATTATATGAATACAAATAGATTTGATCGGGGTAGACGGGGACATTATTTTGGACGTAGTAGAAATTCAAATAATGGATATTGGACAAACAGAGATAATGAGTTTAGACCGAGGTCACCAAGACAGGGAGAAAGGTGTTCTAATGGACGAAATTCCCCTGAAAATGCGGAAATGGTTGAGGCCATTAACACGGTCAAAAACATGGTAGGAAGTAACCCCGATTTAATGCAGGAAAACAGAAGTAACAATTCGGGAAATAATACAGGAGCCATACATAAAAATCAGGGAAACGCCAGACCCAGTCAAACGCGCCTTCAGTGAGAACTGGGTATCCTAGCAATGATTGTGATAAGTACTCGGACATAAATAGTCCTGGAAGGCAAATGATGATACAAAAGAAAAGAGAATTGAAAAATAGAATCGGCGAAAACGAAATGTAGGAGATCCACCTAAAATCAAAATTGGAGTAAATGGAAAACAATACAATGCAATTATAGATACGGGATCAAATAGCACAGTATGCTCACAAAATTTTTATGATAATTTACAAAGTAGTGGTTTTAAAGTAATGTCTTTACCAGTTAATGGGATATATTGCTCGCTAGCTGTGGGAAAACGAAAAGAGAGAGTAAAATTTCAAGCAATGATAAATATTGAAATAAATGGGAGAATACTAGGAATTTTATTCCTGATTGTAGGAAGACTTGTGACAGATATTATAATAGGTTGTGATTGTCTTTATGCCTGGGAAGCTGTGGTGAATTTTAAAAACATTATTGTAGAAATGAAAGTTGAAGATGAGACTATTATGGTGCCATTTGTGGAAGATAGTAGTTCAGAAACTATTGTAAGAGAAAAAGAGGAAGAAGAAATCCAAGGGGATACATTCTTTGTAGAATATGTTAAAGTAGGAGCTATGGAATTAACTGAAGTAAATGTCAAAGAGTACAGTGTCGATAATAAAGAAAATGTAGAATGGGATAAAAATGATTTCATAGACAATTTGAGGTTTTCTGACGCAACTAGGTACTATGATAAGGAGATTAGTGAAGACTTAGAAGAATTGTTGCGGGAAAAGGTAACTCAGGCTGATCAACTAAATGAACAACAGAGGGATAAACTGTTTAAAATATTAATCCGAAATAAAGAAGTATTCTCTGAGAAACCTGGTAAATGTAATATTTATACTCATTCGTTTGAGATGATACCCATCAAACCTTTTACACATAAAGCGAGAGCTATCCCTAGTACCATAAGAGAAGACGTAGATGCAGTTATAAAGTCAATGTTAGAAGATGAGGTTATTGAGATTTCGAATTCAGAATTTGTGAATCCCCTATGTATTGTAAATAAGGCCAATGGAAAGATTAGGGTGACATTAGACGCGAGAAAACTAAATCAACATTGTAAACCTGATAGATTTAGACCAGAAAGTGTAGAGGTAATATTGAACAAATTGCAGAAGAGCAAAATTTTTTCTACTTTAGATCTTACAGCATCTTTTTGGCAGATCCCACTTAGAGAAGATTTAAGAAAATATACAACGTTTTTACATTCAGGGAATCCAGCAGAACGTGTCCTCCGAGATATAGGAATTTATTTACGTGTACTTACACATCATAATCACAAGGATTGGGTGAAATATTGTCCATTGATAGAAAAGATTATTAATCATACCATTAATGTAACTACTGGGTTTACCCCAATAAAATTAATGTTAGGAATTGAACCAGAACCAATATTGATCGGGGTACCAAAAATACTCAAAATAAATGACATTGAGTTAAGTGAAGAATAAAGAGCGAAGATTGCTTTTGAACGAATCAAGAAAAAGGCAGAGAAGCGAAAATTAAAGAAAAAGAGTAGAAAACATAAATGGGAACCTAAGATAGGCGATTGGGTACTAGTTAAAGACCATAAGTTATCAAGTGCATTGCGAGGTAGGAACAAAAGGATGGAATTGTTATATAAAGGTCCTGCAGAAATTATATCAAAATTTGGTTATCATACCTATGAAGTAAAAGATGTTAAAAATGAAAAATGTCTGGGAAGGTGGCATAAACAACTCCTTCGACCATACAAGAAACTGTGTGGTACCTTTGAACCTTGATTTCATGTAAAATTCGATGTCATTTGTTCTATTGGCGCCCAATCAGCTTTTAGATAAAATTTAAATTTTAGCTTACTTGAAAACCATATATTGGTCAGATACTTATGTATTCATGACAAATGCAGAATGTGAACTTCTATGTACTACAAAGAGCTTAAGAATATATTGTATAGAGCTCACAATAACAGCTTCAGAAAGATTGTTAAAATGTTCATCTCCGCATAGAGAGAAAACAGAATATTTAATTTGTAAACATTTGTAAAAAAAAAAAAAAAAAAAAATATTTAGATGTATAGATAGTTATCAAGTTATCACAGCAAGACAAAGAAAGAACTTGTCTGAAGAGTGTAATGGATTTATATAAATATATGTACATTTTTAGTGCTTAAAGGATCTAGTAAAGATATGTGTTACAATAACAAAAGTGCAAATTCACAGTGCAAGTGATAGTGAGAGCGAAGTGAGCAAACATGAACTAAAAGAAGGAAGTATAAAGAAAGACTCTTGAAATTTAACCTTTATATAAAAGTTTCACAGAAGAAACCATAACATATTGTAATTAGTATTTAAGGATTAATGTTAAGTCAAGTGTACAATTGTTTGTCATGTTATAAAGATTAATGAGAAGATATGTTAATAACCAATTTCAAAACAGTGTAATTGAAAATTGTATATAATGGGAGTGTTGCTGATTATTCAAAATTCAGGATTAATTTTTAACTTTTCTTTCGGGCAAGACATTTACATTATTTTATTATGAAATAATAAAATAACATAAATGGGGGCATTTGATACCGAAATTTAGATTCAAATCGAATGGGCTTGATAAAGACACGTTTTAGTTTAATTGCCGGATGTGAGATTTGCGATGTGTTGAGTAATAACATAGGTAGATAATAGAGTAGGAGGTGTTGTGGGGTGAGCAAAATATGAGTAAATAATAGTCGTTAAATTTGTAGGATAAATGCATTATTGGTTTGAAAATAACGAGTCATGACGTCATACCACATAGTTTGAAATTCACGGTCAAAAGTCAGGTCTGCCAACCTTAAAAGTCGCGAGATATGTTTAATAAAATATAAAGAAAACATTGTTTAATCATAGAAAGGTAACTATATATTCGGAATTCAAAAAAGGACATGTTTTAATAGAAAGGGACATTTCTAAATTGTGAAAAGGAATGAAATAGCATTTTGGATGCGAGGCTTTCTTTTGATGACGTCATGAAATTGAAAATCGGGAAGAACGTTTTTTCTTCTAGCGTGGGGACGCCAGGAAGCGTGATCACTCGCCCCAGATCGGTAGCGGACTTAGCTGTGTACACATGTGAGTTGCGGTTGTTCTGCGAGGATATATGTATTGGAAGTCGGCATAACTCCCGAAAAGTGTCAAAGAGTTAAGAATAAATAGTCTCCAAAGTTATTCTGGGTGATCTATAAAATATACTCGCGCATACCCAGGATTATAGAAATCTCATGTTGGGCATAGTCGGAGCCGAAATACAAGTATCGACAACGGTCGTTAAGCTACAGCGAAGTAACACCTATTTCGCTTCAAACATATTACTCAGCACTTCATGACACTTCATTTTACAGGCGGAATCCACAAAAGCAAATGAAATATTAAAAATAACAACCCTAAAACAGCACTGTAAATGAAATATATGAAATACGTAACCTTAAATCAGCATTGTAAAGCAACTTTGCTATAGTCTACAGTTTTACATGCAGCAACATAACGCATTTCTTCCAAACTACAGTTACACATTCAAATTACAAATACAAAAGATAATGTATAAATACAAGCAGCATACTACTTACATGAAACAAACTGTTAGTGTTGCAACAGTCACTAATTGAGTTCACTCGAAATTGTTGTCTTTCACTATTCACACTATTCACCATGTTATATATGCACCGGCAACTAACACACATAAGGCTGCAATTTATAGTAATAAATACTGAATTTACAAGCTTTACGTTGTAATTTACCTTTTGTTTTAACTGAAAGTTTCTCAATTTTAATTTGCATCCGGGAATGCAACAGTTACGGGGCATTGTCATGTTTGAGGTTAGGTTGAGGTATACAATAACATACACTACTGGAACAGTTTTTCTTCAACAACCTCTCACCACTGTAATCGTGACACAAATTATTGTGCTTGCAAACAGGTAAATTAACCACACTATACGGCTAATGTAGCCATGGTCTTAGATGGAACACAATAAACATGAACACGTGGACAGCACACGGCACAGTCAACATGTTATTAGATTTCTTCCCGTTTCCTATACTGCCCAAATGAAAGTTTTTAAACACTCGCTTTGCTAATATGAAGACAAACTTACACAGGAATAATTATAACAAACAATAACTCAAAGGCATAGAAAACAATACGAAGGATAGCATGTGGAAACATCTCAGAAATCACGACCAACAGCCGGCGCCATTTTTGTACAACTGGGATGCCAGTGTCAGGTCCGTTAATCCAGAGGGTCCTGGCTAAGGTCATGAGGCAGTGGCAGTGGCAATGGCAGTGGCCGTGGCGGTGGCGGCGGTGGTAATACTAGTAATGGTAATACTAGTGATAGTGATAATAATAATAATAATAATAATAATAATAATAATAATAATAATAATAATAATAATAATAATAATAATAATAATAATAATAATAATAATAATAATAATAATAATAATAATAATAATAATAATAATAATAATAATAATAATAATAATAATAATAATAATAATAATAATAATAATAATAATAATAATAATAATAATAATAATAATAATAATAATAATAATAATAATAATAATAATAATAATAATAATAATAATAATAATAATAATAATAATAATAATAATAATAATAACAACAATAACAACAACAACAACAAGGAGAAAGGTGCCCTCAAGATTGGTATTAATATAAAATACCTAAGATATTACATTAGTCTTTGCTGCAGTCAGTTATTGATTTTGTTCTTTTTGTACACTCGATAAGTAATAGTTCTTGCACCTTTGTCCACACAGTGGGCACTTACAGTCTTCATCTGGTTCATAATAAATAGAAACACAATAAGAAAACTTTTTCTGGAGGTGCACTAAAGTTGAATTTGTAATTTTGCCGGTTAATGTAGGATTGCTGAGATATCGCTTTTCAAAACTGAGGTGAGCCCATGGCTACCATGTCCTCTGAACAAAGGGAAGCATATGACTAACATAATTTTCATACCATCTATGCAAGTACGCCTAAGAATTACGTGACCTTTTGTGCAGGTTTCACTGAAGTTGGATATTTACTTTTGTGAAAGATAGTATGTGTAAACAGTGTAATACTTTACTCATATATATGTTTTCTGGTCAATTGGAATTCACGGGCTAAGAAAAAAATGCACAGTTTTAAAGGGAGTTGTTGAGTAATTATGGGGCATGATCCCCCTTTCACATTGTTGGAAACTGCAAAACACATGGTCATTTAAGATGCACTGAAATGCACAAAACATTAGCCAATGAAGAGGAAACAAGCATGGTTTCAGAGTATATAAATACCCCAAAATGTGTGATCGAAGTCCACTCAGTCCAGTTGGGTCAGTGCAACGCCCACATTATAAAATTGTTGCAGACAGTGTATGGTGCCAAAAGACAGTACTAGCCGTAAATTATGAGATATGTGAAAGATCATCATAAAATTGTGTGGAGTGCTGAGCTGTAAAGATACTTGACTAGAGTACCAAAACAAAGTGTTAAAATACAAAGTAAATTCAGTTTAAAGCTTAGCATCAGTGCTTTTCTTCAGTTCTCAATTCTCCACTTCCCACACCCAGAGATCAGCGACTCCCTATTAAAGAAAATATGTTGTTGTTAGCTAATGCTGGATTTCTGACAATGAAGTCATTAATCCTCTTGCTCTCCAATATTTTTCACAATGATATTGAAGAGAGCAATAGCAGTAATAGTAACCGTTTTTTAGAGAGCACCATATTTTTATGTTTTGGCGGTCACATCGCTCTCTCACAACCCCCAGAATGTCTGGAGGACCACACCTGTCGTTGGTTTACGGGTCTCACCGACCTGACCGGGAGAGTTATCAAAATAAATTCACCGACTATATCCTCTGATTACCAATCAGAGGATGTATTACATGCCATGACAGATCAGCATGTTGGGGTTAAGATTTTATAGAGAAATTAGAGAAATGGAGAGGTTGGAAAAATAAAGACTCCCTAGCCCTCGGGAACCTTAATAGCATCAGGGTCAAAAGAGAACAAGAGATGACCAAGGTAAGGTCAGATAGAAAAGTTACAGTGAGGAGCAAAACACCAGTAAGTGGAAGTAATGTTCTGCTCAGCTTGGGTACCTTGTGATCGCTATTCACATATCCCCTAGACGGAGACCCCTGAGGCCTAAATAATATTATAAAATCTCTTATTTTAGAGTGATTAATGGAGTCTTTTCTATTCATTAAAAAACTTTTTAAGATTTCTTTAAAACCACATCGTACTTGCAAGCTCTTCGGTTTGCAATTGCACTATTGCAAAAACTGGATGAATTAGACTCAAGATCTGTTACTGTCTAATTCACAAATGTCCTGGAGAAAAATCCTGCCTTTGCACATGTGTGTAATAAAGGACGTTGTATTGGATTGTAACAATGAATGCGAATCTATGATTCGTCTTATATCCCATTCTTCGGTTATTCACCTGTCGTGTCATGTGATGCAGAAAGAATTGTCTCTAGATTCAGGCTTATTTATTTCAAGTGAAGATAGATGTTTTTCATTCGATAAATTGCGAATTTAGGTTGTAATTCGGTGCAATTATTTGTAAACAAGTGTATTATATGCATTTAAATTATTTGGCTTAGTAATTCCATACCGAACGGGATGGCTCAGGTGGTAATGGCCCGTATTCGAGAGGTCGCGGGTTCGATCCCCATGGCCAACCTTCCTGATCCATTTGTTTTTTTCCGGAGGGTTTCTTTCACCATTTATCCGTTAGGTTTCTTTCAGGGTTGAAAACGTCGGCAAGCGTCGCAGCAGCAGCACGGCAGGGGAACAAATGCGCTTTGGAAATCTCTTCCCGGATTGGAAGGTGAGCTACTGTTTTCCGGGCCCCCATGGGATGGTACTTGGGGAGGGGAGCTAAGCCAGACTCTGCCGGAGTGCTTCTAACTGGGACAATGCAGGGACCCTGCCCCTGCTCTGTCGTGGCAACATTCCAGCCGCCCTTAGGATCCGTTCGCCTCATCCATCCTCCCGGGGGGTGTCCCGTCAGGGGCATAGGCACGAAAGATTGTCTTTCGGTCGAGGTGCTAAGTCCCCCTCCGCAACTTTTCATTGAGTCATTAGTAATTTTTTAATGTATTCATTTATGTGAGTAATTATGTCATGGAAAATGGTTATTTTGAAATATTAAAACTTGTGCATGATAATTTAATTCAAATGTATTATGTTAGGCAATTATTTTGCTTACTAGACCTACAATGATAATACAGCCTACTGTGACTGGATGTTTACATGTTAAGACAAGGCTAAGAAACTATAGACAGAGTCAATATTCTAGCTCAGCATCACCACCAATAGCCACGGCAAAGACATAGACGCCAAAGGAAACATTGGACAAGGGAGTATTGTCCAGAGGACTTCAAAACAGGTATGGTGATTATTACATCCATGCACAGAGTGAGGACTAACTGCTGCAAATGAAATCAATAATTTAAGAATATGTTCCCAACCAATTATATTTGAACAATATAATAAAAATAAGTCATTTGACATATATTTCCTTGAGTAATGTTTAAGCATTAAGTAATCAATATTGAGGAACTTTTTAATATTAGTTAAAAGTATATTTCTCAAAATGTTCAAACATTTATATTAAGCAATTCAATCAAAATCATTAATAATTCTGCAAGTTCTTTTCACATCTTATATTTAAAACACGATTAAAATTAATTTGTTCCCTCACAATCTGCAAAGTTTTGTTTTGGCTTATATCCAAATATGAGGTGTGATAAGGTTTCCAGAATGAGGCCATAAACACAATATTATACTTTGATTTGTCTATTCTGCACTTGAAGTGGTCTCCTTGGGAGGTGATATGATGAAAGGCTCTTCCATTGTGAAGATTGTTTGATCCTTTCTGAATTGTATGCATAAAGCCATATCACCAGTAATAGCTATCTCCATAAACTGTGGATATTCTTGAAGCTGTTCTTTAAGACCTGTGCAGGCAATCACACTTATTTCCTTTAGGTCATTTGAAAGGAGGTGGGATACAAACTTAGTGGCAATTCTTCTCATGTCCAAATCATCTTTTAAAATGTTTTGAACACTTCCAAAGGAGAGTCCTAATAAATTAGACATTTTTTATACTGTAATACACCTATCATTTAATACCATTTCCTTTACCTGATTGATATTTACATCAGTTTTGCTGGAAGACAACCCCCTGAACAATCTGGATCATTAACTGATGTCATACCACTTTTAAATTTCGAAAACCACTAAAATGTCCTGAGTTTTGCCCATAAGCAAAATTTAATGTTTGTTCTTTGTCCTTTATAATCTATCATTTTGCTAGACAGAAAAATCGCAGTAGGTGTAAAACTCTCAAAACACTTCAAAGCTTCTACTCTTGCACTGCAACGTTGCAGGAAGTCACGTGACCTCTCATTCTTATCAGGAGGGAGTGCTGCATATACAAGCTGTGTAAGAATTAAGAACAGCTCAATGGCAAAATTGTGGTGAAGCTATTCTAGAAACTTTCGGATTATGCCTTGTATCATCTTAGAAATACAATCAATATTTACAATTTATAAATATCTAAATATTCATTAAACCAAGAAGTAGGTAGGTTTTTCCAGTTGTAAAATAAACCAGAAAAGCGAAAGCCTTTCTTGTGGCAGGTATCAGAAAATCAAATCATACTAAGCTAACAAATATCGTTATCAAAAGTTACCACCTCTGTAGCATGTCCGCCTCATCCAAGAGGTAACAAGTTCAAATTTCACTTAGGGTGAATTATCTGGATAAGGTTTTTCTCCAATTTTTTCCCTTTTCCTGAGAAGAGGAATGTCAGGTAAATTAAAGCTCTATGGACCTTGGGCTCATTTGAGCACCATTTCACCATATTGTGATGCTGGGCATGGTGTAAAACAAAGGACTGTAGAGGCTAAGCTGCTTCATGGCACATGCCAGGCCAGTGAGCAAACAAAGGCGTAAAGTCAAGCTTCCTTACACCACTCATGTGAGCGAACATGTGACTAACAACAATGAAATGGTTAAATAAAAAGATTTTCTCCGGAGCCTTCGAGAAAGATCTAGGCACCACTGACAGCATATTTACTGAGATTGAGAAAGGTCTGTGTGACATCACCCTCTCTATACCAGGTGAGTAAGCTGCCCCCTCTTTTTCAGTTTTATGCAATCTGCATTTTATACTCTAACATAAAAACATTGGCCCCTATGCTAGGTTCTACCCAAGTATTTAACACAGATGTTTTTGGTTACACACTCAACGAAATTAGTAGGTTCTAATAGAAATGTTAGAGCATCACCTTGTAATATACTCATAATTAGACAGCAGTCATTTCCACCACTGCAAACATACACTGGGTCCAGTGAATACTACATGTTAAACTGAATGTTTATCTTTCAAGTTAAGAGGTAGCTCTGTTGCACTGAGTACATGATTCTAAGTAATCTGTCTGTTGTAGAGAAGGTTTTTCTATCGTGTAATATTCACAAATAACATTGACTGAACAATTATTACATTAAAAGCTGTTACTCTTTTAATTTGTAATGTTTTATTTCCATTTTATGGTATTGTTGTCTATCAGGATATCTCTCCCAGTATTGATGCTGAGCTGCTCGTGCATTGGCTTTTGCTTCTCCAAAGATCAAAAGCATATCAATGTACTCTCATCAGTGGAATACATGGTGAAGGAATGGCAAAAAATATCATGCAACAGCTTATGCGTGGAGAATGAATGGAGTTGGCATTCATAGTAACACACTACATCATGCCAGTCCAATGGGGCAGAAGTCATTATACATATTCTATTATGAAATGCAAATAACCAAAAACGTTTTCAGTTAAGTCCTAAACCCTCAGGGACTCTATAATTAGATTATTGTGAATTTGGTTTCCAAGTTTTGTGAACATAAAAGAAATTGTGGAATGCTGAGGAGTGAACCCATGTTCCTGGGGTTAGCACACAAGATACAGTCATAATTCTCTTTAGGTATTTCAAGGCTTGACTAAAGCACGTTTAGAGTTCAATAATATGACTTGTATGCCAGGGACTATCTTATTGCCACTTTGCGAGTTTTCGTACTTGATTTAGCCCCTTAACCCATTAATGCCAACTTATTTTTTAAAAAAAAAATTAAGAAAAAAACATATGTATTGTATTTATTTAGCATATAGTATGTCAACAATATATTTTGTTTGCCTATTTATCCAGCCAGTGTACCAAAATCACCTGGTTTATAGATCACTGGGCATTAACAGTATCAAAACATACCGTAATGATGGACGCATTCATTTCCATCAAGTTCATATATTTTATGATCAAACTTTATTTCTTAAAGCAATTACAGATCATTTAAAGCCAAACCACTTATTAACTGAAACATTTGGTATGGTAAAAGCTTATTATCAACTGTGGTAAGGTTCCAAAAATCTGTGGAAGAGTGTTATGTCACATTTTTTGAAGAATCTCTAGTGGCGTGCAACCCTTCAAACTTGTTTTCATTTCTTCCCATTTTTCACTTGAAGCATGGCCATTTTCTAGAATTTTTATGTACTTGGAAGCACTTTTTTGTATTATGTTGTTGGTCTTGACTTTTCAAACCTAGTCATTTGTTTCCTGAATGGCACTCTTTTAAGAAGCAGTGAAATATACTTCAACTGGGCCAGGAACATCATTCACATTTACTATAACTGCAGTATGTGTTATTATATGTGTATACTTCCAGTCAAAATTTACAACTGCTAGTATCATAGTCAAAATTAGTCAGTGTGTAAATACCACCACTAACGATGACCCAGTCGTACTTGCGGGGGACCTGAATTGCCGCCTGGATATATTTTTGCAAAAAGCAACAGAAGTGATGAGCTACCTGGAAGAAGAAGGCTTTACATTAGTAAATGACAAGACAATCAAAACCTACATCTGTCATAATGGCGCAAGTGCCACAGACTTGGTATTTAACTGTAAAGTTAAACCGCTGAAACAAGGAATCATCCCCTGAGTTTCTACCTGCCCGTAGAAACAACAACTACAGCTAGAGAGTACAACAAAGAAGAGATTGGAAACCCAAGTTAAACTAAGCAGGAAGGCTGACATATCAGCATTACACGATGTCCACGATAACACAATAACAACATTAATGGAAGAAAATATAATAAATGAAGCAGCATCACTGATAGAAGAACTCATTTTAATGACCACTCGCACAGTAGAAAATGCAAAATGAAAGTCAAGGCCATGGTTTAACAAAGAATACTATGTAGCAAGAAGGAACGCCATCAATGCCATGCACAAAACCAGGAAAACACAATCAGCGGAAGACTTGGACCTGCACAGTAAGTTGAGGAGAGAGTACAAAATCAAGATAAAAGAAACACAGAGGGCATTTTGGGAGGAAGAAGAAAAATGACTAATAGAAATAGCAAAGCAAAGACCTTACAAGGCTCTCCAGACAAAATAACTGAAATTCCCAAGAAATATCTCAATGGAGGTGTGGGAAGAACATTTAAGCTCAATCCTAGAGACTAGAGACACCCATCCAGTATGTCCCACAGCGACCCAAGCTGTCATGGACAAGACAGAACTCTTCACAGAAGATGAAGCAACCCACACTATTATGAATACAAAGAATAATAAAGCATGTCATGTATAATGAGCACTTGAAAACAACGCTCCCTGTACTAGGGACACCACTCACAGCACTCCTCAATAAATGCCTGAAACAAGGAGCTGTATCGGATAACTGGAAAAAATCAAAGGTGATAATGCTATACAAGGGAAAAGGGAACACAACTGACCCAAATGCATACAGGGATATTGCTTTGGAGAACACCCTACTCACGTTCCTCACACGTGGAAACGTCTTAGGATTAATATTGAGGAGAAACTACCTGATTCACAATTTGGCTTCAGAAGTGGCAGGTCAGCGACACAAGCAGTGCACTGCCTTCAATCTGACATAGAAGCAGCCACAGCAAACCATGGAGGAAAGCTGCATGCAATCTTTGTTGATTACACCATTACACAATAAATAGAATCATTCTGATGGAGAAACTAATGCTCTTGGAGAATCAGCAGTTTTCACCATATGAGGTGCAGCATCTGTTATATGTCATGCTTAACACCTTTGGGCCTATGGCACCCATAGATCTGTCAAACAACTTAGAAACGGTGGAAAATTTTACTTTTTCTAAATGTTCACAGTTTATTAGAAATCTTTCGCCTGGACCATCTTCTTCCAAAGTTCCCACAATGACATTTGCAATATATCTTCCCATAGAGTCTGGTTTCATCAATGGATACCCAAATTTTTTATTGTATTGTTTTTTCGTAGCTTCAGCTGACAAAGTTCTTTCTTAATGTGGAAGAATCAGGAAGAGATTTGCCTGTGTATTTTTCTAAGAATTCACAAAATTTTGGATGGTTTAGTTTACTTAAGGGAATATTAGCACAAAGGAAAGCTGTACAAAGTTCTTCGTAAAATGGTGAATAAGACTGGCAGGATTCCCCTAGGCACATTAGCTGTACTGTTTTTTCATTTTAAATCCATTGTACTCCACGTTTGTGTTTATCTGTTGTCACATGCTGCTGAATGTTAAATGACTTCTCCGCAGTTATAATACAGTGCCTCATATAATATCAGCAACATCATGGTCACAGGCCTATTCTTCGGAGCAAGGGGCACAATACCAAAATCATTTGTGCAATGGAGACAACAATATAAGCTCCCTAAACAGCTACAGGACGACATTGTCCTAACGACTATAAAATACTCTGTGGCAATATGCCGAAATCATTTGTATGGAAACCATAACATTTAAATTTGAAGGTACTAAAATATAAAATAATCATTTAACTGTGCCATATACTAACAAAAACTTTGCTTTTTGTTGTTGTTTTTTTATTAACCTTTTTATGTATTCATTTCAAACACATGAAAGCTATTCTGTGTCACGTGGCAAACCTTTATATAAGGTCAGATTTAATAATAAAAAATAAACTGTCACTTGAAAATACTTTCTCCCCATATTGAGATACAAACTTTTTCAGGTTTACTTGAACATTTTGCTTCATTATAGGCATTTTTCCTGAACTGTACTGCCAACGCTTACGACTTCAATAAGACTGAATAACACAACGAGTGAATTAGACACTTGTCTGCAGTTCAGGATCCAGAATGATTTAATCAGCTACCTGCTCAGAGAGTGACAATAGCTTACACAAACTCACTGATGCATAAGGGTGAAGTCCATATTGTGAATTCAAAGGAAACAGAGAAGGAAGGTAGATACTTGCCATTTTCCAAGAAACAAAATGAGGTGTAGAAATAAATTGCATAAGAAAGTTGTTTTCTTCTTGAAAAAGTGAAAATATGATGAATATGACCATTTACTTACTAAAATAATAATAATAATAATAATAATAATAATAATAATAATAATAATAATAATAATAATAATAATAATAATAATAATAATAATAATAATAATAATAATAATAATAATAATAATAATAATAATAATAATAATAATAATAATAATAATAATAATAATAATAATAATAATAATAATAATAATAATAATAATAATAATAATAATAATAATAATAATAATAATAATAATAATAATAATAATAATAATAATAATAATAATAATAATAATAATAATAATAATAATAATAATAATAATAATAATAATAATAATAATAATAATAATAATAATAATAATAATAATAATAATAATAATAATAATAATAATAATAATAATAATAATAATAATAATAATAATAATAATAATAATAATAATAATGATAATGATAATGATAAATAATAATAATGATAATGATAATGATAATGACAATGACAATGGCAATGATAATGATGATAATGATGATAATAATGCTATAGCTGCTATAGCAAACACAAACTTCATCTCACTGATTTAGCCTACATCTGTCTCTAAGTCTAGCACCCAACACTGGAATCATTTTAGTTCTAGTCCACAGCTTAATAGTAATAATAATGATAATGATGATAATAATAATAATGATAATGATTATAATAATGATAATAATAATGATCATGATGCTAATGATGATGATGACGATAATGATGGTGATGATGATAATGATGATGATAATGATGATAGTGATGGTGATGATGATAATGATGATGATAATAATAGTAATAACAGTAACAGTAACAATAACAACAATAATAATAATGATAATGATGATAATAATAATAATAATAATAATAATGATAATGATAATGATAATGGCAATGATATAATAACAACTATATTATTATTATTATTATTATTATTATTATTATTATTATTATTATTATTATTATTATTATTATTATTATTATTATTGTCATTACTGTCATTACTGTTATTGTTGTTGTTGTTGTTATTATTATTATTATTATTATTATTATTATTATTATTATTATTATTATTATTATTATTATTATTATTATTATTATTATTATTATTATTATTATTATTATTATTATTATTATTATTATTATTATTATTATTATTATTATTATTATTATTATTATTATTATTATTATTATTATTATTATTATTATTATTATTATTATTATTATTATTATTATTATTATTATTATTATTATTCCATATACTAGCACTACTATTACTAATAATAATTTTAATTTTGTACATGTATAATTTCCGTGCTTATAGGGCGTGATCCATTGGAATTTCTTCCAACTCCAAATGTTTCATCCACAGCTGCAGTGAATGAACCATCTGGAGTTATAAAAAATTCCAATGGACCATGGCTTACAAACCTGGAAATTGTACAGTATGCTTCTGACTCCAACCACCAAAGCCTTCATGTTTCAATAATTATTCTGATTATCACTGGTGCAGTAAAACAACTTAGTATGTACTTGGTGCAATGGAGAGTTAAGTAATGCAATTACGGTTACAAATCTTCTGACAACATAGAGCTTCGTTTGGAACATGGTTGTCTTAATTGATTTGGTTAGCACCAGGAAGTATGTTGTTTGCTGGGGAGTCAGATATACATAGCTACTTAAATTCAAGTACACAAGTTTCTCAAATTATAAATACAATGTTAGAAATTATGTCCTTGTGCCTTTTCATATCCCTTGCACCTTTCAAGAAAATTAGCATTAATATTCATTAATTCTTCTGATAATGCAATAAATTTCTCTTCTTATACTGTCTTTCAGTTCTTCCTACATATGCATATAATTCTGATATACTATCTTTTAAGGTTCATCATAAGCAGAAATTGCATATATTAAGATTTGAGAACTATAGTGATCATAATCTTCTGCTCATGACAAATTTAAAAGACTCCTGCAGATCTTGTTGAAAATATTCCTGTGAACATTCAATGTCACACAATTCCTCTAGGAATGATACAATTATGCTAACCCTGTAGTTCTGCTCTTACACTGTATCTTGCAAAAATGTAGGTCCTACCATTCTGTAAGCATTCACAGCACACCAAACACCAATTTTTTCTCATACAATGGCATTTTCTGCACAAGATCAGGGTTTTCTGCACTCTTGTATATATTGTTTTATGTTACTACATGGCCATGTAAATAATTGTGCTTCATCTGTAAGAAAGTTAAATGTTTTATGTTGCTACATGGTCATGTAAATAATTGTGCTTCATCTGTAAAAAAGTTAAATGTGCGTCATCAGAGCCATCATTAACATTATCCAACACCCAATTGCAGAAATTAGCTCTACACACATTACTGTCGCATGGATGCAACTCTTGAATAAGTTATCTGATAGAGAATTAATTTTAAACATTTAGTGGCATTTTAAGCTGAGGTTTGCAACATTTTTGATTCCTAGGAAAGCTTTCTCAGAGGTCTTTTAAACTTCATTCTAACTTTTCTCCAGTGTCAAGTATTCCTTCTGTAAGAACACATTGATTTACTTTGGACATCTTATAAAGAATAGATCCTGTTTCGCTATATCTATTATCAAGATTACAAATTAAATACGAAATGATTATCTGGGTTTGTGGGCTTTGGCCTAGAGGAAAATCTCCTTCCGGATGTTTTATTCGAAGCTGTGTCGAACATCCTCAGTGGTGTGACCATAGTACTCTGCTAGTCTTGGTGAAGAATGATACAGAGCCTTTTGGTTTGACAGGTTTTATACACTTAGCATATGTGGGTGGTTGACGGTTGGTCTGGTCTTTGTTTATTGGTTCGGCTGCTGCGTGGACTGGGCTAGAGTGGGGGCTGTTTCCATTGTCTATGATTGTTGTCGATGGGCTGGCATTTACTGTGGCTGAGGCTGTTGATGGTGCATGATCTTGAATTTGTCTCTAGTCAGGTTTCTTGCATGCTTTGTATAATGATGGATGCCAAACTTTATTTAAGTGCTTTGTTTCTTCCATCCTATTCAAGCTATCTTTATGTTTGAAAATCTCTATAGCTTCATGACTTAAACAGGGGTAATAATGAACTGTGGAAGACAGGATAGCTGTGTCTGAATACTGTATAATGTGTTCCCCTGGTGCTAGTAACGCATGTTCCGTGACTGCAGACTTTTCTCCAACAGATGGTAGATTTCAGGCTTGTAGGTTGTGGTCCAAATCAGTGAATTGTCTGACGTTTCGCCCTAGACTGCATTGGGCATCTTCAGAGTGACTTGTGGCTGGTTAACAACTAGAGGGTGATTGCTGGATTGGATTAACACTGGCTGTGAAAGCCTAAGCATGCAGACTTTTCTGTTTGTTCAAATGGACAACACCTTTTGTGTCCTGCAATGCGTGTGTTTACTGTACACTGAGTGGTCCCTATATACACAGAGCCACACGACCGACCGACCGACCGACCGACCGACCGACCGACCGACCGACCGACCGACCGACCGACCGACCGACCGACCGACCGACCGACCGACCGACCGACCGACCGACCGACCGACCGACCGACCGACCGACCGACCGACCGACCGACCGACCGACCGACCGACCGACCGACCGACCGACCGACCGACCGACCGACCGACCGACCGACCGACCGACCGACCGACCGACCGACCGACCGACCGACCGACCGACCGACCGACCGACCGACCGACCGACCGACCGACCGACCGACCGACCGACCGACCGACCGACCGACCGACCGACCGACCGACCGACCGACCGACCGACCGACCGACCGACCGACCGACCGACCGACCGACCGACCGACCGACCGACCGACCGACCGACCGACCGACCGACCGACCGACCGACCGACCGACCGACCGACCGACCGACCGACCGACCGACCGACCGACCGACCGACCGACCGACCGACCGACCGACCGACCGACCGACCGACCGACCGACCGACCGACCGACCGACCGACCGACCGACCGACCGACCGACCGACCGACCGACCGACCGACCGACCGACCGACCGACCGACCGACCGACCGACCGACCGACCGACCGACCGACCGACCGACCGACCGACCGACCGACCGACCGACCGACCGACCGACCGACCGACCGACCGACCGACCGACCGACCGACCGACCGACCGACCGACCGACCGACCGACCGACCGACCGACCGACCGACCGACCGACCGACCGACCGACCGACCGACCGACCGACCGACCGACCGACCGACCGACCGACCGACCGACCGACCGACCGACCGACCGACCGACCGACCGACCGACCGACCGACCGACCGACCGACCGACCGACCGACCGACCGACCGACCGACCGACCGACCGACCGACCGACCGACCGACCGACCGACCGACCGACCGACCGACCGACCGACCGACCGACCGACCGACCGACCGACCGACCGACCGACCGACCGACCGACCGACCGACCGACCGACCGACCGACCGACCGACCGACCGACCGACCGACCGACCGACCGACCGACCGACCGACCGACCGACCGACCGACCGACCGACCGACCGACCGACCGACCGACCGACCGACCGACCGACCGACCGACCGACCGACCGACCGACCGACCGACCGACCGACCGACCGACCGACCGACCGACCGACCGACCGACCGACCGACCGACCGACCGACCGACCGACCGACCGACCGACCGACCGACCGACCGACCGACCGACCGACCGACCGACCGACCGACCGACCGACCGACCGACCGACCGACCGACCGACCGACCGACCGACCGACCGACCGACCGACCGACCGACCGACCGACCGACCGACCGACCGACCGACCGACCGACCGACCGACCGACCGACCGACCGACCGACCGACCGACCGACCGACCGACCGACCGACCGACCGACCGACCGACCGACCGACCGACCGACCGACCGACCGACCGACCGACCGACCGACCGACCGACCGACCGACCGACCGACCGACCGACCGACCGACCGACCGACCGACCGACCGACCGACCGACCGACCGACCGACCGACCGACCGACCGACCGACCGACCGACCGACCGACCGACCGACCGACCGACCGACCGACCGACCGACCGACCGACCGACCGACCGACCGACCGACCGACCGACCGACCGACCGACCGACCGACCGACCGACCGACCGACCGACCGACCGACCGACCGACCGACCGACCGACCGACCGACCGACCGACCGACCGACCGACCGACCGACCGACCGACCGACCGACCGACCGACCGACCGACCGACCGACCGACCGACCGACCGACCGACCGACCGACCGACCGACCGACCGACCGACCGACCGACCGACCGACCGACCGACCGACCGACCGACCGACCGACCGACCGACCGACCGACCGACCGACCGACCGACCGACCGACCGACCGACCGACCGACCGACCGACCGACCGACCGACCGACCGACCGACCGACCGACCGACCGACCGACCGACCGACCGACCGATAGATAGATAAGTCAAGTATTTCAGGCTTTTGAACAAAATGTGTGGGGTTCTTAAATGTAGAAGTCATGTTATTAATATCTCAAAGTAGAGGAAATTTGAAAATGATAATTGAAATTAAGAAAATAGGCTTAGTCATACAATGAAAAAAAAACTAATGCTGTTGACAGTGAAGCAATATAAATGAAGAAATGAATTAAATATTTAGAGACTAAACTTCACTTATTTGTGGTAGTTAATTGAAATAATTCAACAGCTAAAACAGATAAGTAAAGTTTGCTCTCTAAATATGTAATATATTTGTTGATTATTATTCATTAAGGCTGGAGAAAATTAAGTATAAACAATAACAAAGAACCAAGAAAATTTAGATTATTTATCCTTGGAGTGGAAAGGAAACTTGAAAGTGGTAATAACGAGCTGGGATAGGAGAGAGGACTGGGGAGGGACTGTGTATCAAATCTCAGGCTGGGGGAAACAGAACACAAGTTCAGGAAGATCATGGAAAATTAACGTTTTTATTTATCCTCAGAGTTGACAATTGGAAAACATTGAGAACAAACTAGGTAGAAAAACTGTTTATTCACATCTCATAGTGATGGAACATAGAGACCATGGAAGGCAAAGGAAAATAAAAGCTCTTATTTATCCTTGAACTGGGGAAAACTGGAAAACAATGAACAATTAGGAGGAGAACTGTTTTCTCACTCCTTGATTTGGAGGAAAGTGTCGAATATGAAGGAAAATTAAACCTCTGGTTTATCCTTAGAATGGAGAAAGATGATATAAACCAAGGAAGTGAAAGGAAAAATTAAAGATCCTATTTATCCTAAGAGTGAAAGAAACTTTAAAATTATAAGAAAAAGTAAAGGGAACTAAACATGTTATTCATGCTTTCATGCAAAAAGCAGTTCAAAAGAACTGCTGAAAGTGACATCCTTCAACTTCCAAGCATAGATTGCATCTCGTACTCTGTTAAAGATTCCTGGAGTGTCACAGATTACATCCAGCAACCATTATTCTCGCAAGTAGTTCCTCTGCTGAGTTCATTGGAGTGACATGTACAAGGCTCTTAAGGTACACATATACATTTGGACAAAAAATCCAGTTTTTGGTGAAACACAATAATTTTTTTGCCATGTTGATCTTTCAGTCAAATATATTTTTTATGGTACTCAAAATTTACATTTGGATTTTACATCATTGTAAAATGTATTTTTTGTGTAAAAAAAAGCAAATTTCTTGTAAATCTCATAGCAAACACAATTTTTAACCAATCATCGTGATTCTTTTACCGAAATGTTTCTAATTACATGCAAGATGTTGTGAAGCACAATTGCTAACTTCCATTAACTTATCAAATATTTGTGATTTTTATTGCAAAATTGCCATTATTTTTAATTATACTTTTTTTACAACTGAACATAATTTTTTTCTCAGAACGTTTAGCTCAACCATTCTGCTTCATAACATTCCTTGTTTTATTCTGATTAATTTGGTATATAAAGTTAGTGGTTCTCTTAATTTTTAGTATGTCATTTTTTATTCTGAATGTCACAAAATGTACATATTTTTAGTTTTGAGAAAACGAGGAAGTAAAGTTTATGGTATAACTGCAGTTCTGTACTCGCAATTTAAACACCTAGAACATCCCTGCTACATAAGTAGGACCCTCTTCCTCAATATTTCTATCTTCCTTGAGCTTCCTTCGGTCTCTAAGTTATCTTCTACGCTGCTTTTGTTCTAGGGTGCTGCTCTTTATACTGTGACATAGCCATGACTCATCTGATTTCAGAACTCCTGACATTGTGTATTTGCCTGGTACAATTTTCATCCTGTAGAATTGGGATATATTCTTCACCACTCTGTCCTCTATGTGATCTGCAAGAGGAAATGGATCGAGACCACCTTCAAATATGCCCGGCCACTTCTAATGCCCCATCCATCAGTGAAAAATATTGGAGAGCAAGAGGATTAATGACTTCATTGTCAGAAATCCAGCATTAGCTAACAACAACAACAACAACAACAACAACAACAACAACAACAACATTTTCATCCTGTGCAGGATCCCTGCTTCCACGGTGTTACCACAGTTAAAATACGATATAGCATCCATTATCCCCAGTTTTAGGGTTTCTAGACCTAAATAGGTTTCTTTCCTACATCTTCACCAAAGCATCCCATTAAATGACTCATTGGCATTCTGTGTTAATCCATGTAGGCATTTGGATAGCATATTTGGATCACAAAGTATTCCATACATAGGCTTGCACACCTGAAGTATTTTCAGTGGTATTCCTGGTTTATGCTTATATGAATCAACTGGTCAGATTTGACAACAGATTTATAACTTTTGGAATATTAGCCAAAATACAAGAAGAAACCTAAAAAAAAAGCACTCAATGCCACGCCCCCTTTTAGTTTAACAGCATCACATGGTTCCCTTTAAACCCTTCTAAATACAAAACTACGCATCAGATTCAAATAAATGATATATCATTTGAAAGCAGAAGAACAGAGCTAATAAATAATGCAAAAAAAACAAAAACGAAAATTTTGGTCCAAAAGTGGCATTTCAAACGTATATGTGTACCTTAATGTGACCTCATAAGAAATAATCTGGATGAGTGAGATCAGGAGAATTTGGTGGCAAAGCAACATTACCACTACAACCAATCCATCATCCTAGGAATCCGTTATTTAGATAGTTTCTAACATTCCTCTCACAATGTGTGGGTGCTCCATCAAGCTGAAACCACATATGTCATCGGAGGACAAGAGGAACATCCTCCAGAAACACAGAATGTAAATCTAGAAACTGGTGATACAGGAGTCCATTTAGCCAAGATGGAAGAAAATGTGGGCCAATCAAGAAATTATGCCAGTCCAATTAACACCAAACATGAACTGCTCCTATGCAATAACATGTGGATTATCTTTGCTGCACAGATGACTATATCTCTGATTGAATATTATTCCACCCCTTGTAATCTGCAGCCAAGTGGTTAGACCATATGCCTCTCACCAAAGCGACCCGGGTTTGATCCCAGGCAACCACAACTGGGATTTGGGGTGGACAAGGTGGTGCAGGAGTGGGTTTCCTTCAGGTTCTCATGTTTCCTTTGTCATCTCATTCCACCAGTACTCCATGTATCATCAGTGTCACTGCATGTAGTAAAAGCAGGCATAAAACACTACTAAAACAACAATAACAACAACAAATCCCTTGTACAACAGCACTCATCAGTGAAGAGCACTGGGGAAAAGAAATCAGGCTGATCAAATTGCGTAAGCTTACATAGGGGGATATGTGAATAGCGACCACAAGGTACCCAAGCTGAGCAGAACATTACTTCCACTTACTGGTGTTTTGCTCCTCACTGTAACTTTTCTATCTGACTTTACCTTGGTCATCTCTTGTTCTCTTCCGACCCCGATGCTATTAGGGTTCTCGAGGGCTAGGGAGTCTTTATTTTTCCAACCTCTCCATTTCTCTATAAAATCTTAACCCCTAACATGCTGACCTGTCATGGCATGTAATACGTCCCCTGATTGGTAATCAGAGGATATGGTCGGTGAATTTATTTTGATAACTCTCCCGGTCAGGTCGGTGAGACCCGTAAACCAACGACAGGTGTGGTCCTCCAGACATTCTGGGGATTGTGAGAGAGCGATGTGACCGCCAAAACATAAAAATATGGTGCTCTCTAAAAAGCGGTTACTATTACTGCTATTGCTCTCTTCATGGAGAGCAAGAGGATTAATGACTTCATTGTCAGAAATCCAGCATTAGCTAACAACAACATTAAATAGAAAATGGTTATCCGGGCTTGTGCTTATGGGCCATGATCTAGTGAAAAATATCCCTCCAGACGTTTCATTCAAAGCTGCATTGAACATCTTCAGTGATGTGACTGCAGTACTCCGTTAGTTTCAACGACAACGTGCCTTACGCCCAAGAAGGAAGCCCTGGTCTACACCGAAACAAATTGACCCCAAAGAGAAGACTAAAGCATATCTGCCCTACATCAAAGGTATTATTGATCGCACTGGTAAAGTTTTCAGAAAACATGACATCCATGCCATTTACAAACCCACACAGCAAATATAGAATGTGCCACATTTAGCAAAAGAACCACTCTCTTCTGTGGGTGTTTAACATAATTCTGTGCTCGTGTGGCTCTGTGTATATAGGGACCACTCAACGTACAATAAATGCACTAGTACGTCTTGTGGTACCATCTGTAAACTGGTGTTTCGACTTAAAAAGGTCACCTTCTTTATTTTGTTTTACCCCGTTCATTGCAATATAATCCCGTGTTTTATAATTTTATCCCAAAGAAAATGATCAGCACTAACTGTAAAGGGTTCGTCAGCAAAGATGGAAATTCCGCCTTCATTTTTGTTTCATAAAAGTTTTTTTCATCTTTAGATTTATTTGGGGTACTTGTTTCCCCATAGTCTTCAACAGCTTCACTTGGCGAGGGAGTTTCTTCTTGACATGAACTCCTAGGGGTCGATTTTATAAACACATCAAGGCATGGAAGTGTTCTCAATGCGTCTTCTTCTCTTTTTCTTTTATCTTTCGCCAATGAACGATACTGAGCCCCACTAAGTCTCTTTCTTCCTGTCATTTTATTCAGTGACAATCGACACTGAAACTGAGAAAACAAAAGAAAATATGATAAACAGTTGAAAAACTTAAAAGATTCAAACATAACCTACTACTTCATTATGCCGGAATGCTGGCTTATTGAATATAAAAGAATTCAATATAATTACAATAATAATAATTACTGTTCATTACCTCAGCTAACAGCTTGATGTTTCATGTCTATGCTTTTTTTTCTTTTTCTTTTTTTTTTTTTTTGTGCAGCTGTCCAGTAATTTTGCCATCCCCCAAAATGTGTCGCCCTGGGCAGTTGCCCGGTTTGCCCTGCCATAATTATGGCCCTGGCTATCGGGATTGGAAATAATTCTTATAACCTTCTTTTGTATATGGAATATTTGTTTAATCTCTACTGAATTGCCCCAATAGCACTAACATATAAGACTGGAACACATAATCTCACAACATATCAACCTCTACACAGTGTCGATTAACTGTCACACAGAAAGGAGGGGGGGGGAGGAGGAAAGGGGTAACAGAACTGTTTAGAAACAGTGAAACGCAGGGCAAGCAAATACCCCGTTAAGCCGGCCATGCATCTAAATGTAGCCTTTGCATTATTATAAATGTACTATCTGTCACCAAAGTAAATACCCAACTCCATTGAGACTTGTGTGAAGGGTCACCTAATAGTCAGGCATGCTTGTGTAGATGGTATGAGAATGACATTAGTTTTATGTTTCCCTTGCTGTTCAGTGACATGGCAGCCATTGCTTCACCTTGCAGTTTTGAAAAGCAATATTTCAGCAATCCTTCTCCATTAAAGGGCAAACATTGCAAATTCAAGTTCAGAGCACATGTAGAAAACATTCTTTTTGAGTTTCCATTAAGTTGTCAACTAGATGTAAAAATGTCTCCAGTCTTGTGTGCTAGGCTTAAAAACATAAGCTTAATCAGCAACATGTTTCCTGTGTTGATATAGCTCAAGTCACTAAAGCATGATACTGCGAATCACTAGTGGTGGTCTAAACCTAGATCGAATCCCATTAAATGCATACTTGTTGTTCTTGTTTTTTTTGTTGTTTATTGGTTTGTGCATTAAGCTAACATAATGGTATGTATAACCTCTGCAAAATATAAGGTTATTTAAATTAATTATTTCGCCTAGCATTGTAATGTTTCTTTCCATCTTACTAACGCTTCAATATGTATAATAGAAATTTTACAACTGCATACTTCATAACGTACTAATTACAATTACTGAAAATAAAATGGGGAATACGCCTACTTTAACTGTCAGTGATTCCTCCCAAAATCAATACTTTCTTTAAATATCCACATTCAAGGGCACATCTCTATAAACCCAGTAGACTATTACCATATTAAAACAGTTTTCGGTCATACACTTAATGTTCACATTGGCTTATAATGCATATATGGGAACTACACCTATATGTTCTTCATGTTAGAAAGTCTGGACAAGCAAGGCATAACAAACAAAAATAATTATTTTAGAAATTTTTAGTAAACTCTGCATTATTACATTTTGTTATGGTTAATTATGCAGTAGTATGACACAAATGACATGCTAAGTGAGAATAAGATGCAGAGTATCAAAAACAAATGAATTTAATATATTACATATTGTAGGAAAGCGTAAAATGACATAAAATAGGTTTTAATGATCATAAAAATGCATTGTTTTGAGATCTGGATAACAGTGAATAAAGTAATTATTGATACATATAATTAAATGGAATACAATGCACTTGTAGATTACTTAACATGGAGTAACCTTTGGACCTAGCAGCGTTGTCATGTCATTTATTTTGGAGCGCTACACCATGTTGCATGAGCCCATTAACTCAATTTCTATAAGTATGCCTTATCCTGATAAAAAGCTACAGAGAATTTTATTAAAGACATTGGTTGATTTAGTGTTTCAGAAAATAAGCATGCAGGAGCCAGGGATGGAACCCCAGCCTACCAGTGGGGAATTCTAGTGACAGCAATTTAACCAGTTTGGCTATTCCTCACTTACGGCATCTATGCTCTATTCATATGATCTTAAGCTATATTGTCACTAACTTGGCAGCAAATTTCATTACAAGACAGAAAGTCCATTGCTGCATGAGAAATGGCTTAAAAATTGTGTTTCTAGATATTTTACATTTATTTAGAGGATACAAAAAACAATGTTTGCAGAGCAAGCAAGAGTATTGCCATGTTCCAGTGGTGTATTAGTTTCTTTAATTGCTTTTATTAGCGACAGACAAATACAGATGAAAACTATTCCAACGAAATAAGGGTTATTACACAATCCAGTTGATAGACACTAATTGAAAATAACCTGCTTCAGATTCAGATACAATGAATTATTTTGTTGTTTAACAACGCTGTAAATTTCCAGGACCACATCAGTGTCACCAGTGTGCCGGAATTTTGTCCTGCAGGAGTTCATTTACATGCCAGTAAATCTAGTGATATGGAGCTGTCGTTTTTAAGCACACTTAAAAACCATCGATCTGGGTTGGATTTGAACCTGCCACCTTGGGATCAGTAGGTCAGCGTCTAACCAACTGAGCTACTCAGACCGACATATACAATGAAGGATTTAATACTTAATACCTGGTAATTTACAGGCAGCAGTTATCTTCTAAGTTTAAGATATGGTACACCTAATAGGTATTATAGTTCAATAATATTAACTTAATGGTCAAACCCTCTAGCTTGCGCAGTAGAGGTTAGACAGATAGACAAGGTTCAGAGGGGGGGGGGGGGGGGCTGTTAGCCCCTTGACTGGCAGAAGGTGCTTTGTGTGCATGCCCCTGACGGGGCGCCTACTGGGAGGGAGGGTTGAAGTGAGAGGATACGAAGGTTGGTACTGAGGAGAAATGACAACAGAGGTTAGGGTCCTTAACAACCACAGATTGGAACTCCACAGTGGCGACTCGTACTCCAGTTCCTTTCCTCTCCTTCGGGCTCTAGCTCCACTGGGCAGCCCGAAACTTGGAGACCTCCTGGGATCTGGAGGAGGAGGATTTATGGAGAAACTGGAGATTAAAATAAAGTCTTCTTAGGAGGGAATTGATGAACTTATCTTCTTTCACGTTTTAATTATGTCTCAATGTATTTACTTATTTGGAGCACACATAACGAGTCATTCATCTTAACAGATCCAAATTATTTGGTATACATAATTGTCAGAACAGAAAATCATTAGTATTATGTCCAAAAGGAGAGTTTAGGCAAAATAATTAATGGTACTATGTTAGTTTCAAACCTGTTTTATGAATGAGAGCCATGAATCATGGCCATTACAGCAATGAAGTAACATAAATAATTTGTGGTAGACTGGCTTAAGATTTACGGCTCATGTGAAAAATAGAACAGCACCTCTATTAAGACAACTTTCTCAAACTTTCAGTAATTTTAACAAACATAACCCTTGAGAGGGCGATGATTTAAAAAAAAAAGCTTAACTGAAGACATGAAACAAACATTCTGGGTAGTAAATGAAAACCAAGTCTTTATTGGTGCTCGTTGCTTAGACAACATTAATAAAACCAAACTTTGTGCTGTGGTATCCACTTTATTTGAACTAAGACAAAAAACGAAGGAGACACATTAAAAGTACCTGTAAGCGCTAGGAATATTTACAAAAATAAATCTTCCAAATATTCAAAAGCATTCTTGTATGCAGGTGTACATTCTGAGCAGGTAATACATATAGCTTGATTATTGATATTAACAATTTCATCCTCATTTGTCTGTCTTTAATAAAAAGAAACTAAAGGAACTCAAATTCCACATTGAACACTGAGATACTCTTGTTTGTCCTAGAAATCCTCTTTTTTATTTTCTAAATAAATGTAAATGAATATCTAGAAACAAAAGGAAACATTTTAAACCATTACACTGCTATGAACCTTCCACCTTACAATGAAGTTTGCTGCCAAGTTAGCAACAATAAAACTTAATATCATAAGAATACAGTGCACATACCTTGAGTGAGGAATAGTCAAACTGGTTAAATCGCTATCACTAGAATTGCCTACTGTACCTCAGGGGTCTCCGTCTAGGGGATATGTGAATAGCGACCACAAGGTACCCAAGCTGAGCAGAACATTACTTCCACTTACTGGTGTTTTGCTCCTCACTGTAACTTTTCTATCTGACCTTACCTTGGCCATCTCTTGTTCTCTTCCGACCCCGATGCTATTAGGGTTCCTGAGGGCTAGGGAGTCTTTATTTTTCCAACCTCTCCAATTCTCTAAAATATTAACCCCTAACATGCTGACCTGTCATGGCATGTAATACGTCCTCTGATTGGTAATCAGAGGATATGGTCGGTGAATTTATTTTGATAATCCTTCTGGTCAGGTCGGTGAGACCCGTAAACCAACGACAGGTGTGGTCCTCCAGACTTTCTGGGGGTTGTGAGAGAGCGATGTGACCACCAAAGCATAAAAATATGGTGCTCTCTAAAAAGCGGTTACTATTACTGCTATTGCTCTCTTCAATTATCTAGTGCTCCATCCATCAGTGAAAAATATTGGAGAGCAAGAGGATTAATGACTTCATTGTCAGAAATCCAGCATTAGCCAACAACAACAAGAATTGCCTACTGCTAGGCTGGGGTTTGATCCCTGGCTCCTGCATGCTTATTTTTTGAAACACATAACTAACAAATGTCTAATTCTGAATAGCTTTTTATAAGGAATGGAGAATCAGGATAAAGACAAACTTGTAGAAATTGAGTTAATGGGGACATGGCAACATGGTGTAGTGCTCTGAAATAAACATGACAATGCTGCTAGGTCCAAAGGTCACTTCACGTTGAAGTAATCTACAAGTACATTGTGTTCCGTTTAATACATGTATCAATAATTATTTTATTCACCGCTATCCAGATCTTAAAAACAATGCATTTGTATGTATGACCATTAAAACCATATTTTACACCATTAAATGCTTTGCTATGCTATATAATATATTAAATTGATTAGATTTTGATACTTCACATTTTTTTCTCACTTAGCATGATATTTGCATCATACTACTGCATAATTAATCATAAAGAAAAGTAATAATGCAGAGTTTACCAAAATTTTCTAAAATAATTATTTTTGTTTGTTGTGCCTTGCTCCAGACTAACATGAAGATATAGGTGTAGTTCCCATATATCCACTGTAAGCCAATGTGAACATTAAGTACATGACCGAAGTAACTATTTTAATATGGTAATAGTTTACTAGGTTTATAGAGATGTGCCCTTGAATGTAGATATTTAAAGGAAAGTATTAGTTTTGGGAGGAATCAATGACAGTTAAAGTAGGCCTATTCCCCATTTCAATGATTGTAACTAGTACCTCAGGAAGCATGCAGTTATAAAATTTCTATTACTATATTGTAGCGTTAGTAAGACGGAGAGAAAATTACGCTAGGTAAAATAAAACATTGCCATGTAATTTGCTGTACTAAAGGAGAAGCTTTATCAGACAGGTTTCCATTAATTTGTATAACCTTATATTTTGCAGAGGTTATATAAGCAATTATTTTTGCTTAGTAAACCAATAAACAAAGAAAGAAGAACAAAAAGTACACCTTAATGGAATTAAATCTAGCTTTAGACTACCACTAGCGATTTGCAGTAACACGCCTTAGTGAGTTGAGCTATATCAACATAGAAACCAGGTGTTGCTGATTAAGCTTACATTTGTAAGCCTAGCACACAAGACTGGAGTCTTTTTGATATCTAGTCGACAACTTAATACACAAGCACGCTGGAGTATTAGGTGACCTTTCAGGCAGGTCTCAATGGAGTTGGGTATTTACTTTTATGAAAGATAGTACATATTGGAGAACACTTGCATAAATTAAGTGTTATGCTATGAATTAAGATTATTTTTGCTTTTTGTCTGTGAATTAATATTATTTATTTAACCATTGAAATTGATACAATTTTTTGGTTTCATCATTGCATATGTACATAAAATACAAGAAAAATCCTTAGGTAATACTTTGAATAAAATTATTACATTCGATAAACTACCAATATCAATAACTAAAGGCAATTAGCACAAATACACTGTAGCGGCTGCATTATTTTATTTACCTCTAAAAAAATAATTACATTTTGACAAAGTGCATGTTTATTGTTATTTTATGCCAACCAACTTACTACTGGTTTTTTAAACACACAAACCATGCGTGGGCAATGTATAAGAGATAGAATCAGGGCCGAAAAATCCAATGCCTTAGCTGGGATTTGAACCATGGATCTTCTGCTTCATGCATGACTCTTCTGACCACTGAGCTACCATGGCATTAATTAAACCTAGGACACAAAGTACTTATGATAGTAAGTTGGCCTTGGGGTACTTATCTCAGATGTGAGATTCTCTAGTGGTCTACAGGGAAAACATGAATTGGTTGGGGAATTTAATGTCATACTGGCAAGTGACAAGGTAACTCATTGGTTAGGACAGCTATACATGAAGTGGAAGATCCAGTGAGCGAGTTTGTTTTTTGTTTAAGGGCCCGTTGACAACTAGGTCATTAGGGCCCGGAAGATCCATGGTTCAAGTCCTGGCTATGGCATTGAATTTTTCAGTCCCGATTCTACCTCTCAAAAAAGTGTTTATTCTTACTTATTGGCTAATTTGATTATTTTCTGCATAATTCAGATTTCCTCGTTCATTTCTGCAGAGAAACTGTTCACAAAGAAATAATAATTGCACTCATTATTTTATTTATTTATTCACTCCCCTCTGCAGTGCAGATTTGTGCCATTTGTATCAATTTTGGATTGTGGTCTCATAGGCATGCGACTGTATAGATCCTAAGATATTTGACCAGCGGTGATGAAATCGAATTATAATGGCAATTGGATTCTTCTTCTTCTTCTTCTATTATTATTATTATTACATCTACATCACACTGACATTCTGAGAGACTTTCTTGGTTAAAGAGCAATTGATTGATTCTGGCATAAATCAAACCTTTTTATTCTGACAAAGCTGTCAGGTGTTCTACCAACACCTGTGGCAGTGCATTTAAAGATGCTGAGCTGTAGCTCTGATATTCCATTAAATACAATGGGAAAGAGTCACTAGCAGAAGACAAAGCAGCACCCACTGAATGGAACACTCCTTCCATATAGTAACAGAACTTTGCAGCCCTATTAATATTATTGTATTCATGAGAAGTTTTTGCAGCAGCAAACTAAATGTTTATGGGAAGATGAAAAATTTATCTAGTCATGTTGCATAAGCTTCTCTTTACACTGTTCATCATTTCAAGAAAAATCTAGATGGAAACATGCCAGATGAAATGGGCGCTAGAGCTCTCGTTAGTCACAAGTGGGCAAATGAAACTGCAAAAAATTTTAGCACATGTGCTTTTTGAGCACAGATTCTTACTCCTTCAGGTCCAGTGAGTGTTGGTTCTTCTGATGAAAGCTTCAACTATTGTTCATTTATGCACAACACAAAAAAAACAACTGATTATTGCCTCAAAAACAATAGGAAAAACTACAAAAAACAGTAAGTGCTAGAAGCTAATAAGAACAAAAAACATATGTACATGCTATTTGAAAGGCAGCATCAGACTGAAAAATTCAGTAACATAGCCAGTATTTGAACCACAGATTTTCTGGTCTCCATCCGGGTGCTCTAACCAACCAAGCTACCATGTCAACATCGGTACCACATTAAATTCTCCACCTGACTCACATTTTTCCCAGTAAATCAAAATAAGATTTCAAATTCATTTGAAATGACATACCCCAATGGGATCTTTTATAGTAGGTCCATCTGTTTTAGTATTATACTTTCTGCAATGCCCATTTCTATGGTGTATGTGTGTGGGCTAAAATGTCTGCCTATGCAAGGTCAAGACATCCCAAATTTGAATCTTGGTTAGATGAGTTATCTCGATGAGGTTTTTTTTCCAGGGTTTTCCTTTATCCTGAGAATAGGAAGGGCAACTTTAAGCTCTAAGGGCCCTAGGCCCATTTGAGCATTATTTCAACCATATCATTCATTCACTGTCTAATATGACCACTCTGTTAAAGAACATTGATTAATCATCAAAGCTAGCAAGAAATATCACATCCTGATGGCTATTGGTCCTTCATGACTGAAGGCCCCTCATCCTTCTCCCCCCAAAAACGTGTGAAAGGTGACAAAGTGACAACTTCAATCCTGAATAACTTGCATTCTGCATGAGAGTGAAGTCATTCTAAATTGAAAAATCTGATGTGCACACTTGCATTACCTTCTCTACTCTTGTACTAAGTGTTCTTATAAACTCTTATTCCTCTATCTTCATGTTAATTGAGGTAAACATTTGCAGCAATTACCTTATTGCTAACTTTCATGTAGGTGCAGGGGGAATATGGGAATACAGTAGGCTTTGAGCGATAGTGAAATCTTTCAAAAGCTTTGAAATTTCGTTCTCTTCACATGGCCAAAGAGGTAAAAAAGTGAATGACCTATTTGAGAAACGTTTAGTATTGCAAAACTATCACAAATAACAAGGAATATTTCTAAGTATGGTATTAAGTTCCCCAAGCAATTCTTATTTTCCTAGTCGACCAAAAAGGAAATCTGACTTCTGAGATAAATACCGCAATGACAACTTACAATCAAGTACTTTATGCCCCAGGTTTTAATAAACTTTCAGTCCTGATTCTACCTCTCAAAAATTGCTCACACACGGCTTGTATGTTTAAAAATACCAGAAGCAAGTTGGTTGGCATACAAAAGAAACAATGACCATCCAAAGGTTATTAAAACCCGGGACATAAAGTACTTATGATTGTCAGTCGCCCTTGGAGCACTTATCTCAGATGTAAGATTCCCTTTGTGGTCTACTGGGAAAATATGAATCAGTTAGGAAATTTAATGCCATATTGGCAAGCTGCCATGGTAGCTCAGTGGTTAGAGCAGCTACATGTGAAGCGGAAGGCCCGTGGTTGAAATCCCAGCAGATTGAATTTTTCAGTCCTGATTCTACTTCTCAAACCTTCAAAAGTAGTTTTAAAAATGTTGTATGGTTTCATCTGCACCTTTCTATGATAGCGGCAGACGGCAAAACACCATGCAGCCAGTTCGGAACTTTCTGATTTGCTCAGTATAATCAACCCAATGTTCTTTAAACCATCATGTTTTGATCTTAACTAACTAAACCTTAGTGCAACAGCACATGAAGAGTCAAGACTTGCCACCCAGCCGCTGCATCTCCCACCTCTGCCCAATACAGGCGTCATTGTTGGAGTGCAGTACTGGAGGGTGGGATGCGGTCAGTGCACCTGAATCCTCCCGGCCAGTTATGCAGCCTTTGCAACCTGGGGTCACTGCTTCTCCATCAAGTAGCTCCTCAATTGGTCCCCTGGGACCTACCTAGGCTGAGTGCACCCCATGCCAAACCTCCCAGAGGGGATAAAATCTCCATGCTGGTATCAGAGATCGAACCCAGGTCCTCCGCACCAGAGGCAAGCGCGCTACCAACTGTGCTATGGAGGCAATTTTGATCTAACTTTATACTCTTTATTTTGAACTTTAGCCTTCAGATCTTTACTAATAAAATTATAAGTATCAGTTTTATATATGAGAAAGGAATTGTATGCTCAATTAGTTTGGTTACCATGATATCACATTTTTCAAATATCTAAGCTCTACAATATATTTCTTTATTTTTAATTTTCTATTTCCTTAAACGGTTTTAATTTAGTTTTATTATACTCTTCGATTAGTTTGTCTTCGGAATTTTATGTCTGTACCGAGTAAACATTTTTGAATGTTGCGTATCATCCCGAACATTTTGATACTTCTAAAACTAAACTATACTTCAACAAGTTAACTTTTAAAAATGTATGACATCACTATTTTGTTTTAAATTTATATGCAATTGTGCACTTTTGGTTTTCCTGTTTTGCATCGTTTTCGGTTTTTTCCATCTTCTCTTAAATTTTCCATGATGTGTGAGAATTGCTGCGAGGTTTGTGCGCCTCCTTCCTCTCGTCTGAAATTTGTGTTTCCTAAAATTCTCTGGGTTCCCATATTGGTTTTGGTTGGCTTTCACGTTTTGTGTCCACAAATTTCTTAACTTGTGAACCTTGAGCCTTTGTGTTTTCAGCTGTTTTCTGGTGCTTACAAGAAAGGTTGTTCCTTTTCTCTTTGTTTAGTTTGTGTAATCTGAATTTGTGTGTAGATTTAACTGTGGCAAGAGTTATGCTTTATATGCCTGTGTGTATGTGGGATCACATTCAGTAAGATTTATTATTTCTTTACCTACTGTTTTCTTTATTTCATTTTTCTGTGTCATTATAGCATTGCATCTACTCACCTTTATGTTACCTGTGTTTCACTTTTTTCCTAATATTTCTTTTACTGTCATGCTGTACTCTTTATTTCAATTTGCACTACATTCATTTCTTCTACATTTTCAGATTCTTTTCTATTTTCATCTATTTTCTGCACTAGCTCATTATTTTCATCTATTTTATCCTCTAGGCTACAACTTCATTTTATAACTTAGCACTTCATACCATCATGTCACTTTTACATTTATTTCTCTTCTTCTAGTATTACTTTGTTTTCCCTCATCTCTATATCTAAACTACTCGTTTTGTTACCGTAACTTATATTCTATTTTTAAGATGCGTTTGGTTTTACATATCTGTGTACATATATCTCTGAAATTGTTTTCCATTATCTTCAGGTTTCTCTTACATTCTTTTCTACCTTCCTCTATCTTCGGTTTCAAAGCATTCTATTTTTTTCTAATTCTTCCCTACTCTAATAATTATTTGCTTTATTCTCTCTCTTGTTCTATTTTATTTCCTAAACCATTTCTACATTTTTTTTCTATCTCATACTATAAGCTTTGTTTCAATTCTACCACTTCCTTTCTTTGTTCTTCCATTTTCTGCCCTAAGCTAGCCGTATCTTCTTTTCTCTCTCAAAGCTTCTCTTATTTTTTATTATTTTTTCTTTTGGGTTTTCCCTTTTTATATAACTCTTTTGTATACTCTCCTCTACTAAACCTTACTTAGTTTCTATCTCTGCCTTATCTTGAAACATTTCTACATCTGCATCATTTTCAATAATTTTATTTTTCTCTCTCTCCTTAAAAGCATAAAATAAGTTGCACTGAAGTTTTTATCCTTATGTTTTTTGTCTATACTATTTGCTTTCCTCTGCATCATCACTCAAACGTCTTAAAGGTTCCTGAAGTTGAAATGTCCCAGTCATTGTGATGCAAAGTCCTTCGAGTCACAATGTTAACACTTTCACTGCAGATGTTGGAACAGGTCTGACAGCGCTAATCAGTGCTCTCTTTGCGAATGATGGAACCTTGCTGACGTGTAGAAGTTCATAGAAAACTGGTTGTACTTAAAAAGGAAGGTTACTATGTGTAGCATTCTACAGTGTTGGTCTGCCATCTATTAGGGGTTGTATTTCTTCAAGCTGAAAGTCTTTGTTTGCCTTCTGCTGCTCTCTATAGCATAAAATCTAAAGCTCTGCACAGTAACTTTCTTGCCAACATTTGCACAGTGCAGAAGCCTGTCACATGACTTGGAGATTCATGGATGTACAAAAATCATGAGACTTCTTCCAGCAAAGCAGTCACGCATTGTGCAAGATGTGCATTTACTGGCGGAATTTGAAGTGTTGTCATGCGCTTTATTAGATTTTGAGTTTGAGTCAGTGAAAGTGAAAGTTGTAATGAAGATAATGTTAGAAATAGTGAAAGTAATGACACTGATGTAGAATCAGAACCCACACAACATTCTAAGAAGACGCACTGATTCCTCTTTCCAGTGGCAACAGAATACATTCAGGTCAGTAATTCACACATTTGATGATCATAATTCAGGTATGCAAGCAGATTTGAATGAAAATTTCACAGTGGCTGATATTTTCAAACTATTCCTTCCATTGCATATTATGCATAATATTGCAAATGACAGTAATAAATATTTTAATTTCTTATGTGAGAAATTATCACCAAGTCCCTAGTCCCCATCAACAGACTTGGACAGACACTTTTCCAGAACTACATGTTTTCTTTGGCTTGACAATGCTTATGACCAGAGTAAAGAAACACACAATAGCAAAAAATCTCCTTATCTCTACTCTGCAATTTTCAGACATGTCCAAGGATTGATATATTTTACTTCTAAGACTTTTACACTTCAATGACAACAAAACATAGGGTGATGGAGACAGAATGTATAAATTGAGACCTATTACTGAACATTTTAGATGTACTTTCATTAGGTTATTCACACCATTTCAAATCTCTGCATTGATGAAAGTCTAATGCTATTCAAAGGTCGCCTTTTGTTCAAACAATACATTCCTTCCAAGAGACACAGGTTTGATGTAAATGTGTTTGTGTTATGTGATTATAAGACTGGCTATATTCTGGACATACTCAGTTGGTTAGAGCAACTGGATGGAGATCAGAAGGTCTGTGCTTCAAATCCTGGCTATGGGATTGAATTTTTCAGTTTTGCTATTGTTTTTGTGGAGCTAATCAATTTTGAGTTGTATATAAATGAATTATGGATGAAGCTCTCATGAGAAGAATCAATGCTCAATGAAGAAGTAAGGATCTGTGGTCAGGATGCACATTTGCTAATATTTCTTGCAGTTGCATTTTCCCACTTGTGACAAAAGAGAACTCCAGTGGTTGTTTCATTTCATGACCACCTGGAATAATTGTTACAGTGAAGAGTCAAATATGCTATACCCAGGAACATGAACAAGAAAGTTAAAATTTGGCCAAGTCTTTTTTCCTGTTCCCAAGACCTGGGAAAGCTTCCAATTGATTTGTGAATGCTCACATTATAATACATTATTTTAACTTTGTTATTCTTGTTCTGGCCACAATTCTCAGTTATTGGGAATCAGCGTTTATCTGAAATCTGCATGGTAATACTCTAGTATAATTATCTGATTTCTTCTTAATTTCCTTTAGTGTTCTTGTCATAACACATTATACACATATGCATACACATAATTGCAACTGTTGTAACAAATATGCTAAAAACAGCACAAATGCTTCAATGGCTGCATTTGTAGCTGTTATGAGTATTAATTTTAAGGAATTACAGAAATAATTAAGCATCTGCAAATTGCTATAATATTAAATTAATTCATAGGCTTGCTCTACAATGATTATAACTACTGAAGTGACGCTGAAATAAGAAATACACTTTGAGACCGTATTTAGCATTATAAATATTATTTTCAAATATAGTAATTTGTAACAGGGATCATTTTTATATATGTGTGACAGAAGTCGTAATGGGAACAACATAATTGTTAATTTTTATGTAAAGAATATTCTGTGTTAAAAGTTCCTGGTAAAGAAAGTAAGGAATCATCAAAATGCATCTGTTAGTTAAGAAAACATGCAAGAGTTGCAGTCCCCCAGCGAAGAATTCTTTTGTATTTCAGCAAGGGGAAGTGTTCAAAGTTTTGAAAGTGTTGAAAGTTTTGAAACGTCAAGACATAGGTAGCAAAGGCGAAATTGTCAGTCAAGCGAGGAGATTTCTATGTCGCATGATGATACAAGTCATATGACACAGACCTAAGTCAATGACAGGTACATTACATGGAACAACCAATCTGTCAAACTGAAAGGAGTTTATCGGCTTTTAGACACAGCACTGGATCAGGCCACTGCAGAAATGTGGTGGTCTGACGTTAGCCATGTAGTCAAGGAGGAAGAGAAGTTGTGGGAACTGGGCCATCTCTCTGATAATGTTAACAGTTTGATGATAAACATTGGTGATGACACATCAGGGTCATTCTTGGATTCTCACTTGCAAATTACTGCATTGCTTGTCAATGATGGAGATTGTGACTCTGATTAATGTAAGCTTGCACGACCTCCTCCCCCCCACACACATACACACACACACAAATGTTTAACTGTTTAACTTTCTACATTTTTATAATCCCTTATTGTTAGTTTTAACAAGTGCCATGCACGATTGTAAATGCACAGACATGAAAATTAAAGCTGCTCTTTTAAATGGAAGTTATTTCAGCAGATGATATGACCGATCTTGCAAAACACATGAATGATGATATCTCTCTGTAATGACAGCATGCAACATCACTCACGCCTCTCCATATGCTGTGCAAATTAATACATTAGCAGTATTGATGTTACATGTCTTTCTTATGCCAGGTTTACTATAGTGATGCAATAATATACACTGGAATGCTGCTTCGTTTTAACTCATAATCCTGATCATTATGTTATTTTACAGAAATCTATGTTTTATTAAAGCAGAAATAACAACTTACATAATTATTAGCTTTTTGTAGAAGTACCTGAATTACTTACGCTACAACAGAGAGAAATGTCTAGCATACCATTTAGTTCTGGAAGTAGAGTGTTACCATTTAGTTCTTATTTTATATCACACTTAGTATGTACATTTTACATGTCTCTAAAGGATGTAATGAAACATTTTGAATTGGAAACAACAAATACACAGATACACAAAGTACATAAAACAGTAAACAGATAATCCTTTTCAGTAAACTCTTGTGAACCACTTCAATTAATTCTAAACAAATGACAAATTTTGTGTTAGCAGAACATAACTAGAAGAAATACAAAACTGTACTAAGTACTCTGCAATGGCTAAAAATTTCTATTGAAGTTCAGCAACAGTGCTTTTATATTTAAAGATTAAAAACTAATCTGTTTAAAATTACTGCAGAAAAGAATCAACAAAATAAAATAGCGAATGTCTGGTAAAGCTCTACTTCCAACATTTACAATTTTATCTTATTATTAATTTGCAACTCAGTACATTCCAAAAATATACCAATAGTTCTTAAAAGCTCATTCTGGTTGTGCTGTAAGAGCTTGTTCTGAGCTTTCCACAATTAGCATAATAGGACCAGGCTCATTAGAACTGTGAACACATTGGCATTCTACTTGATGACTAACCCAATCCTTCCGCTGGCAAAATGTTGAACAGTATGGTGTACGGCGACATACAGAACATTCTGCAAATGCTTCTCGGTTGCAGTTGGCACACTGTCAACAAATAATATAATTTATATTAACAGCTATTCATTATTATTTATTTATGCCAACAAACTTACTGTTGGTGTTTTTAAACACACAAGCCGTGTGTGGGCAAAGTTTAAGAGGTAGAACCGGAACTTAAAAATTCAATGCCACAACTGGGATTTGAACCACAGACCTTCCGCTTGCCGGGCGGACGCTCTACCACTGAGCTATTGTGACAAACTGCCAGAATGGCATTAAATTCTCAAGCCAGTTCGTATTTATTATTTATTATTTATTATTCATTATTTATTTATGCCAACAAACTTACTGTTGGTGTTTTTTTAAACACACAAGCCGTGTGTGGGCAAAGTTTGAGAGGTAGAACTGGAACTTAAAAAAAATTCAATGCCATAACTGGGATTTGAACTGGTTTGAAAATTTAATGCCATTCTGGCAGTTTGTCACAATAGCTCAATGGTTAGAGCAGCCGCCTGGTAAGCGGAAGGTCTGTGGTTCAAATCCCAGTTGTGGCATTGAATTTTTAAGTTCCAGTTCTACCTCTCAAGCTATTCATTACTTTACTATTCACTAATAAAAAACCTTTTTAACAATGAGATTACTAGATTCATTAGTGAAATAAACTGGTAATGTGACTCGCATGTTGCTACTGCTATTTTCCATCATTCAATGTTTACAAATCTTGCTAAACTAGGTATTTAGAAAGTTACAACACAAACATTACTTTACCAAAGACATTGTAGGTAAGACAAATAACTTGCCTCTGCTGTCTAGTTGTTAGCAGCATACTAGCCTTTAAATAGAGGTTCCAAGTTTGATTCCCAGCTCAAGGGGGAATACTTCACTACTTTCTATAGTCTAGAAATATCAATGACAGTATAGGAGAGTGTGATTTAATGTTTTTGCAAAAATGCAATACCCAAACATCCATTATGCAGTAAAACTTTTGGAATTAAATTCTTTATATAGCATCCTTCAAAGATGAATTTTAATTCCAAGATTGGCATTCAGCAGATTTTTCATTTAAATTATGCTGTTTACACACATACCAAGTGGAAGGGAACTTATTGCACTCCTTCTAATATGTGCTTCATAGGAGCATTACAAACAAGAAGGTCTAATGGCATTTTGTTCTTTGATCAGCCAATTTCAAAAAAAGAAATGGCTTTTGTTTGAAATTGGATGTATACTTCACAAGGATATACTAAGATAATACTTTGTTACTTGTAAGACGCACAGAGTAACTTATTTTTGACATAGTTATGGTAGTAATTATGAGACATCACACAGGGTTTCGAAACACACAAATGCACGCATGCATGCACACAGGTGGAAAATACATATGGAATGGGTAAAAGGACATGCTAGTATTCAAGGAAATCAGATAGCGGACAAACTGGCGGAAGAAGCACTAGAAACAGGAGTTGCACTAGCTTACCAAAATATACCTATAGCAATACTACGAAAAGAAATTAGAGACCAACATACATATCTCTGACTGACAGAAAGAATGGGAGACTTCACACAAAGCGAAGGAAACTTTCTCTACTTCCCAGATGTCATAAAATGACTTAAAGAGGACTGTACCGATTTCACCAAACTTCTACCATGGTAACAAGGCAGGTAAACTGAAAAGCTAATATAAGCGGTTCAGAACAATAGAAGATGCAACATGCCAGTGCAACAAAGGTGAAGAAACAATGAACCAGGTATTACTACAGTGTAAGAACTTCAAGAAACAAAGAACAGAACTCCTAAATAGTGTTACAAACAAAGGAAGAACCTGCCCCCACCAAAGCATGAAGTAACGGATAATTATTTTAAATACTTTTGCAAATTTGGAAATTTTGTAACAATTGATGTTGTATAACATCAAATTATATAATTATTATGTATTATGCTTTGTTGAGTGCTATGTATTTCCTAGCATGAGGTATTCTAGACAGAATGGAGTATGCTGTTAATACATTTACTAAAAAAAAACACTACCCACCCACACATTAGCACTTGCTGCATCCACATCCCCACCCAGACACATGCACTCTGCTCCTTTTATCCAGGGCACCTCAAAATGTGTATTTCTGGTGAAATCTCAGTATAACATTTTAAGTGGAATACAATGTTTTATCTACTTACTATAGGTAAGCAGTAGATAAAGGAAAGAGAAAAAAAAGGGGGAGAAAAAATCCCAAGATCTGCAGTTTTTCTAATTTAGTACTTTTAGTCTGCCTTTTCGGCAAATATATCTTATTTCTTAATTCAAGATTACTGTTGAATATTAGTAACTTTAGTAATCTGATTTGTTAAATTCATACACAGAAGCAGAAAAATGGCTTTTTTTAGACTTTTTTTTTAGCTATGTATATGATGTCATTTCCTTAGTATGGTGGTAGTGGTGCTGCTTACCAAGCGGGAGAGCCAGGTTCAATTCCTGGTACTAGCGTGGAGACTTTCTCCCACTGAGAGACCTACTATAGTGAAAATAGAATAAGAAATTGCAACTTTTATACAGAGTGTTACAAAATTCAGTGCCCTAACTAATAGGAGATGATATAGGAGACCATAACAAATAAATGTTGCTATATAACCATGTGTTGTAAACATAACCTTGTGGCACAACAGCCCATCCGGGCCAAGGGCTGCTGCCCGACCGCTGCATCCCCCACCTCTGCTCACTACAGGCGTCATGAGTGGGATACAGTACTGGAAGTGGGATGTGGTCAGTGCACTGGTCCCTCCCGGCCGGTTATGCAACCTTTTTGGCTAGGGGTTGCTACTTTTAAATCAAGGTGGCTCCTCAATTGGCTCCTCAGGTACCTAAGGAGGCCGAATGCACTCCAGACCAGGTCTCCCAGTGGGAGAAAATCCCCACACTGGTACCGGGAATTGAACCTGGGTCACCTGCTTGGTAACCAGCAGTGCTACCACCATGCTAAGGAGAACATCATAACCACATGTCGGAAATAGCATATTGTTGGATCACTCAGTATGCAAGAGTTATTGTGTGTGATTGAGAATAAAATGGTGTTAAACATTGTTTAATTCCTTTATTGTTTGATCACTATTCCATTACAATACATGTTCAAAATAAGCACTATTAACCTCAGTACAGAGCTGATATCACTATAGCAGGGAGTTGTGTGTTTGCTGGAAAATGTGTTTGTGTTCTGCATTTGTGTGGGCACTGTAACAATTCTTGCAACAAATTCCACCTCTAAGTCAACAAGGGGTAGAATACATCTCAGCTTTCATGTAGCTCCAGAGAAAGAAGTTTAATGGGGTGAGGTCCGGGGATCTTGCAGACCAATATACACATCCTCCCCAACCGATCCAATGATTGCCAAAAGTACTGGTTATACTACTCAGACTGGTTTTGCAAAGTGTGCTGGGGTCCCGTCATGCTGAAACCAAATCCTACTCCTGATATCTAGGGGTACCTAGGGATACCTATGGCTCTTGGACTATTGCCTTCAGCAGCACCATAAACAAAGTGCATGTCCGCAGTTCTCCCCATGTGTAGCACTCCATCTTGACACTGCAACTGTCATACAGGTACTAGTTCTACTTGTTGTTTACTGACTACGAGTCAAAGAGCATGACATCATAACATACTATGTATCTTAAACATTAGACAAAACAACTTTTCTCTATTCCACTCGTGTGTTACTTATGCATGCTCAATGCTCATGTAATATGGGTTTTCGGCACATGCTTATTTAACAACATATATTTGTTTTTGTCTCCTGTATCATCCCTATTAGTTTGGGTGCTGAATGTTTGAACAACCTGTACAGATTCGCACCAAGAGAAGAATAACAATGTTGTTGTTGTTGTTTTCTAGTGCCTTGCATCTGGCAATGAAGCCATTAGCATTCGTGCTTTCCAATACTTTTGAACTGTAGTTTCTTCTGATCTTAATGCTTCACAGGTCTTCAAGTGGTCTTCAGAATAACAATGTAAATAGCATTATTAATCGTGAAAAGTACATAATCAACAATACTCATGACAATCACAAATTATTGGACGATAAGAAGGTATAAAATATTACTTACATAGAAAACATAATACGAGGGTAATTCAAATATAAACGGTAATTGTTGCATATCACGGAGGAAGCAGTTCAGAGCGGGGCAGTGGAGTGGGGGAGTTGAAGGTTGGTGTGTTAGGGAGGGGGAACTAGCTTTGTTAGCTGCTTCGCTAGGTTCTGGCGTCAGTACAGCCATGAGTGAGCAAGAGGTTCCTTCGTCTTTTGCACAACACATTATTATCAAGTTTTTAACGAATGAAGGGGTTAAACCTTCAGAGATTTAAACTCGTTTAAGGGCACAGTTTGGGGACACTACACTGTCACAGAATTGAGAGTTTACTTGGGCCAGACAATTTAAGAGTGGCCGAGAATTTGTGGAAAACGAAAGTCACGCTTGACACCCAAGGTCAAATCTCACAGATGACAACATCCGTGCTGTTCGAGAGTTTATTGAAGGTGATCACCACTCCACTGTTGAAGAAATCGCATCAGAAGTTGGTTGATTTTCTTCATGATTGACGTACAGTGACTGCAGCTTACTATTGCTAATTGTTAAGGTCTGTAAAAGCTGCCTACTGAAGCAAAAGACGTCGTATGCCCATCAGAGATGTCATCCTTCTCCAAGGCAATGCTACGCCTCACACCGCCAATTTGACAATGGACACAATGGCGGACATGCTCTGGGAAACCCTTGAACACCCTCCCTATAGTCCAGACTTGTCCCCCCCAGACTATTCTTTGTTTGCACCCATGAAAGAATCGCTTGGAGGGAAACATTTCGAAAGAGACGACGTCGATGAGCATGTGTGCAATTGGTTGGCGACGCGCCCTCAAACTTGTTTTGAAGAAGGAATGCTCAAGCTTCCAAAACGTTGGCAAAATGTGTACAGTGCGAAGGAAGCTATATAGAGAAATGTTGATGTAGTCACTTGTGTATATATTTAATCAATAAATATTTTTAACAAAATTACGGTTTATATTTGAATCACCCTCGTAAAATAAATATGTAAGTAAATAGTTGCACAACATTGCAATGATAAACCAGAAAATATTACGGAGATTAAAGAGCAGGAGAAAAAATAAAGGGCAAAAGAAGTTGATGAGAAACTTGAGACAGTTCCGAAAAAGTTTGCAGAAGAAATCAGTGAGGAGATAGAGCAGGAGATGCTAGCAAAAGTAACTGGTAAGAAGGTATAAATAGGTCAGAAAAGCAAGCCTAAGAACTAAGTGATAATGTAGAGATAGTGCCACAGAAATTAGTTACAGAAGTTAATGAAAAAGTAGAAAAAATGGAGTGCATCTTTATTGGCATGTTTTTTGAATGGTGAAACATTTAGTTCCTCTGGATCCAAATTTTCTTTTAGCTAACATTGCAATTCTAACTTCAAACCAGAGTACCAAACTGGCAATGGAGCAGGATGGATGTACATATAGTTACTTCCAAGGAAGATAGGTAAAGGATCTATGTGACATGGCAACTGCAAAACAGACAGAATAAGGAGTTATAACAAGAGACGGTGGCGTGGCAATGACATTCAAACAAGAACGGAGAAGGTGGGAAAACCAAGAATTAGAGATTAAAACTTAGGAACTAAAGCTAATAAATATAAAAATATGATAAAATGGAAAGGAAAATTTGATGCGTTGCACTCACATGACTTTCTCTACTCTTGTACTAACTATTCTTACAAACTCTTATTCCTCAATCTTCTTCATGTTAGTCGAGATAAACATTTGCAGAGATTTCCTTATTGCTCATTTTCTTGTAGGTGAAAGGAGAATATATGAATACAGTAGGCTTTGAGCGATAGTCATCTTTTACAGCTTTGAAATTCCATTCTCTTTGCATGATCAAGAGATAAAGTGAATAACGATCTCCCTTTTGAAAAAAGTTTAAGTACTGCAAAACTCACACAAACAACAAGGAATATTTTTGAAATGGTTCACCCCACAAAAAAATTAATTTAGACATAAATTGTGTTTTTTAATGATATCTACATTTTTTGTACAGTTAGATTTCGTCTATCTCTTACAGTTTACCAGTTGTGCAAAAGTCATCAACAGTGAACAGGACTGCATGGGCTATAACCAGAAAATTTAAAATATACATTTCATTTGCCATAAAAAATATGTCAAACATATGGCATTTTAATCAAAATCGTAAGCCATTTTTGAGAAAATTTAATTTTTTGAAAAGTTTCCACATAGTTTAGGTTGGAGGAATTATCTTCACAATCTTCACGCCATATCCTTGAAAGATATTAAACTTAAATACTAACTTTGGTTTTTCAACAATTTTTTGTTTTTGAGTTATGCTGTTCACATGCATGTACCCACACACGGACGCATGCGTGTACACACGCACACAAATCTTTTTCTTAAATACTGTTTTTGGATTCAGGGGTTCTTAAAACATATATTTCCAAAATTTTGGGTCAAACATAATATTCCTTACTATACATAATAGAGAAAGTAAAAATCTGATGTGTTGCACTCACATGACTTTCTCTACTCTTGTACTAACCATTCTAACAAACTCTTATTCCTATATCTCCATGTTAGTTAAGATAAACATTCGTACAAATTATCTTACTGCTTATGTCCTTGTAGGTGCAAGGGAGATATTAGAATACAGAAGGCTTTGTGCAACAGTTAAATCTTTTTGACCTTTGAGATTTCCTTCTCTTTACACGATTAACATATAAAAAAATGAACAATGTTGTTGCATTTCGCTAAAGTTCTAAGTTTTCCGAAACTCACACACATAACAAGGAATATCTCCGAAATGGTTCACCCTACAAGAAAATTTATTGAGACATAAATTGTGTATTTTACCAAGATCTACATTTTTTGTATAGTATGATTTGGTCTATCTCTAACGGTTTACCAGTTATGCAAAAGTCGTCCAGAGTAAATATGACTACAGGGGCTATAGCCAGAAAATTCAAGATATACATTTCATTTGTCATCAAAATATCTCAAACATATGACATTTTAATCAAAATCGTTAGCTATTTTCAAGAAAATCAAAATTTTCGAAAAATTTCCCATGTAAAGGGCAGTTTAGGGTGGGGCTATTTTTTTCAAAATCTCTGTGTCGCATCCTTGAAAGACATTAAACTTAAATACCAACTTAGGTTTCTAATCAAGTTTTCGTTTTTGAGTTATGCTGTCCACAGTCTGACAGACTGGCACACACACAGACTGACACATAGACACGTACACGGACCTTTTTCTAAAAATGCTCTTTTGGATTCAGGGGGCCTCAAAACATATATTTCCGGTGAAATTTTGACATTGAATTTTTGGGTGGAATACAATTCTTCCCCTACTTACCAGTAGAGAAAGTAAAAATGGAAAGTATGGAAGACAACATGGGAAGATATAACCTAATAATTTCCACTGTGGAAGTATGCAGAAAAATTGGAGCTTTTCAGAAGACATGGGAATTATTAGAGATGAGATTGTGAATGAATTTAAGTGGCTTCTAACTAAGGAATTGGAAATTTAGAATTGGGAAATTGGAAGGCAAACAAAAGTCTTGGCAAAATTTATTAATACAGAATTGATCACGGAGGTATTAAAACAAGTAAAAAGGCTAAGAGGACTGTCTATATTAACAAGGACCTATCATACGAACAGAAAGAACAAAGAAAGGCATAAGGTGAGCAAACAAGATCACAATACATTCACATAAAACTACAAACTGTGTGCTGATGGGCAAGATAGAGGAAAGTATTCTCAAGAGACAGTAAGAAAACAGAGCAACGCGTAAAAGTGCAGGTGAAATAACTGTGGGAACACAGGGGATTAGAGAAGAATGGGAACTATAAGGGGAGATCGAAGGGAAGGAATGTATCGCCAAGGGGAATAAGGCTTAAAAATGGCTAGGTAAATTGTAGGGAGGGAAGAGAGAATCAAGCAAGTAAGATGGAATTATAGGCAATCAGAAAAAAACTCGATAAAAGTGACAAGTGAAGTTTAATAACTGTAAAAGGGAAAGGGGAGGCAAGAAACAGGAAAAATATAAGTGAAAAAAGTTGAAAAAGTGAGGTTCAGAAGAACCTGGCCGAATGAAGTGATAGTGGTAAGAAGTTGAAATAAAAAGTAAATAAATAGGCAGGGAAAGACAAATTTTGATAAATAATGAAAAACTGACGCAAGCCAAAGTAAACTAACAATCATTAATAACCTCTAGCACAACAGCCCATCACAGCCCAAGGTTTACCATTTGGCCACTGTGTCCCCCACTTCTGCCCACTACAGGCATCACGAGAGGGGGGTGGGATGTGAGGTTAGCACCCTGAGCCCTCCTGGTCAGTTATGCAGCCTTTGGAACTGGGGTTGCTACTTCTTATCAAGTAGCTCATCAATTGGCCCTCATGGAGCTAACAAGGTTGAGTATACCCTGTGCCCAGAACACCCAGTGTGGGAAAAATTCCCACACCAGTACTGTGGATCGAACTCTGGTCTTTTGCACCAGAAGCAGGCAGGATACCACTGTGCTATGGAGGTGGTCAATAATCATTAGTAGCAGAAACAATAATATTTAGAAAGGAAGGAGAGGAAGTTAAAATTAAGGAGCAAATACATACCTAGCATATACAAAGGCTGTCCCAGAAGTACTCAACCTAGCAAACAAAGTGCAAAAATTCTGGAAAAAACACCATTTCTCTAGTCTCCTTCCAGCTAAATAAACTTTTCCTAGCAATGCTCAATAGCTTCAATATCCTGTGTATTGTGAGAACCATCAAGCTCTGTAAAATAGCCATCAACTGTAGACTTCATCTCTGCTGGCAAATCTTTTACTACAAAGCCATTTCTTCAAGTTTGGAAACAGAAAATAATAAGAGGGGGAGGGGGGGGGGTTAAATCTGGCAAATAGGGTGCATGAGGAAGCAATTTGAACTGTGACTCCATGATCTTGGCCATCCAATAATGGATATGTGAACTTGTGTATGGTTTTGATAAACAAAACTGTTTTTCCTAAATGCGGCTGTTTTTGCTTCATTTCATCATTCAAATGCTGCAACAAGTTTGCACAATATTTGCCAATGATTGCTTTTCCTTTTTAGACATAATAAATGAAAATTATCCCACATACAGCCCAAAAAACTGACCTCTTGACCTTGCCTGCAGATGGAACTGTCTTCGCCTTCTTTGGAGTTGATTCTCTCCTTTCAATCCACTATTTCAACTGTTACTCCCTCTCAGGTGTAAACTGATAGGCCCATGTTTCATCCATGGTTATGGATCGATGCAACAACTCAGTTTTACTGTAGCAAAACATCGCCAAACACTCGATTGAAACATCCTCACAATGCTGTTTTTGTTCCACTGCAAGCAAAATAACAAATGCGGCACCCATCTTGCCCACAGCATCCTCATGTCCAGATGTTCAGTCAGTATGCACTTTTTGAAATGCCTGCAATGTCTCCTATCTCGTACACTTTCAATCTACAGTCATCCAATACCATTTTGTGGATTCTTTTTACAATTTCTGATGTGGCACCTCATTTGGTTGACCACTGCAATGTTCATCTTGGCAGCTCATATGGCTTCGATTAAACTTTGCCACCCAATATTTTACTGCTGTAAACAAGGGAGCAGACTTCCTAAGAGTAGAATCTAGCTCAGCTTTAGTATTAGTTGGAGTAATATCTTTCAAATGAAAGTATTGTATGACATAACTATGGCCACTTTTATCCATGTTGAAGAGAGCAATAGCAGTAATAGTAACCGTTTTTTAGAGAGCACCATATTTTTATGTTTTGACGGTCACATCGCTCTCTCACAACCCCCAGAATGTCTGGAGGACCACACCTATCTTTGGTTTACGGGTCTCACCGACCTGACCGGGAGAATTATCAAAATAAATTCACCGACCATATCCTCTGATTACCAATCAGAGGATGTATTACATGCCATGACAGGTCTGAAGGATGGGGCACTAGAAGTGGCAGCGCATATTTGAAGGTGGTCTCGATCCACAATGTATGCACTGAAAATTAAGTAATAAACTTGAACTGCATGAGAAAATCCTTCAAAACAAGTTTGCTATGTCCATCCTTGGAATGGGTAGCCTAAATCAGACATTTTTCTGGGTTCCCTTTATCCTAACAAGATAAATATTGGGCAACTGTTAGCTCTCTGGACCCCAAGCTCATTTAAGAATTCATCTCATCAATTTTATTCACTGTCTCTGCAGACTTGAGCAGTTAAAAAGGAATGTCTGTGACAGTTCAGTACAACAGTGTTTCCATTTGCAAATGTTATAATTTCTTGAAAAGCACAGTTACAGTTTTGTAGTCTTTAAGGCAACTTGATGAATACCTGTATTCTACAATTAGTCAAACATAACCACATATATTTCCAATAGGATGAAATGAGGTATGCTTAAAAATCATCTGACCTATGACTGGGGAAAAATAGATTATTTACCTGGTGGGATTGGGACCCTAATCCCCTTGGGTGTTCACATACTTAGATCACCCCTCCTTCCACTTCTGAAAACAATTATGGAAAGCTTCTTTTGGGATGGCATTCAATTCCACCATCACATTCCCCATTATCTCTTCTCTGCTCTCAAAACTGGATCCTTTCAATGGTGTCTTCAATTTTGGAAACAGTACTCAGGGGTCTCCGTCTAGGGGATATGTGAATAGCGACCACAAGGTACCCAAGCTGAGCAGAACATTACTTCCACTTACTGGTGTTTTGCTCCTCACTGTAACTTTTCTATCTGACCTTACCTTGGTCAACTCTTGTTCTCTTCCGACCCTGATGCTATTAGGGTTCCTGAGGGCTAGGGAGTCTTTATTTTTCCAACCTCTCCATTTCTCTAATTTCTCTATAAAACCTTAACCCATAACATGCTGACCTGTCATGGCATGTATACCTCCTCTGATTGGTAATCAGAGGATATGGTCGGTGAATTTATTTTGATAACTCTCCCGGTCAGGTCGGTGAGACCCGTAAACCAACGACAGGTGTGGTCCTCCAGACATTCTGGGGGTTGTGAGAGAGCGATGTGACCGCCAAAACATAAAAATATGGTGCTCTCTAAAAAGCGGTTACATTTATTGCTAAGTCTCTTCAATATTTATGCAATATGACTCGAGGGGTAAAATGTTCCGGAGTTAAAATAGTCCCCTATTCGGATCTCCGGGCGGGGATTACTTCTCGAGAACAAAAACTCTGTCCTCTATGTGATCTGCAAGAGGAAATGGATCGAGACCACCTTCAAATATGCCCGGCCACTTCTAATGCCCCATCCATTCTCAAACCAGTTTAATGCCATTCTGGCAGTTTGTCACAATAGCTCAGTGGTAGAGCAGCCGCCCGGTAAGCGGAAGGTCTGTGGTTCAAATCCCAGTTGTGGCATTGAATTTTTAAGTTCCAGTTCTACCTTTCAAACTTTGCCACACACGGCTTGTGTGTTTAAAAACACCAACAGTAAGTTTGTTGGCATAAATAAATAATAATTACCATCTGAAGGTTATTTAATCATGGGATATAAAGTACTTACAATGGTAAGTCACCATTGGGGTAATTTGTCTCTGATGTGAGACTGCCTTTGTGGATTACCAGGAGAAATACGAACTGGTTTGAGAATTTAATGCCATTCTGGCAGTTTGTCACAATAGCTCAGTGGTAGAGCAGCCGCCCAGTAAGCGGAAGGTCTGTGGTTCAAATCCCAGTTGTGGCACTGAATTTTTAAGTTCCAGTTCTACCTTTCAAAAATTATGTTAAATGTTTAGCATAATGTTAACAAACAAGATGTTTGGAGTATTTTTAACATTGGTCTGTGAAAGTGACCCTGAGACTGTTATCAGGCAAAGGGATGTACATATGCCACAGAGAATCTTGTTTCTTACCAGATATTGGATACAAGCAAAGCAAAATCAGATGAATATTGAATTGGCAACTGGTAGATATAATCCTGAGAGCAACATAACCATGGGAGATTATTTCATACAGATAGCTAACAAATGCAGAATGTGTGATAAGTGAAATAATTTCCACATTGTAAAACACTTCCCTGATAACATGTGGAATCACTTAATGGTTGCAAAGTCAATATACTCACACTTTGTAATTGAATTACTATCCACATTTAAATTAAAAGAGAAGGCAAATGCAGGTCAACAGCCACACCAACTTTGATAAAGATGGAAACAAACCAATACACAAGTAAGGAACCACAATAATGCTAATGCTAATTCATAGCAAAACAGAAACCAGGATCCTGAGAAAATTCAAATAAATTTCCGGAAGAGGCACAAATACCTCCAAACAAATTCTATTCCGAGGCAAAACTTAGAATGTGATACCGCAACACACTGCCACAATTAATTTGAACCACCAAAAGTAAATGTCAGTAGGAGTAAGCTTTGCCGACTTAGCCAAATAACCTTCTGAAAAGGCATAGATTCTATAAATGGTAATAGACACAGCAACCTAAGATTCAAAACACAAAATCAAGACTTATAGTCTAGTCATTAAAGGCTTTGAATTGGAAATTATATGAATAAAGTTGAACTTTATCCTATGGATAGACTACTTCCAGAGGAACATTTTGACAAAAGCCCCCAAAAATCCCCCTGGAGCTTTGACCCCACCCCGACAAATCTGCAGTAGCTAATTATTTTTGGTCAACAGCAATTTTTAAATACTGCCAACAGATGACATAGTGAAGTTCTCCACTAGGCAGCTAGATGGCAGTATAACCAACACTGAGTTAGGGATTCCCTTCCAGACAGCTTGCAATGGAGATGAATGTCTTGGAAACATATTCTGAATGAAAATTTAGTAAGAGAAACTAAAGTGTTATCAATCTATTCATAATTTCAATTACATTCATCTAGTGGTTGCACTATAAGTAAATGCACTGGTCAAGTTTTCATGAAGTATATTTTTAGGAATTTTTAACAACTAAGACACTAAATGTTGAGCTTTACTAAATATGTTCAGTCATTTGAACATATTTCAGTGTTATTAGTTTCTTAACTTACACCTCAAACAAAATTAATGTCAGAATAGGCATGTAATTTTACTGAACATGCAGAGGCCTTTGGTGACTTTCTAAAGTCAAATACTTACCTTCTTTGAGAGGTAGAATCGGAACTGAACAGTTCAATGCCACAGCCGGGATTTGAACTGTAGACCCTCCACTTAATGTACATTGCCCACACATGGCTTGTGTGTTTAAAAATACACCAGCAGTAACTTTGTTGGCATAATAAAATTATAAATAATACTTACCTTCTTATTCTCTGTCCCATCTGATGTTGGCTGCAAGCCCACAGTCTCTATAGGATCAACCACATGAAGCGTTTCTGTCTGCCTCGTCTCAAACACTGCCCTGTAATACATTTGAAATAAAAGTTCAAAGGTTGTGCTAAAACTATCTGCATCTGAATTATACTTTTTTTTTTATTTGCCTTTGTTTTAAATATAATTCCAAAACTTTAAAATCCATGCCAAAATGGAAATTTTCATCCTTTCTACTGATAAGGTTTGCTAATGACATTTCATTTCAATATTTCTGGATGACCTAAATTGTAGTTTCCAAATGTAGTAAATATACTGGAGAGTATAATTTAAAATTTAAGGAGAACAAGTTCATCCAAGTTGCTGGGCGTTGGACCGCCGCCGCCGCCGCCGCCGCCGCCACCACCACCACCACCACTACCACCACCAAAATTTAATTATGTCCCTTTTACCTAGAAGATCATTTTGGAAGGTAAAATTTGCAGTAATGTAAATATTGCAATAGACCTATAAGCACAAACTATAAACCAAAAGAATTACTGGATGACTCAACAAATTCCTTACATGTAGCATGAATGGAAATGAATGAGGTAGTTAGTGCATTACATTATGTTTTGCAAACTTATTGAAGAACAATGAAACTGGTCACTGTATATTCCAACTTAAAATAAAATATATAGGATCTATAGGATAGGCTACTTGCACTTGCTCAGCATTGTCTTGCTCCGCTTTATGTGCCTTCTTAATTTGTGTGCACCTTAATCACAAATTATTTACTTGTCTTACTAATGCAAATTCCTTGGTTTATTTTTGTTTACAGCATAAAATAAAACTTTTAGGTCACTGGTTAAAAGTCTCGAATATACCAGTTGACCCATGCACGCTGCTACCCCTCGTTGAAGTTAGTTGATACCGGATACTATAGACACCAAAAGGTTTGCTTAACCTCTTCAGGGATATGGACGTGAAATCACGTCCATTTAAAATGACGGACGAGCGATATGGACGTGTATACACGTCCTGTGCGTTTGTGCATTTAACCCTTATTTATCCTCTATCTAACTCAACTTATTTTAATTTTCCCCCGTTATGAAACATTTAATTAAATTCTATATGCTTTACTGGCTTACCTTTATATGTTCCTTCTGCAGTGATATGTCTCAAAACAGGGATAAACACACAAGGGCACATCTCCACATTCACCACAGATCATCCCAGTTTCCTTGCGGATTCCCTTCTTGCGGCACACGAAACACCTTCGAGATGGGCGGGACTTCTTTGCTGTTGACGGTATCCTTTTAGGATAATGTTTTCCTTGAAGTCTGAGGGGTGCAGGGGTTTTGGATTTTCTACCCCCAGTATGAAGAGGCCTCTCAACCTGGTATTGTTCAATTAGGCTGCGAGCTATTGATAGTCGAAAGTCCAGGTAGGTCATTGTCTTGTGTGGGTTTAGAGCTCTCCAAATTACCAAACTATTGTATATGGTTATATCCAGCTGGTGCAAAAATACCTTTTTATACCATTTCACTGTTTTTCGTAAAGAGGGATATGCTTGTAATACCTGATCTACTAGATCGACACCGCCCATGTGCATATTGTATTCCTGGATAATGTCAGTCTTGAAAATGCACATTTTGGTATGGGCATCTGTTTTTCCAGTGTCAATCATCGAAATCTGAGAACTGCAATTGGATAATGCCGTAACTACCCTCCTGTCCTGCCAGGCAAGGTAGGTGGGAGCTGACGCACTTCCATTTCCCCTCTCCTTAGAGCCTTCGTATTCACATCTTTTGGCAAACCAATACGATTTGAACATACTGTTCCAATTGCATTAGTCTTTCTTTTGTTTAAGGCCATGAATAATTTAGGAGAGCTGTACCAGTTATCTAAGTACACAGTCCTACCCTGATCAAGCACAGGTTCCATTAGGTGCATTACCCAAATCTTTGTCTCCAGTATTGTCAGTCCCTTGACCAGTGTAAATGCAGCTATTGTAAAGATATCCCATTTTACTTTCACGAACATCAAAACTCTTTATGCCAAATCTAGCCCTTTTTGTTTTGATGTATTGCTTCCAACCTAAGCAGCCCTTCCAAAGCATTAGGCTTTCATCAACAGTGACCTTTTCACCAGGCACATAATTTTCTTTAAATTTTGAAATAATATAATCGAAAACAGGCCTAATTTTGTGGAGTTTGTCATTTACATTCTCTGTGCAGGTGAAATGAAGGAACTGCAAAATTGACGTAAACCTGTTATTTGACATGCATTTTCCAAAAAAAGGAGTAGCTAGCATGTCATCTGTGGACCAATACATGTATAATGCAGGTTTACGAATAACACCCATAAGTATAATTAGACCAATTAGCCTGTAAATCTCATTGAGTGTTACTTCTGTCCACCTTTGAATTCTGCTCTTAGGCCCTAATTTACCTTTAGAGAGCAGGTCTTCCTTCACCTTACTTGCATATACATTTGTTTCCGAAACAATGAGAGACACTAAGTTGGTAGTAAAAAATTTTGTAAAAATGTCAATTGGTTGGCTGTAAGAAGTCAGCTGAGCCTGGGGTTGAACACCAGACCCTGTGCTCGTGAAGATGTGCCTGTTTGTATTGCAATTGTTTTCAGCACTCCACAATGCTGACTCTTCACGAACACCTGAAGGAAGTTGGTCACGTTCTTCCTCACTGCTACTCGTACCTATATCCTCCACACACCCCTCAAATTCGGAAAATTCACCATCAATATCCAAATCGCTGTCACACAGCAAGAAGTCCTCCACATTATCCTGTGTAATTTCAGAAGCCCTTACACTTCCACCACTCGCTAACCTTTGTGCAACACTGCTTGTTGATGCCATGTTTTAGCTCTGAGATGTAACACTCAAAAGCTTCTCACTTCAGCTACAAGCAGGAAAGTATACGTATGTATTTCAACAAAGAAACAAACGGAGCCTGCTATATCCAAGTTACGAAACACGTGTAAGGAAAAATTGCAAACCTGCTTTATTCTGATGACTCATAAACCACGCATACAGTAGTGTTCTATTTCACATTGTGCTGTGATTTGCTGACGCATAGCTCACACATACAATGGGTCCACTACTGTTTCTTTCCGAGAAATTATATTAGATGCGTTCGACAAAGCAAAGTTAACTTTTCACCACAGTGAAACAAATAGTGCCATTTCAATGATTTGTAAATGCAACTCAACATTGCTGATGATGTACATGTATACTGCATATAATGAGTTTTATACCAGTTTTTGTTTCATTAAAATTTACGCAAAATACAGCTGTGTATTTACGAAGCACTTTTAGCGCATTTAACAATTTAAATGCCCTGCGCTGGATATTGGGTATCCGTTCTCGGCCTGCGGAGCTTTTAAATGGCTATCGCTCAAGAGGTTAAGCAGAACAGTAAAGGGGACTCCACACCAACAGAGAGGAGACCTTGCTTGACCTAAGACCAGTGCTTGAAAACAACCACTTTGCAGCTATAACTGGTCCCATAGCTTATCGCTAGAAAACTTGTTTGCTGTAGGAGAGGTGTTGCGTTTGATTCCTGGTTACTGTGTAGAATGATTGTCCCTGACCAAAACAATATGCACAGGGGCAAAAGCATACAACTGACAGCTACCTTATAAACAACACACGATGCAACTATTTGTGCTTCACAATTAGCAATATTAAATAAATGTTATTATATCTTTGATTGCAATAAAAATAATGAATATAATTTTTGTTCCTTTAAACCTATGTTGTAGATTGATAGATCTTTATTATTGCATTATTCATAAAATAAATGTTCAAAAGCATGTCTGCCTTGTTAGATACATTGATGTAAGTACCTTTCAGTATTAGCATGGACACCTCTTAACATTTCTCCAGATACTGAAGCACAAGCATAGCATATTTGTTCTTTTAACACATCTGGATTTTCCGGTTCCATTTTGTAAGCCCTGGCTTTGATATATCTCCATTAGAAAAAATCCGAGGGCGTTAAATCAGGTGATCTCAATGGCCACTGAATGCAACCACCATGATTTATCCACATTGAGATATTCTCTAACCCTCTACAACAATGGGGTGGTGGACCATCATGCTGAAATCAGTACCTCACAGTTAACTGAAATGAGATGTCTTCTAGAAGATTCTCAAGATTCAGCTCATTCTGTAGGAATTGCAAATACAGCTGACCAGTTAGTCTGGGAGCCTGGTTCAATGATGTGGTCTGCTAGAATGCTGTGCCACACATTAACCATCCCAGTCACCTGCATGTGAAGCGGTTGTAACCAGTGAGAATTTGCAGGACCCCGACAATGTAGATTATGTCTATTTACAGTGGAGTCATTGTGAAATAATGGTCATCTTGTAAAACCTGCCTGATGAAATCCGGATTTATGTCTGCTTTATTTAAGAGACTTCTGCAGAACGATATCTGATTTTGGAAATCACTTCTACATAGCTGTTGGTATAGGTGCAGGTTAAGGTGATGCCACTTTCATTCCATCAGAATCCTTTGTAAAGGACTTTTGATATATATATGTCGTGCAAGACGGATGTATATTCATGCCACTAATTGAGATATTATCAGCAATCAATAACACTGGATTGTATTGCTGAAAAACATTTAGTAAAATATTGTGTGTTGATATTTGTCACCTGCGGTTGTATCATAAATATTCCACAATATTTACGAGAGAAGTATGAATTTAACTTCCACAAAAATTTCAGCAGGAAGAGTCATAGAAGACCTATTAAACTTAGCAACAATGGAATTAATATTTAATCCAAATGATCCACCCACTTACCTTCATTATAATGGTTCAGGTACAAATCCTGATCTTCTGATGGTGTCATCTGACATAATTGACAATACAAAAAGAGAAATAATAGAAGACCCAGGTTCAGGCCACAGAATCACCATAAACTCCATAAGAGGTCTAATAAATAAAAGTAACAAACCAAAAATTAAACCTTCTTGGAATTTTAAAAAAGCAGATTGGTCCAGTTTCCAAAATGAGATAGAAGGGAAGTGTAATATACTGTTAGAATCAGAGTTCAAGTCAACAGATGAAATGAATAAAAAAATTTGTGAAATATTATTGACAGCAGCCAAAACACATATCCCCAAAGGAAAGTTAAAGAAATATAGCTACTTTTGGTCTCCATCTTTATCTAAGTTAAAACATGAAAGAAATATAGCAAGAGTCAAAGCCGAAAGAACCAAGTGTCCAGAAGATGTACAAAACTGGAGAAGAAAAGCAGCCATTTTTAAGAAAGAATTAATTACAGCAAAGAGGGCCAGTTTCACAAATTTTGTAGAACATATGGACTATAGGAAAGATGGAAATAAAATATACAAATTCCTTAATAAAACAAAATTATCAAAAAATACAACTGAACCATTAAAACATAATAACAAAAGCTTAACTACAGATAGGGAAATAGCAGAATCCCTTAACAAGTTTTATGCTCAGTCACAAAGAATACCCCAAGCGTATAAAAAACAAGATAAGATTACCCAAAAAACTATCAGAGAAACTAATAAGCCAAAAGGTATACGAAATGATATTTTTATTCAGGATTTTAACGAAACAGAACTGGATTTAGCAATAGAACAATTACAGAACAAAAAATCTCCAGGACCTGACAAGATCCACCCAGAGTTTATTAAACACCTTGGCAGGAAAGGAAAAGAAATCCTACTTAAACTGTATAACACGTCTTCCTTTCATAGAAGTTTGAAAACAGTGTTGTTGTAATTAGATTGTATAACACGTGTTGGAGAATGACTGTACCTTCTGACTGGAAAAAAGCCATTATCATCCCAATTTTAAAGAAAAACAAACCTTCAAACAATATTAATAGTTTCAGACCAATATCTTTGACCAGTGTTATTGCAAAAGTGATGGAAAGAATGGTGGCATCTAGACTTAACTGGTTCCTAGAATATTATAACTTAATTAATAGTTCACAGACTGGCTTCAGACAGAATCATAGTACAAGTGAAAATGTACTCCTACTAAGCCAAGACATCAAGGAAGCTTTCAATAGAAAGGAGGATACCTTGGCAGTATTCATTGATTTTAAATCAGCATATGACTCAGTCTGGAAAAACAAATTAATTGAGAAGTTGCAATCAATAGGTGTGAAAAGTAACATGCTTAAATGGATAACTCAGTTTATTTCACAAAGATTTTGTGCCACAAAATATAATACACAAATATGGTGAAAGAAATGTGTCTCACTAAAAAAAGAAATCAATAAAGCCAAAGAATCACTTTATATATAAATACTTCAATTTTACTGGTTTTTGGGTAGTAGGTGTAGTAGGAAACCAGTCTGAAGCCAGTCTGTGAACTATTAATTAAGTTGTAATATTCTAGGAACCAGTTAAGTCTAGATGCCACCATTCTTTCCATCACTTTTGCAATAACACTGGTCAAAGTTCCTAAAAAATGTTAAGGACAGGAAAGAAAGAAAAGGATAGCATGCCTATCATACATAATAAAATATTAACAAATGATGCAGTCATAGCTGAAACCTTCAATAAACATTATGCTAATTCACATAAAGTGACAAGAAATAATTAAAGGGAACATAAATAATTTAAGAGAGATTTGAGACAAAAAAGAGAATGTGATCCTAACACTCAATGCAGTATCTTTTTTCAAAATTTTAATATGCAAGAAATGAACATTGCAATTATTATTCTAAAAAACAAAGTCTCCTGGACCAGATCACATACATCCAGAGGCCATAAGAAAACCTTGGAAAAACAGCAAAACAACAACTACTAAAACTCTACAATCTATCCTGGAAAACCACTGTACCTGCCGAAAGGCAAAAAGCAATAATTGTCCCACTCTTGAAGAAAGATAAAACAGCATCAGAAATAAAAAATTATAGACCAATAGCTCTTATTAGCATAATAGCAAAAGTGATGGAAAGTGCCAAATAGGTTAAATTGGTTTCTAGAATCACAAAATTTAATTTCTCCATGTCAAGCCAGATTCAGAGAGCTTCACTCTATAAATGTACAAGTCTTACTTCTCAATTAAGAAATCAAAGACTCCTTCAATAGAAAAGAAGATAATGTATCAGTTTTTATTGATTTCCAAAGTGCATATGATTCTGTATGCAGAACAAAACTACCCTAAAGAAACTAAAAAAGAAAAAAAAATATAGGGATACAAGGTCCAATGTTTTCATGGCTATGTCATTTCCTAACTCAAGGCTTTATTGCTACCAGATATGGAAGAAATATATCCAAATACAAACAAGTACACCATGGGTTAACACAAGGTGCAGTGCATGGCACAACACTTTTTAATATATTTATTAATGATCTGCCACAAGAAATACAAGAATCTGGTGTGAAGTGTGCACTACTTACTGATGACTTAGTAATGTGGACTTAAAAGTCAAAAAAAAAACAAAAAAACAAAAGTACAGAACTAGAAAAAATCATGCAACAATCCTTAACCAACCTACAAAAGTGAACCAAAGAAAATTTAATGACTGCTAATACAACAAACTCAAACTACCAAATCTTTTCACTAAGGAAAAAAACATTAAAAATAAAATTAACTTTTGAGGGTCAACAATTACCAGAAACAAAGGAAGCAAAATATTTGAGTTATATTTGATACCAAACTTACATGGACCAAATAAATAGAAAATTTAATACTAAGAGCAGAAAGGTGCCTTTCACTGTTAAAACGTCTAACAGGAATGAAGTGGGGATGTTCCAGAGCAACTCTTAACACGACATACAATGTATGTATACATATATATAAGGGCTGTTCAAAAAGAAACAAGCTGGAGTCTGGTATGCGCAAACCAGTGACAGGATGGTAATATCGTGGCGTGTGTAACAAAGTGTTGTTCCAACCAGAGTGTGGAAGTGCATTGCAAATAGTGAAACAGAGGCGTCAAAAGAAGAGCAAAGAGGTGTTGTTCGTTTTCTGACAGCAGAAGGAGTAGGGGGAATGGACATTCATCGACGAAAGTCACAAGTGTATGGCAAACACTGCATGTCCCTTGCAAGGGTCAAGGCATGGCACAAGCACTTCAGGGGAGGGTGGGTGTCGTTAGCCGATGATGCACGATCTGGAGCACCATACTGCATTACCGATGACAACGTCCAGCTGGTTGATGCACTCATTACCCAGGACCGCCGAGTGACAGTGAAAGTCATAGCCGCCGAGGTTGGATTGAGCGTCGGAAGTGTTCACATCATCATGAAGGAACAACTGCTCTTGTGCAAAGTGTGTGCCCAATGGGCACCCTACAGTCTTCGACCACACCAGGAAGCATGTTGAACGGCTCACTGTCTTGGTCATCTGCAGCACTATGCTAGGAAAGGGAATGAGTTCATGGCACGAGTGGTGGCTGGAGATGAGTCATGGTGTCATCACTTCGAACCAGAATCAAAATGACAAAGTCTCCAGTGGAAGCATCCAGGGCCACCACCACTAAAAAAAGCCAAGGCAATCCACACAAGTGCAGGAAAGGTTATGCTGATGTTCTTCTTTGGCCAAGATGGCCCCCTTCTGATACACTTCCTGCAGCATGGGACAACAGTGAATGCCCAGCGTTACTCGCAATCCCTGACCAACCTTCGCCAAACGATCAAATCAAAACGACCAGGCAATCTCACCCATGGGGTCATTCTGCTTCACAACAATGCAAGGCCAACAATAAGGCCAACAGTCGCGACAGTCCTGCAGAAATTAAATGGGAGGTTCTTGGCCACCCTCCACACAGTCCAGACCTCTCAAGTCATTTTTGGTCCCCTTAAAAAGACTCTGAGGGGCAAATGATTCACCTCAGATGATGACGTCCAGCTGTACGTGCGGAACTGGCTCACATCGCAGCCCTGAGACTTTTATGAAACAGCCATTCACCGTCTTGTGTCACAGTGGGACAAGTGTCTCAACAGCCAGGGCCAATACTTCTTACATACAGGTACTGGTTTCTGTAATTATGTCTCCGGCTCGTTTCTTTTTGAATGCACCTTATATAAAGCCATTATTTACTTACTGCAGCGAAGTTCTTGCAACAGCAAATACAAATAAAATTCAAATCTTTCAAAACCAAAGTCTGAGACTAATTACAGGTGCTATCAAAACCACACCAATACCAGGTATGGAAATACTAACCAACCAATACCCCATTGAATATGAAGTAGAAAAATCAGCTCTTATTCAACAAGAAAAGTTGATCAGACTCCCATTCAAGACATGGAACAAGAGAAATTTTACGCATACACTAAAGACTCAGGAGAGCTTTCTTTCCAAAATTCAAGGCATCAAGAGGAATGTATACCTTCCAAATTAAAAGGAAAGCTTCATATATATATATATATATAAAGTTAACACAAACATTAGACACCACATATTATTTACACCTGACATAAGAAGTTAAAGTAGTACTATAACTAGTGTTCTAAAATTATTGGCATTAGAGACAATCCATACTAGATTTCAGGAACATGAATGGCTCCATATTTATATTGATGGATCATTGATATCAAACCGAGATGGAGCAGGGGCTGGAGGTACGTGTCACCTCTTTTCCTATTACAATTCTTTAAGTTATGGAACTACAAACTTTGATGGAGAAATTGAAGCAATTTGAATGGCCCTACAAAATCTTTTGTATAGAATCTCACATTTTTATCAAGCAGCTATTATCTCAGATTCCAGGATGGCAATTATAGAAATTACTTCAAGTTGTCACCAAAAAACCAAACAATTATAGAATGTTGGAAAATCCTTACCCATCTAACAGCACTTCAAAAACACCTAGTCTTCCAATGGATACCAGCTCACTGTGGACCGAGTGGTAAGAGAAAGCTGATTTTCTTGAAAAAAAAAAAAAAAAGGGTACCAGCAGTGTGCAGAAATCTATAGTTAATCTAGAATTTTATGCAGCTAAAAGATTAGTCAACTCTGAATTCAAAAAAATTATTGCAAAATATTACTATGAAAAATCAAAAAAATAAAAGATGGGAACTACCAAACATTCAAACAGTAATTCCTGAGTATCCTAGACAAACAGCAGTTGCAACCTTCAGGTTGATTATGGCACATGATTATCAGGCAAAACATTTGAACAGAATTGGGATATATTCTTCACCACTCTGTCCTCTATGTGATCTGCAAGAGGAAATGGACCAGTACCACCTTCAAATATGCCCGGCCACTTATAGCACCCCATCCATCAGTGAAAAATATTGGAGAGCAAGAGGATTAATGACTGCATTGTAGAAACCCAGCATTAGAAAACATCATCATCAGGATTTCCTATGTCAAGATGTATCCACCTGATTGCTGTGAATTTCCTATATAATGTAAATATCAAGGTTATTCAAATCATAGGAAACATGCCCAAGGTCAATCGATACGTTATGATCAATATAGATGATTGATAAGCAGCAATTGTTAGGTACGTAACTCAGAGGAATAAACAAATATCCCAATAAGGACTATTAATACATATGTCATGCAAGATGGATGTATATTTGTGTTACTAACTATAACGTGGTATTATCGGCAACCAATAATACTGGATTGTATAGCTGAAAGATGCTTGATAAACTTTTGCATGCTGTTGTTTCCCACATGCAATCACATCATAAATATTGTGGAATATTTATGAAAGAAGAGTGAATTTAACTTGCACAAAAATCACGGAGATCTTGACTTGAATAGTTTCAGGACCACAATATCAATATTTTAAAAAGTGAAGATAATTGTACTATTATAACTTCATTGTAATAAAGTTAAATTGCTAGAAAAATGAAAATTTATTGAAAATATATTAATAACACTATCCAGCATGATTTTTGTGGCAAATCATCTGCTAAGTGATGACTAAATAAGGTTTCCTGGTTTCAGAAATGTCACTGGTTTTCCTGTATCACATCTAGTTTGCATGCTAATCATGATTTACTGTTTCAAAATGCGTTGCTGCAGCTCCGTGCTGCTTTGGAATAGCAGCGGATCGGCTGTTAGTGTAGCTGTGGTTTGTTTTGTTATTCTTGTGCGTGGTTGTTAATCCAAAACCATTCCATTGAACTCTCAGATATCAGTCTATTTTTAGAATTGTTACCGTTGAACTGTGGAGTTACATTTTTGTAGTTCGCGGTAGTGGCAAAATTCTTAATGCTGCCTAGTCCAGTGACAGTTACGTCGTGAGTGTGGTGAATGTCTGACCTGTTGTTTATATTTTGTTCTGCTGTGAAAATGGTGAGTGTGTCAGGAATTAGAAGAACATGTGTGAATAAGCCAGACTCATTCTGTTATGTGTGTGGGTGCTACTTAATGATGGGGCAGAGGCAGCCAGATTCTCAGATTCTGCTGACAAGCAAGAAGATACAGACTTTTTACCAGCAACAGAAACAGCAATTCCAGAATTGTTTAACAGTCGGAGTTGAGTAATCTGATATGAGACCTTGGCTTCACAAAGGAAAAGAGTGAGCTTCCAGGTTCACGATTGAAAGAAAAAAATCTTTTTGCCCCTGGAACTGCCTTTTCTTGGTACAGACATAGAGGTAAGGAGTTCAGGAAGTATTTCACGAAGGAAGATCTAACCTACTGTTGTTCCAGGACTGATACAACAGCTGGGCATGATTATCAATCAGAAGATTGGAGACTGCTTGTGGATTCCTCTAAAAGGAGCTTGAAGGCTGTACTACTTCATAATGGAAACATTCTAGCTTCAATACCTGTGGGACATTCCGTTTCATTGAAGGAAAATTATCTCACAATGCAAACTATTTTGGACATAATCAAATATCGTGAGCACAGGTGGGACATGTATAGTGACTTGGTGTGTAGTATTATATTAGGAGAACAAGCAGGCTATACTAAATTCCCTCGTCATTTCTGTGAATGGGATAGTAGAGCTAGGGACAAGCACTGGCCTACACCTATCTGGCCCAAGAGACAAGTGTTGACACCGGGGATAAACAAATGTTACAGATGCTGCCTTAGTTGACCCTCAAAAAGTTATTTTTCCACCGCTACATATCAAACTCAGAATCATGAAGCAGTTTGTTAAGGCCTTGAACAGAAGCAGTCTTTTCAGTATATTGCAAGCAAGTTTTCACATTTATCAGATGCAAATTTAAGGATGCATTTTTGATGGGCCACAAATTAGAAAGCTGCTGAAAGACCCAAATTTTGAACAGACGATGAATGCTGTGGTACTTGCCACATGGATTTCAATGAGAGACATCATGACGAAGTTCCTAGGAAATGTAAAGAGTGAACAATAAAAGCAATAGTAACAATGATGTTGGATCACAGGAAGGTGTTGGGGTATAGAATGAGTCTGAAATTGCACTTCCTTCATTCTCATCTCAATCACTTTCCTGAAAACCTTGCGGCTGTTAGTGAAGAGATGGGGGAGAGGTTTCACCAAGACATCAAGGAGGCAGAAAGAAGATACCAGGGGAGGTGGGATGTACTACTGTTGGTGTTTAAAAAGAGATGGTAAACATACAACAGCCAGACACTGGGCAGCCAAGCGGTCATTCAAAGGGGACATCTACGACTGTTTGGACTAAAAGTGACTACAGTTTTTTCCTATTATAACATCTTCTGGAGTTTCACATATACGTTACCTTCTTCATGAATTCTTTGGTCACATTTAATTGCTAGAGCACAGAAATCACCAACTCATGTATTTCAGCAATACGTGCGCCAAGAGATTCTGGTTCGTCCTTAGGTATTGCCACTTATATAGGTACATGAAACTTGTGTTTATTTGGCCTCCTGTCACAAAAAATAGTGGAATAGACATGTCATGGACTGTTTACAAAATATTACTATATTTTCTCTATGATATTTCCAAACTAATCTTAATTTGTTCAGTACTTTTTATTCCTATATCTCTTATTTTGGAATCCCTATTGCAAGAAAACCTGACGTGATATGTAGAAACAAATAACGGATTCACATTCAGTGACCCAAAATTACATAAGATCGCATGTCCATTCCTTACTGCAAAAAAAAAAAGTTTAAAAATGCTCGGTAGTGTAATTGCCATCATATATCTGCTGACCCATGAATGCCCTTAACATAAAATCTCATTGCTAGAGTAACTAACATAAAAATACCGCCACATTATTATTATTATTATTATTATTATTATTATTATTATTATTATTATTATTATTATTATTATTATTATTATTATTAGTATTATTATTATTATTATTATTATTATTATTCGTACAAATGCAAACTAAAATCAAATAGTATGATAACATTTTTGTTTATACTACATTGTATGCACACATTGTTTTAATTTAAGCTATGCATACCATGCGAGGGATTTGTTCCAAAATACTCAATAATGTTCCAGGTAAATCTGGTATGTCGTATGATTGGTCTTTCCACAACATGTTGTACCTGAAAAGCTTCCTCGGTTCTTAAACGTATCTGTGTATATCTAAAAACATGTGCAGAAGGTAGACATTTCGTTGGAAAACATTGTGAATACAGTCTTTGGGCCTCAACTGCATTGTGTTGCATCTCCCCATAGATCATTATCATATGTGTGTAATCTTCACTGGAGTACATTGCAGTTATTACCTGTTTGTCTTGAACTACAAACAGATGGCCATGTGACCATGTCAGAGTGAAACCAGGAAGAAAATGCATGCAGATAGAAGCACAGCTCAGTGAAGGTTTGAGTGTATGTGCACTTACCCTTTGAACAACAGTGACGAGGCAACCCTTTTTGCACTAATGTATGCAAGAAACATAAAACTACAGAGGATGGCTTGTGTGGGCCACCGGTTTATAAAAGCAGTGCAAATTTTAATGTTGGAAAATGGCTTTACAGGGTTTCAAGCCTTTCTGTAGAAAATAGGCATAATTTTAAATACTATGAGATTAGGGTGGCTTGCAGGTGCTGTAATATTTCAGAACTTTGCATGCATGGACAGTGAAGTGACTAGTAGTACCTTTTTAATACAATAAACAAAACAAAAAAATGCATGTTTTGATCAGACATTACTGAACTAGACCATTTAGCATTCTTTTCTTCCAAACAGCAGAGCCAAGCTTGATATTCACTTAGGATGAGCTAGGTGTCTTTTTCACCTAGATTTTTCCTTGACCTTAAAAAATTATTATTCAGTAAATTTCACAATAAGGATCATATACTCCATTCGTTGCTCAAATATGTCCTTGCAATAAAACCACATGCTCCAAACGAAAGAATGAACTAATAGAAAAACGTGTTTTCTGTTAATCATCTATCAGGCGATTTGCAATTTCTAAATGAACAGAAATTGTTAGAAGAATGAATTGTTTCCTGTGATGGTGCGCATTTAAGACATAAAATTCCTCATTTTACACCTGCTGAATCCACCAGAGAGATACTGGAAACCAAGAATGTTAATGGCTTCACTGTTGAAGCTAGCATTAGATAACAATAACAATGTAGTCATGTGGCATGAAATAAGGCTATACAGATATGGCTATTTCATATATCTGCACAACAAACCAAAGCTCTGCAATACTGATCAAACCCAAATGAATACCCACATGGGCAATGCTGTGGATAAAAGCTAATGTGAAACAATTAACTACAACAGTGCAAACAAAATGCTGCTTTGTATTCATGCTATAGAACGTATTACATTCATTGTATTACTGTTGCATGCCTGATGATACAGAGGGAGGGATATTATTACCTGGATTTGAAGATAGTGAATTTATGCACATAAACTGAAAATGGATTCAAATATTTGAATATGTAAATATAAATCTCAGATTTAATGAGCATAAGTTACCTAGCACACTCCACACGTGTTCCTAACACAGCTTCAGCTTGTTCCTTTTCTTCCTTGAAATGCATCATTTCACGCTGATATTGCTCTTTCAATTCTTCCACTGAGCGCCGGAACTGATGACTAATTTTCATCATACGAGTAGCCATCTAAATTAACAAAACAACGTAGCATTAACAGATAGTTTGTACATTCAAATGCACAAATTAATGTGCTCAATACAAATTTCAAATGCCACAACAAATTTAGATAAGTGTGACAGATAGACAGGAAAGAAAATGTTGGTAAAACTTAAGAGCAAATTACACTGGTCAACAGGAAAATTGCGACATGAATGGTGTATACAACTTTTAATTAATTGAGCACCCCCTATAGTGAAAATGTTACTGAACATTGCCAGTTGCTTCTTATTTTTATGGAATGGCACATTACTGAAGACAGGAAATTGTAACTAGATAATGTAGATCCTGACTTTGTACCTGATGTTAAATCTGAACATCACAAAATTAGCCAGAATGAATTAAATGACTGAGTCAGAGACTTGGAACTTTCTACGAGTATAGCCAAGGCAATTGCTGTTTGCCTCCAGATAGCAACAATGGAACTAATTTGCCAAAAATGTGAAAGCGACATTTTTTCGTGACTGTCAGAAACATCTTAAGAAATATTTCTCTGAGGAAGGTGATTTAGTGTTCTGCAGTGATGTTGGCGGCCTATTGAGTGCTCTCAACATTAATCGCATCTCTGATCACTGGTGGTTGTTAATAAAAATTAACTCTGAAAGCTGTGTTACTACATGATGGTAATCAGTTGCCGTCAATTCTTATTGGTTATTCGGTACATACGAAGGAATCATGTGGCAGCCTGAAACTCCTTGATTCAATTTATTTTAACACGTATAAATGGAAAATATGTGCAGACTTCAAAGCAATTGCAATATTAACTCGACTCCAACTAGGCTACTCTAAACACTGTTACTTCACATGTGAATGGGACAGTAGAGATAGAGCTTACATTTCATAAAAAAGGAATGGTCTTTATGTCAAGGTGTGGTAGCTGGAAAAATGAACGTGTGGTTGAATCTGAGAACATTTTAATCCCTCCATTCATATAAAACCTGGTCTCGCCAAAAAGTTAGACCTAAATGGACTGGCATTCAAATACCTAGATACAAAATTTCCGATAGTTACTGAGGCCAAGTTAAAGGAAGGCATTTTTGTTGTAGCCCACAGATTCATCAACTTCACCAAGATGAGATATTTGAACACCTTTTAAATGATGCTGAGAAAGAGGCATGGATATCTTTCAGAGAAGTCATAAGCAATTTTTTGGGAAGCAAATGAGATGAAAACTGAGGACCTTGTTACAAATTTGCTGTCATCTTATCACAAAATGGGATGCAACATGTCCCTTAAATTACACTTTTTACACTCCCATCTGAATTGTTTTTCTAAAGCTGCGGGGAAGTAAGCGATAAACATTTCCATCAACAAATATCATCAGTGGAAAAATATTACCAGGGAAAGTGGAGTGCAAGAGTGCTTGCTGAACAGTCATCAGTGATGCTTCTCAACTTGACTAAAAAAGAGAAACAAAGAGAAAGCTTATTTAATAAAGGTAAGCAATCATGAATGGGTTTTACAAGAGATCAGACATTTTCATAGAAGAGTGCTTGCTCACTACGGCTGAATAGTCATCAGCGATGCTTCTCAACTTGACTAAAAGAGAGAAACAAAGAGAAAGCTTATTTAATAAAGGTAAGCAATCATGAATGGGTTTTACAAGAGATCAGACATTTTCATAGAAAAAGCTACTACTGTATTTGTCCTTAATATTATTATGAACCAGAACCAATCTAGCATTCTTGTTATCATACCCGTGTTCAGCATAGTGTAATCCTTAAGAAAAGTGAGGTTTCATTCATGTCGCAAACAGAAAGTCAAAATTTGTTGTCCAGTGTTATTCAATATACCCAATCCCAAAACACAGATGGCCAAATTTTAAAGGGAAGTGCTATACAGGTCTACAAGTTCAGATGAAAAGATAATATTTTCTAATGGAAGATTCCACTCAGATTGAGGTGGTTACTATATTTACACTCTACAAAAAGAAATAGTTTTGATAAAACGAATATACAGTACAATTCAATTTAAGATCGCACCCATATAGAAGCACACTTCATGAGTAATTTCATTATCTTTCTCTCTTGCTTCACTTTCCATTTTCAAAGATTTTTATGTAGCCATCAACCACTAAAGGCACCTGTTTTTTGTGAAAACCATTATTGCAAAAGTTTTGCAAGGTTTCACATACTGGTATTCACAAAAAAAAAAAAAAAGAATGACTGTGGTGCTGTTTTTATGTATTATGGATGTGATGGTGATGAGCTTTTGACTCTTTTGTTATCTCGGGTCGTGGTACTGGATGGAATGAACATACACTAGGATTTAACTTTGGTGAAATATTTTATTTGCACCTTCTTGTTCACAGTATTTAAATCGTATTACAGTAGTAAGTCTTTTATTTCAGTGGATCATCTTCCCTAGCATTGCCGAGATTTAATGTCTGAAAATTTAGCGATATTTCGCTAAAAGTGTTTTCTATCACTTTACACTTCGTCTATTTTACGTCCTTTTATTTACTTGCGCACTTCGTATTAACTAACTTATTAAAGTTAGCTAATGTCTTACTTATTTTACACAAATTAACGGTCTTTGAACACTTAGTAAATTTACTTTCACTATTTTATGACGCGTACACATAAAAATACGTCCATCTTCTCCAAACACATAGACACTAATCCTAATTCTTTTAGTTGCGAGTCTAGCATTCCGACTGTCATGTGTACATCCGCGCATGTGTTCATCAAATAGTTCCCGCATTGTTAGGGAAGCGATCCTATATATATATTAAAATATATTAAAATTAAATATGGAAATATTTATGACGTCTTTAAACAAACTTAATTGTTTGTAACAATGAACGATAGTAACACGTTTTTGTCATTTAACCAACTCATACCAACATCAAAAACAAATTACACTCTTAACAAATATTCACATAAACGATTTTCTTTTGGGGTCTTTTAATATTCTGTCTCACATGCCCCTTGTTTTGTTTTTCAAGTTGTCACCTATATTTACAATCTTGAAACACAATACAACATTTCTCCCTATTCCTCTGATACAATCACTTTATACAATACTTTTTTCTTTACAGTCTTCTTTGCTGTATGTTTTTGTCTTTTGTTTTGGTATGACACAGCATGTCTTTATAAATTTCACATATTCAGTTACTATACAATACATATTCAGTTATTATACAACACATTCAGTTATTATACAACACATTCAGTTATTATACATTTGACATTGACACAAATATAATTTAAGTGTATCATGGTTTATTGTGTGGCTTTTGACTTATGTTCCTTGTTATGAGGAGAGGAAAACAGGATACAAATCTTGAGCTAATGATTATGATCATATTTATGGCAATTTTATTCATTTCTTTGTCCTCTGTCTTGTAAGCTTATGTATGAGCAGGTCGTTGAGTCATTTCTTAAACTCTGATGTTACTAATAATACCATTATGTAATTGGGTCCTTATTCACTATTGTTTAGTTCGACATTTCTTCAAGCTTAGCATTGGCTATATCCATCTTAATTCATGGGCATTGCTTTTCTGACTATGGTTTTTCTTACTTCACTAGTTGTCACCTCTTTATCTCTTATCTCTATAAGAGAAAAATTCTATACTTATAATTATTCTGCAATTGTATTATTTTTCTTCTCAATTCACCCTCGACACCTTTGTGTCAAAAATATTTTATCTTTGTCATCACAACTGATTCCTTTTTATTTTTTTTGTCCCTGACATCCTTATGTCAAAAACACATTGTTTTCTGTCACTATAATTCACTTCTTTAATGACAATCAGTGTCCTCATCTGTCTTTGTTGACAATGCTTTTGGTGGTCAATATAGCCAATGACTATGTTGGTTTTCTTTCTTGTTGTATTTTCCAATCTGAACATAATTTTCTATAAGTAACCCATTAAAAATTGTTATTTTCCATCATCTCTACTATTCCTGCCTTACATGTTTGTTGGCAAAGACTATTTGGCCCTTTCTTTGTATGGTTTTAATTTATTTTTATGATATCTTCCTACCAACTTGCCATCTGTATTCTGTAGCTCATACGTATGGTCACCCAGCTGTTTTGTTATGACCAGCTGTCCAATATACAGTAGTTCCATTTTCTCTTTGTGTAGCCATCATGGTGTCGATGTCAATCGCCAGTTGCTTAGGGTTTATGTTGGTCAACTCGATTGGGGTGAACTTAGTTGTTGTAATTTCCCTGAGTGTTGGTGGTGGTTGTTGTTTTTGTATTCTGTGCAACATCGGCCCTATTCGGCACGTTTCCATCTACTTCCTGCTGTCTTATGTTACCAGTGTACTGTTGGTTTCCGCCCCTTTGGTGTGAACCCCTGTTGCATGGCAGTCTTCGGTTGTTCAAGCATTCTCTACAGAATCGTATGTGGTTCACTTGATGGGTACGGTCTCCTGGTCTTCCACGATCATATGTATATGTTTGGTGTCTCGATTCACCCCTTGGTATTGTGTCGTGGTACCGCTGTCTCGTGTTTTCCATCCTTTCGCCATGATTGTGTGGTTGTGGGAAAATGGTGTGCCCTTCTCCCCCTGTCATGGGTGCTCCTAGTATTTCTATCTTCTCTCTCATTCTGGTTGTTTGTAGCCGTGCTCCTATTTAAGATAGGTGAGTTTGGGTGACCGTTTCTATGTCTATGTTCATTAGGTCGACCATTTTGCGTTTCGAAGGCTGTTAGTAATTCTATCATGTCTGCAAAATCTATTGGCCTTGCAACAATTAACCCTGTTCTCACTGTGTCTGGGAAATGTCTTGTTATGCTGGTAATTAACTCTGCTTCCGACAAGTTAGGGTCTAATAACTTCCCTTTGTTGGCTATTTTCATAAAATAATCAACTAGCGATAACCCTTTGGTCGGATCATATCTTCCTGTCGCTAACTCTACCCTTATCTGGTTCTGCTTAGCTGGGCCCCAATACCTTGATAGGAATAGATTTCTGAATGAAGTTGAAGTTTGTAGTGTTTAACGCCCGCTTTTACTACTACGGCACCGCAGGCGGTGACACTGATGATACATGGAATGAAGATGGAGCACCGGTGGAATGAGATGGCGGGGGAAACCGGAGTACCCGGAGAAAACCCGCCCTGACGCCGCTTCGTCCACCACGAATACCACATGCGGGTCCCTGGGATCGAACCCGGGCCGCCTAGGTGGTAGGCGAGCGCGTTTCTGAATGAGCTATACAATTCATGACCAGCTAGTGTTAACCTAAGCCATTCTAATGCCTTGTTTTTTAAGCTCTTCTTAACTATCATCATCCTAAGCTCATTTGGTATCCTTTTCACTTTAAAATACTCTTCCATCTCTTTAGCAAAGAGTTTTGGATCGTCTCCCTTCTCCTCGTCAAATGTAGGTGGGGTGATTTCATGTAGTATGCTGTTGGTGTAGCATGTGTAGTGTGTTGTGTCATTGTTTAATTGTGAACCTTTTTCTCTGTATGGTGAGTCAACATTTTGAACATCATTCAAATAACTCTCATCTTCTACTTTACTTACATCTAAATCATCATTTTGCCTTTGTAGTGCACTCACAACATCATTTACATTAGCCAAACTTTCTTTTCCTTTTCTCATTTCTTCACAAATTGATTTTAAATCATTCATTATTTCTAAGTGACTTTGTTTCATATCATTCATAGCATCTTGTTGTGACTGTACTACATCAGCCACAGTCTTAATTTTAGGAATTACAATTTGTTCTAGTTTCATTAATAATTCCTTTCTTTACTACCTCAATCTCTTTCCTTAATTCCTCAGTTATTTCTACTTTTACATTTGCATTACATTTTGTTATTTCATCTCTACATCTACCAATTTCTTCTTCTAATACAATCTTATTTTCTCTCATTTCCGATTCAATTTTTCCCATCCTATTTCCTATGATTTCTATCCTTAGCTTCTAAGGCTTCCTTTGTCTCATTTATGTTTTTATGTACTAATTTCAAATTAGTTTCCATTACTTTCATATTTTCTTTACACTCCTGTCTTCCTAATACTATTTTCTGTTCTAAGTTCTGTCTTCCTAATTCTATTTTCTGCTCTAAGTCCTTTCTCACTTCCTCCACTTTCTGACCTATATCTTTCTTTTGTTCTAAATCCTGTCTTATCTCTTTTTTTATTATTTTCTAAGTCCTCTCTCACTCTTTCTATTTTCTGACCTAAAATTTGTTCTATGTCCTGCTTTAATTCTACCTTATTTTGTTCCATTTTCTGACCTATCTCTTCCCTATTCTGTTCCATTTTTTGACTTATTTCTTTTTTATTTTGTTCTAGTCTTTCAAACATTATCATTAGTAACCTTTGGTCTTTTCCTATTGCTAGCTCTTCCTCACTTTCTGTTCCTTTCTGATAGCTAGGCCTATCTGCCCCTTCCCCTACTCCTGTTACTAGATCTCTCTCTTTTCGCGACATTCTAGTTTCTTTATTCAGTTCACTTTGGCTTAAAAGTCCTACTATTTTGCCGCTTCGCAGTAACATAAAAATAAAATGAATATGAAAATAAAAATTTTTGGTCCTATTTTTTTCTCGTTGATTTATCCAGTTACGTGCGTCTCCTGGGCGGTTGGCTTCGCTAGACGATCTCTGGTGTTTTCCCGCGCTGATTATCCGTTCATCGGCGTTCCCGAAGTCGTCGATTTCAAACGATGGTCTAATGGCGTCTTCTTCCTTTTTGGCACGAAGATTTGGCGTCACTTGGCATTTCGCGTAAGTTCATTTCCCGTAGATTTTCATTCCATCCAAAATTCGTGCCCCACGCTTGGGTAAGCCATTTCGTGCTGTTTTTATGTATTATGGATGTAATGGTGATGAGCTTTTGACTCTTTTTATCTCGGGTCGTGGTACTGGATGGAATGAACATACACTCGGATTTAACTTTGGTGAAATATTTTATTCGCACCTTCTTGTTCACAGTATTTAAATCGTATTACAGTAGTAAGTCTTTTATTTCAGTGGATCGACTTCCCTAGCATCGCCGAGATTTAATGTCTGAAAATTTAGCGATATTTCGTAAAAGTGTTTTCTATCACTTTACACTTCGTCTATTTTACGTCCTTTTATTTACTCGCGCACTTCGTATTAACTAACTTATTAAAGTTAGCTAATGTCTTACTTATTTTACACAAATTAACGGTCTTTAAACACTTAGTAAATTTACTTTCACTATTTTATGACGCGTACACATAAAAATACGTCCATCTTCTCCAAACACATAGATGCTAATCCTAATTCTTTTAGTTGCGAGTCTAGCATTCCGACTGTCACGTGTACATCCGCGCATGCGTTCATCAAATAGTTCCCGCATTGTTAGGGAAGCGATCCTTAGCCATTCTCCCTTCGCTTTCAATATTGAACACATATAATTCTTGTATTTATACATATATATTAAAATTAAATATGGAAATATTTATGACGTCTTTAAACAAACTTAATTGTTTGTAACAATGAACGATAGTAACACGTTTTTGTCATTTAACCAACTCATACCAACATCAAAAACAAATTACACTCTTAACAAATATTCACATACACGATTTTCTTTTGGGGTCTTTTAATATTCTGTCTCAACTGAATGAATTAACAAAAATAACTAAAAATTGATGACAAGACCAAACTTGACTTTATGTTGGTTAATATGCATCAAATGTTCTAAACTTAGAGATTTTTCACTTCTGCTTACATCAAAAATGTATTCTTCATTAATGCTGTTGAGGCAGGAAGGTTGGCAAATCTTTATTTAACAGTGTGCATCTCATATAATGTGACTTACTTTAGTACTGCAGCACAGCAAAGTTGTGGCTAAGATACTGACAAAGAAAACTTTTTAATGGGAAGAATTTTAGATATTTGACCCCCCCCCCCCCCCCCCCGCAACAAAAAAAGGGAGAAAAACACTGTGATGTGTGTATTAATTTTAGATGGTCATTATTATTTATATATGCCGACAAGCTTACTGCTGGTGTTTTTAAACACACAAGCCATGTGTGGGCAAATAATTACCATCTAAAGGTTGCTTATACCCGGGACATAAAATACAATTGTAAGTCGCCCTTGGGGTATTTATCTCTGATGTGAGACTCCCTTGTGGTCTAACCGGGAAAAAGTATCAATCAGCTGGGGAATTTAATATCGTACTGGCAAGTTGGCCATGGTAGCTTAGTGGTTAAAGCAGCTGCTCGATAAGCAGAAGATCCGTGGTCCAAATCCCGGGTATGGCATTGAATTTTTTAGTCCTGATTCGACCTCTTAAACATTGCCCACACACAGCATGTGTGTTTAAAAACACCAGCAGTAAGCTTGTTGGCACAAATAAATAATAATTACCATCAAAATATACATTTCATTTGTCATAAAAATATCTTAAACATGTCATTTTCAAGAAAATCAAAAGTTTTGAAAAATTTTCCATGTAAAGGGTAGTATAGGGTGGAGTAAATTTCTTCAAAATCTTTTGTGTGTTGCACCCTTGAAAGACATTAAACTTAAATACCAACTTTGGTTGGTAACTGACTTTTCGTTTTTGAGTTGTGTGCACACAACACACACACACACACACACACACTCGCACGCACACTCGCACGCACGCACACACAGAGTATTCGTATTTCCATAAAAACCCTAGTAACCTAGAGTTCTACAGTGGACGAGCCTTTTTTCAAATGTCCAACTAATCTGCCAATCATAAATTAAGAGAAATCATAGGTTATAAAGGCAAAAAATCAAGTTTGCTAGAAGTGCTCATTGTTGTTGTTGTAGTGTTTAACGCCCGCTTTTACTACTATGGCACCGCAGGCAGTGACACTGATGATACATGCAATGAAGATGGAGCACCGGTGGATGAGATGGCAGGGGAAACCGGAGCACCCGGAGAAAACGCGCCCTGACGCCGCTTCGTCCACCACGGATACCACATGTAGGTCCCTGGGATCGAACCCGGGCCGCCTAGGTGGTAGGCGAGCATGCTAACCGCTCGGCCACGGCGCCGCCTCGAAGTGCTCAGAAGACATGCTAGATGGCATAGAGTAGGATGTATGCAATATCAGTAGTGAGAGTCACTTCTAAGGTAAGCATTGAATTATGTCAGGTTTTTTACGTAAGTAATCTAACTCTACCAGTTTAGTGAAATGCTTAACCTCCTTAGAAGATATATGAGGTTATGCTTGCTTTTTTCTATCTCCCAAATGCAATATTTATTTGAATATATGCATATACTTGTGGATGTAGAACAGAGACGTAACTCTTAATCTTTGCTCCCTATCATGTCAGTTAATAGAAGGAAACATTGCACCAATTAAAATCTAATATCTACAACTGAAATGCAAAATGATTGATGAGAAAGCAAGCACTTTGTCACTCTTTGTTAAAAAGTTAATCGCCATTGCCACCAACACCACTGCCACTGCCATTATTATTATAATAAGCAAATTCAATAATTCCTATTCTGAAAAAAATGTGAAGTTAATCTCAAAACTAGCAATACTACCGTGTTCAAGATATCCATAAAAATGTGACATGCTTTTTAAGTTATATGTACTCATCTGGGACAAAAAGAAGTTTATATTTTGACTAATGATACTTCAAATGTTTTTGTAAATTTTACAATTTTTGGCCTGGAGATTTCAAAAACTAGGTATACAGAAAAAAGCATGTCACTTTCATACATGCACTTTGCTGTATGTGTGCACAATATTTCAAATCAATTGAATGATAACTTAGGTCAGAATAAACTTTTTTAAGTTAGCAAATCACTGAAGAGCACATTGGGAAAAATTACACTGAAAGTCAGCATGCACATAATACAAATTTGTCACCTCAGAAATGCCCTGATGAGCATGTTGTACCTTACATTTACTAGACACCATGAATTTTTACTCCATTTACCCATTTTCCCCATATTTAGAAAGGAAACAGTACCATTTAAGTATATGTACAAATGTTTCTAAGTACTGTGCTCAGTGTTATAAAAAGTAATGCACTTAATCTAAGCAATAACATATAATTCTCATATATTTGATGATTTTAAATAAAATGAACAAAAGATAAAAAAAAGATAAATAATAAAAGAGCAAGATAGCAGACGTATGATATGAACACATAGAAAGTGCTCTGCGAAAACTGAAGTATCGTGGCAACAAGCGGATACATCAAGAAAGAATTCAAGGAAGATATGTTAAATGCGGTGAGTACATTAGAAGAACACTTCAATGTAATGAAAAACATTATTAACTCAGAAAACACTAAGAATAGAGATACGACAATCACAGGAAATGAGGTTAACAAAGTCCATACCATCGATACAACAGAGGGTCCAGACAGCTGCACAGGGAGACAAGTGGTGCTATCTAGCAACAGTATGAAGAACCAACAAATGTGAGCCTGCAGGTCCTGACACCCAGTGTCACAGCGGGTAACTCCAACAGCCAATCTCCAGATCTCAACTGGATGGAAGAGATTATAACAGTAAACGTCACACGGAACATAAACTAAACAATCCAAGCTCTCACAAACAACATAAAAAGCTTGATAAAGGAAGAAATAAAAAACATACAACCACAAGCAGTGATACGGCAAGAGAAATACGCACACACAAAACTAAGGGCGGACCACAATGTGGGAAATGAGGAACAGCCACCTCCAACAAGTGAGGGAGGCACAAGAACAGGAACTGGAAGCAGATGTAAATGATAGGCAATGGACACAAGTAACCCACAGAAGAGGGAGGCGACCAGCAAGATAGCACTGGCGCGAGTGACAACGACTTACAACCAGCAGACAAGATGGCATGACTCTATGTGGGACGGTTGAAATCTCAACTCCCAACATGATAAAGAAATTTCTTAATAAAAAAGGAATTAAAGAAAATGTCATATGTGAAGAACTAACAAAAGATAGGAGCACGAAAGCCTTCAAGGTAGGATTCCCATTTAATTACTTGGAAAAGGCAAATGAGGTGGAGTTCTGGCCTACAGGGGTAACTGTAAGACGCTTTCGTTTCCGCTGCTTTTTTTTGAGAAAACGAAAGGGCATTTCTCGAATGAGTATCCCTCAAATAAGGATACAACATGCAAGGTTCTGCTATGGAACATAGAAGGGCTAAAGAATGTGATGGCCAGCAGCCCAATGACATTCACAGATGAGTACGACGTAGTGATTTTGGTAGAAACTTTCCTTATGGACGATTGGCAACAGAACGGTTTCTATTGTATTCAAGTAATGGTGGATCAGGGACCAAGTGGGATGCCCAAAGGTGGCCTCACATCTTGGATAAAACCCACCTTCTGCCCGTTCAAAGTGATAAAGAAAACAAAACATCTCATAGCATTAAAAATTAACTATTTCATCTTAGTAGCAGCATACTTTCAGCCTGAACTGACAGATATAGATGAACTAAGCAACACAATAGCCAATATTGACGCCGAGATACCACTTATATTAGCGGGAGATTTAAACTGCAAGAGTGGATAAAGACGAACCCAAATCAAGAGCAGTATTAAGGTACACAGAAGAGGAGGGCCTCTCAATCATCAACAGAACTATGGAAACGACATACATATGTCATAATGTATGACCTTATGTTCACAAATTACAAGGATATACAAGTATCAAAACATATAGTAAAGAAAAATATACCCTTAAGGAAACATCTCCCTGTAGAAACAACCTTTGTTGTGAAAAACAGACTGCGCAGTCTCATAAAAGAGCAAACTAAACTGTCCAGGAAACTAAATAGTGAGGATATACAGAGTAAAAGCCAAGAAATTCAGACGATCATTCAGCAAACAAGCTACAATCTGGATGAAACACTACAACATCTGGAGGAATCCTAGTAGCTGCAATAGAGCCAGTAAATCAGACAAAGAGGAGATCCAAGCCATGGTTCATTGCCATATGTTATGAAGCAAGAAGATCAACATTATGCTTGAGAACAAACACAGAAGAATCAGGACATGACTACACACATAAAAGGAGGCTTTACAAGAATCTTATCAGGGACACATGAGATAAATATCTGAAGGAGCAAGAGGCAGCATTGATAGAACAAGCAAAAGAAAAACCATACAGAGTCCTCCAACAGAAGAAACCAAAATTCTCCAGAGAAATACCCATGGAAAGGTGGACAACACACTTTAAAGCCATACTGCAGAAACCAGGCACATCTCCAATCGCACCACCAATGGTAGACGACTCAGCAGTAATAAAACCCTTCTTCACCATTGAGGAAATCAAGGATGCAATTAAGCAAACAAAAAATGGCAAAGCCTGCGGGCCGGACAGGATCTGCAACGAACATCTCAAAGAAAGTAGCCCTATGTTGACAGAGGCTTGGACTGTGCTACTCAATCAATGTCTCGCACAGGCCTCATACCAGAGAAATGGAGATACTCCATAATCAAAATGCTGTATAAAGGCAAGGGTCAAATGGATGATCCCAATTCATATTGTGGCATAGCGCTGGAGAATACAGGTCTTAAGCTTTTGTCAAAGATACTGACAGAAAGACTAAGAGAATTAGTAGAGAGCAAACTGCCTGAACTGCCAGTTCGGTTTCCGGAAAGGACGGTCAATGAAACATGCTATCCAGTGCCTCTTAGATAATATCGGCAATGCGCTACGACTCCCCAGAGGTAAATTACATATGATATGTATAGACTACGCTAAGGCGTTTGATTCAGTTGGCAGGAAAAAGATAATTGGCAAACTGGAATTGATCATAGGAAAAGACCATTATCTGAGCAGGATAATAATGGCAATACTCACACAAAACTACGTACTCAATCCTTCACACAACAGGAGTCCTACAGCACAACCCACTAAGTCTGGAGCTGTTCAACATCGCAGTCAGAGATGTCGTTGAAGCCATAGAAACACCAGCTTTGAGAATGAGTTGAAGTCAACTCGAAACTTTAGTCAGCAATTTGCACGAAAAACTTGCAACATTACTAAGATAAGTGAAGTTTTTAGTTTCTAATTTGTTCTTACTTTAGAATCTTGTTGCTTCACTGTTAATAGCTTCAATTTCTTTAGTAAACATATTTATGTAAGTAAGTGAAGCTGAAAATATATTTTAATCAAAGTAAAAATGACATATCTTAAATTATTATTGGAAGTGACCTTAATAGCAAAACTTTACAACATACTGAGATTGTAAGTGGATTGATGACACTTTGGTATGAGTTACTAAGTTTATACTCAAAATATGTTTCGAGGGTGTTCGATGTTATCAGCAGTATATCCTCTGCAGCTCCCTGTTTTAGATGTTCCTTTATTCCAGTTTGTAAGAAATTTAAAACTTTAACAAATAGATGTCTGCATTAGCTCACCATTTTTTTGTCAACATAAAGTGGCATTAAATGGAAAATAAAGCTTTTAAAACATGCCAAAACAGCAGTAAAACTCATATTATGGAAAGAATCCACATCACCAAAAATGCACCAGAGTAAAGAATTTTGAGGTTCCACCAGTTTGAAGCAGATATTTTATATATATATAAAGAAATCTTCAAGTCGAACAATCATTCATGACGGCTTGATTTTATTAATTGAATATTTAGCATTATTTAATGTTATCAATTTGTGGAAATTATCATTACTATTAACATTGTTTCAATATTTTGATCATATTTATGTAATTAGTAATTATTTTGTCATACCATACACAAGAGAAAATCTACACTGGGTGTCCCAAAAATGCTTAGTATGTTGTACGGGATGGCAAACTGATCGGTTTTCACACAGGAAATCCTGCCCGGAAATGCACGGTTTGGGTGCTAGAGAGCGTCAAAGTTTGAGACTGAACAGTTCTCACAGTGTGTTAACACTCATTTTGGTATCTTAGTATGGAAGGTATTCAACCCTTTAGCCATCTGTGTATTGGGATGAACCATCTGAACATAAGATTCCTGTGCATGTGCTAAATTCCTCCATAAAGTTCTTGGTGCGTATCCTACCATGCTACTTGTGTAGTTTCCACTACAATAAGGTTTTAACAGCAGAGTGACATGTACCAGTACACAGATGCTGAAATGACAGACATGAGCTCCAGCACACTATGTAAATGTGTGGAATCATCTCATCGTTGCATATTCAAATCAATCGATTGGTAGAGTTGGTCCAATTCCATGGCCATCACAGTTGCCATCTGAAGGTTATTTAATCCCGGGACATTAAGTGCTTGCAATAGAAAGTCACCATTGGGATAATTGTCTCTGATGTGAGACTGCCTTTGTGGTTTACCTGGAAAAATACGAACTGGTTTGAGAATTCAATGTCATTCTGACAGGTTGTCACAGTAGCTTAATGGTTAGAGCACCTGCCTAGTAAGCGGAGGATCTGTGGTTCAAATCCCAGCTGTGGCATTGAATTTTTCAGTTCCAGTTCTACCTCTCAAACTTTTATTTATTCATTTCATAGTTCACTTTTAAACGAAAGGTCAATGAGCAGCAGAGTTAACCACATGGGAAAATATATTTATGGTGAGGTTTAGGAACAAATTAATGAGTTTCAACATGGCATTGGACAAGAACACCAACTTAAAATTCCTGAAACTGGGGAAAAATGAGTCTCCAATGTGTATAACAGGATATCCAATAGCACCAACCAAGCAGTTGGAAAACTGCTGATACACACAATGAACACATGAGATATATTTAGGTAATACTTATTCGGCTGTGCCACAGCTGAGTGGTTAGACCATTCGCTTCTCACCAAAGTGGCCTAGGTTCGATCCCAGGCAACCACACGTGGGATTCATGGTGGACGAAGTGGCACTGGGGTGGGTTTCCTCCTGGTTCTCCAGTTCCCCTGCCATCTCATTCCACCGGTGCTCCATCTTCATTATATGTATCATCAGTGTCACCGAGTATTAAAAGCAGGTGTTACACACTACAAAAAAAAAAAAAAAACTTGTTCTGTGGAGCATAAGGGAGTCTGTGACTGAATTTCATTGTACTTCTAATTCTAGTTGAGTGCTCCATTGTACAGAGTCTCAATCATTGTAAAAACAAATATGTCATTGTAGTTGTCTTAAAAAACATGGATGAAGCTTTTTTTTTTACTAATTTAGCACAGTTATGTACTGCTCACACACTTTGTCTTGAGCCCTGGAAATAGTGCTGCAAAGGTTCGAGTCAAGAAGGCCTGTGCTTTGTCAAAGTAACAACTGAGCATCGTCCATACTCTAGTGTTACCACCTGTGTATTTCACTGTATTAGGGGAAAGGCGGATAGTACGGGCCGGCGGGTAGTATAGACCACTTAGTGTTTCTCGGATTTACCACTAGGTAGCAGATGCATACATTGTCAAGGTTGCACCTCCTTCATCGCTCCATTTTGTTATAGAAGTTGGTTGATGTAAGTGCTTTGTTTTGGCTGCCACAACATTTTGTTTGTTTTCATGTGGTTGAGTTGCTGCTGCACGTAACTTTTGTTATCATTGTTTGCTGTTAAAGGTAAGGAGTCAAATTACCAAACTTGTATTAACGTTCAGCTGGGCTAATATACATTATACTGCGGTAATGTAATTCCGGTTGTTCAAGCCGTTTTCGTTTTTCAAAATGTTTAAGTGCACAATGTTAGTCGGGTAGTATGGGCCACCTAAGTAAATTGTAAACTTTTTTTAGGACACAATGCTAAAGTTCAAGAAGCAGCCTGAAGGTGAGGGTCGTGGAGAGTGGAAAGAGGATGCTATGAAACGGGTAGTTTCATGCGTCTTAGAGGGTCAAATGACTACAAGAGCTGCAGTCGATCTTTTTAAAGTTCCTAGAACTGCACTTCAAAGAAAAATATGTCTTAGGAAACCAGCAAACCAATGTGAAACCCCAGATGGGCTTTTTCAAACCAACATTTGAAGAAGAGTTTGTATAAATATTACTAGAGCATGAGAGATTTGGATTAAAAGTTGAAAAGAAAAATAAGGAACTTGAAAAAGAAACTGTAAAAGAGATAAAGAGGCAGTTAAAATTTGAGAAACAACAGAAGTCGGAAGGAGTTAGGCCTGGAATCCAGATCAAAAAGAAAACCAAACCACAAGGAAAGAAGAAAAAAAATCAAGCCTATAGATTATAGCAATTCAAAGGTGGGCACATCAAAAGAAGATGCAAAAAGACTGCATTATGTGTGGGGAGAGTTTTAACGAAAACTGGATCCAGTGCAAACCATGTGAGGGGTGGGCTCATAAACTTTGTGCAGTAATTGAAGACCCTTTGTATTATTATTGTGATTACTGTAAAAACAATAACTGTTAGATAAAGCTTAGTTAAACTCTTATTCTTTTTTATGAAAATTATGATCTGATTTTCGTGATAATTTTTGTTCATAAAAAACCATAATTTGTATTTGTGTGAATACAAATGACTTTTGTCAATTAAATTTGTACTTTTTTATTTTTAATCGCTTCATATATAGATAAATAAACATTCTGTATGTTAAGTAAAAATTGAAGCTATTAACAGTGAAGCAACAAGATTCTAAAATAAGAACAAATTAGAAACTAAAAACTTCACTTATCTTAGTAATGTTGATATTCTTTTTCTCTTTTGCTGACCCAGGGGTTTCAAGCTATGTCCAGCTCATTCTCAAAGCCATATAAACAAAATCGTTGCCAAGCTACAATCTTTTATTTTTGTGAAAAACAATTATTCTTATTCAATTTTTTATTTACCAATCTCTGAAAACAAAAATTTATAAATACAATCTATAGATGGTAATTCAGAGTTCATGACATGGTTCTTGTTTTTTAAAATCCATATAATTTTAAATTAAACAAATAACTATTAAATTCTAAATTATTATCCATCATAGTTAAAATGGTAATTGTAGCCAGGAACAAATGCTTCAAACCAAATAAGTTAAATTAAGTAAAAATTGAAGCTATTAACAGTGAAGCAACAAGATTCTAAAATAAGAACAAATTAGAAACTAAAAACTTCACTTATCTTAGTAATGTTGAATGAGCTGGACATAGCTTGAAACCCCTGGGTCAGCAAAAGAGAAAAAGAATATCAACATTACTAAGATAAGTGAAGTTTTTAGTTTCTAATTTGTTCTTATTTTAGAATTCTGTATGTTATTTTACCCCAAAAGTATTTTATTTTATTTAGAATTCTGTCTTTTTTTGTATGACCCATACTACCCGACCTTTTCTTTTGCCACCAAATATGAGCCTTTTTTTAAAACTTCAATGTGTGGGTGTGTCTCTTGACTATCATAACTTTTTTAAATCATATACGTAAAGGAAGTGTTCAAAGAAATGCTTTAATGTATCTGTGACCTTTTTTGTGCAAGATGAAACATATTATGTTGTTGTTTTCTAGTGCCTTGCATCTGGCAATGAAGCCAGAAAACATACGGTAACCTTTACTGTAATATAAACACAAAAAATGTGTATGTCAAAACACAATAAATCTTTAAAAAAAGTAATAATGAAATCTGCTTACATACAATATGTATGTGATACCAATGCAAAAATATAACAATCCTCTTGTTAGAAAGTTTTGCTTTATTTTCTTTGTACTTATTTTGTAATCAAGTTTGATAGTAGGCCAGCCAAATAATTGCATAAAGAGAAAACCATTCTACAGATCATTGTTCCAATGCCAAAGGGTGCATATAGGTTATACAGTATTTCCAGGAGTTGGAAGACTGTTGGAATTTTATTAAGGAAATCAGACATACCGCCAAAGTTTCAATCCTTTTGCATGAATATTGGAGGATTTTTCTTTCCATTATTAGGAGTGGCAGTGGTTGTAGCAGTACAAAATTACAATTATAGAGGTAGAGGGGAGGATTAATCTAAACTTTTACATCATTACAGAATAATTTCAAAAAAAAAAAAAAAAAAAAAAAAAGGAAAGGAACTTAGATTAATTTGGCAGTTGAGTTGAAACCGCTAACCATGCAACATGAGCTAGTAGAGGCATTAAAGTCTCATAAACATGGGCATGCAAATGTTTGGTTATGAACTGCCACTGACTTCACTGGTCACACACATGGGCATATCTATACCATTGTCATTGTTGTAAGGGTGTTTGGTTTTGACTGGATTGCAGCACAACTGACTATCCTCAGGAAAGTGATGTGCTTTGTTTTCAAACTGCATTCCATATCGTCCATACTTTACAGTATGTGTGATTTAATTACAAATCTACTTTACAGTAGAAGGAAATATGTAAACAAAGAGCATCCCTTGAATCAGTTCTACTCGAGAGAAAAGCATTAGAATATTTGCCATTTGAATGGCACTTTAAACCTGCATCTATAATTTCTTGTTCTCATTTGCTTTCAGATGTTTTGGCTTGTGAGATCAATTTTGATGCACCATGAAACTTACATTTGAAAGCATTTTACATGAAGGATAGATGTCAGCTGATGTAAACATTTTAAGTTTCACTAAACAGTGCTTTCTGTTGGGATACATTTTATACCATTTTATGCAGCTAAAAGATTAGTGAACTCTGAATTCAAAAAAATTATTGCAAAATATTACCATGAAAAATCAAAGAATAAAAGATGGGAAGTACCAAACATTCAAACAGTAATTCCTGAGTATCCTTAAAAAACGGCAGTTGCAACCTTCAGGTTGATTACAGGAGATGATTGTCTGGCAAAACATTTAAACAGAATTGGGATATATTCTTCACCACTCTGTCCTCTGTGTGATCTGCAAGAGGAAATGGACCGAGACCACCTTCAAATATGCCCGCCCACTTCTAGCGCCCTTCCCATCCATCAATGAAAAATATTGGAGAGCAAGAGGATTAATGACTTCATTGTCAGAAATCCAGCATTAGCTAACAACATATTTATGTACGCCGATGATATGGCAGTAACGTCAACCTCGCAGCAAATGTTACAAGAGGCATTTGACAAACTTGTAAGATGGGCAGATAATAATGACCTCAAGCGTAACCCACAGAAGACAGTACAAATGACTTTCAGGAATGATGGTAGGCTACCAGCATCAGTGAAAACCATGTACAGAAATGTGGAGCTAACAAGGGTAAACTCCTACAAGCATCTTGGCCTGACACTCCAAACAACTGGACAGAATTTCTCCAAACACATAAAAGACAGAGCTGCTACCGCGGTCATAGTCATGAATGAGATAAGACTAATAAGACAACTCTCCATACAGACTGCAATAGAACTCTTTCACATCAAAATATCACCAATCATGACATATGCAATATAATTAATATGGGAGCATCTATCAAAAAACGACCTCGCTCAGATAGAAAGCAAGTTCTTTTAACTTGCAACATTACTAAGATAAGTGAAGTTTTTAGTTTCTAATTTGTTCTTACTTTAGAATATAAACATGTACTTTTTTGTAATTTTTCTATGATGTTCATTATCCCTCACCTTAAACCATAGTTTTATTTGGTGATAACTGGAATGGGGAAAAAGCTTCACTTATGTGATTTCATCCTTGAACTTTTGGTTGAAAGCAGGCATGTTTTCTCTACCATGTGTATGTTATGGGCTCATATATTCTCCAGCAAATTCAATTTATTAGCCCTGCACTATGTATCACCCTCTCAGACACCAAAACATTAGCAGCATTTATATACTTGGTTATGTGATTCAGTAAATCTGAAGTTATTGAAACATTGTGATACCGAATCTCAAGTCTCTGAATTGCACCAGTAATGACTTGAAAATTTATTAGCATTCTCTAAAACTTGTATTCCTGTGCACAGTACTTCTGCACTGCACTTTCACCACAAGCAATCACTTTAATTAGCACAAGAGGCATACATTGTCATTTTGTATCAGTCAATTCATTGCTGAGAATCACAATTCTCTTATCTTCTGCAGCTTGTTTCAATCTTTCCTTCTCTTCTTTCATAATTTGAAGTACGTGGTTTACATATCTTCCCTTTATGTGCCAGCAGACAAGTTCCAGCACTTTAAAGAATAAGAGACATATTGTTAGATGCTGCTCATATCTTATATAAACCTACGAGGGGTGTCTCAAAAGTTGTTGTTGTTGTTAGCTAATGCTGGATTTCTGACAATGAAGTCATTAATCCTCTTGCTCTCCAATATTTTTCATTGATGGATGGGGCATTAGAAGTGGCCGGGCATATTTGAAGGTGGTCTCGATCCATTTCCCCTTGCAGATCACATAGAGGACAGAGTGGTGAAGAATATATCCCAATTCTGTTTAAATGTTTTGCCAGACAATCATGTCCTGTAATCAACCTGAAGGTTGCAACTGCTGTTTTTCGAGGATACTCAGGAATTACTGTTTGAATGTTTGGTAGTTCCCATCTTTTATTTTTTGATTTTTCATAGTAATATTTTTCAATAATTTTTTTGAATTCAGAGTTGACTAATCTTTTAGCTGCATTAAATGGTAGGTTAACTATAGATTTCTGCACATTGCCGGTACCCTTTTCTGCAAGAAAATCAGCTTTCTCATTACCACTCAGTCCACAGTGAGCTGGTATCCATTGGAAGACTAGGTGTTTTTGAAGTGCTGTTAGATGGGTAAGGATTTTCCAACATTCTATAATTGTTTGGTTTTTTGGTGACTACTTGGAAGTAATTGCTATAATTGCTGCCCTGGAATCTGAGAGAATAACTGCTTGCTGGAAATGTGAAATTCTGTACAAAAGATTTTGTAGGGCCATTCGAATTGGTTCAATTTCTCCATCAAAGTTAGTAGTTCCATAACTTAAAGATTTGTAATAGGAAAAGAGGTGACATGTGACTCCAGCACCTGCTCCATCTTGGTTTGATACTAATGATCAGTATAAATATGGAGCCATTCGTGTTCTGGAAATCTAGTATGGATTGTCTCTAATGCCAATAATTTTAGAACACTAGTTGGAGTATCACTTTTCTTAACTTCTTCTGTCAGGTGTAAATAATATGTGATGTCTAATGTTTGTGTCGGATTGACTTTAGATATGAAATTCTCCTTTGAATTAGGAAGGTATATTCTTCTTGATGTCTTGAATTTTGGAAAGAAAGCTCTCCTGAGTCTTTAGTGTATGTGTAAAATTTCTCTTGTGCCATGTATTGGATGGGAGTCTGATCAACTTTTCGTGTTGAATAAGAGCCGCTTTTACTACTTCATATTCAATGGGGCATTGGTTGGTTAGTATTTCCATAGCTGCTATTGGTGTGGTTTTGATAGCACCTGTAATTAATCTCAGACTTTGGTTTTGAAAGATTTGAATCTTTTTTGTATTTGCTGTTACAGGGACTTCGCTGCAGTAAGTAAATAATGGCTTTATATATACATTGTATGTTGTGTTAAGAGTTACTCTGGAACATCCCCACTTCATTCCTGTTAGACTTTTTAACAGTGAAAGGCACCTCTCTGCTCTTTGTATTACATTTTCTATTTGTTTGGTCCATGTAAGTTTGGTATCAAATGTAACTCCTAAATACTTTGCTTCCTTTGTTTCTGGTAATTGTTGACCCTCAAAATTTCGTTTTATTTTTAGTGGTTTTTTTTCTTAGTGAAAAGATTTGGTAGTTTGATTTTGTTGTATTAAGAGTCATTAAATTTTCTTTGGTCCACCTTTGTAATTTGGTTAAGGATTGTTGCATGGTTTTTTCTAGTTCTGTACTTTTGCTTTTTGGTTTTGAAGTCCACATTACTAAGTCATCAGCAAATAGTGCACACTTCACACCTGATTCTTGTATTTGTTGTGGCAGATCATTAATAAATATATTAAAAAGTGTTGCGCTGAGCACTGCACCTAGTGGTAAGCCACGGTGTACTTTAAGAGGTAGAACTGGAACTTAAAAATTCAATGCCACAACTGGGATTTGAACCACAGACCTTCCGCATTGAATTTTTAAGTTCCAGTTCTACCTCTTAAACTTTGCCCACACACGGCTTGTGTGTTTAAAAACACCAACAGTAAGTTTGTTGGCATAAATAAATAATAATTACCACGGTGTACTTGTTTGTATTTAGATATGTTTCTTCCATATCTGGTTGCAATAAAGTGTTGTGTTAGGAAATGACATAGCCATGAAAACATTGGACCTTGTATCCCTATTTTTTTTACTTTCTTTAGTACTTTTGTTCTGCATATAGAATCATATGCACTTTGGAAATCAATAAAAACTGATAAATTATCTTCTTTTCTATTGAAGGAGTCTTTGATTTCTTGACTGAGAAGTAAGACTTGTTCATTTGTAGAGTTGTTGTTGTTGTTAGCTAATGCTGGATTTCTGACAATGAAGTCATTAATCCTCTTGCTCTCCAATATTTTTCACTGATGGATGGAGCATTAGAAGTGGCCGGGCATATTTGAAGGTGGTCTTGATCCATTTCCTCTTGCAGATCACATAGAGGACAGAGTGGTGAAGAATATATCCCAATTCTTGCACAAATATTGAAGAGACTTCAGCAGTTTGTAGAGTGGAACTCTCTAAATCCAGCTTGACATGGGGAAATTAAATTTTTTGATTCTAGAAACCAATTTAACCTGTTTGACATCATTCTTTCCATCACTTTTGCTATTATGCTAGTAAGAGCTATTGGTCTATAATTTTTTATTTCTGATGCTGTTTTGTCTTTCTTCAAGAGTGGGACAATTATTGCTTTTCGCCATTCAGCAGGTACAGTGGTTTTCCATGATAGATTGTAGAGTTTTAGTAGTTGTTGTTTTGCTGTTTTTCCAAGGTTTTCTTATGGCCTCTGAATGTATGTGATCAGGTCCAGGAGACTTTTTGTTTTTTAGATTATTTATTGCAATGTTTAGTTCTTGCATATTAAAATTTTGAAAAAAGATATTGCACTGAGTGTTAGGATCACATTCTCTTTCTTGTTTCAAATCTTTCTTAAATTCTTTACGTTCCTTTTTATTATTTTGTGTTACTTTATGTGAATTAGCATAATATTTATTGAATGTTTCGGCTATGGCTGCATCATTTGTTAATATTTTATTGTTGTGTATGATAGGTGTGCTGTTGTTTTCTTTCCTATCCTTGACATTTTTTATGAACTTAAGAGCTTTGTTACCATCTGTCCTATAATCCATTTTTTCTAAGAAATGATTAAAGTAATTCTTTTTAGCAGTATTAATTTCTTTTTTTAGTGAGGCACATTTCTTCCGCCATATTTGTGTATCCGATATGTTTTTTGTTTGTTCAGCTGCATTTCTAGCTATATCCCTTTGCTTTTTCAGTTCTTCTAACTGGGGGTTCCAAAAGGGTTTGAAATTTTTAATTCTTCCCCGAGGAATATGTTTTTTTGTGGTTTCTAGGATGACTTAACAGAAATATTTGTTCAAATGATTTGGTTGGTCATGTAGCTGTGAGTTTGCTTGTTCTTTAAATTTATGTTCCAGTTCAGTTTTATATTTGAACCAATCTGCTTTTTTGAAGTTCCAATACAGATTCGTGTTGCATTGACTGTTATTTGTATTATCTAGTTTTATATCAGCAATTACTGCTCTGTGACCAGAACTTGGATCTTCTATAACTTGTTTTTTAATTTTTGAAACAATATCTGTTGTAGCTAACAAGAGGTCTGGGTTACTGCCTGCTCCAGAGTAATGTATGAAGGTTGTGGGATCTTCTTTACTATAAATCAGTTCAAAAGCTGTGGTATTCAAAAATTCTTCCACTATCTTCCCTGTAGAATCCACTTTTTCATAACCCCATCTTTTGGAATGAGCATTGAAATCTCCAATTACGATTGTTTTATTTAATTGGTCAATAAGAGAGAGATCTGGTTCATTCCTGGGAGGATTGTAAATACTGTATAAATGTAGATGTGTTTTGTTATCCCAAAAATTTAGCTTTATTAATTCACTTTTGTCTGTGTTATCCATTTCTTTAACAATTTCAAAGGAGGATTTAATATCCTTTTTGACTCCACCTAATATTCCACTACTTATCTGTCTATTTTTGGGTAGTAGGTGTAGTAGAAAACCAGTAAAATTGAAGTATTTAAGTTGGTCATTTGTTAGATTTGCTTCCTGTATGAAAAATATATCGATATTATAGTCAAATACAATTTTATTCAGTTCTACTCTTTTTGTTTGTGTGAGACCACCCGCATTCCATTGTAGAAGTCTGATGTTAGATCTTCTATTAACCTCTTGAGTGATGGCCATTTAAACGTCCGCGAGCCGAGAACTGCTAGCATTTAAATTGTTAAATGCACTTCGTATATACACAGCTGTATTTTGTGTAAATATTAAGTTATTTTAATGAAACAAAAACTGGTATAAGACTCGTTATTTGCAGTATAAATGTACATCATCAGCAAAGTTGAGTTGTATTTACAAAACGTTGAAATGGCACAATTTTGTTTCACTGTGGTGAAAAATCAACTTTGCTCTGTCGAACGCATCTAATATTAGTTCTCGGAAAGATACAGTAAAGAAACACCCATTGTATGTGTGCCTTATGCGTCAGCAAACTGTGTAATAAATCGCTACTGCATGCCTGGTCTCTTAGTCATCAGAATAGATCAACATTACAACTTTTGCTTACGCGAGTTTCGTAACTGAGTAGAGTCCGTGTCTTTCTTTGTTGAAATACATACGTATTCTTTCCTGCTTGTAGCTGAAGGGAGAAGTGGTATTAAAAGGTATTTTTGCACCAGCTGGATATAACCATATACAATTGTTTGGGGATTTGGACAGCTCTCTAAACCCACATAGGACAATGACCGACCTTGACTACCGACTATAAATAACTCGCAGTCTAATTGAACAATACCATGTTGGGGGTTGAAAATCCAAAACCCCTGCACCCCTCAGACTTCAAGGAGAACATTATCCTAAAAGGATACCACCAACAGCAAAGAAGTCCCGCCCATTTCGAAAGTGTTTCGTGTGCCGCAAGAAGAGAATTCGCGAATGTGGAGATGTACCTACCCTTGTGTGTTTATCCCTGTTTTGAGGTAAATCACTGCAGAACGAACAAATTAAGGTAAGCCAATAAAGTATATAGACCTTACTAAAATGTTTCATAAAGGGAAAATTATAATAAGTTGAGTTGGATAAGGGATAAATAAGGGTTAAATGCTTAAACGCACAGGACGCCCATATCGCTCATCCGCCATTTTAAATGGACGTGATTTCACGTCGATATCCCTCAAGAGGTTAATATAATGTTTTGGTTCTGGAGAAGTAGTCCCCGTCCGGAGATCCGAATGGGGGACTATTTTAACTCCAGAACATTTTACCCCTCGAGTCATATTGCATAAATATTGAAGAGACTTAGCAATAAATGTAACCGCTTTTTAGAGAGCACCATATTTTTATGTTTTGGCGGTCACATCACTCTCTCACAACCCCCAGAATGTCTGGAGGACCACACCTGTCGTTGGTTTACGGGTCTCACCGACCTGACCGGGAGAGTTATCAAAATAAATTCACCGACCATATCCTCTGATTACCAATCAGAGGACGTATACATGCCATGACAGGTCAACATGTTATGGGTTAAGATTTTATAGAGAAATTAGAGAAATGGAGAGGTTGGAAAAATAAAGACTCCCTAGCCCTCAGGAACCCTAATAGCATCGGGGTCGGAAGAGAACAAGAGATGACCAAGGTAAGGTCTGACCCCTGAGTACACAAATCATTGTTGTCTGCATCAAACTCGTACAATTTAGTTTTAAATATAATGGAAATCTGTGGAATTTATTACAATGTAGGTGTAGTATAATAATAAAATGTTCAAATTGCTTTTCTTTTCTGCTACAGTATTAGACTATTACTAGGGATGGGTCTTCGACACTTGCGATACCTCGATACTTGCATGGTATCAACATCCAACAATACTTCAGAAAATTTGCTTGGTACTTTTTCAATACTTTGGTGGTGATTCTGTAATTTTTATTTCAAAATCACAAAATATTACTGCCGCAAGTAGGGCATTCTAAAGTGGTTGCAATGACCATGTAAACAGTAGAGACGGAGATATGGCCAAGAAGATCCTTCCTTCAATTCCTGCTTACTCAGTGCAAAGTGTAAACCCAAACATCTAATTACCTCACTGCAAGTCAAGCAAGAATCTAATTACATGTTGAGTTGAATTTTCTAGGAAGTGCCTTCTTGTCTGGAGCTAACTAGAAATGTCAACACAGGTAAACAGACAACTTCCTGCATCCAAAAATGATCAGGTAAAAAAAAATTTTTTTTTCCCCACCCCAGATTTTCGGATACATATGTAGGGATAGCCATGTAATACTGACATATTCGTAAAAATCTATCAGTTCACAAACACAACTCCACTAAAACCGAATGTCTGGCTCTGCTATGTAGACAACACCTTCCTCATATGGCCCCATGGTAAACAAACCCTCCAAGACTTCCTACTACTTCTTAATAGTATCAACCCCCGCATACAATTCACTATGGAGGAAGAGAAAGATGGACAGCAATCTTTTCTGGACGTCTTGGTCAGCAGGAAGGCAGACAGCACACTTGGGCATACTGTCTACCGCAAGTCCACTCATACAGACCACTATTTGAATGAGGCCTCAAATCATCATCCCAGACAGAAACGAGGTATGATTAAGACACTTGTAGATCCTGCTTCTCGCATTTGCAAGCCACATTTGTTACAACAGGAACTCTGTTCACCTTGAATAAGCTTTATTATCTAGTGGTTATTCAAACCAAGAAGTTAAAAGAGCCTGTCATCCTGCCAGGCCAAAACCTGCTTCACAAAAAACAGACAAGCCCGAGCATAATGGCATAGTTTTCCAGCCTTACTTCCAGAATGTCACCAATCATATCCAGCACATACTGCAACGACACAGTGTCAAGACTGTCCTCAAGCCCACAAAGCAACTCAACAATCTACTACGCTCAGCTAAAGATCCTCGGGAGCCCTTGTCATCAGCCAGTGTGTAGCATATTCCCTCTTCCTGCGGTTCAGTTTACATTGGAGTTACACAGTGTAGCATCAACACCAGACTCACCGAACACAAAAGAAGCTGCCACCTGGACCATACATATATGTTTGCAGTTGCCCTACACGCCACTGAAACGGAGGGCGAACATATAACTAAGTTCCAGGACATGAGCATTCTACCATCCACATACACTACCATGCCTGGCTACAACGTGAAGCTATTGAAATTTATAAACATCCCCACAGTTTCAATAAGAAAGAAGTTTTGTAACTTAACAGCAACTAGTATCCTGTCTTTGAAGGCAAGAAACAGCACAAAACAGGAGAAATTCAAGTGAACCAATCAGGATGAAACAACACTTTGGGTGAAGCCCACCCCCTCCCTCATGCTGTCCGCTATCCGGACCAATCAGCGAAGGCCACTCAAGGGATAAATACAGCAGCTCAGACGCCATGTTAACTTCTCTGAGGAGACTACGATCGCACCACTGAAGATGTCCACCGCAGTTATGGACGAAACGACTGGGCATTTAAACTCCAGCAGACCACGACATAACAGCTCGGAAATAACTCCGAGATATATTTCTTTATTTTATTTTATAAGTCACCTGCTGCGAAGCCTGAGAAATTGCCAGGAATGTGCTACCTGTACAGCAACATTATGCAAGAAAATAATCATGTGTCAGATTCACTGCCAGTTAACAGTTCCCAACAAGAAATCACTGCATATCTCAATGACCATTTGTCACCTCTTTCTAGTGCACTGGATTACTGGAAAGCAAATTCAACATTTCCAAAACTGAAAAAAATTAGTCATTAAGTATTTGTGTATTCCATCTGCAACAGTTTTCTCTGAAACACTATTTAGAACAGCGGGACTCGTATGTGACAGAAAAAGCAACAGACTAGTCCCGAAAGAGTGAGAATGCTTTTGAATGTTTTTGAACAAAAACTTATAAAGGTGGACTGTTTCAAAAATGCATTTTGCTTTTAAATGCCTAATGTAGAGTTTAAAAATCTGATGTGTTGCACTCACATGACTTTCTCTAATCTTGTACTAACCATTCTTACAAACTCTTATTCTTCTTTCTTCTTCGTGTTAGTTGAGATAAACATTTGCACAAATTATCTTATTGCTTATTTCCTTGTAGGTACAAAGGGAATATGTGTCTCAAAAGTAAGTTACACTATTTTTTAAAAAAATAAAAAGATGTTTAAATACCTTAAAAAGCATATATTTTGAAAGCTACATTCATTAACTATTTTTCTACATCATCACCTTGAATCTTAATACATATTTGGTACCGTGATAACAGTTTTTTTAATCCAGAGTCAAAGCACTCTCCCACCAAACTGGCTAGCCATCTTTTCACTTCTTGTTTTAACTCATCATTTACAAAGCGCCTTCCCCCAAGATGTTGCTGCAGCTGTGGAAAGGAATGGTAATTACTTGGTGCAAGGTCAGATGAGTAAGATGGATGACCGAAAACATTCGATTGAAACTACTCAAACAAGGCTTGAGTTCCACGAGCAGCGTACGGGTTAGCATTATCATGGAAAAGAAAAACTGTTTTGCTCAACTTTTCCCTCCTATTTTGAATCACCCTTCTGAGTTTTCTCTGCACCTCACAATAGTGAGCAGCTGTCATCATGGTCCCATGGGGCACGTAATCAATTAACATTACTCCCTTCGAATCCCAGAACATGGTTGCCATGGCCTTGCCAGCCCATGCAACAACTTTTGCCTTTTTTGGTGTTGGCTCATCCTTTTGTTTCTACACCTTCAATAAATGATTGATGCCAATGAGAAACCATTGGTCTTGACATAAAGCCTTTACCATACACACTGCACAACTTGCGATGAATTTTAGTCATACATTTGTTTTTTTACCATAAAAAAAAATGGATTACAGCGCAAACTTTGCAATCGGCAGTAGGAGCGAATGGAGTCTCCATTGTTACTGCCATTTTAATGTCCAAGGGGTAAAGGTAGGTGCCTAGGAATTTTATGGTGCTGCCACTACACCCAGGCCAGGGTTCCCTGTGGCTCCTGGACTTTTCCTGCCTATCACGCAGATTTAAAAAAGTAGTGTGACTTACTTTTGAGACACCCCTCATAAAAATAGGATATACACAGCTTCTTCATTTAAAACCTAATAGGCACACAGCATTTACCCTGTGCACGATTGAGTATGCCACAGCTGGCTTTGCTCCTAAATAAACTCCACATGTAGAGCATGTATAACACTCTTACCTTATAGAAGATGCTGGAAAGGTCGTCCACCCTCGGCTAAACAAGCATTATATTGGAAGAACATGTGATTCACACGATTAAGTTGGGGCATTGTAATGTTTCTGATTTCATTTCTAGTATTTTGCTTTAGTTCTTCCAATGCATGAGGATTTGTCTCAAACTTTGTCTTTCAGGTTACCCCACCAGGAAAAATCACACATTGGTAAATCGGAGGAGCGAGAATGCCATTCACCAGCACTAATCTTCAGACATTTCCCTAATTTTATTCATGGACACCTCTGCTGTATGGGCAGTAGGAGAATCTTGTTGAAACCATCCATATGATTTCTCTTCTGTCGGTTCATGATAAAATGGAGTTAAAATGTCATTTTGGTACCTCTTTGCATTTACAGTCTGCTTATAGAATATTGGACCTATTATGTGTCTAGTGCTAACAGCACACCCAACTCCAACTCTCCGATCATAATGAGGGATTTCTTGAATGCGATGTGAATTTTCAGAGGCCCAGGACCAACTGTTATGAGTGTTGACAAGGCCATTTAGGTGGAACCATGCCTTGTCGGAAAAGAACAGAACATGGATAAATTAAACCGTTATTCACTAATGAAAGAAACCATTCACAATAATGCATTCATGATACTGGGTCACCTTGTTTTAAAGCATGGACGCTTGTACACTTATATGGTTTTAGTTTTAGAGAAATCCTCAAACATTGGATGAACTAAAACAAGGTAATAGAAATGAAATCTCAAAGATCACAGTGGCCCACTTAAATCATGTGAATCACAATGTATTCTTCTGATATAATGTTTATTTAGCCGAGGGTGGAAAACATTTACAGCATCTTCTCTAAGGTAAAGAAAGTTAGACATGCTTTATGCATGGTGTTTATGTAGGAGCAAAGCCAGCTGTGGCACACTCAATTGCACACAGTCTAAATGCTGTATGCCCGTTAGGTTTTAAATGAAGAACCCTGTATTTGATTTGCCTGCCTGTATTTAAGTGTCACTTATTCTTGATGTAATCGTAACAAAATGTTTGTAAAATATTCCATAAATAAAATAAAGTCCATAAATAGTATAAGAGAAACATTTAAAATGTTGAAAAACTTGTTAGAATATCACTTTGTAAAACTTTGACATGTAAAAATAATAGAAAAGTGCAAAACTGCCCAGCACAATTTTCTAATATCACAAATATATCAAAATATTAGAAAAGTTTGATATGGTTGAAAAACTGTAAAACATTTGAAAGCTTTTAAGTGACAAACAATATCAAAATATGAAGCTTTGTAAACATATAAGGGTGGTACTGTAGCCAAGAGGTTAGACCATTTGCCTATCACCAAGGCGGCCAAGGATTGATCCCAGGGACCCAAATGTGATATTTGTGGTGGACAAAGCAGCATCAGGGTGGGTTTTCTTCGGATTCTCTGGTTCCCCCTGCCCCTCCTAACACTAACTGCTCCATCATCACCTTTTCAATCATGCTCTTCCTCACTCTACCTGGTACTTAGCTGACCACCCACTTCCAGGACTTCACTCTGTCCGGTCCATAGGTTCATCTGCTCCCCAATAGGCATCCGACCTTAGACACTGCCTTCTAAGTCCTCCATACGGGGAGGGTAAAAAGAAGAAGAGTAAACATACAAAATACATAAAAAACAATCTGCAAAGCTGAAAATGTTTACAAATATCTCAAACTATTTTGAAAATATCCAAAAAGATTATTCAATGTAATACTGAAATAATCCTATTGAAAACTTCCCAAACAGTTCCAAAGTTATACGATATCATTAGCAGTTTGAAGAAAGTAACTATGGAAAACAACTTTAAACTAACAGGCATAAGGATGTTGTCAACTTGTAACATGATGCATGACTAAATTAACAACTATTAATAAATATTAGTATTAAATCATGTATTTTCCAACAGCACCGTTAGCATTTGGAATGTTCGTTTTGCTGTTAACAGTTTGTTTTAGTCACTAATATTTAATATTTGTTAATTTATATTGCTTCACTACCAATAGCTTCAGTTTTTTGTTTTATTCATTATTCACTTTTAGAGCATAGTTTTTTCAGTTACTACATATTTTAGGTTACAATCGATAATTCAGAATGTAATAATTACTTGCTTAATTTATTCTGTAAAATTTGTTTACTTTCAGCAATTCGCAATACAATAGAAAAGAATCTGTCACTTAGCAGGCACAACAACAAAACAAACACTCCAAATGCTAACGGTGTAAATAATTAAAGCTAGAGATTTCTTCCAGGCTTAAAAGCTGTGGTCTGCAGGGGTTTAGAGGTCCAGACGTTTCATCCACACCTGCGGTGGACATCATCAGTGGCGTGGTCTGAGTCTTCTCAGAGAAGGTTCAGTTACAACAGAATCGTTTATGGTTGGAGGTACCGTATTTATATCTGGGCCGCTCACAGGGGATTAGCTGGGTTTGAGCGGGAGGTGTGTGTTAGGTGGGCAGGGCTTCTCTGCTCTGATTGCTGAATGGTTTTACATGATTTCTCTGCATTAGTGAGCAGTCCAGCCAATCCCCTATGAGCGGCCCAGATATAAATATGCTATCCCCAGCCATAAGCGATTCTGTTGTAACTGAACCTTTGCAGAGAAGACTCAAGCCACACCACCGATGATGTCAACTGCAGGTGTGGACGAAACGTCTGGACTCTAAACTCCAGCAGACCACAGTTTTTAAGTCCGGAAGAAATCTCTAGCTTTAATTCTAACTCTTGCTGGGAAAGCTTCTGACTACTCATGTTGCAAATAATAATTTGCAAAACATGTCTTGTTGAAAAATACATAATTATAACAGATAAAAGAAGTTTTGGTCACTAATGTCTACTATTATTTGTTAATTTATATTGCTTCACTATCAGCAACTTTAGTTTTTTCATTCTAACATAGACTGTTTACCAATAAGCAGCAGTTAAGAAGTTAAGTGAAGTTTCCCAATCCTCCCTCTCTTTAACCTTTGCTCCTGCTGTCAGGTAGTAAACAATAGGTTTTTCTCAACTTGCCCAGCATTGAGGATATCTACCCGCCTATGCTTAGGTTGCCCGCTTAAAACCCACTTGTCAGGTCAAGCAGTGCACAAATGTGCACCTCTAATCTAATAGTGACAAGGATAAGAATGAATAAGGAAATAATGTGACATAGGTAACCTTAAACCTAAAGAGAATGGTCTTACTGGACCATCTACAAGAACTTCCTCATAATTTACCACAGAAGATGTAAGAACTGAAAAATACCCCTGGAATTGCACTAAAATGCATGGAGTACCAAGCTCATTGAATGAATATTAAGCACTTCACAAATATGAAAGTACATGCTGGATCTCGTTTTAATAACAAAAGCAATAGAAATGGAAATCTGTAGTTTATTCCTTCATCGATACGAAATAGAAAGAGGCATGGTGGGAAAGAGGGGAGCGTAAGCATAGCTGGCAAGTATTTACTATAATGAAAGAAGAAAATCCAAGTTAAATACTCACCTGGACAGCTTGATCCAATGATTCATCATCATTGTGGGTTTTGGATACTTAAAGAAACTACAGTTACAATTTGATCTACATAGCAGTAATGTAAATGTATAGCCACATGATTTGCATACTTCATCTAGTTTTCTGAAGATTTCACTGCAGCTCTGATGTGTCACTTGGAATTCTGTCGCGTTTCCTTGTCCAGACTGGGCCTGAGAGTGTGGTGACGAACTTGAATGTTGCTGATTGTTTGAAACTGGGGAAGAGGTTACAACCATTCCATCTGCAAGATGACTCTGAACATATGTTGCATTTTGCCATTCTTCCCCACCTCCACTCCCTCCAGCACCAGCAGTAGCCACCAAGTGTTTGGCTTCACCTACTACTACAGCCATAGGATCTGTGGTGACAGATTTCAACAATAAACCATTCATATATTTTATTAAAGACTGTTCTTGGGATGAGAAAAAAGCATTACTTAGTATACTTGTCCATTCTATTTGGGTAACTAACAAATTTACCTGCATCGCTATCCTCTTCACTCATCTCTTTGGACACAGCACGCTTAATTTTTTGTAACCTAGTTTCTCCATCTGGTAAACTTTCTTTCCTCTTTCTACGTTTGTATGGTGTGAAAAGACGTACAGGACCAGCCTAAAATCAAGCCAAGAAACACTGGAATTTTCATTCTTTTTTGGGCCAGCTTCTGTTGGCATGAATTATCATATGCCATCTCTGTGCATTTAGAAGAGAATTTAAAATCACCATCAGTGTGGTCTAACTAGCAACTTTCAGGTTGAGCAACAACAGATTACAGCATTTATTATTCATTCATAAACTATAACTTGTGCCTGTGTAAGTATTACACATTAATAGTCTGGCTTAAGTTCCCATGTGAACCTGGGAACTTGGCAAACTATACTCGGCGCCAAATAAGAAGGGGATTGACAGTTGCTACCCACGTGGTGGAAGGGTCTAAATGAACAGGAGGGGATGGATGCGTCATGGTGATCATCATGGCAACAAAAAGAGCAACCAATTAGAGCAAAGATGTTTCCATAGCAACGCTAAATGCTATTGTCGATATTTAACACGTGATTAGCAGGTGCCTGACCTGCAATCTTGCAGTAACATAAACTGTGTGTCTTATCTTGTTTTCCCTGCAATATATACAATGTCTCCTTTCAGCTCCAGCTTGCAATACTTGTATTAGAGATTGCGTGTGTGCTGACAAGTTCGTTTGATTCATTCTATTTATTGTAGTTATTTGCCTTGTATTTACGTGTGTATTTGCATATGTTGTGAACATTACAACTGTCTCACTCTTTTAATAAATAATTATGTCCAAAAATATTGACAAAGACAGGTAGCCAAACGAAAAGCTTTACATACTCAGGAAACGAATGAAATTGTGCTTGGTCAGGTACATATCCCAATTAAAGGATTATGTAGTTATGGTATTGCTGAAGAACATGGTCGCAAAATTGTTTGACATCGCCCTTTCCTGGTGTACTCCGATTAAATTAATTTGGGCAGAAGTAAAGGGTTACATTGTGCAAAACAAAGATTTCACTGTGTCGTCTGTAATGAAGTTACACCAATAAAAAGTTGAAAACTGTGAACAAGCGGTTACCGAGACAATGGACGTAATAACTGCAACATAGGAAAATGGAGTCTTATAAGCAAGGATAGAACAGTTTGTCATTTCCGCGGGTAATTCAAGCAAACACAGCAATAATGCAAGCAAGTTGGATATCAGCGGCATTTCCCATTACAATATTCTACAAGTATGTTTCTTTTGTTAACATTAATCTTCACAGTGATATAATACTTCCATATTCCATCCTTTGTGTGTAAATGAACTATTTTACTATTGTTTTCGAATACGAATATACATTATACCTGCTCTACATTGCAAATGCAACCCAACCATCTTCTTGCACATAATGCTAATGCACTCTTCACATGGCACGATAAGCGGCAATGTCGCCTCTCTTTCACTGCCAACTGTCAATACCTTTCTTGTTTGGCACCGATAATAACAGTATGTTAAGTTTTGAGCATGGCTTTTATGGACTAAATGTGTGAAATACGACCAGAGAGAAAGCTTGAGAACTAAATTAGTGCATGAATTTTAAGAACCAGACACATTCACTAAAGAAAATGTTGTTGTTAGCTAATGCTGGATTTCTGACAATGAAGTCATTAATCCTCTTGCTCTCCAATATTTTTCACTACATAAATATTGAAGAGGCTTAGCAGTAAATGTAATCGCTTTTTAGAGAGCACCATATTTTTATGTTTTGGCGGTCACATCGCTCTCTCACAACCCCCAGAATGTCTGGAGGACCACACCTGTTGTTGGTTTACGGGTCTCACCGACCTGACCGGGAGAATTTTCAAAATAAATTCACCGACCATATCCTCTGATTACCAATCAGAGGATGTATTACATGCCATGACAGGTCAGCATGTTGGGGTTAAGATTTTATAGAGAAATTAGAGAAATGGAGAGGTTGGAAAAATAAAGACTCCCTAGCCCTTGGGAACCCTAATAGCATCGGGGTCGGAAGAGAACAAGAGATGACCAAGGTAAGGTCAGATAGAAAAGTTACAGTGAGGAGCAAAACAAAACAGTGAATTGAAACAAAAATGTTTCAATTTGAATTTACTCATCCTAGGAATGAATGAATGAATGAAATTGCTGTGTTCCTTTCATTGTCATCACTGTGAAACAGTCCTGAAGTAATGCATCTTATATTATAAGAACTTAGCTATTACAGTAAAAGCTCAAAATAAAAAATTGAAATGTTAAGTTCAAAGTAAGAAATTGGAGAAAGTCAAGATTTACACTACAGAAGATATTTGTTTCTAAAGCTTTTGCAAAGAGGGATTTACAAGGAACTTTTATTAGAAAAACGAAAATGTAAGAACAACTGAAAAGCTACAGCCTAACTTCTTCAAAAATGAACATTGCTCCTGTTCCAATTGAGGAGTTTCATTTCTTTACTGTGGAGGACAACACTGCTGACCTACACAATATTACGTATGCACTATGGCACTAATTCATATGTATTAGTCATAAGTTTTTGAATAGGGAAGTACAATGAGCAAAATATCTCAAATTTACATAAATTCTTGGAGCAAAACAATGTATAACATTTTTACTTTATTATGTAATTTGCAATGATAAGTTTCTAAATAGGGTACTAACATCCAAGACAACTCACGTTGATGCAACAATTTGCGATGAATAAATGTTCATAAGGGGGGCTAGGGGGTCAGTGTCCACGCATTGATGTGCCCACTAACTTTATTGCTGCCAGAATAGACCAGCAATGAGCATGAATAACTCTTTTTGTTATTCTATTTGTATCTCGGGCACAATACGGGTCAACAAATAGGTAAATTAATTACTTATATAGATCCACTTTATAGTACTGTTTTTATTTGAAGCTTTAAACAAATATAGTCAACATATTAACACGAATCACATAATCAAATGGCTTGGCATTCCTTTGAATCATGCTACGGGTCCACAACTCCACGTGCATGGACTATGAATTTTCATAAGTCCATATTTTTCTCTATATTTCGTGCCGCTTTGCAGAATATACATTTATTCAATACATTGTCACTTTGTCCTTCTCCACCACTATATATGTTCGTCTGAAAGACACTTTATACAGATAAATCACTTAATTCTCACAGACACTATTTTTTCAAATGCGGAGCTGGACCAAGCCATGGAAAAAACACAATTAAATTCTGACCATACCAACTATATTCACAATTCTTGATTTAAGGGGGCTTTTCTGCTGCCTCCATAACTTCATATTAAATTACTTTAGAGGGCTTACGTATAAATATTTCCTCAACTTATAGGTGGTATTCCACCAAAGGACTCAATGTCGAGACTTCGCCAGAAATACTCCTTTGGAGACTTTCTGAATGAATAAAGCATTTTTAGAAAGAGCTGTGTGTGAGTTTGTATGTGCACATCATTACGATCATCATCATTAAGTAAGTGGTAGCCAGCTACTTATTTATTAGCACTAAGTTGTTACAGTTATGAATATGACTAAGCATTCAGCCCAGGCTCTTTGCCAGTCATATCCAATTACATACAAGCTACTTAAAAATACAGAATATTCAGTACAACTTTACCTAATCACCATAATTACTATCTGGCCTTAGCGCTAGTTAACTACCAAGATTCTACTAAAGTCAAGTTTAGATACTCTTTATCATGTAACCTTAATCTAAGTCCCATATTTTTCAAACGACCACCTCCATTTCCTCCTAACCTTCCATAAAACTTCCCTAATTCAGGTATCTGCTCTCAATTTTTGAAAGTCTAATTACAATTTCTCTATTCGTAAGTAACCATTTCCTACTTATTAAATCTTCCCTCCAAATGTTTGTTCCTTTATAGTAAAAGATAATATGAATTTCATCTTCCTTCTCCCAACAGTTGGGCACATTCCCGGAATAACCTCTCCTCTCATTCCCCTTAGTTTCCAAACTCCTAATCTAAATCAAGCTAACCCTTCTCTTTCATTTTCTGAACAAGCTCACAAGTATTTCTCCTTATCCAAGTTATGTTTAATTTCCCTGTAGTACATCAGTGTAGTTTTCTCTCTCATCTGGCAAATAAAATTTGTCTGTCCATATCCTCCATTCTTGTTCTGACTTCCCTCCAAAAACCTCTTCCAAAAAATCCAATTCTTACTCACCAATCTCCCAACCTACTGACTAATATGTTTGTATTCTTATCACTGGCATCTAGTGCTGCTTCAATCTATAGTGGTCATCTGAGAATCAGAATCTTTTTAATGCAACAAATTGGTTTATTAGCCAAAACGGTAAACCAAATTAAATTGTATTAGTACTTACAGCACTGTCATCATCGCAACAAGCTGAACAGGTACAGCTAGTGGCATGTGGAGTTAGGATTCCTTCATCTATTAGGGTCTGCAAACTGCGGCCTCCAAATCTTATGCTCCTTTTCCAGTCTTTGCTTGAAGCTCTACCACAATACTGTTCAAATTCACTTGGTGTGTACCATGCATCATTGAGCTTGATACATTTGCCTCTTCCACCTGAACCAAAGCGATGTTTATGCAGCTCCGCACTAGTGTTCTGCAATAACCATTTGGATATTAAGCATTTAAACTATTAATATTATTAGGAATCCTAGGTATAATAGAATTTTAGAATAACTTGAACTTCTGAAACCTTCAAGGGCAAATTGGATAGCAAATTATTGGGGTTCTACTATGAAGTTTGGCTCAATTTTGCTATAATGATGTGTGAGCAGCAGGAAGTGGATGATCAATGGTTACAGAAAGGATGAAGCCACATGTGAGTGGCTGAATCAACACGCATAATTGCAATTTGGGGAACTGAGAATACAACTATATCATACGAACCCGAAGAACCAGCCCTAAAGTGAATGTGTAGTGCGGAGTGACTCATGAGAAAGTCTACAGTCTATACTTCTTTGTAGAGACTTTCCTGCTGTCATTTACCTTGATATGATCAAGCAGTTGTGGTGCCTCAACTACACGAAGATGGAATACTGGACACCATTATCTGTCAACAGGACGGTACTCCACTGTGTTAGGCTCTCTTAGTGGGGAATCAATTAAATCAGGTACTCCTAATCATCCAGATTTAATGCCTCCAGATTTTTTTGTGTGGGGCTACGTCAAATCACCTGTGTATGCACAAAGACCACAGAGTCTAGCCAGGTCAGCTAGATTACAGCAGCCTTTCAGCAAATCACTCCAGATGCTTGGGCATCATGTGTAGGGTTACCACACGTCTGGAAATTCCCGGACATGCCCTAATTTTAACCATTTGTCCAGCGTCCAGGAGAAATTTTTGAAAAATCTTTAATGTCCTACAATTTCAGAAACAAACAGTGATCATTAGAAAATGAACTGGCAACTGGGAAAATAGAAATACCTAATTGGTTGTTAGCTGCAACTGCAACTCGCTATGGAAACAGAGCTACATCAACTACAGTCAAAGAGTATACTCATACATAGTAACATTGAACGAGAGATTGGCAATGCAGCATTTGCATTCCAAGGCAAAAGTTTAGTATCCTGTAGTGGCTAAGCTGTTTCACTATATTTACTGTCCATATCTATTTATTCCTCACTTCGTTTAAAAATTCTCCTACCTTTTTACTATCCTTATAAAATATTTCAGCTATAGCAATATGTCTAACTTCCTTAATCTATTTTGCACTGATGTGCTCTTTTATCTAAATTTTAGTTCCTTTACATTTAAATATTTATGTTATAAATCTACATTTTTGCAATCTATATGGCATTGCTCCTGTACCTTAGGTCTTTTCTTGATCTCTATGCTCCTGTTTTTTACTCACATGGTTGAAATTCTCATTTAGCAGCTTTTTGCAAACTGTAAGACCCTGAAGATACAAAAGTGCTGCAGCTACATAATTCATCAAGCCTGTTCAACTGTGCTGATTTAGGCTACTAAAATTTGTGAACATTGTCTTTTAATCATGTTTTCAAGTGCAGTAATATTAACAGTTTCACTGAAAGTAGAACAAACATGCCTTTCACGGTTCAAATAAAATCAAAGTGTTCTATATAGCTAGGCAAAGTGATCTAGATGTATCCACAGAGGAATTACTTACATAAGGAGAGGAAATTTGCATGCTTTGCATTTATGCCACTTGTTTCACTAGCAGAAAGCCCACTTGCAGTGGGAGCACAATATCTTGAATATGAACTCTCTTCTGAGTTTTATAAACATGCTTGCTGTGCACTTAGCATCTTTTTGTATACCTAGAAGACTGATATAATCGACAAACATCTAACAACAACAACAACAACAACAACAACAACAACAAAAAATGAAATCCTGCACACTTATTTTGGTCAAAGTATAAGCAAGCAAAATATGGTCTACGATAGATACTGCCTTGGATCCTTTACTTTTCATACTTTATATAAACACTATATACCGGTGTCATCGGATACTATGACAGTACCATATGCAGATGATATTGCATCAGTTGGATGGTAAGTAAGCCATGACTGTACAGTATAATTTCTATACAAGTCAATTAGCTGTTACATATTAAAATCAATACTGTAAAATTCATCAATATTATACAGAATTTAATATCAATGTATAGTGCACAAATTTCCTATAAGAACTTCAAGCAAACTTCGTAACCTAGATGGTAACATACAAGGACCCAAAAATATCCAAAACACTCCATGGTGTTTTTTTACTGCACACATGGAAACATGACAATGCAGCTGCTGTACACAGGTCATCTGGGTGACTTTGTTTTTCTTTGCTCTGAAAGTGTAGTATTGAGCTGACATGATAATGTGTGATTGAGTATTATCAGTGTGCTTTATTATTTTGTCCTGTACTTAGTCACAAAGTGTATTATGGCTCAGCATTTGTTTTCTACTGCACAGAGTGTATTTATTTATGATTCATATGTGTTAACTCAGCTTGCCAAGTGAAAGTGCAATTTGCAGAAAGATTTCCAGGTGATATGTGATTTCTATCTCTGAGGTAACTTAAAGCATAAAGTATACAAGGCAAACTCGCACACCCTGGAAGAATTAAAACAAAATATCCCCCAGGAAATTGCCAGCATTTCTCAATGTAAACTACGGTGAAAGATGGACAGTTTCGTAAAGACGTGTCAAAATGTATGGATAATGACGGTGGCCAGTTTTAGCATCCCCTTTAATAACATAGGTAAGTAAAGCCTTTAAAAATAGTTTCAAAAATGTTGTAAGGTTTCATTCGTGCTGTTCTATGACAGCGGCAGACTGAGTGCCAAAGATGCATACGGGTAAAACACAGTGCAGCACTTTTAGTCTTTTGGATCACCCGTTATTATAGAACTTGTAGGCCATGCATAAAAATTGTTTATTATTTTACTATATTCACATTTACTTATATAAATATTTCTGTTTCTTGGCAAATAAATATATGATGAACGCTTGATATTGTTCTTTAAATTAGTCCTAGCATCTAAGAGCCGGAATGCCTTTACTGCCATAATGCATAATTAGTAGTGACCCTTGGGACCTGCCAGCACATTTTTTGCTAACAACTGCACAGCAGAGTAGCCTTCAGCAATGAAGGCCAAATACATCTCTTCTGCTCAGGCTAACTGGAGTTGACAGCAGCACACATCTGGGAGCTGCCTTAATTTTGAGCCTGACCTTGTTAGGTCAGTACCTTAGAATTGTGAGAATCTTACAGGAATAGCAAAATCCCTGACACCAATGAGGTGCTTTCGGAAAAAGTGTGGATGCCTACTCTTTGCAGTTGAGGTGCCACCACTGTGGTATCAACTCCATCAACTTTGGACATGATCTTCACTGCTGACGCTGATACAGTGTTGACTGTTGGAGTGCATCTCATTACATCAGACAAATCCAGTGCCATCTCTACCCAATATACAGGCAACATTGGAGACTCATCCATCACTGATAATCATTGCAGATGTCTTAAGATACTGCTGCAGGATACAGTACAGGATCTCCAAGAAGAGGTACTGAATATGATGCCTGCCTAGCTGAGCTAACAGGGAGGCTTTTCAGCCTCATTGCTGAGAAACTCTAGGACTTGTATGTCATATCAGCCATGCCTACATGCAATACCAGTCTCTACCAGCTGACATGAAGTCATGGCTGTGTCATATCTGCAGGCTCTGAAGTACAACTTCAATAACATATCCATCATTCCACAACCACAACAGCATCACCAAAAGACTGCACCTAACATGTCACACGAAGTTCCTTCTCCCAGCTTTATGTCGAGAAATGCTGGGCTATCAATCTGGAAAACTAGAGATAACAGAAGTTCCAAGAACTGCTACAAAGAACAATTCATCTTTTCCTCTTCTTATTCTTATTCTAAACTCTACATTCCAAAACTGAAATTTTCCGTTAAAAGGTGTACTATGATTTCCATTGTCTGCATAGGATAGTTTCCATTTAATAAAGGGAGTATAATGTGTTTTTTGACCTTAAATACACAGGACCATAAAATATTTCCATTTTAGTCAGATCTCCGCTTAATAGGGCTCTGCTGAAGGCAGGTTTTACTGTATTAAGATTAAAAATATATTTAAATACTTATTTTTTGTATTTTAAAAATATTCCTGTCATGAAAATGATTCGAGTTTTTTCTTTCTTGCTGTTATTTAAAACAGTTTTAAGTTTGTCCTCAAGAAATTTAAGTTTATAGAATACAGATACAATCACACACTACTGATAGGTCGAGTTGTGATGACTTTAGGTGTGGTGGCATCAGGTATTTCAAAAATAATTTTGGTACATATTTTTTCACCAAAACAGTTCAAACAATTTAGAGTTTATTTTTAAAATGTTATAATTTTTGGATGTACAACATTTGAACAGGATGTTTCTCAGGTCCACTAGTGTATATATATATATTCTTTCTTCAAATTGTTGATTGTGAAAGACATGCATTGCTCCATTTGTTATCACTGCTTAAATGTAATCAAGCAAATAAAACAAATTACTTTTGAACAATAATGCACAACATAAGATACTGTAATATTCTAAAGATATGCAGAGCATGTAATCGGAATCCTTTATGTTGTTGTTGTTAGCTAATGCTGGATTTCTGACAATGAAGTCATTAATCCTCTTGCTCTCCAATATTTTTCACTGATGGATGGGGCACTAGAAGTGGCCGGGCATATTCGAAGAGACTTAGCAGTAAATGTAACCGCTTTTTAGAGAGCACCATATTTTTATGCTTTGGCGGTCACATCGCTCTCTCACAACCCCAAGAATGTCTGGAGGACCACACCTGTCATTGGTTTACAGGTCTCATTGACCTGACCGGGAGAATTATCAAAATAAATTCACCGACCATATCCTCTGATTACCAATCAGAGGACGTATTACATGCCATGACAGGTCAGCATGTTAGGGGTTAAGGTTTTATAGAGAAATTAGAGAAATGGAGAGGTTGGAAAAATAAAGACTCCCTAGCCCTCAGGAACCCTAATAGGGGTTGGAAGAGAACAAGAGATGACCAAGGTAAGGTCAGATAGAAAAGTTACAGTGAGGAGCAAAACACCAGTAAGCGGAAGTAATGTTCTGCTCAGCTTGGGTACCTTGTGGATGCCATTCACATATCCCCTAGACGGAGACCCCTGAGTATGGTGGCATGTATGAGGTGGTGTGTGGTGGCGTAATGTGAGGTGGGGTGGCGTAATGTGTGAGGTGGAGACTGGTGGCATAATGTGTGAGGTGGGGTGGCGTAATGGTGAGGTGGAGACTGGTGGTGTAATGTGTGAGGTGAAGACTGGTGGAGTAATGTGAGGAGGGATGTGTGGTGGCGTAATGTGTGAGATGGTGTCACAATGTGTGAGGTGGTGTGTGGTGGCATAATGTGTGAGGTGGGGTGTGGTGGCATAATGTGTGATGTGGAGACTGGTGGCATAATGTGAGGTGGATACTGGTGGCGTAATGGTGAGCTGGAGACTGGTGGCATAATGTGTGAGGTGGTGTGTGGTGGCATAATGTGAGGTGGGGTGTGGAGACTGGTGACGTAATGTGAGGTGGGGTGGCGTAATGTGTGAGGTGGAGACTGGTGGCATAATGTGTGAGGTGGAGACTGGTGGCATAATGTGTGAGGTGGAGACTGGTGGCATAATGTGTGAGGTGGAGACTGGTGGCGTAATGTGTGAGGTGTAGACTGGTGGCATAATGTGAGGTGGGGCGGTGTAATGGGTGGTGGAAACTGGTGGCATATGTGAGGTGGAGACTGGTGGCGTAATGTGTGAGGTGGGGTGGCGTAATGGTGAGGTGGAGACTGGTGGTGTAATGTGTGAGGTGAAGACTGGTGGGGTAATGTGTGAGGTGGAGACTGGTGGCGTAATGTGTGAGGTGGAGACTGGTGGCGAAATGTGTGAGGTGGAGACTGGTGGAGTAATGTGAGGAGGGATGTGTGGTGGCGTAATGTGTGAGATGGTGTCACAATGTGAGGTGGGAATCCTTTATGTAGGTGACTTTAAAAATGACATTACCATGACTTACAACTAATACATTATTGTGCTTTGGAACTGAAAGAGTGTGTTGTTAGCTCTGGCAAAAAAGTAACTAGTATGCAAGGTAAATCACTGTCACATTGCTACTTGAGCTTTATTCATTCACTTCCAGAAACCATAGAAAAAAATATTTCTTCTTCAATATACTGAAACAGCTAACATGAGCATTCCCATTTGTGAACTCTGATTTTCTGAAATATTTACCCTTTGGAAAGTGCCAGTGAATTGCAAGATAGTCTTCTATACAATTATTGAGCAGGTTTCAACTGTTTCTTATGGACACCTCCTTTTATTTTTTGCAAGTAGGCAGTTGAATCGTTCCTTCTCAACCCTCATAATGTGGAGGGAACACACCTGTTGTTGGTCTATGGATTCACCAATCATTAAGATATCACCAGCCTTTCCTTCATTTGCCAGATGAAGGACGTTCCTACTGCCGTGACAAGTCAGCAGTAAATGTGTAAATGGCATTTCCTCCATCTGTTAAAGCAGGATGCACCATGAGCAGGAAGAGGATGAGATTTGGATAGGAAAGGTTATCAGAGGCACATCATTATCCCTTACACCCTTAAATATTGTGGAGACATATTGATCACAGCGTCACCTTCAACTTTCGCTATACTTGAGCACACACAAACTCAAGCTCTTAAGATTATTTATTTATGCCACCAAACTTACTGTTGGTGTTTTTAAACACACAAGCCGTGTGTGGGCAAAGTTTGAGAGGTAGAACTGGAACTTAAAAATTAAACTGCCATAATGGCATTAAATTCTCAAACCAGGTCGTGTTTCTCCTGGTAAGCCACAAAGGTTTGAGAATTTAATGCCATTCTGGCAGTTTGTCACAATAGCTCAGTGGTAGAGCAGCCGTCCGGTAAGCGGAAGGTCTGTGGTTCAAATCCCAGTTGTGGCATTGAATTTTTAAGTTCCAGTTCTACCTCTCAAACTTTGCCCACACACGGCTTGTGTGTTTAGAAACACCAACAGTAAGTTTGTTGGCATAAATAAATAATAATTACCATCTGAAGGTTATTTAATCCTGGGATATAAAGTACTTACAATAGTAAGTCACCATTGGGGTAATTTGTCTCTGATGTGAGACTATCTTTGTGGTTTACCAGGAGAAATACGAACTGGTTTGAGAATTTAATGCCATTCTGGCAGTTTGTCACAATAGCTCAGTGGTAGAGCAGCCGCCCGGTAAGCGGAAGGTCTGTGGTTCAAATCCCAGTTGTGGCATTGAATTTTTAAGTTCCAGTTCTACCTCTCTTAAGATTAATTACTGGTACTATTAAAACTACTCCTATAATGACCTTACAAGTGTTTACATGTTATAGACCCACAATGACAGATTTAGAAATGCAAGCACTTTGAACATATGAAAAACTTCTAAGACTTCCAGAGAATAATAAATGGGCAAAACAACGCACATCTACCTTCAACTTGAAAACTCAATCAGGCTTTATACAGAAAGTTCAACAACTAAGAAATAAACTAGATTACCCATCTGAAATAGAACCTCTCATGCCTCTTAACCCAGTGAACATCATTGAATTAGAATATTACCTTGATTTAATTGCAGATTTTAAAAAGAAAAAAAAAATTCATCTATAGAAGCTAAAACAAATGCCCTTGAAACCATAAATGTAAGATACCCAGCTGATGAATGGACTCACATCTATACAGATGGCTTCTCTTTACAATCAAGAAGATGGAGCAGGAGCTACCTGTACATTTTTTTCTTTCTATAAGCATGTTGGAATTTACTTAAGTTTTGATGGAGAAATTGATGCAATTTATACCTCGTTACAAAATCTGTTCACCTGGACAAATAAGTTTTTCAACATAGTCTTCTTATCAGGTTCCAAAGCAGCTATTCAAGCTATTATTTTAACTGACTACCATAAAATGGGTAAAATATAGGAAATTCATAGTATGATTAAACATCTCCAAAATGTAAACAAACATATTGCTTTCCAATGGATCCCATCCCACTGTGGAATTTCTGGAAATGATCAAGCAGACATGTTGGCCAAGAAGGGTTCCAAAATTGCTCAAACAACACAACGAAATATTCCCTATGAAACAGTTAAAAGGTTAATAAAAAATATCTTCACAAAAAAATATATCTTGCTTCTTCTGAAAAACTTAATTGGAAGGATCTCCAAAATAAACTTGAAACAATTCCAGATCTACCAAGAAAATCATCAGTTGCAATGTTCAGATTAATCTCAAGCCATGATTGTCTGAGTGGACATTTGTTCAAGAGTGGATTAATGAGTTCCCCACAGTGCTGTTTATGTAAAAAAAAAATGACTTAATGAACATTGATCACCTAATTGTATGCAAAATTCTCCAAAATCAAGAAGATCTAGTCTCTAAATATTGGGAAGCAAGAGGAAGGATGATTTTATCACCAAATTCTGAGCATTAGACACACACACACATTTGCAGAGCTCAGATATTGTTCTGAAGCAACTGTTGCCATTCGTATGGATAGCTCAAGTCTGCAACATTATTGACTATAGTGAACTACTGCTGTGTTTGATTCCCTCTCTAAAACAGCTTTTGCTTTTCTTTTTGTGTTTAAAATGTGAGGTACATGTGTACCGAATAGCAATATTATTTTAATTTCTGAGTAATCTAGAAGAAAAAGCATTTAGATTTAGCATAGTGAAGTTATTCTAAAGAGGTTGGTTTTATTATACAGTTTAAACCTATTCCGCAGGAACACACAGAATATTCCTGTTCCCCAATGTAGCTGCAATACCTAAGTACATGCATAAATCTGAGGGTCATTATGGCTAACCACCTTGCTGTGTCACTTGAGTTATGATCTATTCAATCGAATAAGGGCTTATGATTACCGATGTGGGGAGGTAGCAGATGTGCATTTTGTTTATGGGGAAGCCAAAGTCAACAGTATGAAGCTGTGATACTTCAAGAGGAATATACCATAACAGATGTCATCCACACTCCTCAACTCATAAATGTCCAAGGGAAACTGGATCCCTGGAGGTACACCAACCAAATGCCAGTCTAAGATGAACATGTTACATTCCAGTATTTGAGGAACAAATGCTCAGAAGGTTACAGGATTCCCCTTCAGCTAGCACGTATACTATTGCTCATAAGATTGGCACACATCATTCGAGTGTGTGGCAGGTGGTGCAGGAAGAGCAACTCCTTCCATTCCATCCTCTAAAGGTACAGTCGTTGACATCAACAACTTTGGTTGACAAATGCAGCTCTGTAACTGGATCTCTGAACAGCACATTGAACAGCCTGATTTCTTTTCCTAAATGCTCCTGACTGGTGAATATTATGTTACAGAGGATGGAATGGCATTCAAACAGAGGAACAGCAATGTGATGGGCCATGATAATGCATATGCCATTATGCACAGGAGCAGTCAGTACCTACAGTTTGGTGTCAATATCTGCGCTGACATAATTTCCAATTACCTTGTTGATCTGCAGCTTCTTCCACCTTGGCTAAATGGAGGTGTGTATCACCAGTTTTTTTTATTCATATTCTACCCGTGTTTCATCTAGTCCTCCAACACCATATGTGGTTCCAGCATGAACGGAGCTCCTTCTCACTGACAGGGATGTTAGGAACATCTAGATAATGCATTTCCAGGAGGATGAGTTCGTCTTGGTCATAATGTTGCTTAGCCACCACGTTCTCCTAATCTCACTCCTCTAGAATACTTCTTATGGTGTCACAGTAAGAGCCTTTTATATGATGCCCAAATAAACAAACTCAGAAGAATTGCTTGCAAGCATAATGGCTACCTGTGAGACTCAAGGCATCTTTAAGAGAGTATGAGATGCATTTCTTTGTCGTTGCAATCTATCCTTTGAAGTTGAAGTCACCTTCAGCAGTTGCTTTGAACTACTTTTTGCATGAAAGCCTGAATAACTTGTTCGGTGTCTTTTACTTTTTCTTATAACTGTCAAGTTTCATTCCCTCCCCGGATAAATAGGAGCTTTAATCTTCCTTGATCTTACTTGCTTTTATAAATTTCTTCCATCCTGAGGATAAATAATAGCTTTAGTTTGCCCGTATCTTCCTTGGTTTATACCAGGTGAATTAGCTGATCCTATTTTTTTTATCTATGCAACCTGCAGATTATAGTCTTACTTGAAAAAACTGTTCCATTTGTCTTGAGCTAGAATTTGTTTTGAAGCCGTATTGTGTCAAATACAGTAACCATTCTTGGGCCTATTCTGATAGCCATGACGAAAAGTCTGTAAACACAAATAAGCTGCCAAGAGCTAAAACATAAATATCTTTTAGTTGACTAGCAAGCAGCTTGATACCTAAATCTTTAGGATGAAAGAGGTCAACAGAGGCTTGTGGTCAAGTAGGCTCGACATCAGCCTGCTGTGAACTAAACGGACATTTCAAAGGTTCAAACTTCCTTATAGGAATTTTTTTGGTCTTTTTTAAGTAAGTAATCATTACATTGAATGTACTAAACAGAAGTGAAAAAAGCAGTACATAGTAATTACAGAAAAATGATTAATGACATTATTAAAGTTTTGCAACATTAACAGTCGCATGTAAGAATAAATTGTATTCAAGAGCTACTTGATTAATGAAGTATATAAGTGCCAAAACTGCATTTTCATATTTTAATGTAATTTGAGATGGTATTTATACCATGCCTGAGATAAATATAAATAAACATTATGACACATGACTAGTTCCAGCATTTTTTAGTTAGAACCACTCACAGGGCGAGTGTCAGGAGTAATAAAGTTATGTAAACTTGTGCATGTAGATACTCATAAATGTTAGTGTATATACTTGTAAGTATAAGAAATCACCCACACAGAATGCAGTTTACAGGTAAAATTTGAAAATTTCGCTTTAGAGACATCACCCGGGTTCTTTGAACCAAATTAGTTCTGCTTGAAAGAGCGACAGCCTGTCGCCAGCCAAATGGTAAACTCCATTGTTAGGCAGGATTAAGCCTTTGTGAGGCAAAAGTCATAAAAGTGCCTGTCAACCATGTTCAAAATTCTACCACTAGGGGCATGACATCACATTTCAGTGGCAAATTCTCGTCTTGTCCACTGACATGTTTGGTCAATAGCCAATCAGAAAATTAAGAAATACGAAATTTTGAAGTAATCAGCAGAACCTGCTCCAATGAGAGTGAAACTCAAAACTTTGATGTGGAGGGGAACTGAATATTAGCCTAAAGTATATTAAGAACGTTGAAAATTTATCTGTAATTTTCTTTGTAATACCTTATCATTGGTTGAAAGAAGGGCAATAGAGGTTAAAAAAGCTTTGACACATCGTAGATTTGAACATGTGTCTTCAGATCACCGGAGCGACTAAAATGTAGTAACTCCGCTCGACCATCACAACCCTGTAAGAACCAGTCTTTCAAGCTCCAACGCTAGCTGAGCTATGTTGGAACTATAAATCGCTTCGTTAACTTCACTAGCATCTTAACACCCATTAGCACAAAGATATGATTCTATTGGTGTTTTATCTTCATTAATAAACTGGCTCATGCTATTATACTTGCTAATCAAACTAGTGAGTACTGCGAGTTATGCCAACTGAAATCTTAATTATTAAACTATTTAACTTTTGTTAATGTGATTGTACAACTCCATTATGAATGCAGGCGTGTCTGTGCACTCAGTCCCCTATTTGAACATTTTCTCTTAATTTTTTCAGTTTTTTTTACCACCCACCAATTGCAAATGGTTTTTTTTCTGTTGGTGATGGGCCAAAAGGCCACTCAGCTGCTCTATTTCCATGTTCTACTGCATCTGATTTTCAGCTTCTAGCACGATCATATAAATACCTTATATATTGTTCCATGAGGAAATTAGCTACAAGCAAAAATACTGTATTATTAGTGATTACACAAATCACTTTCAATCCACGTTCACTGCACGGTGTGTTACTGCTGCCAGTTGAATCCAAAATTACCAGATAGCAATAGGTTTCCAGTAGCATCGAACATGCACCCATTTTTAAGACTGTAGTTTTTTTAAATCAACAATGGACAATTTAATATCAGTTATAAATATAAGATGCACCTGAATTTTAGAGGCAATTTCTCAAAGAAAAAAGTGTCTCTTATAGCCCATAAAATAAGTCTATTACATCATACCTTGCATCTGACTGGAAGTATAGGCATATTGGCTGCTTCAGTCCATGAACTGTGCACATTTTCCCCCCTAATTGCCAAAGGAGTAGCAGGTGAGGTGCCTGTGCTGCCATCTTCAGCTCCTCCTGGGTCATTTTGTATCACAATATGTGTTGCTTTCAGTTCATTCTGAAAGACAGAATGAGAAATGATGCATTAAGATAGAAACATCTTGAAATATTTAAAGAAGCTATATCATAAACATCCTCTCTCAGTATTACATGACACTGTTTTCTGTATATGGTACACTGCTTTTATGTACTAAAGCCCTGGAGACAAAATTATAGTTATAAGAGGTTTTATTTTATTCTGAACTTTTCAAATTAATATATATATATATACCAGGTAAGTCAGCCGTGCCTTACTTTTTTGAAAGGTAGGCCACCCATCAAACGACATGTGTGCCTTAGTACAGTTTTGCACTTACTAAAAGGTATTGCTTGACGTTCTTAGAGAGAGGAATGCGCAAAACTCAGAGGAATAGCGGTTTAAGGAACAGAACTTACTCCTCGCTAAAGTACACATAAAAAAACATACGACTCGTTTACTGAGAGCGAATTCTGGTTTCCAGTCGATTTTACAAACTTTTTATTACAGTATACATAGCAACGTAATTCAGTAAACGTCTCGGAAAAAATGGACCTATCATATGGGTACACTAACAACGTCAGCTAAAAAGAAAATGGCGGATTCTTGTACTTAGAGCAGGGGTTGGTTGCCAAAAATGAGGGAAAAATTAGAGACATACCTCATCCATCATGGATCCGTACAGTCAAAACGGGCATATTATTAAACAACGGTTTATTTACATTTTTGTGTAAGCTACATCTTGTGCATCTCAATTAACATCTATAAGAGTTTTGCCACTTAAGTAGTAATATTAAAACGTCCAGCAAATGATTAAAACTGTCTTAAAAGGCTAAATTAAGCATGAAAACTTGCGAGGTAGCGCTGGCATAGCGCCAGGCATACAAGTCGTATTACTGAATACGGAACGTGTTTTCAGTCAAGTCCCGAAATAGCTGAATAGGATTATCACGTCTCCTGTGTCCTAACCCCTAATGGCACAGGTTCGAGTCTCAGCATTGTAAAAATTTCTTTTTATGTTCATCAAAACTTGGAAACCGAATTCACAATAATTTAATTATAAAGTCCCTGAGGGTTTAGGACATAATTTAAATTTTTTTGTTGTCTGCATTTTGTAATAGAACAGGTATAATGCCTTCTGCCGCATTGGACTGGCATGATGTAGTGTGTTATTATGAATGCCAACCCTTTCATTCACCACAGTATGCTGTCGTACGATATTTTGTGCCAGTCTTTCATTATGTATTCGACAGACGAATAGGTAGATATGCTTTTGATCTATGGAGAAGCAAGAGCAAAGACATCAGTGGCTCAGTATCTATATCGGGAGAGATATCTGAATAGACGACAACCAACAGTAAATACCTTCTGGAATGATGAAAAGCGTCTGCGTGTGACAGCGTCACAGCAGTTGCTCAGGAGCTGAACATCAGCCAGTCTTCTGTAGTGCAAATATTGAACACTAATAAGCTCCATCCTTATCATTTACACCTACACATAGCACTTCATGGGAGAAATTTCGAAGCTCGAGTGACCTTTTGTGAATGGTTGCTGGAGTGAGTAGCAAATGATGTGGGATTTGCATCCAGGATACTGTTTTCTGACGAATCAAGATTCCACAATGGAACTCTAAATCGCCACAATATGCACTATTGGAGTATCATTGGGTAAGGGTGGCAGCATTCCAAGAGCAGTGGGGTGTGAAATCTTGGGAGACCACCTTGTTGGACCATTATTCTTCGAGGGGCATCTAACAGGAGCACGCCACCTGGAATTCCTCCGTAGCTCACCCCTTATTATTAGGTAATGTACCACTTCAGGAGCGAATGACAATGTGGTTTCAACACGATGTCGCTCCTCCGCATCGGTCGAGGATCATCTGCAATCATTTGAATGTTGCACATCCTGGTCATTGGATAGGAAGACAAGGCTCAGTCTCCTGGCCTGCCAGATCACTTGATCTGACACCCCTTGACTTCTTCCTCTGGGGTTATTTAAAAGAACCCGTTTATGCAGAGGAGCTGGACAATCTAGAAATCCTTCGCCAGCGTGTTACAGTGGCTTGTAGATCTGTTCAACCCACCATGCTACAGCGAGTCAGAGGCTCCATTCAACAGCGTGACCAGGCGTGCATTACCCAAGAGGGTCATCAGTTCGAGCACTTGCTTCGTTAGAGTAGTGGTGTTCCAGGAATAGAAAAAGGGTCACTCCAGCGCTGCAAAACATACCAATAAGAAACAACATTTTTAATAGCACAATAATTCTATGTCTGTAAAATTGTGTTTAAATTCCATGTTAAACTTTGATAATATAATGTCCTTGTTTTCTGTGTTCAAATGTGTATAAATGATCCTTATTTCAATTGCACCTACCTATAGGTAGGTGTGTTTAAACAACTACTACCTCCTTGTAGTTCACAATAAAGAAACATCAAACAATACCATAAAACAAAAATAAAACAATTAAAAAAAATAGTAACAGTTTTCAGAATAATAATTGTAAATATTGAGTAATACATGGCAAAAAAATTAGCACATGCAGGGGATTCGAACCACCTTCACAGCAGACAAACTACTTCGGAGTCTTGCAGTCGTTCCAACTGAGCTACCTACTAATGTGTGAGATAAACATTCCGTTTAACATATAGTATTCGCTGGTTCCAGTGAACATTTGCAGATGTGCAAACATCAGCTGTCTAATTATTATTTATTTATGCCAACAAACTTACTGTTGGTGTTTTTAAACACACAAGCCGTGTGTGGGCAAAGTTTGAGAGGTAGAACTGGAACTTAAAAATTCAATGCCACAACTGGGATTTGAACCACAGACCTTCCGCTTACTGGGCGGCTGCTCTACCACTGAGCTATTGTGACAAACTGCCAGAATGGCATTAAATTCTCAAACTAGTTCGTATTTCTCCTGGTAAACCACAAAGGCAGTCTCACATCAGAGACGGCTTGTGTGTTTAAAAACACCAACAGTAAGTTTGTTGGCATAAATAAATAATAATTACCATCTGAAGGTTATTTAATCCCGGGATATAAAGTACTTACAATAGTAAGTCACCATTGGGGTAATTTGTCTCTGATGTGAGACTGCCTTTGTGGTTTACCAGGAGAAATATGAACTGGTTTGAGAATTTAATGCCATTTTGGCAGTTTGTCACAATAGCTCAGTGGTAAGCGGAAGGTCTGTGGTTCAAATCCCAGCTGTGGCATTGAATTTTTAAGTTCCAGTTCTACCTCTCAAACTTTGCCCACACACGGCTTGTGTGTTTAAAAACACCAACAGTAAGTTTGGTGGCATAAATAAATAATAATTACCATCTGAAGTTTATTTAATCCTGGGGTATAAAGTACTTACAATAGTAAGTCACCATTGGGGTAATTTGTCTCTGACGTGAGACTGCCTTTGTGGTTTACCAGGAGAAATACGAACTGGTTTGAGAATTTAATGCCATTCTGGCAGTTTGTCACAATAGCTCAGTGGTAGAGCAGCCGCCCGGTAAGCGGAAGGTCTGTGGTTCAAATCCCAGCTGTGGCATTGAATTTTTAAGTTCCAGTTCTACCTCTCAAACTTTGCCCACACACGGCTTGTGTGTTTAAAAACACCAACAGTAAGTTTGGTGGCATAAATAAATAATAATTACCATCTGAAGTTTATTTAATCCTGGGGTATAAAGTACTTACAATAGTAAGTCACCATTGGGGTAATTTGTCTCTGACGTGAGACTGCCTTTGTGGTTTACCAGGAGAAATACGAACTGGTTTGAGAATTTAATGCCATTCTGGCAGTTTGTCACAATAGCTCAGTGGTAGAGCAGCCGCCCGGTAAGCGGAAGGTCTGTGGTTCAAATCCCAGTCGTGGCATTGAATTTTTAAGTTCCAGTTCTACCTCTCAAAATCAGCTGTCTAATTACGAATATATTAAACGGCGATGCGATAACATCTATATTAGTACTGATTTCATCAAATGTTTGACATCCGTGTTAAATACCTGGGTCGAGCCTAGTAATGGGGTCGAAGTTTTCATGTTGGACTATAAAATGCGGATTGCATAAAACTCGAGAACAAGGGGCAGCTGACTCACGTGGTATACATATATACACACACATACCTAGAGGTTGTAAATGAATAACACCGTACAAATTTTACTGGTAGCAGAGGGTTCATAGACAATCAATTTGAGATAGGAAACCAATGATCTTTAAGTAAATATGTTATACGTATTCAAAGTAATTAGAGATTGTGACCAATAAATCATAAACAGAGAAAAATATGTCACTATTATCCACTTGAATTGAAACAGTGCTTATTAGGAACTTAGTAAATCGTGTCTGCTGTCTCTTAGAAGAAGCATTTCTAAACTGCAGTGTTACCAAAATCGCTTAAATTGGAGACTTAACATGTGGCTCCATGCCACTGCAGTGGATAACAAACAGGTTGTGGCGAGCGGCTACAGAAATATAGGGTAGTTCTAAAACGTGTGGCTTGGCCGAACAGTTATGCCAACTGACTGTGGACCTAATGAACACAAGAAATTGAATTCAAACCTGGAGATGGGTGAACTTTTCCATTTTGAGAGCAATGCTGCGCTTATGCTGTAAAATAGCAAAATACCACCATCATATGCAATTCACATAGTATTGTTTACTTCTATTAAATAATTTATTTCCTGATTCTTTCTCGCTCTCCAATTCTGTGCACCACAATTTATAGGTACAAACATTTGTCTGAGTATTCTTTTCTTGAAAGAGCGCAAAGCCTTTTCACTGTTCATTGTAGTACACCAAACCTCAGACCCATAGGTTACTACTGGCATTATTAATGGTTTATAAACTTTGAGTTAGTATTTCTGGTTATTATTCCATTAGAGAAAATCTTTTTATTTGCATAATAAGCTCATTCCCTGCCTGTAATCTTTCTCTTATTGTATCACTCAATTTATTATCAGATTTAATTAAGGTACCAAGATATGAAATCTGCACTTACTCATTATTTATTTCCTTACCTTTGTTCTACTTGTATCTACCTATTGTTTTGTAATGTTAATATTAATTCAACTTATGTGTATAATAATTAAATTGCACATAGCTCTTTCAAGTGCTTATCATTTACTAGTTTCTAAGCTGCTAGTTAGGCTTGGACCATCTGATTTAAGTGAAAACAAAGTTCTCAGTGTGAACCTACCATTTAGGTAATGCAAGTGTAAATAATAGTTATACAAACTTGAAAGAAAAAGTTTAAACATTAGTTAAATGAAAACTTACAAAGCGACACAAATGTTTCCTGTACATAAAATTAAATTAAGCATGTGCTTATGAAGAAACAAAGAGAGAGGGAGAAAGAAGAAGACAGAAGGAAAGAAGGAAGAAAGGAAGAAAAAGAGAAAAAGAAAGAAAGAAAGAGCAAGAAAAAGAAAGAAGATAAAAAATATGGGCTTATGGGTATTTGAGCCTGTGCTTTTAATATGTACATACTTTCACATTGTGGCATCATATCCACTACCCTAAACAGACAGACAGACTATGGAATTTACCCGCTTGTTCTCTCATCAACTGTTACAGCTGCAGTGGACATGATCAGTTGTGTGCCTACCCTCAAAAACTTTTAAGGCACAGTTCTGTAATTTGTAATTCTAGACCATAGTTTCCTATCTCTAATTGATTGGCTATGAACTATCACCACTAAAAGTCATGCAGTGTTATTCATTTACACCCTGTGTGTGTCACATACACACACACACACCCACCTATAGTAGGGCAGTGGCTGCGCACAAAGTAGGATTATGTGACAGATACATCACACACTGTCTTTGATGTGCCAGTCGCCAAACAATGTCAGTTCAAAACCAATGCCATTACATGCAATTTCAGAAGCCTTCAACATGCAGGGATTTGTTATTACTTTCTCTACTGGTAAGTAGGGTAAGTATTGTATTCCACCCAAAAATTTGATGTCAAGATTTCACCAGAAATACATGTTTTGAGACCCCCTGAATCCAAAAAAAAGCATTTTGAGAAAAAGGTCTGTGTGTGTGTATGTGTGTCTGTCAGTCTGTGGACAGCATAACTCAAAAACAAAAAGTAGGTTAAAAACCAAAGTTGGTATTTAAGTTTAATGTCTTTCAAGGATGTGACACGAAGATTTTGAAGAAAATAGCCCCTCCTTAAACTACCCTTTACATGGAAAATTTTTTGAAAATGTTGATTTTCTTCAAAATGGCTCTAATGGTTTTGATTAAAATGTCATATGTTTAAGATATTTTGATGACAGATGAAATGTATATCTTGAATTTTCTGGCTATAGCTGCTGTAGTTGTATTTAATCTGGACGACTTTTGCATAACTGGTAAACCGTTAGAGATAGACCAAATCATACTATACAAAAAATGTAGATCTTGCTAAAATACACAATTTATATCTAAATAAATTTTCTTGTAGGGTGAACCATTTCGGAGATACTCCTTGTTATGTGTGTGGGTTTCGGAGAACTTAAAACTTTCGTGAAATGGAACATTGTTGTTCATTGTTTTATATGTTAAGTGTGCAAAGAGAACGGAATCTCAAAGCTTTAAAAGATTTGACTATCACACAAAGCCTACTGTATTCTAATATTCCCCTTGCACCCACAAGGAAATAAGCAATGAGATAATTTGTACAAACGTTTATCTAAACTAACACAAAGAACATATAGTTTGTGAGAATGGTTGGTACAGGAGTAGAGAGTCATGTGAGTGCAACACATCAGATTATTTTTTATGCCAACCAACTTACTGCTGGTGTTTTTAAACACACAAACTGTCATTTACTATTTGGTTCTGCTTTACGTTATGTATGGCCAGATGTTTCCATTGCATTGCATTCACTACCACTTTAATTTCTGAAGATACAAACTGCTTTATGTTATCACTATCTACAATTTCTTTTTTAATTATTTGTACTTTCTGGCTTAGTACTTTCTTCACTTCCTCTATCTATTTCATTTCAAAATTATTCTGGTTAATTTTTATTTTCGCTACTTTCTTGGACAGTTCCATTTGTACGAGGGTAAGTAAAAAATCATGTGCAATGTAAGTATAACGTTTCATACATTGGACATACTGAATTCTGTTTTAGGGTATTTGATTGTTATGATGTTGCAGTCATTCCGGCATTTGTCTTGCTTTTGTTGCAGATAGATCATGGCAGCTCCATTAGAAGTTTACACCAAAGAGGAACAATCAGTGTTTATTGGGTTTTTAACTTTTTCTTGCTGGGCGATTGTGGACGTTATTGCAGACTATGTACCACTTCATCAATAGTCACTCGTCCGTCTAACAGAACCATGTGACCTGCAAGCATCAGTTCTGGCTGTAGCTGGTCATGCGACTCCTTCCTTGTGCGTAACACTTTTGTCACCATTTTTTAATTTGTCAATCCATTTGTAGACACTCTGCTGTGGCAAGACACTGTTCCCGTATTATGCTGAAAGTCTTTGACGGATTTTGGCCCCTGGTACTCCTTCCAACCACAAAAAACGGATCACTGATCGTTGTTCCTCTTTGGTGCAAACTTCTAATGATTCAGCCATGATCTATCTGCAACAAAAGGAAGACAAATGGTGGTCAAACTTTCATAACAGGACCGCAACTCCATAACAATTACACCCTACAGAATTCAGTTTGTCCAATGTAAGAAACATAATAGTTACAATGCAGATAATTTTTTACTTACCCTCGCATACTATCAATTTTATTAAGTTAGCTGAATTCTGTCATTTCACTTTTGCATTTTCCTGTCTCCTCTTCTACTATTTGTTTTCTCTTGGCTCAATTTCTGAACTACTTATCTTGTTGCCTATAAATTCTATTTTATTTTCCAGAATGCTTTTTATTTCATTTATCTCCTTCTGTACATTTTTAAAATTATTTTTTATAACATCCATATTTCTTCTACACTTCTCTCCACCTTATATTTTATTTTCTAAACCTGATTCTATGATTCTAAACCTCTTCTACATATTTCTATCTCCTGGTTCAAATCATCATTGGTTTTTTCTAAGTCTTCCCTCTCTTTGATTTCTTGCTTCTCCAGTTCCATTTTATTTCCTAAACTTTTTTCTGAGCAAAGTACTTCCTTTCTCCTACTCTCTGTATCTTCCTCCATTTCCTTACTCCTACTTATTGCATCTTTCTTCCTACCTTCTATTCTTTGTCCTAAGGTTTTCATCATTTTCTCAGATTCCTTCTCACCTTGTTTCTAAACTAGCTAAGCTTTTCATAGTTTCCATCACTTTAACATTAGTTTTTCCCCCATTACACCCCCATCTGTACTCTTTGCTCTGCTATTCCTATTTCTGCCTATTATATTTCTTCACCTACCCTTTCTTTATTTATTTTCAACACTCCTATGGATTTATTTCTTAATATCATAAATGAATGAAATAAAAAAGTAAGCATAGGCTTTCACGGCCAGAGTTAGTACTGCTAGAAGAATCTTCCAGGCTGATTTGCCGTGGTCTGCTGGAGTAAGAAGGTCCAGACATTTCATCCACAACTGCGGTGGACATCATCAGTGCTGATGTCAGTCTTCTTGGTGAAGGTTCAGTTGTGTCGGTTGTGATATTTAAGCAGGAGGGGTCCTCTCTGATTGGCTCAGGGCTAGCTGAGACAGTATGGTTGGTGGGAGGGTTCTAGTTGCCTCTCGATTGCTGCTGTGTGCTGATTGGTTAAAATTGTTACTCTGCCTGTGTTGTCGTTTGATGTCTTGGATGACAGGGTACCAACTTCTATTGAGTTTGAGTGCTTCTTCATTCCTGTTGAAGTTGTTGGAGTGTTTATAAATTTTGATAGCCTCACGTTGTCAAGCATGGTAGTGTGAGGCAGTTGAGAGCATTCTGGGATCCTGAAATTTGATGATATGTTTGCCCTCCGCTTTTATGGCATGTTCAGCGACCGCTGACTTCTCAAATTGCCCCAGACAGCAGCATCTCCTATATTCTTTAAGTCTGGTGTTCATGCTACGTAGTGTTGTGCCAATTTACACCGCACTGCACGAGCAAGGAATCCGGGGTACGCCCGCTGAAGAGAGGGGTTCTCTTGGATCTTTGATTGAGCATGGTAAGCTGATGAGCTGTCTAGTAGGCTTGAAGACAGTCTTGACCTTATAACGCAGTAGTAGACATTCAATCCTATCTGTGACATTATTAACATATGGAAAGAATACCATGTCTTTGTTCTTAAGTGGGGTCAACTTGGCAGTAGTCAGCTCACGTTTGGGTGGTTGGAAGGCTCGCTTTACTTCATGGGCAGAGTAGCCAGTGGCTTGTAAAGCTCGTTCCAGATGGTGAAGTTCCTGAACAAGAGCATAAAGGGCAGGAGGATTAGTAGGATATGAAATGGTTGCCTTAGAGGGGTGAAGACAGGCCATGAGGACAAAAGTGGTGTCGCCATTTGTAATTAATTTCATTTTGCTGGTGTGACAAACCAGTGAAAATGATATTTTGCCGATATCGAAATTATCATACACCCCCATAATTATCATATGGGTTGACAACCATGAGTACAAACATTCAAATTATTGTATGCCCCCATAATTATCGTATGGGTTGGCAACCCTGAATGGAGTGCAAGAGGGCAAATGGCTTCATTGCCAACCGCAAAACATTAGGGAAAAAAAAATTATTTTGTTGTTTAACGATGCTGTCAATTGCCAGGATTATATCAGTGCTGCCAATGTGCCAGAATTTCACCCTGCAGGAGTTCTTTTTCTATGTCAGTAAGTTTACTGACATGGAGCTGTAATTTTTAACCACATTTAAAAACCATCGGTTTGGGCTGGATTTCAACCCACAACCTAGGGATCAAAGCATCTAACCAACTGAGCCACACAGACCAACACAAAACTTTAGATACCAACAACCAACCATGACATAGTATGCTAAAGTCGGCGCCAACCAAGAAAGGGATTGACAGTTTGCAGTGAGGGAGAAGCGACGTTGCCGCTTATCGCGACCACGACCACGTGGAGACTGCGATATGATTATGTGCACGAAGATTGCACTGCGGCTGGAATGTTGAGCGCATATTATTTATATTCGTATGAAAAGACAACAATAAAATATTGAATCTGCATTCAAATGCCAGAATTGCAATTTTATATGTCTAAATATTTGCGTTAACAAAAGAAACATACCTGTGAAGTATTGATGCTTATTCTAATGGAAAAATGCCGCTAATATCCGAATCACTTGCATCACTGTTGTATTTGCTGCTACTGCCACTCGCTTGGTAGACAATGTTGCCACCGTCGTCGTCGTCATCATCATCATCATCATCTGAAGAGCTGCTGGAATTCCCCACGGAAATGACGAGCTGTTCTATCTCTTCTTCCAAAACTCCTTCATTTTCCCATGCTGCACTTATTACGCCCTTTGTATGTATAACTGCCTTTTCCCAGTTTTCAGCTTTTACTTTTGTTAATGCCTCTTCTGTCAGCTTTATTACAGACGACACAGTAAAATCTTTATTGTTTCGCCCAACATAACCCTTTACTTCGGCCCATATTAGTTCAATTGGGTTAAAATGGCAATGATAAGGGGGAAGCCTAACAATTTTGTGACCATGTTCTGCAGCAATTCCATCGACTACATAACTTGGAAACCGTGGTTTATTCGCTTTTACAAGTTCCATTAGCTCTATTTTTTTCAGTTCTGGTTTCACTGGTACATTACGGCGTGCAAGCCAATGAATAATTTCGTTTTTTCTTGTTGCCATTGTTGGTGCTCTATCAGAAATTACGGAGTGGTATTTCGCATTGTCCATTACTATTATTGATGGCCTATCTAAATTTGGAAGAAGCTGTTCTTGAAACCATTTAAGGAAAGTGTTGTGATTCATCTCCTCGTGGTAATCCACTGTCTTTTTGGACTTAAAAAGAAGACAACAATTGGAAACAAAACCTGACGCAGTTCCAGCATGGAGCAGTATTATTCTGCCTCCTTTACCTAGCGGTACATTAATTGTTGCTTCTAGCGTATCGTCCGTCCAGCCTTTGCTGACAGAATGATTGGCATTAACCCACGTCTCATCAAGCCAAACAATGTGTTGGAAATTGTATTTAAGAATTTCTCGAAGAAACCTACAACGCCAAGCACAGATGTCGGGTTTCTCCATCAACAATTTTCTGCCATTTACTTTTTTGTACCTAAAACCTAGTTTCTTCACTATTCTACGTAAAGAAGACTTGCTACCTTCAAATAGTTCGGCTTCTTTTAAAGATACGTATAATTTGAAGATAGTAGGATGTTCCCTTCTCTTATAGTAGGAATAAATGTGTCTGCGTATAGCATCCTGCTGGAAAGGATCTAAGTTGGTGACACGTTTGCATCCTTTTCTTTTCTTTCCAGGGGTTTCTAATTTAGACCCTGACGCCTGATTTCCCTCTTTGTCGTACTTTTCTTTCCCAATTTTAACTATAGTATTCCTACCGATTCCTACAGCACGCGAGGTTCTATCAATTACCTTAGAGACTGGAATAAGAGGTCCCCCGTTCAATTTCTCCTCTTCGAAATATTCTCTAACGGAGCATATTATTTCCCGCGCTTGTCCTTTAATTGGGATACCTTTACCAAACACAGTTTTATTCGGTTCGCGAGTACGCTCAATTTTTCGTTTGGCAGCACTATCTTTGTCACTATTGTCACTATTTTTTGACATTGTTAAACAAAAATTAGAAGCGTTAGCACAAATGCAAAAGCTCGCAACACACGCACACGCACAGATGCACAGACTCAGACACTCGTAAACACAAGGCAAATAACCGTATATTAGAATAATACAAACGAACTTTTCAACATACAGGCAATCTCTTAACTGATGCAAGAATTGCAAGCTCGGGCTGCAGCCTGCAGCACTATTTGTTTATATGCAGCGATAACAGAACATAACAAAAGCACTTCGTGTTACTGCTGGGTTCATCAGCCACATGCTAATCACGTGTTACGTGCGTGTTACGTATCGGCAACAGGGTCCTTGTGTATACCGTTTCTATGGAAATGCCACTATAACGCCTTAGCTCTAATTGGTTATTCTTTTCGTTGCTATGGCAACTGCTAAGACGCATTCATCCCCTCCCCTTTATTTATGCGTTTCCGCCACGTGCTTCACATCTGTCAATCCCCTTCTTAATTGGCGCCGAGTATAATAAGGAACCAGAGTATGGAGCAAGAAAAAACGTGGGTCACTGCACAGAAAGAAACAGAGACCTCTTCCATGCACTTCATAGCGATGCTGGTGAGACTGACACCTAGTGGTTGAATGAGTCACATGTTTTTCCATTGGCATTGCTCATCCAGTATGCATTCACCTTCATATACGCTCCATACTCTAGCGAGGCACAGACAAACACAAGCTACCAGGACATAAGGCATGTATTGAAACATGTTACAAGAATTTTAAAATAAATTTCTCAACTGAAAAACTAACCCATCTATATTCCTTTTTCCTAAATGGACATCTCTAATGGTTGTTCATCTTGTCAACTGAGAATGAGAAAAATGTTCCCCAAATGTCCATTGAAACAAGGAGGCAAAGAGAGAAAAAAAAAAGTTAAGTTGAAAAAACTGTCTTAAAACAAAGTGAATTTTCACATTTTTATGTACACATAAGCCTACAATAAGCAGTATTTGTATTTGGGTACACAAAAATCCATGTATGTATCAGTTCTAAAAGAGGATAGGACCAATATTTCCCTCCTCTTATCAATGTACTGTATTGGGTTTTAGATGTAACTTGAGCATTAGTCTTCTTCTTTCTGATGGATTTGACATCAGGTAAATTAATTGAAACATAGTTTCTTTTACATTCAGACTCAGCATCCTGAGGATGGGAGAAATGCACACTCTCAAATATTGGTGTTCCACCAACAATTCACCAGGCTTGAAGCGTGAGAATATTTAGAGTATATGCTGCAGTTTTTATTACACTTTGCTTTTATGTCATCCTAATTACTCCTGCCAAAACCTTACAACACACATGCACACGCACAATTTCTTTGGCAGTTAAGTATACTTCAGCTCGGGTGTAATTCACTTCTTTAAGTTTAAATATGATTTTCAAATACAGGTGTCCCCAATCTTTACGGTCAAAATTAGAAAGATTGTATAAAGTTCTAAACAGAGCATTTTGACATACGAAACCTACAGTTGGAAATGAATATTTTGGACATTATGTGATCTTGAAAATGAACGCGAGGGACATTTCTAAAGATGCTTTAATTGTAATAAACTGCCCGGTACTTTCATTTTTTATTTGTTTTGCCTAACAAACTATCTGACGTTTTTATTTCTTATTTGTTTTGCCTAACAAATTGCCTGGCACTTTCATTTCTTATTTGTAAGAATGGTGGCATCTAGACTTAACTGGTTCCTAGAATGTTACAACTTAATTAATAGTTCACAGACCGGCTTCAGACAGAATCATAGTACAAGTGAAAATGTACTCCTGCTAAGCCAAGACATCAAGGAAGCTTTCAATAGAAAGGAGGATACCTTAGCAGTATTCATTGATTTTAAATCAGCATATGACTCAGTCTGGAGAAACAAATTAATTGAGAAGTTGCAATCAATAGGTGTGAAAAGTAACATGCTTAAATGGATAACTCAGCTTATTTCACAAAGATTTTGTGCCACAAAATATAATACATACATTTCCAAATATAAACACACACCGAGGACTTCCACAAGGTGCTGTTCTGAGCATAACACTCTTTAACATATATATAAATGACCTTCCATCAATAATAAAAACTTTAGAAACCAAAATTGCTTTATTTGCTGACGATGTAGTCATTTGGACTTCAGGCTCTCCAAAAAAACCTGAATTAATTAAAGACAGAATAGAAACAGCCCTAAACAAAGTACATGAATGGAGCTCCAAAAACCTCATGACTATCAATGTGGAAAAAACAAATTATGAATTATTTACACTAAAATACAAACCAGTTAATATTAACATAAATTATAATGGTAAACCACTCAAAGCAGTTGATGATGCCAAATACTTAGGCGTCACTTTCGACAGAAAGCTAAGTTGGAAAGAACATATAACAAACATCTCAGAAAAGGTTGAAAAGAAACTGCAAATCCTGAAAAGGTTAGCTGGTGCTAAATGGGGCTGCTCAAGGAGAGTCCTTAACACAACATACAAAATGTATGTTAAACCAAACCTCTTGTACTGTTCTGAAGATTTAATAGCAGCAGCAAATGCAAACATCAATAAACTTGAACAAATACAAAATCAGGCTCTTCGCCTAATCACTGGAGCAGTTAAATCCACACCTATTGATGCCATGCTTGCCTTAACACGGACCCCATCAATAACAACAAAAATAGAAGAACAAGCATTGCTCCAACACGAGAAAATGTTACGACTGCCAAACTCTAAATGGACAGAAGAAAACCTCCCCCCTTCAATCCTTAAAACTCATAGTAGTTTCCTAGAAAAGGTAATACAGATTAAATCCAAATTGAACATTCCTAACACCAGAGAAAATCTACTTATAAGAGAAAATCCATTGGAATTATTGCAACCTACCTTCAGTTTGGAATTAATAGAGGAAATAAGTAAATCAGACACACCAAAAGAAATACAAAAACTTCTAGCTCTGGAAACAATCAATACTAGATATCCCACAGAAGAATGGCTGCACATATATACTGATGGATCCTCCAAGGAAAACCTTACTGGAGCTGGAGTTACATGTTCACATTTTTCCTTTTATCATTCTGTTGGCAGAGACATAACAAATTATGATGGAGAAATAGAGGCTATACACATTGCTCTCCGACAATTATTAAATCTTCCCTTAAATAAATTTAACAAGGCAGTAATTCTTTCAGATTCTAAAGCTGCAATTCAGGGAATATGTTCAAATACTACAAAGAAGTCAACAAAAATTAGAGAATGCTACAAAATGTTAACACAACTCCAAAAAGTTAATAAGACTGTTCATCTCCAATGGATTCCAGCACACTGTGGAGTCATGGGGAATGAAGCTGCAGACTCACTTGCAAAGAAAGGCACAACAATAAAATAAAAGTCTAAATTCAATTTCTCATATTCCTCAATAAAACGCTTGATCATTAAAAAATTTTCTCATTCATACCTACAAGAAATAGAAACAAATGCCAAAGATAAAAAATGGATTACACTACTTTCCAACCCAGATATAATCCCCCAGAGACCAAGGAAAACAGCGGTTGCAGCCTTCCGACTATTGACAAATCACGACTGCTTAGCAAGTCATCTCTACAGAATAGGTATTTCAGCCTCACCAATATGTGTCCTGTGTAACGATCCAGCAGAAATGAATGAAGACCACTTGAAGACCTGTGAAGCATTAAGATCAGAAGAAACTACAGTTCAAAAGTATTGGAAAGCACGAATGCTAATGGCTTCATTGCCAGATGCAAGGCACTAGAAAACAACAACAATGCATGACTGGCTGTCAAAGATGCAGCGTTATTCGTCACAGGAACTAACTGACATGCACTTAATGTACGGTGTGGCAGAATGCAGTGCCTGGAGAGCCGAATGAATATACCAAGAGAAGTTTCCCAACAGGCATCATCCAAATTGGAAGAAATTTATTGCTGTGGATAGAAATTAAGAGAAACTGGCGCATTAAACTCACAGAGAGCAAACCAAAGAGCTGCTTGGACAGCAAAATTGGAGGAGATGGTGCTGAATCGTGTGGTAGACAAGCCAACAATATGTATGCGTCAACTTCCCTGTGAGCTTAATTTTTCCAAAATTTCTGTGTGGAAAGTGTTAAATAAGCAACAACTGCACCCCTATCATAGCATGGCATCCAAAATATTCATTTACTACCAATGGTTCCTTATGTCAAAACACTCATTTTAGAAGTCTCTGTTATCTGTATAATTTTGACCCTATAGGTTGGGGGCACCTGTATATGCATATGTTTCCTCATTTGCTTACAAATATATACTTTTTACCATCCATAATGGATATCTAATTTTCTGAGACAACAGAACATTAATCTGAATATACCTATGAACTAGTATCAAAATTCCCCCCCCCCCCTCCCCACAATTTCTCAGTCTTGGAGCTGTAACTAAGTGTGGATGTATGTCTACATTGTGCAGACTTTTCCACCTTTTTCCAGCACAGAAAAGCTGCTATATCACTTCCAAGATTACCTTTGCAGATTCCTTTTGAGAGGGTGGGTTTGTCAAGCTTTCACAAATGACTGTTTGCTCCCGAGGGTAGTTCTCTCTAAATATTGGCCCATTTCTTTACACTTACTAAAATATGAAAATATTTAATTTAAAAGGTGAGTCAATTAATAATACGAGGGGCGTCTCAAAAGTAAGTTGCACTATTTTTTTAAAAAATAACAAAATGTTTAAATATTTTAAAAAGGGTATATTTTGAAAGCTACATTCAGTACCTACTTTTCCACATAATTTCCTTGAACCTCAATACATTTTTGATACCATGGTAACAGTTTTTTTAACCCAATGTCACACCACTCTCCCGCCAAACTGGATAGCCATCTTTCCACTTCTTGTTTCAGTTCCTCGTCATTTACGAAGCGCCTTCCCCCAAGATGTTGTTGCAGCTCCGGAAAAAGATGGTAATCACTCGGTGCAAGGTCAGGTGAATAAGGTGGATGACCGAAAACATCCCATCAAAACTGCTCAAACAGGGCTTGAGCTTCACGAGCAGCATGCGGGCGAGCGTTATCATGGAACAGAAAAACTGTTTTGCTCAACTTTCCCCTCCTTTTGTTTTGTATGGCTCTTCTGAGTTTTCTCAGCACCTTACAATAGCGAGCAGCTGTCATCGTGGTCCCACAGGGCAGGTAATCGATTAACAGTACTCCCTTCGAATCCCAGAATATCGTTGCCATGACCTTGCCAGCCGATGCAACAACTTTTGCCTTTTTCGGTGCTGCCTCATCCTTTCGTTTCCACACCATACTCTGTCTTTTGGATTCGGGTGTCCAGTGATGGATCCATGTTTCGTCCCCGGTCACTATTCTGTCGAATAAGCCATCTCCCTCATGCTCAAAAAATTGCAAAAATTGCAATGCGACGTCAACTCTCTGCTCCTTGTGTTGTTCTGAAAGCATGCAAGGAACCCATCTTGCACACACTTTTGATAGACACAGATCCTTAGAAATAATCCTGTGAAGTGATGCACGGCTTATTTCAATATAAGGAGGAAGTTCAAACAAAACTGCATCAAGTGTAAGGCGCCGATCGGTGTTCATGACTGCTCGAACCTCGTCAACAATATCCGGAGTGCGGGAAGTGGAGGGTCGGCCACTTCGCTTCTCATCGTGTAATGTTGTTCTCCCTTCAATGAACGATTGGCGCCAAAGAGAAACCATTTGTCTTGACATAATGTCTTTTCCATAAACACTGCACAACTCGCAATGAATTTCAGTCGCACATTTATTTTTTCCCGTCAAAAAGCAGATTACAGCGTGAACTTCGCAATCGGCAGTAGGAACGAGTGGAGTCTCCATTGTTACTGCCGTTTTAGTATCCAAGCAATAAACTTAGGTACCTAGGAATTTTACAGTAATGCTACTACACCCATACCTATATTCCCTGGGACTTTTAGACTTTTCCCGCCTACAGCGCGGATTTAAAAAAAATAGTGCAACTTACTTCTGAGACACCCCTCGTACTAAACAACACTTACATTACAATTTTCCGGAATGGGTTTCGGAAGTTAACTTTCCTCCATTGTCAACCGGACAATAACTGGATTTCCATGGAATTTCATGGTGCAGATGGTGATGCTTCTTCTGATGTTTCTTCTGAACCGTTACCAGAAGAAACATCAGAAGAAGCATCGCCATCTGCACCATGAATTATCATAGAAACCCAGTTATTGTCCAGTTGATATTGGAGGAAAGTTAACCTCCGAAACCCGTTCTGGAAAATTATAATGTAAGTACTGTTTAGTGTTATTAATTGACTCACCTTTTAAATTACATTGATTATAACAACACTGTTTTCAAACTTCTATGAAAGGAAGATATGAAAATATTACTTTCATCAATGCTTGATGTCAATGAAATAATACAGCAAAACAGTTTAAGTAATATAGTTTTAAACTTCACATATTTGTAATGCACTATTCCACATATTTTCCTTGCAGACTGTGAAAAATAGTTGAACAGGGTGGTGAATGGGTGATGTCTCTTGGATTCACCTACAGTATAATTGTATTAAAAATACATTTCTGACTATGGACATCAAAGATGTCACTGCAAACCCTTTATATTACACATTTTATTAGCACGATAGTAGAGAAGACAAACAGAATCAGTCATTTCTTGTGATACGCTCAACAAATTATTCTTAAAAGCTTTAATTTCTGATTAATTTAATGCAAGTGCATACCTGGGATCTTATCCAATTGCGTAAAGTTTCAGTATCCTTTTCTTGTCTAGTATCACAGATAAAGCTGTTGTCAACACAGAGAACTGGTTTGAACTGGGCTGATGCTGGTAGCTGCAATCATAATAATCTGAAATTAATGCTTAGACAAACAAATATTCTATAGTTAACTGCAATCAAAATAAAATTATGCACCATAAGTTAATGGAAATCAAAAGGTCCAGTGAATAAGAATATTTCCAATAAGGTAAGGAATGAAAATACTGCTGCTGTTTTAATGCTCCGCATGAAATGATCCTTAGGAACCACCAGTGATACATACTGCCCACAATGGTAAGGTGATGAAGATGATGACAGAACAAGGGGATTTGTAGCTTTACCAGGACTCTGAACCATGTTAGGTCTTGGGAATATGTTGCATTAACTAGTTAGAAGTGAATTCTTGGATAGGGTCAACTTAAAATTTGCCACACAAAGCCTGGAATCAAATTATGGAACCTCAGTATCAGAATTGGAATGAAACCAGAGCTACCCTATTCATTACGTCAAAATTTGTGAAAACACTTCTTACCATGGTAAAATTTTGTCTCAGGATGTTCACCCTGATCCTAAACATTTGTCCTTCTTTCTATGTTAATGTTGTAATGACTGCGTTGTAAAGATCTGTATAAAAATTACTGAAATAAATTAAATCACAATTAGGATTACCCAAGCTCCTGAAAAATATTACCTCATATTTGATTCTTGGGGTTTTCTTGGTATGGATTAGATTTTTTGTTAGAGAATAATAGTGTTCCTGGACATTCTCTAGGCTGTTGTACCTTTCAGCCTTTGAGAAAATAACTTATTAAATAATAATGATACATACATGTATCTTTGTGCAACAGAGTATGTCACATAAACCATGGAACCACTATTGTTTTAGAATTACAGAGTACATTGGATTTTATATCTTGGAGAACTCTATATCCAAAAGAAGAGTAGGAGGAGTTGATCAAACACTACAAAGGTCTATAGAAATTACTTGAGCTTTAATGAAGATGTCTAATTCAGCAGTGACTTGAAGTTCACTGATTTACCTTTAGCCAATTTCTGTTTGCAGTTTTAAATGTCTCCATATTACATGCCAGTTTAAGTGCTTTCCAAGACATCTTTAGAGATTCTGTTTGAGTTTTTTAAACCATTTCATTAACTGCTAGGATAACCCATAGAGGATTGATTAGTCAACAGCCTAAGGATCAGTGGTTTGCACTTCCAGTAATTTACCAAGATGTGCCAGTTATCTGGACACGATATGATGCTATTTAAAGCCTTATTGGAGGATATCTGAGGCTGTGTGAATGTTGTATAAACAGCAAATTTTGCCAATGGCAGCTGTAGGGATACGTGGGTCAGAACATTATACATGGTACTAAAGCATCTTATCTTCTGGACTAAGAAATGAGTTTTAGATGAAGAGGTATATGTACATTATTCACACTATGTTTATGCAAAATCTGCAGTTTCATTTGCAACCCTTATTCAGCACCTGAGAAGAAAACATACAGCAGACATGAACTATCAAACTAGTGATTTGCTGCTTGGTGCACCAATGTGGAATGAGTATTGCACTCTTCACTCTTCCTCTTAAACAATAGGCTCCATTGCAGATGACAGTAAAAACAGTTCGGATAATACTGCAGGCCATTTATTATATCAACACCAAGCAGCTAGAAATGAGCACATAGTGATTTCAGAATAGTAACCCTGGATCTTACTCATTTTCTTTGCAAAGATAATATTTTTAAACCAAATCTTTAAATGTGAGACATCCTGGAATTTTCTGACACAAGCCAAAAGCTTAAATATTGTGAAATACCACAAAATTATAAAACAATAAATTTAAATAAAAGAATAATATTTCAATGGATACCAGCACACTGTGGGACACAAGATAACGAAACAGTTGATTTTCTGGCCATGAAAGGAAGTAAAATTACATCAACAATACAAACATTAAAGAGGTATATCACAGACAAAAGCAAAACAACGGGAAGATCTACTAAATATGACTAGAAGTACTACACTACTGAGAAGATCTTCCACAGCAGTTTTACTTTCTCTACTGGTAAGTAGGGGAAGTATTGTATTCCACCCAAAAATTTGACGTCGAGATTTCACCGGAAATACATGTTTTGAGCCCCCCTGAATAAAAAAAAAAAAAGCATTTTTAGAAAAAGGTCCGTGTGTGTGTGTGTGTGTCAGTCTGTGGACAGCATAACTCAAAAACGAAAAGTCGGTTAAAAACCAAAGTTGGTGTTTAAGTTTAATGTCTTTCAAGGATGCGACACGAAGATTTTGAAGAAAATAGCCCCACCCTAAACTACCCTTTACATGGAAAATTTTTCGAAAATTTTGATTTTCTTGAAAATGGCTCTAATGATTTTGATTAAAATGTCATATATTTGAGATATTTTCATGACAAATGAAATGTAAATCTTGAATTTTCTGGCTATAGCCCCTGTAGTTGTATTTACTCTGGACGACTTTTGCATAACTGGTAAACCGTTAGTGATAGACCAAATTATACTATACAAAAAATGTAGATCTTGCTAAAATACACAATTTATGTCTCAATAAATTTTCTTGTAGGGTGAACCATTTTGGAGATATTCCTTGTTATGTGTGCGAGTTTCGGAAAACTTAGAACTTTCGTGAAATGGATCATTGTTGTTCATTTTTTTTATATGTTAAGTGTGCAAAGACAACAGAATCTCAAACATTTGACTATCGCACAAAGCCTACTGTATTCTAACATTCCCCTTGCACCTACAAGGAAATAAGCAATAAGATAATTTGTACAAATGTGTATCTCAACTATCAAGAAAGAAGATATAGGAATAAGAGTTTGTAAGAATGGTTAGTACAAGAGTAGAGAAAGTCATGTGAGTGCAACACATCAGATTTTTTAGATTAGTAACAAGTCACAACTGCCTTAGTGCACATCTAAACAGGACTGGCATATGCTCTTTCTGTGAACTTGAAGATATGGAGAGAAACCACCTACTCCACCATGAGCAACAGCTTCCATCAAAATGATAGAATGCAAGAGAGTCAATGGCTTCATTCCACCTGCCAAACATTATGCACCAATCAATCAACCACATTTAATTTTTCCCAAACAGTGTTTTAATCCAATAAAGTTCTTCAAAGAGTAACACATTAAGTAAAGACAATTTGTTCAGGGATATGAAAAATACTGCACTAAAATGAGTTCCTTTCACAGGTTCTAAATTTATCCCTTCCATAATAAACCATGCGTTTGTGCATAAGACGTAAAATTACAGATAAACTGTCCTAGTTTTTATATATAGTTAAAACACCTGATTTAACTTTATGAACATCTAGATTCTTGCTGTAATAATAAATTAGTGAAGTTTTCCATTAACAAAAGTAGCAAACAACATCCTGTCGATAACCATGGAATTGCTGTAAACATAAGTACATATGATGTACAGGAAACCAGGACAAGTTGATGATGCTAACAGTTAACCAGTTTTAATTCATTTTTTAAAATAATTTATTTTTCTTGCATGTATTATTAGAATAGTCTTCTATTGTTTTGTGCCCAGCTGGATACATTTATACTTTAATATATTCAAGATGTTCTTGAGCTTCGAGCCAGGTGTAGTGATGAAGAGCCATCGACATTTCGGGAGTGTGCATGTCTCCCATCATCAGGATGATGAATGACTAGTAAGACAAACTGGACCTTAATGTACCAGGGGTACACCGTATCCCCTGTGAATGCGGGATGCTGTACATAGGGCAAACCAGCAGGACCATCCCCACCAGAGTCAAGGAGCACGAACGGTCCATACGCTTAATGCAGTCTGACAAGTCAGGGCTGCCGGAGCACTGCTTTGAAAATGACCACAGAGCTAACTTCAAAGAAACGACCATTGTGGCAAAATGTAGCGGTTTCTGGGAACGGAGGGTTAAGGAGGCTCTGTCCATCTCCTCCGAGAAGAGCACACTGAACCGGGACGCTGGATTGCAGTTTAGTCCCTCCTGGAAACCAGCGTTAAAGTTGGAGACCAACCTGCTCAGAAAACACAGATTCCAACAGAGCATTGAACCACCTCCACATCAGACTGGGTGTTTTCTACTCAGTATGGACTAGCAGACAGTACACATACTGGTCCTTTCACTCTTACTAGTTATTCATCATCCTGATGATGGAAGAGATACACACTCCTGAAATGTAGATGGCTCTTCACTACACCTGGCTCGAAGGCCGAGAACATCTTGAATATGTTTGTCGCCAGGAAAGCTTCAAATTATATTATACTTGAACATGATCAAAATTATATTTGCATTTTAGGAAACCATGCAAAAGTGTCATCTTGCCCCTGTACTGGGGCAAGACAACTATAACAAAAGTTGAATATATGTTTATTCTTAGAAAGTATAGCACAGTACACTAATTATGTAATACAAGGTTAATATCTTATGTTGAATAGTAGGTAATTAACTGGTTATTTTATTGAATTTTGTATGTAGTTCATAGTAAATCAATATCTCAAAATGAATGCTTTTCGTTTAAAAAAATAAGCCACAAAATTTGAGCAGTTTCGCACCACCATGTGTGGCATTTGCCATACTGCATCAAGTCTTCTGATGGAGGATCAACATACATTCGTCACAAGTGGGACACTGCACTATACATTCTTTGGAAGTTTGAGCTGATAGTTTAGGCTTCCTACTTTTTTTTACAAGAATCAAACTTCTGTTTCTTAGTAACAACTACTTTCTCTGCATCCTGAATCTCTTGTTTTTGTTGCTTTAAATGTTCTTGTGCCTCCTTCTGAACCAAAATTTGTTTCATAGGTGAGCTCGTTAAGATGCTTGTACATTGCCTATGCTCTTCCATTTGTCTTCCGATGCTCATTCTTTATGCAATGGTTTAAAATAAAAAATACTTTGGCACAGTTTTGTCTTAATGGGAGCAGCATGAAAAACTAAAAAAATAAAAAAAATGCCTTAAAACACAAAAACAGAACATCATAAAGCCCTTGAGGCAAAATGACAAGATCGTTAACTTGCCCCAGTCAACTGGCCCTGTTTGGGAACGTTAGATTTCTGATTATTCTGGTAGGATAAACAAGAATTAAATATAAATAGTGATTGTGAAAAGTGTACAATTAAGATAGTCATGTATAGCAAAAAATAACCAAATATCTTACCGGAAGACCACGAGACCTTACGTTGAAGGGGTTGAAAATTACAACACGTCAGACAAAATACATGATCATCAAACAAACAACGAAACAGGCAGCAGCTTGATTGTACGAGTTTTTAGTGCATAGCAGAGTAGAAAACTAGCAGTATCCATAAGTGACACTACCTCGTAATATGAACATTAAGTCATTTATCATCTTGCCCTGCTTATCAACATGCCCCGGTCTTCCCTACTAGATGTAGACACATAAACAGTTAACTAAAAGGTTAGCCATTTTTTCCTTGTTTCACCAACAGGAGGGCAGAAGTAACCTTTTCCAATTAATATACAGGATGGCTTACTACACACACTTAGGGAATATATATATATATATATATATATATATATAAGTTGGTAGGACATACTACATACACCAATATGATTGCTAGGAAACTGGGAATGATGACATGTGTTAACAATTGAATCTTAACCATACATAACAGTCTTGACAGGCAAATAATAGTTTTCACAAAATGTTAACGAAAGAAGAAAGAATTCTAACTGTGAAAATTGTTTACCAAAGCAGTGTAGTGTAAGTGCTGTACTGAGGCAAGGAGAAATTTCAAATCAAATCTACTAACATGTAAGCCTGTTTAAATTTAATTCATAAACTTGAAACTGAAGGTTTTATTTTAGATGCACCTCACAGTGGGTGACCTAAGAGGATGAACTGATAAAAATGAACTCAATATCTGTTTGGCTGTTATGACTAGTCCTAAGAAGTACTCAAGATCACTAGACACAATTCCCAGAAATATCATGTCAACCAATTCAAAGAATATCAGTTGAACTTCAAAGTGTACATTCCATGCCTGATACATGGGTTGCTGAAGATGACCCAGTCAGGCAGCTACATTTCATGAAATTATGCTTCGCAGCTTTAAGAACTACTTGTACTTGCATTTGAGAAGTTCTAGTGTTTTTGAAAAATACTCAGGTTGTCCAAAAGAACGTAGTTTCCAGGCTTGTAGGCCATGCCCCAGTCGATGAATAAATATTTGATGTTTCACCCAAGACTGTTTAGGGCATCATCAGAGAGTGACTCCTGAGATCGGCAAAGGACAGGTGGGACCCGCTGCTGACACGGGATTTATTGGATACCACGTAACTGTGGCCAAGTTTAGGTTGGCACTACAGAATGCAGTATAAAACCGCTTAAAGGAACACAAAAGCAACTGCCGGCTAGGACACATGGAGAAATAAGCAGTAGTCGAGCATGCACTTTTAATGGGCCATGACATTAAGTTTGATGAGACTGAAGTTCTGGACAACATGCATGCACGACTATACCAAGAAGACACTGATATCCACAAACATAGAAACAATTTCAATAGAAAAGGAGAAACAACATGTACATACACAGCCTGGGTGCGGTGCTAGACAGTACAAAACCGAAACCCCAAAACGCCAACAGAACCAATCATGTGGCAGTTCCCACAGCCATATAGCAGTGATTGGCGTATGAACAACCAACAAGAGATGAGAGGCAGTCCCTCTCACCTATATAAGTGAGTGCACCATCAAAATGCCCTCTAGTTGTAGGTCAGCCAGGAGTCACTCTCTGATGATGTCCAACAGTCTTGGACAAAATGTAAGATACTTATTCATCGACTGGATCACGGTCTACAAGCCCAGAAACTACATTCTTTTGGATTAATGCTGGCCGTGAAAGCCTAAGCATGTATACTCAGTTTGTATTTAACAAAATAAGCACCTATTTCAACTTGGCTGCTAGGAACCATACACCAAAATGTACAGCACATGTTTTTACAAGGAAGTGCAGTTTGTCTGCTTGCATCATCCAACTGGATCTGCACATGTGCACTAAGGGAAATTCACCTGCAGTGGCCTGGTAACTGGCAAGAAGTTCCTACACAGCTAGAAATTGCACTAAGCAAAAGCATCCACTTTCTGCATACAATTTAAAGCAATTGCTTTGGCTTCCATCATTTGCTAGAGTGAAAGCAATTGCTAGGTTTTATGCATACCTACCATTTTTTATTTCATTTGCCAAATCTTTATTTACATTTTTATTGTTTAAAATATGGGACAGTTTTACATAATTAGGTCCCCTCTTGAAACTAATAGAACTACAATATGAATAGTATTTATAAAACTTTAGGAGTTGCTTTTAGAATTGACATGAGGACTTTTAAGTCTTCTTGTAACCCAAGCACCAACCCCTTTTACAATACTTTCTTTAATAGGAAAACTATGCATATAGGCAATCATGCTATCTTACATTTTTTGACATTTGCTGAACTCACTGCTGCCAACATATGACTGACAGCCAAAGTAAAGACTAGAGTTCAGGGTCCTAAGCCGCAAAGTGTAGCCAAGGGATTCAGGATCTTAAGCTGCAAAGCATAGCCAAGGAAAGCCAAGATTCAGGAGTTATAATGGAGTATTTTCTTACCAGGAAAGTACCTCTATGAACATCTTGTTATTGAGCTAGAGGACATTAAAAGTTTTTGGAACATTACATCGGGACAGATGAAATTGAACCAAACAGGTCACTACACATTTTTACTACAAGACATTTGGAGAGTTCTGAAATAAGAGTAGCTGCATATCCTTAATTTTAAAAAATACAACAATAAAAAAACTGTGTATTAAAGCTTAATTTAACTATACGACTCTGAATCCATGTGCTCTGAAGTAGATCAAACCTTATAACCAATCTACAATACATGTTATTGTCAAGAACAGATGCAAATACTACGTTAATGGTCAAATTTTCTCCACCATTAAAACGTTTCAAACATAGTAAAAACAACTATGTTCCATTTTATGAAAGTCTTAAGTTTTCCGAAACTGACACACATAAAGAATATCTTTGAAATGGTTCACTCTACCAAAAAATTTATTCACACATAAATTGTGTGTTTCAGTGAGATCTACATTTTTGTATATTAAGAATTTGTCTATCCCTTACGGTTTATGAGTTATTCAAAAGTCATCCAGAGTAAATAGGACTACATAGGCTATAGCCAGAAAATTCAAAATATACATTTCATTTGTCATAAAAATATCTCGAACATGTGGCAATTTAATCAAAATCATTAGAGCCATTTTCAAGAAAATCAAAATTTTTAAAAAAGTTTCAATGTCAAGGGCAGTTTAGGGTGGGGCTATTTTTGTCAAAATCTTTGTGTCGCATGCTTGATAGACATTAAGCTTAAATACCAATTTTGGTTTTTAACCGACTTTTCATTTTTGAGTTATGCTGTCCACAAACTGACAGACACACACACACAAACATGGACCTTTTTCTAAAAATGTTTTTTTTGGATTCAGGGGGTCTCAAAACATATATTTCTGATAAAATCTGGACATCAAATTTTTGGGTGGAATACAAAACTTGCTTCTACTTACCAGTAGAAAAAGTAATAAGAATGAAACAAGAATTGAACAGTCTTTATAAACAATGATGAAAATGCCAACATTGCATTTTAGAACATAGTTAATTGCATCATAATAATGATTGTGACTTCTTTAAAAAATACTGGTATATCACTAATAGCATCAAATGCTACCAATATCCTAGACATTAACTATTCTTCACTAATAACTGGTATCTCATACACAAGAATCTGCACATGTCCCCAAAAGAAAAAATCCAAAGGGAGATCTAGTGAACATGCTATCCATGATATTGGTGCTGCTCTACCTATCCAGCTATCAGGATATGTTACACTTAGAAAAATCCTTACATAACTGGAATAATGTGCAGGTACCTCTTGCATTGGAATATTGGGTGGTATAAATAAAAACTATCTAGTGCTTGTGAGCTGAAGCTGGCAAGCAAGTTGAGAATCAAGCAAAAGGTTGTGATCTGGTATAAATAAAAACTTGCCCTCTTCACCCAGCTCTTGCTATCAACACAAAGTTTTAGCTTGGCAACCTTCACCATGCTGCGTAAACAAACATGCCTATTTTTCTGTCTGGGGGCGATTTAAATATTTGCTGCACTTACATATTCATATATTTATTCATGTTAAACGTACCTCGTTTAATAAACCTAATAGAGATACTGATTTTAAATAACGGAAATGTAAATAATGATTTGGCAAATGAAATAGAAATTGAGATTTGGCTGACATGCCACAGATAATTAATCATACACTTTGTAAATTCAATCCGTGATTTTCTTAATTTTATAATATTGAGAACTTATCAACTGATATATTCAAAGTAGATAATTTGTACTTGTGTTTTTACACCGTTATACTGATATCCTTTTCATCCAGGTAAAATATCAATAACTATAGCTGCCGCAAAATTTCATGGCGGGTGGCCCAATGCTAAATTCAATCATAGGCTTGCCATGCCTTGCTATGTTGTACAGTTAAACATGCTGTAAATCCAACGATATATCTTTTGCACCCACAAAATTTATTTGGACAGCAGAAAGAAGAGTAATATCAGCTGCCGTTAAATTTTGTGGCTACCATAATTCCAAGATTCTATAAGGCTTTATCAGTATTAAAGCTATACCAGATGAAGGAGTTTCTTTTCATGGAAATTTAAATTTAGGGTCACTTTTATAGGAAAATCTTCAGTTATAACCCAGTTTTGATTTGCACAATATTCTGATTTACATGTCTCTTTGGTTACATTATCAATTAGTAATGAGAGCGGATCACTATGATTTCATTCACATTCTGTTTAGCGTTATCGTACATAGGCAAGATGAAAACACCTTAGGATCTTTTCAGCATTGTTAAAAGGCCCCTTCATGTTTCATTTTCCTCTGGGAGAAAATGTGGCAGAAGCAACTCTACATTCTCTCTTTTAATGCGATTATAATTGTTTAATGTATATCTGCTCGCATCCAAGTCCCTGCATATTGTGTAATTTTCTTAATTTATCAGCCACTTAACGTATAGTAGAGGGATTATTGCATTCTGCCCGATAATTTGATATCGAGATATAACCAGAAAGACTCCTTCTGAGACTTCCTGAATGAAAAAAAAGGCCTAGGTGTGTGTGCATTCATGCACAAGTGCATGTGTATGAGTGAACATCAAAACTCAAGTAGTGAATTAATGTCGCACTGAAATTTAGTATCCTCCAAGAGTGCAACACGACTTTGAAGTATGACTTTAAACTACATTTTACATGGATAAATATTTGTAAAGTTTATTTTCTTAAAAATAGCCAATACTTGTATTTTGATTAAAATGGCATATGCTTAAGATATTTATATGACAATTAAAATTAGTTTTAATTTAATTTTTGGGGGAATAGCCTGTGAAGTCCTTTTCATTCTTAATGATATTTATATAACTGGTAAACTATAAGAGACAGACAAAATCTTTCTACACAAAAAATGTGCATCTGATTAAAGGACACAGTTTACATAAATTTTTTTGGGGGGAGGGAGGGGTAAATGAAACAGTCATTGAGATTTGTCCAAACTATATTTAAACCCTGTTTCCCTTAATTTGATGGTATTCAGTCTATCACAAGTGATACCTACACTGAAAGTAGATTACTTTTACTTGTGTTTTGGGATCATATATTGATCTCCTCTGCAACTGGGTGATTAAAATTTATGTAATATCAAAATGCACAATTCCAAAACTTTAAAAACTGTTATGAATTAAAGCTATACCTACTTTGTGAAATCAGGTACTGCTGTTCAATTATTACCCTTTCCTTTGTAATGCATCTATTGTATGCTGTGTGTTCTGGAGTAGTGAGATTTTGATAAAGAGTCAAACCATGGTGCAATACCATACCCTGAATCTCCTGATAGTAATGCACTGATAGCACTACTGGCCACCAATGTGTAAGCATCTGCATTTTTCCATATCCAGGAATCATGCACAGACCCCACCATCTTGCAACAACTCTTAAATCTTTCATTTGTGTTGGACACAGCCTGCACATTGATACAGGGAACTCCTTTCCTGTTGCTGTACTCTTCTCTGTGTACATCTTGCTTGGTTTGCTTATTGCCCAAATTATAACATTCTGACCACTATGCCTCAAAAGCAGCAGCAGATGTAGGAAACTGTAGCCAATTCCTTGCTCTAGCATTGATAGCATTAACAATTTACCAGAAGGTATTTGAGATTGTAGCCTGTATAACATCAAGATTTTCTGCAACACCAGCTTGATCTCCTACATACATTAAAAAACTCAGCATTTTTTCACTTCCACCTCGTGTTTGACTCCCCTAAAAATGTTGTTAAACTGGTATAATTGTTTACATCTGCTCACATTATAGTCTCCTACATCTTGTACAAATTTTTATTTTCTGCTGAGGAACCACCATCATGAACTCTGCCACGGTATTAACCGTAGTTGAGCAAGCTGAGGTACCTATGCAGCTGCCTCAAAAAATTGCCAGCAAAAGCCTCCTAACAGCAAGGAAGGCATGTTTTTATTCATGCCATGTCACAAGCAGTAGCTCTGCAGTCAAGGTCAGGAAGCTTTAGTTCGCGAGGGGGTTAGGGAGAAAATGTTTACTTACATAAAACCCAACTCTCACTTGGAATTAGTGAGAAAAAAGCTAATGCTTGCTTTTATTTATACCACCCATTAACTGGTGTATTCTTAAAGGAACATCTTCCAGAAATACTTTCAAAATGAATTGTAAGAACTGTAGGTAAATGTGGTCCATCAAACTGGGTCATTCACAAAGTCAGCCCAAATGTTCACTGGAAACCGGCATTGGTAATTGTAACTCTAATAGCTCTAGGATTATCCTGTGTCCAAATGTGACTAGTATGTGTGTTAAACATGCCCTCTGGTGTAAAAACCTTCTTGTTTGTCCACAATAGGATTGTAGGAAATCCTGGTTGATCAATGTGTTTTTGAAGAGACCACTGGACAAACTATAGTTGGAGTGGAAAATCATCTAGCCCCAGGGCTTGTACTTGGATGATGTAATCGCTGTTCATGCAGAATTCTAGTAACCCAGGACTGGCTTGTATGCATGGCATGTCTATTAGTCTTCTGCTGTAGATGGAGAATTGAGGACCTGGTAAAGAACTGCCTCTTCTAAAGCCACTGTTCCTTATTTCTTTGGAGTGCTGAATGATGCCGTTGTTTTTGGAAAATTCCTGTTTCTCACAATTGTTGATGTATGGCAGTAAAGGTGCTGTAGGGGAGTAGACTCTTATACCATCTGTTGGTGTTGTGTTAAGACTGCAGATTGAGCTGCCCTCTGCAGTGGATATATAACACCATTTTAGCAACTTGTCTTTGGTAACCCAGGACACAAAAGTTCTGTAAATGGACGTTGTGATAGTAAATGCATGTGAGCAGAAGTTTTACTGTGTCGATTCCTTGATTTCACTAGTATGTAGCAATAATTTGGTGCCCAAACCCGGGAATATACTCATGCAAAGGTGTGTATAACCACGGAAAAAAGGATAACGCAGTCGCAAACATTTAGAATGAGATAGCATGGAACACCACAAAAGAACTACTACACATCGCTACTACACACAGATAAGAACTTACTTATATGAATATTTAGCTGAACTTGTTTCAAAATTGACTATGTATTAAGTTAGAAACATAATTGAAAATGGAAGGAGTAGAGATGATTCGACAAGCGTCGAGAAAAATTAAGAAATAATGAGAGAAATTCAAGGTTCTTCGACAAGCAGTTTAAGCAGGTTATATAAAATAAAGAAAGCATTTAGAACTACAATGTTAAGAAGGAAAGCTATAAGTTATACAATTGCAAGAGCACTGCCAGAGAAGACTTGCATTTCCTACCCTAAACGAGATCGCAATATACACATGCTGGAATCCAGAGAAAAGTTGTGTTTCCTACACTGCATGAGATCGCAACATACAGGAAATTTAAGGTATTTTGAGCAACTTAAATCTCAAAAGGCTGAAACGCGCTGGAATCCGGAGAAAAATTGCATATCTTACACTACGGGAGATGGCAACATAGAGGAACTTCAAGATATTTAGAGCAGCTTAAATCTCAAAAGACGGAAACATGTTAAATCCAGATAAGAATTAAGTATCCTACTCTATGGAAGATCGCCATATATTGGTGGCGAAACACACTGGAATCCAGAAGAGTTGTGCTTCCTACACTACAGGAGACTGCAGCATATACACGTTGGAATTAGAAGAGTTGCGTTTCTTATACTTTGAAAGCACTTCACCACACAGTAGCCACACCAGTAAGTCTAACAGCAGACTATCAACTCACAAGTCCTCAGCATTCCCCTGACAGATGAGGGTACCAGCGCTATATGCAAGAAATTGCCGCGGAGTGAAGACGAGAATGTTGTGGGCAATTGTTTTAAGCCAAAGAGATGGCAGAATCACGAATGTCTTGTACAACTAACTCATCTCCCTTGAGACTGACCAGGGTGGAGAGGATGTCGGGGAATAAAGACTCTTACGCCATCTGTTGGTGTTGTGTTAAGACTGTATATTGTGCTGCCCTCTGCAGTGGATATATAACACCATTTTAGCAACTTGTCTTTGGTAACCCAGGAAACAAAGGTTGTGTAAATGGACGTTGTGATAATAAATGCGTGTGACCAGAAATTTTACTGAATCAATTCCTTGATTTCACTAGTGTGTAGCAACAGGTGCTGTGATGAGGCAAATGTCTCCTTGGGTAAAGCTCTGCAAAAAGGTCTCACACGCTTTTCATATTTCCCCAAGGAGCACCATTAATATAAGGCATCTCTGCTATTTCTGTAGAACATTTTTATAATATGCTGTAAAACTGAAAGTTCTTCCAGTAAGGGGCACTTTAGTATATACTGATTGCTGAGATTGATAACCAGAACCACAAGGTCACAATGGGCTGTATAATATGCGACGGAATTCTTTATCATTCAAGTAACCAAACAACTTAAGGGTTTAAGGGTAATATAGACAAGGTTAAAAACAGAATACAAACAATGTTCCAAAATGCAAACAAAACAAAACTTAAGAGATGATCCAATGTCAAAAGTGGAGTAAGGGTTTGTCTGACAGAATTTCAGGTAACCTGATGTGGTGATTGAAAAACATAAACGTCCTCTAGCTTGATAACAATACAATACATTTACAGAGATACATTTACTATAAGAAAATGCTCAAATAGAACCCCTTCTTAATCACATCTTAAAATTATTTAGTGTTACTCTGACTCACCCTATATATTCTCTATTAAGCTATTCTTGCAGATAATTGTAACTTCACAACAAAACTTACTGACTACAGTATGAGACATGTAGGCAATTTGCATGGACCAACAAGTAATTTAAAACTTTACAAGATGGATGGTACTACTCTGCAATAAAAATGTATAACCTTCTATACCAGAATGACATTCAATTCTCCAACCAATTCACATTTCTTCCGGTAAACCATTTTGTCACAGTAACTTATTGATTAGAGCACCTGCCTGGTAAGCGGATGGTCTGTGGTTCAAATCCCAGATGCGGCATTGAATTTTTCAGTTCTAATTCTACCTTTCAAACATCGCTCACACATGGCTTGTGTGTTTAAAAACACCAACAGTGACTTTGTTGGCATAAATAATTAATAATATAATAGTTATTATGATGCTTCTTTAACAGTTTATTCTACCAAACAGCAATATGCTGCGCATGAAAGTAAGTGGTGTGCAAATGCATCAGGCACACACAGTTCTCTCTCAATGAATCGTACCATGATTGAAAATGGCAGAACGTGCACACTGTCATCCTGGTTCAGGAAGAAGATGTGTATCAACTCCAGAAATGGATGCAGCTTTAACTGTAGAAGCAGAGAAGAACCCTTTTCAAACTGCTTCTGAAATGAAGGCAAATTTGGATTTCCCTGGATCAGCTTGAACAGTTCTATGACATAGACTTCTTTTGCAGACGGCAGCTATAAGACATCTGACAGATGACCATAGATTGTTTCACCTTGCACTTGCAGAGGAAAATGCCAACTGAGCTGGAATAACATATTTTCTTCCGCACATAAGGGAAAGATTATTGTTTATTGTCCAAAGGAGCCCCAATATGATGCAAAATACATGGCTTCACAATTTCATCATGGTTGTGTATCTGTATCATGTTGGAGCTGGATATGAAGGGACAGTCTAGGTGTGCTGTCACAGCTTGACAATACACTGAACAGTGCGCAGTACACAGTAATACTTAAATATTTTGGTTTGGTCTGTGAGGATGGGATATCCTATGGAATTATTGAATTCATACAGGGTAATCATCCTGTCCACACATCTCGAAAGGTTTCAAATTGGTTATCAGAGTGGTAGACTGACTGGCTTGCTTGCTCACTGGATTAGAACCTTATTGAGAATGTGTGGGCTGAGGTGAAAAGGGAGCTGTGCTATAATTTCCCTGTAGCTGGACGAAGGATAAAATATGGCCTCTGGGCACTAATTCAAGAAGCCTGGGACATTGTAGCTTCTCATTCACATTACTGCCAACATTTAATTTTGTCTATGCCCCGAAGGTTGAGGGCAGATACATGTGCTGAGGACTCATACACCCGATATTATGTTTATTTTTACTTTCTCTACTGGTAAGTAGAAGGAAGTATTGTATTCCACCCAAAAATTTGATTTCGAGATTTCACCAGAAATATGTTTTGAGACCCCCTGAATAAAAATAAAAAGCATTTTTAGATAAAGGTCTGTGGGTGTGTGTGTGTGTGTGTATTTGTCTGTCAGTCTGTCAAAAACAAAAAGTTGATTAAAAACCAAAGTTGGTATTTAAGTTTAATGTCTTTCAAGGATGCAACTCGAAGATTTTGAAGAAAATACCCCACCCTAAACTACCCTTTACATGGAAAATTTCATATGTTTAAGATATTTGTATGACAAATGAAATGTATATATTGAATTTTCTGGCTATAGCCTATGTGGTCCTGTTTACTCTGGAGGACTTTTCAATAACTCATAATCCGTAAGAGATAGACAAAATCTTACTGTACAAAAAATGTATCTCGCTAAAACACACACTTTATGTCAAAATAAATTTTTTGTAGAGTGAACCATTTCGGAGTTATTCCTTGTTATTCGTATAAGTTTCGGAAAACTTAAAACTTTCGTGAAATGGAACATCATTGTTCATTTTTTATGTTTTCTAGTGCCTTGCATCTGGCAATGAAGCCATTTGCTTTATTGACACATAATATATAGGTATGTTTATTCATTTGTATTATGGAAACCATTTGAGCTAAAAATATATAGTCTTTACAGCTGTGTTCCAAATATTACTTCCTACCTTTTTTGTGAATTATACTTTGCAACGTTTGAATATTTTTTCTTAGTGCAATTAGATTAGATTCACTTAATGCACACTGTACCCCTCTCAAGCGGAATGCAAGATTACCAGACAGCAGGGCCCCGATTGGTTGCCGACCTGGTAATGCTCAAGGAAAAACATTATTCCATTTGAAAATATTAAGCTTGCTCATCATTCAGCAGTAGCTCTACTTTTAAAACAATATCCCTTGCCTATGCTTTGTGACTTAGGGCCCTCACTATATACATTTTGCTATACTCGTTAATTGCATATATATCTTGTGTAGCAAACTTTACAGCTCATGAAAGTTTCATTACTCAAATGGAAATTTAACTGCTTCTAATTGACGTTTATTGTTCTAAATATGTTACAGGAGTGCTCATTAGTGTTGATCATGTGTATTTCACCCTATTTATGTAGTTTTTTTTTTAATAAAGAGATAATGTGTCCATTGCAGGGCTGCTAAGGATAGAGGTTGGGCTATTTTAAGCTGGCTTAGATTCTTTTCCGAAGAACAATTTTTTTTTAATTAGGCACTAGTGTTCATATTTTTAGAAAAAGAACCCTTGCATTGCTATTCTCAACAATTACCTTTAATTTACCTTTTCTAAAGACATTGGGCAAGGAAAGGAGAGTTTGCAAATTAAAGGAATAGATTTTAATTTATTTCAATGGAACAAGACAAAGAAAGGGTTTTCACATGGAAGAATACTATAATGTAGTTATTTTAAACGAACTGGGCAAGGAAAGGATAGTTTTCACGTGAAAGGAATGCATTTTAATTTATCTCTAATAAAGATGGATACGAATTGTACGCAGGGAAAGGAGGGGCCAGACCGTGGTCTGAGAACATGTGACAATGGGTGCTATAAATGAAACTAGCAAATGCTGTGGGGGCACCGATGTGATCGGAGGTAAAGCTGAAACCACTGAAAATTGATGTCAACTAGACGGGACCGGAATGTAAGTCAATGTTCTTTCAATCGTAAGACGGAGCCCAAACTCGGAAGTTTACCCACCAAGGCAAATACTGTTGAGTCGTAGAAGACAGTGCAATATAAGTAATGCTTTTGGCACAGGGCTCAGTTTTGCAAAAGACCAAGACCAATACAATAGCACACCAATACAAGAGATTTCAGGTCGCACCTGAAATCACTGGCCCTAAGTCTTCGTCCTCACCAACACGTGGAGAACCACGCCCAATTATCATAACGTAAATAGATACATAACCTCTTTATTGATTTTCTCCAAGGTGTACCAACATAACCAAAGCTGCGTTCCAAGTCGTCCATTATGCACACAGTTGAAACATAAGCGTAATAACACTAGAAATTGGGCCAGCCATACGCTGAACAAACCTGTAACTGATCAGGAGTGATGACATTAAAAGTTGTTCCAGAACTTGCTACACCTATTAACGAACCCACTGGAAGCGAGACGGGAACTGATGCTACTGGAACAGCAACCGGTGTCACAGTTTGATGTGTTTCCGAAGTCAGAACTCCATGTTCCTCGGATTCATTCGTTAAAGGTTCGGAGATGTCCGGCATTACGACAGCTTCCGATGTTCGATCCTCTTCCATTACAGTAAAATGGCGCGAATTCCACTTCTTTATCACCCTATTGAACTTCACAGTCTACATTGATGAAGCATATTATGCTTCTAACCATTACGAAACAGCGAAAACTACTATATCCTTCTACCTCAATATTTTTATTATTTTACTGTAAAATGGCTACGTTGATTGCGAGTTCAAAATATGACCACCAGATTGCATAAACTACTAATCCTCAGTAGTGCTATCTAACGCAAACTTTGAGAGGTAGTATTGCTGCTACTTTGTGGTAGAGGGCAAGAGTAGTTCTATTATTGTTGACCATCTACCACCACACCAGCTGTAGTGACTTGGCGCATTTAAATGTAAATAATTCGCAATGCGCATGCGTAAAGAACACGCGCGGCGTAAAAGATGTATATATTCCATATACGTAACGAGAAGTCTGTCAGAAGCAGAAGTTGAAAGGAAGTGTGAAGAGGGTTTGTATATTGGGTTTTAATGAGAAAGGAAATACATTTTCCAGCTTAATTCAGGAAACTCAAGTGAATTACAGCTTTACTCATCAAAATCAACAATGACGTCTCGTGATCCTGCCTCCAATCAGTTACTTAATTACAAGAAATCACAGGTAAGAAATCAAGGTTATAAGGTACATGCATATTTGTGCTGAAGCTGCTAGTCACAATGACACAGCAAACGGGATGTTCCTCTTGAGACTTTGGAATGTATGTAGCTGTGGCGGTGTGTGTGCAATATTTTTATTAATGATAATTAAACCTAGCGGTTTATTTAAAACTTCTACCAGTGTAATTAAAATCTGCAACCCCTTGTTAAATAATTATACACATAAATACTTCAAATATGTCATACATACATGGTTCGGTAATTATTTCTGATCAGTTTATATTGTCTTATTTAGTAATTCTTTTTCCATACTATTACAGTGATGTATCAAACCAGTCCCCTGTGTGCAGGTTGCCATTGGAGAGAAGGTTAACGAGGTTATTTTCATTTATGGTTAACGTAACATTTTGATATACTTAGTTAAATTAACACTTATTTGGGCATTCTTTACTGCGTGGTCGGAGAAAATAAGTGCTTGCTCCATCCATATTATTTGTTTATACTAGTCGCTCACGTCACAGAGGCCACAGCTGCCAACATGTCTCTAAACACAACCATCCTTAAGCGAATAACGAGGCAATGAAGAGCCAAACGCAAAGTGCAGTCGAGGGATTGATGGGCCTAAGCCTCAAAGCGGAGCTAAGTATGCTTTTTTTTTTTTATAAGAAAGAGAGTGAAGCATTTGCTGCTTTCAGCGGCGAAGCGATGACTAAGTGTAACATCGTGTAACTAAACCCCAATGATCTAGGTTAGTTGAAGAAAATAGATAAGTACTATTACATAATGTATAAGACACACTATTTGCATTTCTGGAAGGGTGAAAAGTAGAAGAAGAGAACTTAAAATTACGCCAAACTAGCGGATTTCATTACCTACCTAAGGTTGGCACTCTCATCCCACATGCGCAACTATGCTAGTATAAAAGAACACCTCTAGATTATAGCGGATCATGTTCATTTTAAAACTTTTTCTTCCACCAGAATGCCTTACCGCATCCTGTGAGTCATTTGTCAAGGGGCACAACAGCTTCCTTCTATATCAAAATAACCTAAAAACGCCACCCTTATATACCCTTCCCAATATGTTTCCTATCTGCGTTTAAACCCTATGGGGACAGGTACGCATCAAAATCCATCGGGCTGAACCTCAGCCTGCCAGCAGCTCGTCGTCGTCGTCGTGGCGGATCTCAGGATTCCAAAGTAGTAAATCTCCTCTCTTCCCAATTTCTAAATGAATCCCGTGCATTTTACTCGCGTCTTTTTTACATTTTCTTTTCTTCGGCCAGCTAATTCCTTCACGTATACTACTCGCTCTCGTCACTCTCGTCACACATTGGTAGATGCGACTAAGGAGTGATTTGAGGACCCAAACACAAGGGTTTGAGGTGTCCCGAGCCACAAACAGAAGAGCAAACCAGTTGGGGCCGAAACTGGCAACTGTGAACCAAACACAAATCATGGCCAAAGCATCAGTGTAGCTAAAACCCAATCAATCATCCAGGATATTGGGTTGGGGCAAAATTAACAATGGGTAATACACATTTAATTCTAGAAAACTCAAAATGACATCAGACTAAAAGATAACACTCCCTCCTTTTGGATGGAACCTTCATCCGTGCATGCGTAGTATTCACCATTCTGTGTTTTGCTGTCCTCATGCCATAATTGTGCTGTAAAAGAAAACTTGGCTGTAAGGGAGATTACAGGATTCCTAAGCAGTAACATCTCATCACTATGCAACTCCTAGGGCAATCCCATTTATTTTACTCATGTTTCTTACACTTGATTTTCTCAGGCCAGGTAGGCAAAATGCACAAATTTATGTTCACAATTTAATTTTCAGCAACAGAATGAGAAGTTCTGGAATGTATAATCAATAACCATCGTATCTGAGTCTTCCGGGAAAGGCCGCTTCCTCTTTGGAAAAAATCTAGACAAAGGAAATGACCTTGTAAACATTTACCATATAACTTGATTTGAAAACAGTACATTTTTACTTTCTCTACTGGTAAGTAGAGGAAGTATTGTATTCCACCCAAAAATTCAATGTGGAGATTTCAGCGGAAATATATGTTTGGAGACCCCCTAAAGAAGCATTTTTAGAAAAAGTCTGCATGTGTCTGTCTATCACTCAGTGGACCACATAACTCAAAAGTGAAACCAAAGTTGGTATTCAAGTTTAATGTCTTTCAAGGATGAGACACGAAAATTTTGAAGAAAATAGCTCCACCCTAAGCTACCTTTTACATGGAAAATTTTGATTTTCTTGAAAAAGGCTCTTAACAATTTTAATTAAAATGCTATATCTTTAAGATATTTGTATGACAAATGAAATGTATCTTTCGAATTTTCTGGCTATAGCCTATGTAGCTCTGTTTACTCTGGATAACTTTTGAATATCTTGTAAACCATAAGAGATGGACAAAATCTTACTGTACAGAAAATGTAGATATCACTAAAACACACAATTTATGTCTAAATAAAATTTTTTGTAGAGTGAACCATTTCCTTGTTATTTGTATCAGTTTCGAAAACAAAGCTTTCTTGAAATGGAACATTGTTGTTCATTTTTTTATATGTTAAGCGTGCAAAGAGAACAGGATCTCAAAGCTTTAAAAGATTTGACTATCATTCAAAGGCTACTGTATTCCCATATTCCTGTTGCACATGCAAGGAAATAAGCAATAAAATAATTTCTGTGAATGTTTGTCTCAACTAACACGAAGAAGACATAGGAATAAGAGTTTGCAAGAATGGTTAGTACAAGAGTAGAGAAAGTCATGTGTGCAACACATCAAATTTTTTGTATAGTGTATAGGTACAGCATTGAATAAATGGTTCTTTCTGTGTATGCCATACACTGTGTATACATAATATTCAGCACTTATGAATGCCTTTTCAGATCATATGCACAAATAATCAGTAGGGGTAAGTTCCTGTTCTGTTAATTTAGGAAGAAACAAAGCTTTTTATTTCTCTGTTCGTTCCCTTTTTTCCTTCTTTGAATATTAATGGTTGCTTATCAAACTTTGATCTAGAAAAGCAGGATTGCAAGGAGCATGATTTCTTTGGATTGTTCAGTGCCTGCTGTAGGAGTATTGAATAAAGAACATTTTCCTGCATCGTGAGACAATAATGTTGAAAGACAAACATTCCAATCTCTGCCGATATGACAGGGGCTATAGGAATTTCTGCATTTATCTTAATGATGGTAAATTATTATTGGGCTATTGTAACAAATCTATACAATAGTAGTACAAATTTCTAAATAGGACAAAGACAATCAGCACTGAGGTTTAATAAGAAGTGTCATGTGAAGCATTAAGTGTAAGACTTACAGGTTAAGCAGCAACAAATCTTCCTTCATTCACTCTTAAGATTTAGTAATAGTAATAAATAATAATTATCTATTATTATTATTATTATTATTATTATTATTATTATTATTATTATTATTATTATTATTATTATTAATCATTATCGGCATGCTGACACCCACCACCTGCATCCAGCATTCCTCTATGGTCTTTGGCTGTAGCTGAAGGGTGCAGCAGTTGGGCAATAAGTGACCCTCTATAGAGGAGATGGCCTAGGGATGGTTATCGTCTTCATTACCACTGTCACTTGAGAGTATGCACATGACATCCTTATAGTAATAAATAAATTTGTTTTTAATTGGAAACATGAAAAGGCAAATCTCAGGCAACTGGCATTGTAGTCTGAAGAATACACAAAAGGAGGTTGAAAGAAACCATTGCGCAGAGAAAGAGTACACTGTCTCCTTTCATTCTTGCTCACAATGCACACAGGTCACTTTACTCCGAGCAATGCTGCTGTTTCCTGCACTGACCAATTTACCTTCATGGGTGCCCCAGGCACTAGAAGAACATGTTTCCAGGTTTTCAGATTGCTAATAAGGGACAGTATCGTGTTAATATTAAAGGTACAACTTTAATTTCAGAAAAAGTGCAATTAATTAGAGAGAATCCTGCATTCACATGCCATATTATTAACAAAGCTCTAGTATGTTCTTTCATTATATACGGAGAAAATTCTAATGGGACAGTTGCCCTTCTTAAGGATTTACCATAAGGCCCAGCTAAATTATGCAGTTAAGTTTTTAGCAGCTAATAGAAGTGGAGCAGTTTTTAGTTCACCTACTAAAAGTACATAACAAATTACTTTTTCTTATTTCAGTATAGTGAATTACATTAACCTAAATTGGAATGGTTTTGTGTAATATAAAAATCTAAATGATTTAATAATGTTACTGAATTCCATTCAAGACAGTGAAAAGTATTGTAACAAATTATGACTCCAGCTGCTGCCAAACAAACTTTATTCATCACTTACATAAACAGTAAAGCCCCAATTGCTGTCCTCAGCTGTTAACTGCACTCGACTGTTTCTCTGAGTGAATTGAATCCTAGAAACAATATATTTCGGGCTTATGGGTCGTGGTCTACTGGGCTCCTTCTTCCCAGACGTTTCGTCTGCGACTACGGCAGACATCATCAGTGGCGGCGAGGTTGAAGTATCCTAGTGGAGATTTCCAGCAACTGTGTACCGGCCGTGAAAACCTAAGAATTTTAATGAATTGAATCGTCTTGACTCTTATACAGAGTGACCAATGCTGAGTGCTAACAGCCCTGTGATGAAGTCCCTGCAACAAAGAATTGTGGGAAGCGCATATAAAGGGTTTGTTCCTTGGGCCATTAGTTCTTAAGGCCATTATTGTCCAGACTGTTCTAAAGGGCCATCTCACAGCTTCAGGTGACTAAATAAAAGGGTCGACGAGCACCCCTAGGCTTACAATATTCCGTCCCAGGGTCAGTTCCAGCAGGTCCACCTCCTCCACAGGCAGGATATCGCCCGGTGCTGTCACTATCTGGTAGGGCCGATTAGGTATCCCCGATGGCAAGCCCGTCGCCATATCAGATCTGATAAAAGTCACGGCTGCACCTATGTCCGGTAGTATCAGGCAGTGTTCCTTGTGTCCTGTAGTTCCCGACGAGGCCCAAGGCCCCCTTTCTGGTACCCAAGGCATGCAGTGTTATTAAGAGTATAGTGATGAGGTCCCTACGTTTCTCTCGCCATAGCGGTCCTTATTCGTTTTTCACCTGCTAGTCGCCTTACTTGTGGAAAACCCTTTGCTAGGTGCCCTGGTTGGCGACACACCACTTGAAATATCTTAGTGGTCATCTTTGTGTTGATCCTCAGGCGTATCGAATACTACTGGTCTTCGAAAGGTTCCGCGGTTACTTTGCCTATCTGCATCCTCGGCGCGGCCGTCAGCGTCTCGTGGATGGTCTTGTAATCGCTGAGCACCATGGCATCACGCACCCCAACAGCAAACCAGTAGGCAGCTTCCTGGACCACGTAACTGGGCGAGAACTTCACTAGAGCTTTGTTCACCAGTTTTTCAGTTGCCAGGACGAAGCCCAGCAGCGTTTCCCCTGCCGGTTGGACCCTTGACTTGATGCTACTACGGTAGGCTATGGCTAAGCTATTGTTCGCAAATCGGTTTTTGAGAGCCTTACCAATGTCCCCGGAGACAGCCGATGTCGGAAACGCATTCGAAACCTGGCCCTCCAGACCGGCTTTCTCTTCTGCTGACTATCTGTTGTTCGTGTGATGGCAGCGAATTATTGGCGGAAGACTTGGAACATTGACATTCTGTGTATTTGGGTGACTTGACACACGTAGATATCTCACATCCTGACCTCTCGACCTCCAAGGTCTCAAAGTCTTCCATTAAGCATTTCTTATACCACGGCGTTGAGTTCTTGGTGCTGCCGTCAACTCTCCCGTTCAGGAGCAAAGTAGTTCCCTGAATATCTCTAGGGCAGTATCGCATCTGCCAGGGTATTCCACCTTTCCATGTTCAATTTCTTCCATGTTCCTTTTTGCCAGTCTTGGTGGATAGCTCCAGCATAATCTAGGACATTCCTGTCTGCAACTTCTCTGTTACAGATTCCATTTTCTTCATCCTCTTCATGGCAAAATTCACTGTTATTTCACTATCCAACTTTTCCGCCCTGGATTCCATTTTTGCCTCCCTCTATTTTATTATGGTTCATTAATCAGCCGCATCGTGACTTTCAATCCCTCTCTTGTAACAGCAGTACAAGTGTCTCAAAATGATGCCAAAGCATTGTTTTCGCTCAGCATAAGCCAACTTCTCACTCCTAAGCTGTTGACTGTCTCTACGAATAAGCTGGTTTCTCTTGGCTATAACTGTTGACTTTGTTTTGTTATTAATGTTTTGTTTGGGAAAGCACAATAAGGATATGGAGGGAGCAACAGGAGTTTTGCGTAGGAAAAGGGTAGGGGAGGTTGCTGTTGAAATGCATTTTATTAAATTTTTAAGATGGAGATACGTCCAGCACCTTCTGAGCACCCAAAATGTCATGAGTATTCATAATTATTCAGTCAGAGAATAGATAGTCCCATGTCAAGGGTGGTGAGATACATCTTGAGGGTTGTTGCATGGCTGTGTCAAAATTCCGGACTGCCAATTGCTGTTGAGCCTCGACTGAGCTGAGTTGCTTACTGGTTCCTTTTTGGAAGCCTCCAGGTGCTGGCTCGATGTGACCAGTTCCACCCTTAGGGCAGCTGTGCTGAGGATGAACTGCCAGAGTGTGTTGTTCATGGTGGCGATGGTGTCAGTGGTAATGTCTGTGAGTCACAGCCTCTTGCTTCTGGCAAGGCTGCTTGCGAGTGTGTTGTTCATGTGGAAGGCTGCAGTGTCTGTGTTGGTTGAAGTGCAGATTCTGTCTGCTCTGTGGATATAAGGGGTTCTGAGCCTAACTGGTGATGTATGACATAGAATCAGTGGCTGCTCCTTGCAGGCAGTGATGAGCATACAGGTGCCAGAAGAGTGGTACTGAGAGCCAAAAAGTAGGCAGCAGTGCAGGTCGTGCACTGTGCAAGCAGTGATAAGCATACAGGCACCACTGGCTGAAGAGCAGGCATTGTCATGACATTCACTTCTGCTGACCTCAATGCCCAAGGAGAGGCAAGCTTGATATAAATGCTGCTTCCATGTCTGTTACAGGGGAAGTGCACAAGTGACGTATGACCCCTGGCAGAAGCAATTCTTGAGGCCTTCAGTTTAGAAGGCCACTTATGCTGGGCTGCCATTAGCACAAGGCGAACTGGCAGGTATTCTGGTGCTCAGCTGCTTCATCCCATGTTTGCAGCAGTGAGTTCCTCCTCTTGGTCATCTCAAAATGTTGTTGCTTTGAAGTCCTGCATAGAAGTTAACTGGTGGCTGCTATAAGCTCTTTTATATAGTCCCCACAAGAAAGGTGTAACATACTCAAAACTACAGAAGTGCATATAAAGGTTTCTTCTGAATCATCAGGTGACTAGTTAAAGGAGTCACCGTGCTTTCATAACAGCACCTCCCTTTGGAAACTTTATGCATTATACACTGAAATTATGAATTGAATTAACACACTGTACAAGTTACAAAACCATGTTATAAGTGCTACAGTTTGTTTGTATTTTGAACCTTTCTTAGGAAAGTTGAATCTGTTTTTTGTTTCCAAAAAAATGAAAGACAAACTTGGAGTAATGGTCCTCTGCTTTTGAAAGATATTGAGAAATCTGCTCCTTTCATCCCTCCATTTATTTTGAATAATTAAAAATGTATTTTTACCCGTGTATTTAAATCTGAGACACACGATAGGATATTAATGATGTGCGAGATTTCACTTAAATTGGTTTTGATAAACAAATTACCCATTTTCCATTTACACTGTCATTGTGTGCAGTTCTTCCAACTCCAGTTCTCTTCCTAAGAGTCGAAAATTGTTATAGAAGCTGTCAATATTGAAATCTGAACAGATATCTGAGAATTTCAGTAATTCTACAATCTGTCCAAATTTTGAAAATATAACACAATTTAGATCTAAATGGACTTAGATGTTTGAGCAAAATTGTTTTCAGTGTAGGTATGCTTATATTATGTGACTTATTTTTATTTTAAGGCATAGGTGTTCTTGAATATTTTGAGTCACATAATTTGAAGATGCTTAGCTTGATATTTAAAAGACTTCTTGTATTTATATACTTATGCACATGCACAGACCTTTTTCTAAAGATGCTTTTTCAAGATTCGAGCTTCAAAACACGTAATGTCAATGTTGAATTTTAGGATGGAATGGATGCTACAGAAAGCAAACAGAGCTTGTGTTCAGCCTTTTGTTACAAATAGCATTTAGGCAAGCGAAGCATTTCCATTGGTAATTATTATTACTGGTGGAGGTGGTAGTTTCGTAGACCAGAGAAGTAGCATTGTATGTTTAGAATATTAAATGTTACATGGAAGGGATGTGGGATCTTTCTGAAGAAACAGGGATACTAAAATGCTAAATTGGACCACAGAAAAGTTCTATGATGGATCTTGAAATCGCATAATTTATTAGTACTCCATTATTCAATTTGTAAACAGTGCATCAAACAGATTTTACAAAAGGTAAATAAAACAAAAAATTATCTTGGTATCGTTCATAATTCTGCTATGAACTCTGATCCCTAGAAAATCTTGGGTGCAGGTAAGAATGAACAATATATGTGAGCATTTAAGGACTAGGCAAGCATTAACCTTCAACTCAAAAAATGTAGGATTACATCATAACTACAAGGTAGTTAATAATTACAATAATAACAAGGTGTTAAGTATGACACTGTTGTGAGCCTCTTAATGAAGGTTGCAGGTTTAGCTTTAGAAAAATAAATAAAGGTGGGAAATGGAAAGAAATTATTGGGTTATGGTATCATTTCCTGTAGCTCAGGTGGAAGATCAGGTTTTAATGGGAAACATAGAAAGGAAATAATATTATCTGTACTGAGAGAGACCTGGGGAGGGGTAGAGGAGTATAACTGGGAAATAAAACGTTGGTTAAATGTATACTTGATAAGCGGATATGTGGATGGATTTATTTGTACATTCCTTATATAGTAAAAGATCCGGATTAAGTGAGATAAATGCTGAGGAAAATTGTGTATGAAATTAGAGTATGTACTGTATAATTTTATTAGAATGTAAGGTACAATAGGCCTACCTGATTTTGATTACACATTATTTATTGGTTTGGTTTGAAGAAACTATCAATGTTTATCACACATCTCTTTCACAATGAGATTGAGGACTCCTCTTACAGTATGTATGTGGAAAACTGTCAATTTTCTCGACAAAGTCTGTTATGCAATTCAGATGCTGTTTAACCTCGCTTAATTTCACTTTCGACTTTCCAAAATCCACATCTTCAGCCTCAGATTCGCTACTAGTGTCCCTTGCATTGCTTGCACTTTCCACAAGTTCTTCGTCATGATAGTCTTCGTGTGATAGCCTGGATTATCTTCATCTTCGCCAAGCCAGTCTTCTATGTTACTTTCTCGCAACCCGCAACCAGTGTTTGGGGAAACTAATTTAATTCTAAATTCAACGCTGTCATCATACAAAAAAGTTTCTTCCACGCGTTAGACAGTGTAGAGTTCGAAATGCTGTTCACTGCACTTGCAAAATTGGAAATCATGGATCTGAAACCATACTATTTTATCTTCTGGAGTTTTTTCCGCCCGTTTATCTTCACCGTCCAGAGGCTCCTCAACTTCGAAAACTTCAGACAGGAATGTCTTTCTGTACAACAGCTTTGCGGTGTAGATAACGCCTTGGTCCATCGGCTGTATCAGTGAATTTCTGTTAGGTGGCAAGGACGCACATATTTTGACCTTACCATCGGCACTACACAGTTCCTTTGCAGGTACATTATAGGATTATGGCTTTCACATCATTTTGGTTTTTATTTCCTTGGTGCCTTCTTATTGCAGGTACAGCATGATTGTGAAACCAATCATGGACGATGTCTGCCGTTAACCACGCATTTTTTTAACTGTAGTAATGCACAGGCAATTTGGACATTTCATTCTAAATAGCCCTTGGTTGTTCACTTTTACCTACAGCTGGCTCTGAAATACGGCTTCCATCTGTATCAGCACGTTCTTTGCAAAGTTTTCGTGCAGTCGTATTTTTTAACTACAGAGAGGCCCAAAATCATACGAACTGCTGCGCGGTGTTTTTCCACTGCGCAAGCGGAAACACGATAACGCAGCTGCTGTACACAAGGTCATGCGGTTGACTTGTTTTTCTCTGCTCTGAAACTGCAGTATTGAGCTGAGGCCATGGGCGTCGCGAAGGGGGGGCCGCGGCCCCTCCCTGGAAGTTGGTCAACTTAATGTGCAATCAATTACTGACTATTAAACTACTATTTTAAAAGATCAATTTCTATTTAACACAAATTAACATGGTTATATGCAACGAATATTATAAATTTTGACAATAAAATAGTGAATTGATATTATCTGATTGCAAATTTCAAACATGTGCCCCCCCCCCTGGAAAAATGTCTGCCGTCGCTCATGGCTGAGGCACTGTCACGTGGTTGAGTTATTACCAGTGCGCTGTATTATTTTGTCGTGTACTTAGTCACAAAGTGTATTATGGCTCAGCATTTGTTTTCTACTGCACAGCGTGTATTTATTTATGATTCGTATGTGTTAACCCAGTCAGCTCGCCAAGTGAAAGCGCAATTTGCAGAAAGATTTCTAGGTAAATTTCTATCTCTGGTGTAACTTAAAACATAAAGTGTACAACACAAACCCACGCACCTTGGAAGAATTAAAACAAAATATCCTCCAGGAAACTGTCAGCATTTCTAAACGTGAACTACGGTGAGTGATGGATAGTTTCCTAAAAGAGCCAAAAATGTATGGACAACGAGGTGGCCAGTTGCAGCATCTCCTTTAATAACATCGGTAAGTAAAGCCTTTTAAAAGTAGTTTTTAAAATGTTGTATGGTTTCACCCGCGCTGTTCTATGACAGTGGCAGTGAGCGACGAGCGCTGAAGACGCGTACCGGCAAAATATAACGCAGCTGGTTCGGAGTCTTTTGGATCACCCACGATTTGGAGGCTTGCGTGTTCCCGGGCAAGGCGCACCAAAATAGACCTGTCGGCATTATACACATGAGACAAATATCTAACTTGAATGATAGATTTTAGTTTTTTTTTCTTTTATCCATCTAAATGGGTCAACAGCTGACGTGTCAGCACTTGAGCTCTCTCCACACACTTTTTGTTCCTGTGTTATGACCAGGGCTAGGAAGTTGAGGGAATTTTTTTTTTTTTTCCTAGTGTCTGAAGATGAGACCCAACATGTACATGTTAACTATGGGTCACTATAGATCAGAAAATAGAGAATTTTCTTTGTCCTTTTTTGCCTTTTTAGCTATATTTTTATTTAAAGGTCCTTTTTTAAAATTATTTGTCCTTTTTGTCTTTTTAACTATTGTTTTATTTAAAGGTCATTTTTTAGCAATTTTGTTTCGTTTAACTTCGTTTGAGTATCTTTTTCCTATTCAACAGAGTCTAGCGTAAATTCCAAATTCGTATATGTAACTATAATACGCACTCCAGCACTGGCTACAACGTGTAACAGGTGAGAGGAACCGTTCTACTGTATTCAAGTCATTAGCACCAGCAGAGATCCTAGTAAACTCTCTAAATATCCCCTTATTTTTTGTCCATCATAGCGAGAATGACCTCGACCAGAGAGCTTACGTTTCCCTACAGCTTCACAGTTGTGAGAGGAATCCTGGTCGTAAACATGCCAAAAACTAAGCCTAGTAAGACGTCTTTTTTGCGACGAGTTATATCTGAATTTGGAGCAGAGGTATTTTCTACTGATAGAAACATTATTTTCTGCAAATATTGTGAAGTGAAAGTTACTGCAGAAAAGCGGTACCATGTCGAGCAGCGTATTGGGCATGAGAAACATATGAGAGTAGCCTCCTGGGCCGCGGAGAAGGGAAAATAACTTCGGTTAGGACAAACTTCAAGTCATCTCGTTTTACGAATACCTTTTTAGAGCCTTAGCGCGAATGTTCCGTTAGCAAGGATACGCAATGAATCGTTCAAATAGTTTTTGGAACATTATACTAACCGGAACATTCCCGACGATCTACGAAAGAGTACGTGCACCGCTGCTATGAAGACACTATAGGAAACATTTGCACCTACGCTGCGAATAAATCAATATTTGTGTCTATCGATGAAACAAGCGATGCAGTAAGTCGTTCCGTTGCAAATGTGATTGTTGGTACGTTACTGGAAGACAAACCCGGAAAAATATTTCTTCTCGTAGTGCTAATCCTGGAGAGAGTGAATCGCCAAACTATTTGCCAGCTGTTTGTCACTGATGCAGCACCATACATGGTAAAGGAAGGAAAAGCAATTAAAGCGTTTTATCCGAAATTGATTGATCTAACCTGCCTTCCGCACGCTTTGCATCAAGTTAGTGAAGAAGTGCGAAAACACTTTCCAGATGTTTACAAACCGTGTCCAGTGTTAAGAAATCATTCTTAAAATCCCTGGTTAGAGTGCGCCATTTCCACGAGAATGCCCCTGGAATCCCGGAACCAGTTCTGTCACGGTGGGGTACTTGGTTAAGCGCCTGTGCGTATTACTGCAATCATTCCGATGTGATTAAATTTGTGATTGATAATTTAAATAGGGAAGATGCTGCTTTCATTGCCATGTCGCAGGATCTGATGGCTAAACCTCGACCAAAGGGCAATCTGGCATACGTTAACAGCAATTTTGCTAATTTGATCACAGCCAGCAACTATCTTGAAAAAACAAAATGAAACCATTCATTCAGTCAACTCAAATGTGAGTGATGTGCAGCAGGGTTGCCAATCCGTACGATAATTATGGGAGCATACGATAATTTGCATGTATGTACCCATGGCTGTCAACCCGTACGATAATTTCGATACCGGCGAAATATTTTCACTGGTTTGTCACACCAGCGAAATGAAATTAATTACAAATAGCGACACCACTTTTGCCCTCATGGCCTGTCTCCGCCCCTCTAAGGCAGCTATTTCATATCCTCTAATCCTACCCTTTATCCTCTTGTTGCCAGTGTGCTCAGATCTGGTAGTCTCAATGAAGAGGGCATTGTTCAGAAAATTGATAATCAATGGAGAAAACTCGGAATACGTGATATTCCGTGTGAAATGAAAAACATGCCTTAACCTGGCAGTTTCTGGAGTGCTGTTAAACACATGTCACCTTGGTGGAAATATTGATTTGAAAGAACTGGCGGAGGTTGCATTATGGGGATTTCATTGCCCCGCAGAAACACCTCTTGTGAAAGAGTTTTTTGCAAACTAGGTTTAATAAAACCAAAATTGGAAACAGATTTGCGCTAGATACGTTAAATGGACTTATTCTGTCGTCTCAGCTTATGGAATAATGTTGTAGGTCCGAAAACCTCCCAGTCACCGAGACGATGTTAATGTTTTAATTTGTATAAGGCCGCAACAATTGAGGAAGGTAAACTTTCTGATGAATAGAGCGAGAAACATAAGTGCTAAAGTTGTAATACTGGTTGAGGTTATCAATCTTGTAAGTGGATACCATAAACACCAATACTATTACATTTTCATATGTGTTATGCTGATATTTTTGTTGTAGCATTTGTTTATGGTGTACGATAATTTTAAATCCAAATCTATAATTTTGAGTGGCTGGTACGATAATTTTACTCTTAAAGATTGGCAACCATGAGCGTTTGTGAAATAAACCAGTTACTGTACTGCCTTCGTAGCAGTGGGACGTGTGTGGCTCTCATTATGCGTAAGCAAATTGAACCATTTTGGGAAGGTTATATTATTACTAGGGCTCGGAAGTTCATGCCCTAAAAAGCACTGAAATATGCATGCAAATATGCTCTTAAAAACTTGAAAATATGCCAAGAAATATGCACTATTGAATTAAAACAGTGCCCATTTGCAGTAGACAAGGCGAGTTAGTATAAATAATAAATAAAGTTACCTTATTCCTTAGAGGTTGAAGCAGAAGTGGTCCCGCTGCTAGTATTAACTGCTAAATTGCAGTTCACAACCAACACTTTGCACAAATTTCCAACAGTAAAACATCGTCTGTTCTCTCGTAAAACACTTTTGTAACGTGAAAAACTTCTCTCCACGTCACAAGATGTTATCGGGCATATTTAAATGATGTTAACTGCTTCACAGAGAGAGTCAAGTCTCCTGGTGTGACAGATGGTTTTCTTTCCAGGATGTCTCGAATATCGCACATCTGTTTATAACCAGAATTTTTTGAAATTACATAATTCACTTTCTCTTTTACTTTTTGTCCTATACTACCAGGAACCGAACTTAGATCACATATTGTTTTTTCAAAGACTAAGTGATTCATGCAAAGGAGATCCTACAGCTTCCAATGCCTTTATGACTGTTGGTAAGAAAGAAAAATGGGCAGATATGAAACTAAGATCCTCTTTTAACCTAGTGCCTGACAGAATATTTTGCACAGTTTCTATTGGTGAAGCGTCTTTCGAGTCCAATGAATTAACAACCTCTTCGACTATTTCTATGTGCTCAGCATAATATAAAGCTGCATGGACCATGTTCTCCATCGAGTTAATACTGGTGCAGGAGGAAGTCGGATATTAGGTGTGTTGATCTAAACAACTTAACTCTTTTAGGAGATTTAACAAAAATTCTCTTTGTACAACTTACAAATCTATCTACCACTGGGAAAGAATCACGTATTGTCTCAGAAATGCGATGAAGAGCGTGTGCCAAACAAGTTATATGAATTATGTTAGAAAAAATACCTTTCAGAGTTTGTCCTGGTTTTACCATATAAGGACCTGCATCAGTAACAAATAAAAGTAAGCGGTCGTATTTGATTCCACATGGTCATAGTAATTTCAAAGAGTCCATCACAAACTGGGTTACAGGTACATTGTCAATGGCCGAGAATTCGCACACGTTAAGGAGATAAGGTGTAGTCTTTTGTTCATTATTTAAAGCATCCACATTTATATTAGCAGTAGAACGGCGCTCAGAATCAGGGGTTTCATCAACAGACAACCACACAAACTGATCCGCTAATTCATTTTGTATATTTGACAATACGTTATTTTAACAATGTCCGACCTAAGTGAATGTGCTGAACTATTTGAATTCTTTTCTCACTCCCTACATTTTTCTCACAAGCTCCACAATACAGTACATAAATTAAATATTAAATCACCCGAGAACTCTGTAAGCTAATTGATCTAGCACTCGGAGTTAGTTTTATTTTCGGCATTTGAAGAGCTCTTTAACATCTTATACGCCTAATTTTATTGGTGGGAACCATTTCACAACACTGGTACGTTTGAAGACCATGGCACAACTATTGGAGGGCAAGCAAGTGTTGCTATAATCGTGCTGCTCAAAACGTTGACCTGCACTTTATCTTTGTTAATATAAACCTCTCATGTAACGCACTGATTATTCTCTACGCACATACATATAATGAAGGGATGACAACATGACTCACCTCGCGAGTTGCATCAACATGTGCAATACTACCAATATGAAAAGTATTATACACATAGAAAAAATAATAAAAACCATAAAAATCATTAAAATATGCAATATAGGGGCTATAATATTGAAATAATATGCATTTATAAAAATCAAGAAAATATGCAGTTATATGCACTATAAAATCATGTCCAAATAACTGAAAATTCCACAATTCGTGCACATAATGTAAAAGCATACGTTTTTAACCCCTATGAAAAAACATGCAAATGCATGAACTTCCTAGCCCTAATTATTACCCTTTCCGACACACAATATAGTTCTTCTGCTATTATTGAAGCATGCAAGAAGCGAAATTTTGTGACTTCAAAGTACAGGATTAGCTCAGTGTTGAATAAAAAGGGAAAAGGATCGCATTATTTAGTTCCAAAAGGAAGAAAGCAGGCAAATCCACAAGCTGCTACTACACGCTCTCCAGAGGTGAAGGTGAAGGTGAAGGACCTCATCTCTGGCAGTAATCCAGCCACGTAAGTCGTAACGGACCACTGTAAACAAACTTATCTCTCAAAATTGTTGACACCATTGTAAGCAAGGATTTAAATACGGAGAAACGTCACAAAGGTAGAGTGGTCGGAGGTGGCTAGTTGGTTAGAGTTAGACGTTGGTCTACTGATCCCAAGGTCGCGGGTTCAAATCCGGCACAGACCGATGGTTTTTAAGTGTACTCCATGTCAGTTGATTTACTGGCATGTAAAAGAACAGCAGGACGAAATTCCGGCACGCCGGCGACGCTGGTGTGATCCTGCAGTTGACAGCGTCGTTAAACTACAAAATAATTAAAAAGTGAAAGGTCGAGCTCATAAGTTGCTGCCATCTTTGCACGTCACACCAGCAGCAGAAAACTCAATGGGAAGCCCCTGGCAGGAGAAAAATATAAATTTGTGGTTACATTAAATGAGGCGTATGTGTGTCTTAGTGGCTGCAACAAACCCTATGCAATTTAGTGCCGACCAAGAAGTGGATTTTCTTTTCTTTTTTTTTTTTTCTTTTTTCTTTTCGTTTTTTTTTTTTTTTTTTTTTTTTTTTCAAAAATGGTATGCAGAATGCAGAGAAAGTTTCTCGAAGGGATTTGTGGTCATCGCTGGTTACTGCTACAATCTGAACCTAATAATTCGTAGATATACTAAAAAGACCAAAATCAATTCCAAGTATTATCAGGATGATCGCGATGGCTCAGGCTGTAACCTATGTGACCCGCAATCGGGAGGTCGCGGTTCGATCCCCGTAACCGACCTTCTTGACCCATGTTTTTTTTTTTTTTTCCTTTTTTCTTCGGAGGTTTCCCTGGGTTGCCAGATGAATGCTGGAAAGGATTTCCATATCCTCTGAATTTCCTGCCCATCCATTTCATTACATTAATCACTTCATGTCACCCTTAATTCGTTAGGTTTCTTTCAGGGTTGGAAACGTCAGCGAGCGAACAAATGCTCTCTGGATATCTCGTCTCCCGTATTGGAAAGGATGGGATGCTACAAGTCCGAGGGGTGGGGGCTAAGCCAGCCTCTGCCGGGGTGTTTCTATCTGGGAAAATGTAGAGACTCTGCCGCCTGCTCTGTCGTGGCAATGTTCCGGCCACCCTTAGGTTCCATTCGCCTCATTCATCCTCCTGGGGGGGGGGGTGCCCATAGTCACAAGAAATCGTCTTTCGGTGGAGATGCTAGGTCCCCCTCCGCAAGTTTTCATTGAGTCGTCAGGATGAAATTCTCACCCCAATTTACCATAGTGAAATCCCGGCGTTCTATGGGACAGGCCAAAACAAAGTCCGGGTGCACGTAGATAAGACGTGCAGTTTCGACTCTCGCATTCTTGCAAAGAATGGAAACACGCTATTCCGTTCAGCAACATCCCAGTAAAATCTCCTGATGCCTCTACAGTGGATTTTTGCGTCTTTGGACTCTTGAAAAGGGCATTGAGAAGTAAGCGTCCTCGAACAGTTCATGGTCTTTGGAAAGCCTGTAAAGAGGAGCATGAATTCTGGACATGACTACACCACGCAAGGGCTTTCTCCAGTGGAAACTGAGGTGAAGAGCAATTTTATTGCTCGGATGAAGGCACAACAAGCAGCATGATCGGTGGAAGAGACCTGGCTTTTCGCAGGGTGAGAACAAAGTCAAACTAGCTATCACAGATATTCAATTTCTAAGCCATTTCATAGTGATCTGGTTTTTAAAAATGTTACTTGCTTTAGCCTACTGTGTACTTATCTTGTGTTTAAGATAAATAGCAAATAGCCTGTGGTGTCTTCTTCATTCGGAATGACTTGTATAATTAGTACTCTGAGAGAGTCTCCCAATAGAAGTAAAAAAAAAAAAAAAAAAATAAAATAAAAAATAAAGATCTGAGAAGTCACATTCGCATCTTTCTCTACTCATACTTCAACAAACTAGTATTACAAAACCTTATTCTTCTATCACCTTTATGTTAAGTTGACATTTGTAGTTTTTAAGAGCTGGTCGCTTTGTGATAGCTTCGAACTTCCATTCTTTTTGCATAATCAGGAGGGAAGAAAATTAAGTACTTGCTATTTGAGAAAATTGTAAGTTCTGGAAAATCCAAAGTAAGGACCTGGAACACTTCAGGGATAGTAAACTCCGAGGGGGTTGGGGTACATGACATGCTTAAACGAGATCTACATTTTTTATGCAGCAAGATTTTGTGTTAGGCAAACGTTATCCTGATTGAAAAGGACTTCATAGGATATTCCCAGAAAATTCAAGATATAATATACATATCAATATTTTAAAAAAAATATTCCATGCAATGGGTAGTTTGGGATGAGGGGGTTTCCTTGAAAATCTTAATATTGCATCCTTAAAAGATGGAGAGCTTAAATACCATGTTTGGTATTTAACAAACCTGTGTGTGCGAGAGAGAGAGAGAGGGGGGGGGTAGTCGGTTAACCGCCAAACTCGGTATTAAGTTAAGCAGGTAAGTTCCAGAGATAGGACACAATCCAAGAAAATTCTCCCCCCCCCCCCTCCTCCTCCCCCAAGCTATCCTTTTCATGAAAGGTATTAAGAAATTCATTTTCTCAATAAATGGCTCAAACAGTTTTGATTAAAATACTACACATTAAAGCTATTTACGCGACAAACAAAATGTAGGTATTTATGTGTATAGCCTGTAAAGTTCTCTTCATTTGAAAGCGGTTCTCTATAATTGTGTATGACTGGTAGGCGTTAAGCAATAGACAGAAAGTGTGGATATCTTTAAAACAAGTAATATATGCCCTTTAACTTATAGCGTAAATTATTTCCGAGATATGCATTATTAATGAATTTGTTTGTTCAACACTTGTTTCAAGTTGTTTCTCGCGATTGTGAATAAAGCCGGCATATAGTGTCTAGTGGCGACTCAAGCATTACTTCGCCCATTTTTTATGATTCGCTTTATTAACGTCCTTTAACAATGTAGCAGTGGATATCCGACGATGAAAGAAAGGTGTTGAAATACTGCCGAATTATTGATACGTATATACCGCCGAAACCTTTTGTTTTGTATTTATGTATCTATGCCAATGGAAGGTGCAACACAAACTCCTGGGTACGGCTGTGAAAGACACAACCTCTACTGTGCATCACAGACAAATAACCTGGCTCAATTAACCACAAAATGGAAATGGGGAGGCCACGTGGCCAGGCTGCGAAACAATAGTGCACATACCAGGCTACTATGTGGCACTCCCGTAGGAAGACCGAGACACCAAGAAACACGCAGGACAGCTGCGGTCACGAGTAGCGAGAGGAAGAAGCGACTGCAAATCCTACACATCCGTGTAATAGTGAATACTGTAAATATATTAGTAATAGTGCATCATACAGTCAGACGAATGTGACAGTAGGCATGTGCAGCGCATAACATGGTGGAGTAGCTTACCATGTTAGAATAAATGAGCTTTCCCTATTAATAGGACGCCTTTGCCCTTCACGGGTCATTTTAGGCTATTTTAATTTCATTTGTGTGAATTCGTAGAATAATATAATGGGCAATGGTGTTCCAAACATGTCGTTGCTTCCTTCAGCTTCTGTGGCTTTTTACTCTTAAGCAAGACATTTCAATGCGACTTGAATACTAAGCATGATTGCATTCGGAGTACCAGACACTACCCACGGGTAATGTGGCTGTTTTGCAAAGGTCTATCTTTATTAAAATAAAGTAGGTAGAAACATTAATTAAAATTAAACAAGAATTATTGGTATACATACTAATAAACAATAGTGGTAGGCAGAGCCACGTGAATGAAATACGTGTGTGTCTGCCTGTCTGTATGTCCGTCCGTCCGTCTATGTGTCGGTGTCCGTGGAACCAATCACTGGCTGATGTCCGTCCGTCTATGTGTCGGTGTCTGTGGAACCAATCACTGGCTGATGTCCGTCCGTCTATGTGTCGGTGTCTGTGGAACCAATCACTGGCTCTTAAGTACATAAAACGAATTTAATAATACGCACTGTTTGGGAGCATCTCTCAATTTATCGTCTCACGGGGCCTCGCAAGGGGTGAGGGATGATTGTTAACCAATGCCACTGCTTGACAGTTGCAATACAGGGCTAGGGACTCGGCGCTGTAATGAGGAGAAGGAAATCTGGGGAGGAGTTAGAGTAGATAAACCTGGCTTCGTAGAAAAGCCACTTTTTAATTATCTTTAGATTTATCACCAAATTCTTAATGCCTATTATGAAAAGGTTGCAGATGTTACTTGAAATATTTATTTAATTTAATGCTCTAGACTTGTGGATCATTTGCAATTAGTCTTCTGGCTTGCCAGTAGAGTTGACCATTTGCTCCATTCCAAGATCTGTAGCATTTATTGATTTTAACAATCCTGTGCTATAAGAAAATGTCCTTAAAAAAAAAAAAAAAAAAAAAAAAAAAAAAAGAAAAAAAAAACGTGTAAAGCTTTCAGTACACATAATGCAATATTATAAAAACGTTTAATCCTTCTACAAATTGGGCGGCGCCGTGGCCGAGCGGTTTGCGCGCTCGCCTACCACCTAGGCGGCCCGGGTTCGATCCCAGGGACCCGTATGTGGTATTTGTGGTGGACGAAGCGCCGTCAGGGCGGGTTTTCTCTGGATGCTCCGGTTTCCCCCGGCATCTCATTCCACCGGTGCTCCATCTTCATTCCATGTATCATCAGTGTCACCGCCTGCGGTGCCGTGGTAGCAAAAGCGGGCGTTAAACACTAGAACAACAACTTCTACAAATTCTCTCTATATTTATATTGGAATTAAAATTCATATTAAAATAGCTTTAACATGTTTGTCTGCTACGTTATATTATAATGCTGTTTCTACTTTCGAATGAAAGGCATTCTAATAAGCATGCAATAAATCGCCTTTCTTGGGTGACATCAAAATTTAACTATATTTCTTTAAATTTGCACAGTTTGTTACCACCTTGCCATAGACCAATAATCTGGCCACGTGTAGCTTATGATGTAGACGGCATGCTGCGAATCAAACAACAGTTGAGCTTAATGAATATAACGACTTACTGTGTGATTAGAAGAAATCAATACTTTCATCTCAGGCGAACGTGTCACTGGTTATATAACCTAGCAAAGTATTGAGGCGTATTAACCTTGGTGGTCGAGCGCTACGATCGCTGCTTATTTGTTTATTAGAAGAGCGAAATATCAGTAACTTGGGGTATAGTCAGTGATAAAACACAAATATATGATCTCTCGCGCCTGCCGATATATGAGACGTTGCTGTCCTGGATATGTGATTGCATATGAATAGAGTGTACGCACACCGTCTAGCCATGCTTATGCGATAAGCTCGCATAAACAACTGGGCAGTTTCATATTCTTTCCGATACGCTTCATGGCTTTGCCAGATATATAATAACTATGTCCAGCCGGTAGCATGGATGCTGTTGTCATTTGAGAGGGGAAGAGGGAAAGAAGGGGAAGCTACGAAGGCCTCGTTAAACAATCATGATACCCTTTCATTTTACTAAAATCGTTTTCTGTACAATTTCATATGGGAGCTGCTTTGTGTTGGAAACTTAAGATATGTCAATGAAATGTGTATTGTGGCTGCTGACGCAATTTGATTAAAGGTAATGCTTTATGTCCATGATATTCAACCTGGGGTACGCGAAGACTTCTTAGGGGTACGTAAAATTTAATTTAATCCTTCTTTGTATAGTATTAAATGATGAATATTATAATCTATTTTATACATGATTATGTATAATTTGAATTAAGGTTAATCCTAGGGCTAGGCCTAGGGGTACAGACTGAAATGAAAAATTGTCTTTGAGGATACGCGGAGAAAAAAGGTTGGTACCACTGCTTTATAGAATTTTCCTTTGGCACCATTTGAAGCACAGTCTATGTTTATTACGAATTGGTTTTCCAGAAGACTCACGCGTGCTTTTTGTTCTGTCTTTATTCCGCAGCCAGATTAATTAACCTTTGTTTCCTTGCAAATGAAGTCTTTGAAGGCGATTCAAAGCAAGCGTTTGATAATGAAAACTTACGTAAGCATTAGTCCTTGAAGTTTACATCAATGGGTAATCTGAACTTGGGAACCTTTAGACGTTAAGTGTTTTTCATCTTCAAATAAATTAACATATGAAGCGAATGGGTTGGAAGTGTGCGGAATTATATTTTGTCACAGCATTATCTACTCGTATCTTAATCACTACGTGTTATCTCGACTGGCTTTCAAGATGTTTATTCGGCAGATAGCATAAGAGATTATGTCCCAAATTAGCTGACTGAAAGCGTCAACCTACCGTTCAAAGGTTGGACCCAGAGTAATACTTCAATTACGTAACTACAGCTGGAGTGGGGCGAAGTTCCTCTGCGCACTTTCAGCTCAGTTTTTCTTTCTTTTTTCACGCCTGCTGATAAACTTAAAATTCGTTTTCTGGCCCTCTCCTTCTATGTTAACCGCTGGCGTTACAGGAGCCCTGTGGCTTTGATCACAGGTCATCAGGGGAGAAGGCCGAACCATTGAGTTAACGCTTGGCACTGATATTCACAATTCGTAACTGTTCAGTGCTTCCTCGTGCAACAGTAAAGCGGGAAATCATGCTATAATACTTCTGTCTATTCAGTTAAATTCACTCATAATTGTAAAGTGCAAGTTGACTTACTTTATAATACTTACAAAAATTACATTATACCTATGTTCATTGACCTTTATGTTGCAGCCATACATTGACACAAGTAAATCGTACGCATATCTTCCTATGACTTTCAAATTGTGAATGTACATTCAGTTATATACATTGTATGTCTGAAGTTTGACAACAATGGTTCACGGAAATCAATATTATATACCACCAGGCAAAGCGACCAGGCCTTGGCTGTCAAGCGCCGTGATCGCTTGTTATCTTGTTTGCTAGAACAGCGAAATATTAGTAACTTGCCGTACATTCAGTAATGAAAAGCAAATTGCGCCTCCCGATGTACCAGACGTAGCTGTCCTGAAGATATGATTGCATCTGAACAGAGTATAAAGGGTATAACAAGTTCCTACGTACCGTGTCAGTGCGTACCGCTCAAGATGCATAACTTGGTACCCTGTTTATCTACATTACCTTTCATGCATTACGCGTGAATCTATATATACATACCTACTTTATTTCGTAGAACTTGGTAAATAACTTTAGGCTTGCGGCAGCCAGTGCTGCTATCGGAATTCCCTTCTCTAGTGGAATTTTGGTTACACGTGGTCACACGAGGGTGCAGAGCGACTTTCCGACAACTCTTTACATACACTGTTTCGACCTGTAGTACATATGTACGATAGGTTCGCGTAAGCAGTTTCACATTTTTTCGATACGGCTTATGACTTTGCCACGTAGTAGAGAAATAAAAATATAAACACACACATTCTTCTCTAAACTCATTGGTTTGCTGCTTCTCTCTCTCTCTCTCTCTCTCTCTCTCTCTCTCTCTCTCTCTGTCGTAGCAAAGAAACTGCGATGTTCTTAGCCTGCAGCTTATCTTGTTTCGCAAGATGAATGCGATGCGAAGGTCTCCTCTTTTTGGTATAACGTAACCCCGTGGCACAACAGCCCGTCCGGGACAAGGTCTTCTGCCCGACGCAGCGTCCCCCACCTCTGCCCATCACAGACGTCATGAGTGGGGTGCAGTTCTGGAGGTGGGACATGGTCTCTCCCGGCCGCTCATGCGGTCTTTTCGACCGGAGCCACTACTTACCAATCCAGTAGCTCCTCAGTTGGTCCCTCGGCGGCTTAACTAGGCTGAAGGCACCCCGGACCAAGTCTCCCCCGCCGGTACTGGGATTCGAACCTGGGTCCCCCGCTTGGTAAGCAGCAGCAGCAGCGCTACCACCGCCCTAAGTAGATGAACTCCTCCTTTTTGTAGGAAGGAGTATTCTCTGCGGTGCAATTTTTATTGTGTGATATGTTGTGATGCGAATGAGTACTTGTTCATTTTGGTTGCGAATTGCTGCTAAAGCGCCTTTAATGCTGTTTTGTGTTTCTTAAGCATTTCAAATTCTCTTTACCTAAATTTCCCGCACATTAAAAACTTACGATGCTAACAGTAACAGAAAAAATCGTATGTGTACATCAACATGCCTTTCACAATTTGTGCACAAACTATACTTACAGAAGCTTGCTTAATATTAATCGAGATAAACATTTGCTGATCTTGTTGGTGCAAGGGGAATATGGGAATACTTTAGGCTTTAAGGCAGTGGTGTTAAACGCTGCGCTTGAGCGCCAGCGCGCACTTCGGAGCTTAGCAGGCCCATGTTGCCCGTAACAGCAGCACCTGCTTGCTGCTTGGGACAGTGTTGTTAATCAGGGCTGTACAACGTGAACACCTTGGAAAAAAGTGAAGCCGCTTCTACATTTGCAGTCTTTTAACGTAAGCACAGAAATTAATCAGTATTGAGACATATTAAATGCCCTCTTAGAGGAGTTTGATGGACGATTTTCAGATTTTTAAGCTCTCAAATCTAAACTGAGTCTCTTTTCCTTGCTGTATTCTGTTGATCACGAGTGTTACAGTTGAACCAAAATTACAACTGCTTTTTGCTGTGATTCAGATATTAAAAATATGTGTTGCACTCAAATGACTTTCTGTACTCTTGTGTAAACCATCCTTAAAAACTCTTTATTCTTCTATCTTCTTCGGTTAGTTGAGATAAACATTTGCAGAAATTACCTTATTGCTCGTTTTCTTGCATGAGCAATGGGGATATGGGAATACATTAGGCTTTGAGCGATGCACGGTTAACATAAGAAAATGAATACATACCATTGCCAATTACACATACCATTTGACGAAAGTATGTTCTTCAAAACTTTCACAAATAACGAGGAATATCTCCGAAATGGTCCACTCTACAAAAAAAATTGTTTAGACGTGAATTGTATGCTTTAGCGAGATGTACATTTTTTATATTAAGATTTGCTCTGATCTCTTGCGGTTTACCAGTTACGCAAAAGCCATCCAGAGTAAATAGGACTACATGGGCTATAGCCAGAAAATTCAAGATATACATTTCATTTGTCATAAAAATATCTCAAACATATGGCATTTTAATCAAAATCGTTAGAGCCATTTTCAAGAAAGTCAAAATTTTCCATGTAAAGGTTAGTTTAGGGTGAAGCAATTTTCTTCAAAATCTTCGTGTCGCATCCTTGAAAGACATTAAACTTAAATAGCAGCTTTGGTTTTTAACCGACTTCGTTTTTGAGTTATGCTGTCCACAGACAGCACGCGGACCTTTTTCTAAAAATCTGATGTGTTGCACTCACATGACTTTCTCTACTCTTGTACTAACCATTCTTACAAATTCTTATTCCTAGATCTTCGTGTTAGTTGAGATACACATTTGCAGAAATTATCTTATTGCTTATTTCCTTGTAGGTGCAAGGGATTAGCATACAGCAAGCTTTGAGTGATAGTCAAATATTTTAAAGCTTTGAAATTCCGTTTTCTTTGCACCCTTAATATATAAGCAAATGAACAACGATGTTACGTTAGAGGAAAGTAAGTTTTCCGAAACTGACACAAGCCGCAAGGAATAACTCAGAAATGGTTCACTCTACAAAAACTTTATGAGGACATAAATTGTGTGTTTTAGCGAGATCTACATTTTTATGTAGCAAAAGTTTGTCTACCTCTTACGGTTTACCGGTTATTCAAAAGTTATCCAGAGTAAATAGGACTTCATGGGCTATAGCCAGAAAATTCAAGATATACATTTCATTTGTCATAAAAATATCTCAAACATATGGCATTTTAATCAAATTCGTTAGAGCCATTTTCAAGAAAATCAAAATTGTCCTTGTGTAGTTTAGGGTGGAGCAGTTTTCTTCAAAATCTTCGTGTCGCATCCTTGAAAGACATTAAACTTAAATGCCAAGTTTTGTATTTAACTGTCTTTCGTTTTTGGGTTACACTGTTCATACATATACAGATTATTTTCTAAAAATGAGTTTTTGGTGGTGGGGAGGGAGGATTCAGGGGGTCTTAAAACGTGTATTTCCGGTATCAAATCGATGTCAATTTTTGGATGGAATACATTACTTCTCCTGAGGTTAAGGAAGTAGACTGTTCACAAGACTACGAGTCGGGGGAACTGTGCATCGTAACCATTCGGATTTCTTCGGAAACCCGAAGCCACCAGATGGACTCTGTCGACTAATTATTACGTTAAGATTAATTTCCAAATCTTTTGTATCATTTTCACATCTCTTGGAAAACATCGTCTGTTAATTACCCTCGTCATCTCGCGCACGTTTTACGTCGCCAGGATCCTGTTTCCTCAAGCGAACGATACACCTGTGTAAACAAAACATAGAAATCACAATAAGTAGAAATATAGCAGATTACTGCTAACGTAACTGTTCCACAGCAATGTAGCTTAACTACATGCATAACGACCTAAAACATATACTAAGGTAAAAAGGTACAGGTAGAGAGTGGGACACCTCGCTCACGTCGACCTACAATGATCTATCGTGGCTACCAGCTCCCCTCCAGGAGGCAGGGATGAAATTAGGGAACCGAAGGGGTGACATCAGACAGGTCAGTGACGCGTGGAGGTCCCTAACAAGTGCTGAGATGTCTTCACCCCGACGCCAGGCCCCGGCAAGCAGCCAGCATCACACCGCGAGTCCGGTTCGGTATCGCACCAAGCGTACCTCCCCCCCCCCCCCCCCTCCCTCGATATAGGACAAGGACCGACCGGACACCACCCAGCGCCGAGAACAGCACTTACCATGCGCAATCATCCACGCCATGCCCGACACTGTCCACACTACACGCCTGCGGCTGCACCACCTAAAAGATGATAAGGAAATGATGGAAAGGGAACCGTGGTATGAAATATTGCACCCCAACATTCGCCTAAGTGACATGGGGAAACCACAGAAAAACCCATATCAGAGAGCGCGGCCACGGGGATCGAACCCGCGACCTCCCGAATGCGGGCCACAGACGTTACCGCCTGAGCCATCCTGCTCGTTAGATTTACTAACTGGCCTCTTGAGGTTCTTTCGGGACATTCGTTGAAGCTGAGGATATTTCTCTGCGCTATCAATTGCACATTGGTTCTCCTTCAGACCCCTATTCTGAAGTTGGAATCAATGATGAAGACTACCGTCCTTGCGTTAAGGGTGTTCTAATGTAGTTGTTGGTGAACAAACAGCGGACTGCCCAGCCCATTTAATGGTACCAGCAGTCTTCTTGGGGGTTGCAGTCACTTGTTAGAGCGACATAGAACGCCATACTTAGTTACGCCGTGGAAAATAGGCAACTTCGAACACAACCTCTGAGGAAGGGGAACTCGCATGGAGAGCAAGAGTGAATTACATCAGGACCATTTTACAATGAACGCCATGTATATGTAGATATGTATTAATGTATATCAGCAATGCATAAGTAACCCAATTTAGTAAGTGAACACATTCTCCCTTAACAAGGGTTGATGTAATGATATTGATGCCTTGTGTCAAGCATTATATTCATTATTTGAATGTAAATAAAATTAAAAGTATAAAATATTAATTTGCATCAAATTTGTATGTTTATTTCTCTCATACTGGATCCTTTCGAGCCGTAGTTAAAATATTACGATGGTCTCTTTGAAAACAATGTGAAGCAGGAGCGCCGTCACCTAGGGTCTTGCGCTCTTTCGACCTCTTTTCCAGATAATCTGAGCAGTGTTACCGTATTCAAAAAACGCACTAACCGTACGTACGCCAGAAATAGGCCGTATTTTCCCCTAGAGAACCGTGCGACAGATTTAGTGTAAAATATCAAAACTTTTTAATACAGACATATGCGTGTAATAATCGCATTCATATATTTATCGCGTTTTTGTTTTGAATATATACATAATAGATCAAGAGAATTTACTTCAAACTTGTATATCGTGCTTCATTTGAATAAGCAACGCAACTATTAGGATGTAATCTTAAAACCCTTTGGCATTATTACACACGTAATCAACTATGGATTACACTAAAAGGGATACAGTGGAATGTCGCCAGGACTGTCCTTGAACTGCAGCAATTGGCCCCAAAATTCGTCTGGTTCAGCACCGGTGATAATTTCTTGCGGGAGGTTGGCAAGAGTTAATTTTCGCTATTGGTCGCCCATTCTGAGTTTTCATCCGACACTCTCTTGGGCAATTGTATGGCTAGACCGCTAGAAGGAATAGCTTTTCTTTCCTCATTCGACAAAGCTTTCTTCGGTGTTATCAAAGAAAGTAATGGCAACAGAAAGGCATCAATATTATACCTCCTTCTCAATTCTCAATTCCACGCGTCCTATTGGGAAAAATTGTTTTTTATCTCCCTAAGTCTTTGAGTAGATTATTTTCCTGGGCAATCTGCAGTTTTTGAATCTTTTTATGTGCGTCTATTCCTAAATACATTTCCGTGTCACGAACACAATTCTCGCTCTTACTAAGGATCGATTTCTGACAAATTGTCCTCAACACATAAGAACATGGGCCCAAATGACCTCGTCGACAGGTCGTTAAAACCCACACACTCACTTAACATAAGAACGATCCACATAGCATAACAATAGGTAACTCTATATGAGCTTTTCATTCTGTCATGATGTTAAACTATTACAACTTTACTACTCTGAAAGTACTGATTAATTGCAATAAATTTAGGTAAAACGCAAAGCAAAATAGGAAACAGTTTCTGAAATGGGTCATTCAGTGAGCAACGACTTTCTTCGACTGATATTAGTCTTTTATCCAAATATTTTGAATCAAAGATAGTCTTATAGCTTCCCATAGTCTTAGCTTCAACTACATGCAAGGATAACCATTGAGGTTGTAATGGGTGAAGCATTTTGTGAATCGGTAGGTCAGCGAACATCTGAAACTCGACTTTTTGGACTAGCTCTAAAATAATTAAAGATGTTGCGCACTAAATGCTCACATCGCTTAGGGGGGCGTTTGCATGCCTCACTTGCACACAGGTGAAGTGAGTGGCAGATATATTTTAGAACATCTATGCCAGGACACAGTTCTTTTAATCGTGGCATTAGTTTTTCGGCCCCATCATTACACTGCATCCATCCGATGCGAAACCAATTGTTTCCTACGGGTATGTCGTACTCGATTACAGAATTAGCAATAGTTGAAACACATTTTCACCAGTTTTCGCCCTCCTTAACTTTAACGTGGTCTCCTGATTGAAAAAGATTGTTGAGGTTCCAGAGCTTACTACTTTATTGTGTTATCGTAATACCTAACCTCGAGGCACAACATTACCAACGAACCTATATCAATCGATTCATCCGTCAAGACACTGAATTTGAGCGACTTTAGTTCCGTGCTAAGTCATTTTTTTTTTTTTTTGACCAATAACGTTTTTAACTATGGCCGTACATTTCGTGCGTTTCATGTGCATCGCTTTCGCGATTTTTGAATCAGTAAACGAATCTTTTGAAACAGCCTGTAAGTGTTCCATCGTCCTAAACGGTATGTTGTGTTCTGCAAAAAAATGCTGCCAGTTTGATTTCTGGTTTAAGAACTACTTTTTGAACACTCGAATTAGCGGGCACTTCATTAAAAGAGGCGCTTCATAGCTTGGCTTGATAACATGTATGTGTGTTTGCTATATACTACGGTCCAGGCAAGCCAAGGAATAAGTTTTCAACACCGGTATATGCTACGGCACTGAAAAATCATCCTATACTTTAAAATAAAAAATCCTTATTCCAGAAAGGTCAGGTTATAAATAGTAGAGGTATTTGTTATCCTAAATACTTTTCTGATATTTACCATACGCTTAGCACATTATAGCCCATATACAAATGGCCTCTTTTGAATTTCGTCTATTACACAGTCACTCGCATTCATTTTCAATGAATTCCCCTGTCACATTTACTAGATACTTTAACAGAAACACATAAAACAATGCACTCTTCAGCTTTTAGTTTCCGCAGGGTCCAAACAAACGTTCAAGCTTGTGACAACACTATATAGTCTGATCTGATCTGCATGATGACCAACTTATTATATTTTCCCCTGCTTATTTCCATTTTGTTAATGGATGCATCAATACAGCACTCGTAGGCTAGCTGGTATTGAGGGGAGTATTCCTTTAGAACAAGACAAGTCGCCAAGAGCAACAGCTGGCTAGTGGCGGGGAAGGAGTGTGAACCTTAAGTACTGTAACGTTCAAGTTCGATGTGCGTATTTGATTGAGATATGAAGAGACTATTTTAATTTCGAACTTGTGAATAAATCAGTTACCCCAGCAGCGCTGGGGTAGCTGGGGTTGAATGCACGCCACTGCATTTGAGTTTTGAAAAGCCAATCGTAAGGTCAGGTAAGCCAGCTAGCAGTAAATAAAACAGCAACAACTTTAAAGTGTGATTTTTATATTAAGTTGCATTTATTTTACATTTTATAGACTACGTGCGAATACGGATTTTGTTTGTAAGCAACGATACATAGGATCATTTTATCTATCAGTCTTTGATTTTGTGGAATAAAGAAGACGATTCAGAAGCATGGAATTAGAACGGGTCTGCGATGATGTTTAAAACGCCGCTAAATAATGCCATGGCGACTTAAGCGTCCTAGACTATATTGCTACATTTTGGCTGCTTTAATAGTACGACAAGCCAATGGTGGCTCGTGACTTAAACTAAAGGTTAAACTCTAATCACATGCAACATACCTATTTCTTATACAGGGTGTACCTAAAGTTCGGTAACACTTTTCTTGATTTATTACACAAAAACAACACATGATGCAGCTTTTGTTTAGATGTCATATGAAGGAGGATCTCAAATGGGTTTGTTTTGATGTTACAGGCAATGCTCGCAATTTCCACATTCGCCGCAGTACATACATACATATATATAAAAAAATACACACACATATATATATATATTTTTTTTTTTTTTTTTTTTGTATATAGTTAAAGAAGATTCTGATGATTTCTTGTCCCAGCAAGACGGGGCCCCACCCCATTATCATGATGACGTTCGTAACTTCCTTAACAGTGAGTTGCCTCAACGCTGGATAGGACGAGCCGGGAAAAATAACTGTTTTGACAAGTGGCCTACCAGATCCCCCGATCTAACTCCCTGTGACTTCTTCCTATGGGAATACATTGAAGATAGTGTGTATGTGCCACCTTTACGACAAAATGTTGAACTCAAGCGCAGGATTGCAGAAGTTGCTACCACTGTATCAGAAGATATGCTCCAAAGAGTATGGCAAGAATTTGATTACCGTGTAGACATATGCTGAGTTACACGTGGTTTCCATATTGAGGTATCGTGAGCTCAGACATTGCAAACAAAACCATTTGAGATCCTCTTTCATATGACAGCTAAACGAAAGCTGTATCTTGTGTTGTTTTTGCGCAATAAATGAATAAAAGTGTTACCGAACTTTAGGGACATTAAGTTGGTTCTTCTGTCTTTTTTGTTGGCGTATTTCTCAGTTATGTCGTTATGAAAAGGCAGCTTCCTCTCTAAGTCATTCAGCAAGCCCTTGTGCATGGAGATGTTGGCTAGAAATTAGTCTTTGCTGGGTCATAAAACTCGGCAAATAAGTCTTTATACGCTTGAGAGCAGAAAAGCTTCTCTCCACTGAAACGCTCATTGACGACAGTGCTACGACGAGTGAAAAAAGTTTGTACACCTGTTGAAATATGTTACGGTTTTCTTTGACCAACTTAAGTGTTTCTGTAATGGAAACATCTGGTATTCTTCGTTTCCATAAAAAATCTCAAGTTCCGTTTTCAAACGGCTTATTTTAAATATAATTCCGATGAGAGCATCAATAGGGAAAACAGTTGAATGCTTGAATCGCGAAGAATCAGCGAGAGCACAGAACTGAAGTTTTCCAAGGTCTTAGAACCTAATGTTAATTTGTGCCAAGATCAAATCCAACATTTCAAAATATAACAATTTGTACTTCTGGAAAAGTTCATCTTGGGACAGTGTAGCATATTTTCGCCCTGACCCCCCCCCCCCTCCCCTGTTTAGCTGTTCCAAAATCACAATTACCAAAACTTCTTCCGTTCTTTTTCTTTGAAGTATATGATAACTGTTTTCTATTTACTTCTGACGGAAAACTATATAAGGAGAATTTTTTTAAAGAATATCAAACAGAAGACTGGCAACCTGAAAGGTCTCATTAAAAACAATGACCAAAATTGCAAATTCAAAATCCTTCAGATTATTTAGAAAACCATTTAAAAGCCGAATTGCTGTCTGGTCAGACTCAAAATCATCTATCTCCTGAAAAACCTTACTGAGATCATTCAAGTTTTCTTCAACCGCTTTAAGCAATTTTGAGAACGAACTCCATCGGGCGTTTGTTGAAGTGGGTACACGCCGCCCTAAAGAGGGTATCTAGGGGACAGCTTCTCTTGGCAGAGCTACGAAAAAATGAAGGGATTCCAGCAATATCAGCACAAAAAGATGCGGCATATAGAAATTTCATTCATTGTGCTTTGTATGACTAAATTCAGCCTATAGGCTAAAAATGAACAAAGACCTTAGAGGAATCAGCTTATTGGGATACCCCATAAAACAACTGTGACATTTCTCCTCCCTTACGGCGCGGTCTGGTTATATTTGGTGATATTCCATCTGTTAGGTTGCATTAGTTCCGCCAACTGTTCGTAAGATATAACCTTGATAAAGCTACGGCCATAGTTGGTGTTATTGCATCCGTTATGTTGCCACAGAAGCCCTTGTTTTTTATCACGTTGCAGATAGATTTTAAAACAAGATTCTGTTTAGACGCCGTATTAATCAATCAATCAATCAATCAATCAATCAGTGGACGCCATTGTATTCCTCGTGTGTGCGTGGTGTTGTCTTTTATTGTTTTAGAGCAGTATATCATATGATAGTTACTGTTGTTATTTTTTATGTTCGCAACACAGTAGTGCATTAGATATTTAGCGTTCGGAAGTGATTTTACCCAAAAGTGTTATTGCACAACAATATTTGCTGAAGGTGAGTAGGTTCATCAAATGTTATGTGGTAACGATGTTTAAGCATTATTACATCGTTTGAAAACATGTTACTTTAACAGTGTGATATTTGATGTTAGAAATAATGCTTTTATCAAGTAGGTTGGCAGTACTATTTGGTGTAATGTCGGCCATATTGAATTCTTGGGAACTGCCGATAAGCTGTTTCCCCATTACCTGAGTTTCAAAATCCTTTACCTATTTTGGCAAACCATTTAAATGTCCATACATGACACTGGCGCCATAACTGTGCTAGAAGTTTTGATATACTGGTAGTCCTACGGTCCCAACACTGAATCAAGCAAGAAAAACAATGCTTCCGATGTTCTATCGAGACTGACATAAAAATAGCCCAGAAAGCGTTGGACTAGTTCGATATTGGCGTCTACGAGTCTGAAAATTATGGAACGCTGAGGTTTTTGTGATATCTGTAGTATCCTCAACTTGAACACAAGAAAGTCGCTGCTGCATATTTCCAACTTAATATGATCATCACTGTACTCCGAAATTGCCAATAATCTCGTTCTGGACTGTTTTCGAATCCCGGTGAAGATAATTTTCATTTTATTGTAATGAATCTGAATTTCTTAACGGACTTGTCAAAATTAATAAAGACAACAGTTGTTTGAATTTTCCCTTTTAGATGAAGATGAGCTTTCATCGTGACCACGTAAACCAAGCTCTTATCTGGCCATATACATTACTGCATTAATTACAACCTTAAAAACTAATCGGTTCGGCCTTAAATTTTCATTGTACTAAGTAACATACAGTTTTCTTTCAAGGCATCAACAATGGTATTTTGATTGTTTTCGAGTTGCTTCAATTGGAGCGCGCACTTGAGATGTTCAGCTGAGTTGGAATCTTTGTGTAATGGCCGGTTGATGTTTAAAATGTCACAAAAACCAACACTGTTCTACACATGGGCGTCGCGAAGGGGGAGCAGGGGGGGGGGGCACCACCTCCCTCGTGCAATCACTTACTATTATACCGCTCGCAAAAGTTAAAGGCATGTGAACGCTGGCCAATGCTCAAGCAGAGCGCTGTTGCCAAGCGTAGTGCGTGTACCGGCAGAGGTTCTGTACATAAGGGTGTGTGAGATGCATGCACCAGATTCGGCAGTGCTGGTAGGAGGGGCAAGCTTAGGATTCGCTGGAGCCCGCAGTACGCCCCGCTTCCATATGCCTTTAAGTTTTGCGAAGATTATAGACTATTGTTTTAATTTTAATGTAAATTACAATTTTTATTTAGCACAAATTAATACGGTTATCCGCAACAAATAGTATAACTTTTGAAAACAAAATAATGAATTAATATTGTTTGATTGCAAAGTTCCAACATGCGCCTCCCTCTAGAAAAAAGTCTGCCGACGCCCGTAGTTCCACACTCTTCCAAGTAATAAGCAAGGCCAACAAATGTTTCTTCTATGTAATGACTACCGCACAGCCACTTATATTCACTGTACCATGAACCTTTAAGATCCTGTTTGTAAGATTTCGCAACTTTGTGTTCCACTTTTTGTGCCGATAAATTAAGAATAGGAATTGGTGTTCTTGTTAATAGCATATCCCTTTTATCATAATAAGTCCACCGCGAAAATGGTGTGTGTAATATACCGTACACTATATCATTTTATGGATTCATTTCTCCACTAACAATTTGTTAACTCAACAAAGCAGAAGTTGTAGCAAAGCTAACTTCAGTAAAATGAATAACACAATGGGCAACTAGATTACACAATCACTTTGCCCGAACAGTATTTTACACTGTTTAGTTAATTACTATTTGTTGGGAATGCTAAAAGGGATACCCCTGGGAGAAGGGAGGGGGGTGAGTTAAGTTGGCTTTCACGAGGGCAATAAACCGATGGACTGGCCTCTACAAGAGGCTGAGGCTCGCTAAACCCCGTACTTTACCTCCGCAGCAGGTCTATTTGGCAATACATGGAACCAACAGTGGCGGCTCGTGGACTTTGAATATAGGGGTGCTGCATAAAAAAATTATTAGAACTATTAACCCTTTCAGTCCCGGTGTGTATTATAAGAAACATAGGCTTATTTGCCTATTTGTAATACTTTTAACGGTTTTTTCTGCTATATTCTTGTTATATTGTTCGTCACCAATTAAACATATGTATTTGAGATGTTCTGAATTGTAGAAAATTATCTTTTTTACAATTTACATTGTAGTGCTTTTTTATAAGAAAAGAAGCAAAATCCATGCAACCGCAGTCAAATGATACCCCGTCATCATCCACGCGTGCCATCACACTGATTATTTTACATGGGGCCCTCCCCGTCCTTTACCACAGGCACATTTGACTGCGGTTGCCGAGACTCGAACTCACGACCTCAGGCTTTGAGTGCATGGCCAGTTCCGTTTTCAGTCTGTCTTTCTCGAGCATTGGGAAAAGCTTGACACACTCTTTCAGGAAAAGTTTGATAATTTCCAAATTTGTCTTCACATAGAATAGAAGATACTACCAGATGGTCTGTGAACTGGAATTGGGTGTTGGTTTGTGATATAATGAGATCACACACTTCTTTTGCAGCCGCAACATGTGTCTGATTGCCATCAACCTTGCGGCGTTTGCTGGAGTTTTCGTCTTCGCATTCCTCCCTACTCACCTCTACATTGTTCCGTACACTCTGTGCGGCGCGCCGAAACCTTGATGTGCAGTCTTGTGCCTTAGAAACATCTAACTGGCGATGTTGCAGTTGGTTATATAAATTGTCTACATGCGGCATCAGTAAATGGAAAACGGCGAGCCAGAAATTGAATTCAGAATCTTCAAGAAAACGTATCAGGGCACTTGCCTCATTTATTGCAACGTTGTTTGATGTTTCAGATTCCATTATGGTTTGAAAATATTCCAGTAATAACTCTTTCTTTTCATAGACTACACCTACTATTCTTGTTTTAAAATTCCATCTTGTAGCCCCAGCTGACGGAATTCTCTTTGAAACACATGCATCTAATACAGACTGCCTATATAGAGATCGTGAGAAGAAAGCAGGAATACTTGACAAATTAGCAAAAAATATCCGTGCCCTTTTATTTTGTTTAGCTGCTTTTTTCATTAACAAATTGAATTGATGGGCGTAGCAATGTACAAAATACGCATATTTGTAGCAGTCCCTGATTTTTGCGTGTACCCCATTTAATACACTACTCATCACAGCTGCTCCATCGTAACTATCCAATCAGCTTATCTTTCTTGCTTTTAAGAATTACTTCTAGCTGCGAAAGTATGCACTCGGATATTGAATTGGCATCTTGGCCGGTTGCGTTGAAGAAACCGTAGCATCTCTCGACGGCTTTTCCTTCTTTGTAACAATAACGAAGAACAATCACAAGCTGAAATATTTCTGAGATGTCTGTGGTTCCATCGGCAAGAATGGACAAATTCAGTTTCTTCAATCTCAGATAAAATTTCCTCTCTGTATACTTCCGGCATACATTCAAGGAGCTCATTTTGAATCGTCTTTGATAAGCCTTTAAAAGGCGAAGAACTCTCCATATGTGACTTAAACAACGAATCAATTTCACCCGTATATTTGATCAAATTGAGAAATATACTTTGATTGTCGGAATCTGCATTTTCATTATGCTCTCTTAATGCCAGCTCTTGATTCCACAAAACTTAATACAATCGATAATTCGTGGCAACACCTCTGTTTTTCGTTACCTCATTATTATGGCGTTCAATGGCTTCTTTATGAGCTGAACTAAAACTCTCTTCCCATCATAGTCAAGTTCACAGTGTTTTTTAAATGTTTCTCAGATTTTGCATTTTTTTTTTTTTTTTTTTTTTTATCTTTCCAAGCAGTTTTCTAAGATCAGTTATACCTTTCCGAGTCCAACTAAGTCCCCACCAAACAAATTACCTGGAAAACAAAATAATGCGTTTTTAATATCACAGCCGGACAACAATTCAAACTTTTTGTACACTTTGCTATTAAAACTCCTCGTATATTCTTTTTGCCGGCTTGTAGATGATTGTCTAATGTCTAGCATGGGTGTAGGCCTTCCGCGATGCTTAAATTCACATTTCTCCTGTAATGTTAATGTTCTGAAGTGAGTAGACTGCAAATATTGTACGGAATTAATCATCGTTGGCGACACTATTGTAGTTACTATACGCACTTACAACACGCGAAACAGCGTTCTAACTGCCCGCTCCCGACTTCTCCAAGCATTGAGAGCTGCATGGTTTGCAGCTCATTTCAAAGGTAAAGCAAGGGTTCTGGAGGGGGAGGAAACTGAAGGAATGTGGGCAGGGAGTCGTCTCTTTTAGACTGGCAGCACCAGGGGAGGAAATGGTTTCGACAGTTGCACGGGAGGAAGTAGCTGCTGTAAGCAGTACTTCGATACTAATCGACTGCATTTAACTCGATGGGCGCAACATTTAAAACTATTTTAAAAGCAGAATTCGAATCTGTATTACAAAACATAAGGTGAGGCATCGAGTCAGAAACAGCCCCTCATCACCAGCCGCCACTGGGGACCAACCTCATGTTCTGCTTCGTCATAGCAACCGGATATAAACATGCAGCTGTGTATCAGCTGACAGAAATAGCTGCAAAATTAACGCCCTCATCAAGGCAGGTAACTGGTAGCTTTTACCCTTCCTTTTAGCTACCCTCACAGATATATTCGTGACTAGTTGTTGGATATTTAAGCGTACAACAAATGAAACACCTGTATCATATTAACACAATTAAAACTGAAGTAGAGATTCACTAGCTCCACCTGAATAGCCGCCACTGCGACAAGCAACTGTTTTAAGGAGCAAAACTAAGTCAGTTGCTGCAAGTTCGGGCATGGAATGTTGTTACCAAAGACGTGACACACATTCGTTATAGCTGCTGGATCTATCTGCATTATGAAACAGGTTATTGACTAGTAAAAGTTGCAGCACAAACTACAAGGATATGCGAAAGGCAAGCTGCTGTAGGTGGAGAGCACTTTCCCTTGGTTCTTTTCCTCCGTAGCCAATTTCTGCAGGTTTGGCCTTGCAGAGGTTACAAAGAAATGTAATAAGCTTGCAATGGTACTAGTACATGCAATTGTGGGAGAGAGGTACTGGACTTGCGGCGGCGAAGGCAGCGTCCTGGCTGTTTACAAACCAACTTTGTAGACCGTTTTCTTTTGCCTATTCATTTAACTAACGAATTCTTTGAGTAATTATCAGTCAACCGTTTCGATATAGTCCAACCATAGAGTCCATATTCATTATACTCTGCATATGTGGTTCTTTAAGTTTTACTATATTGCTTTCTTACGCCACCCTAAATACAGACAAGAGTGAGAGCAAGGGCTAGGATAGTTATGTACAGTGGCGGTTAAACCATGCATGCATTGGTAATGTCAGAATTACTTAGCCGTTTTTTAAGATGATTATTAAAGTTCTTTTAACAACGGGTAGGAAATATCCGAAGGTGAACGAATGAAAGAAGGGTTGAAATGATGTTACACGATGCAATTGTTTATCTTTCATAAAGTACCTAATTTCAGTGAGACCTGCGCGAAGAATCACATAATACTTTAGGCGTTCTTGCATAGACGGTATGAGAATGAAATTTGTGATATGCTTTCCTTGATATTCAGAGGGCATGGCAGACATCACCGCGCAGCTTTGAAAGCAATACTTCATTATCCTTCTACATTAACGTGCGTTTATATGGTAGATTCAGCTTCATTGGACCAATAGGAAATATTTTTATTTTGCTTCCATTAAGTTGACTAGAAGTAAAAACGATTGCAGTGTTGGGTACAAACGTAAGCTTAAGTAGTTAATTATAAAATACCGGGTCACCGTTTTCTAATATTCGAGATGCTCTCTTTTTATTCTTGCATATTTACTTACTTAGCATGCCATGCTAACGAACGATCGCAACATAACTACAAAAGAAATAAAGCAAAGCGTTCTTGTGTGAGGTTTACTAAAATACATTGAAATCGATATTGCATGGTTATAGTAGCGTTATAAGCAGATTCGAATCTCTCTCTCTCTCTCTCTCTTTTTTTTTTTTTTTTTTTTTTTTTTTTATTTATTTGCGTCTGATTTGTTAGTGCTAAATAGTGACATATACCTACAAGTGTACAAAAAAAACAGACAACGCTTAGTATGTTGTGCGGCATGGCAAACTGATCGGTTTTCAATAAGGAATACCTGTCCGAAAATACACGGTTTGGACGTTGTAGCGCATCGAAGTGTGAGATGGGTATGCGTTCACATTTCGTCAATAAGTTCAGCATGCGCAGCACATCGAGCTGTGTACATTACAATCGGGCCTCGAACTGTGTACCTCCTATGTCATTACAGGGCCTATATCGGCGGGCTGAGCCGCATGCACATGAACCAATATATGCGGTTGTTTTTGAAGAGTTTCAACGTCTCCGTGGACTCGAGCAATAAGGTCCTCCGCTGACATTACAGGAGTGTCATACACCATACTCTTCATACAACTCACAGAGGTGTCACATCTGGCGACCGTGGTGACCATGGAACTCTTCCACCTCTACCAAACAAATTAATTTGGATATGCGACTTTGAGGTGATTCCGCACATTTACATCAGTGTGTACTGGACTGGAGGTCATGTCAGCCATTTCCGCAGCTGTGTACTGGTGCCTGCTGCACTGCACTACACAAGCGACGCAGTAGGATGGCACCAAGGACCCTATAGAGGAATGTAGCGCAATTGCAGGAATGTTATTAGGCTCAGGTTGGTTGCCATCCGCAGTATACAGATGACTAAAGGGATGCATATCTTCCGTGGTAGGATACCAAAACAAATCTTAATTGTAACAACCATCGTTCTCATACTTCGACGCTCTTCAGCGCCCAAAGCGCGCATTTCCTGACCTTCCTTCCTTCTTGAAAACCGATCAGTTTGCCAACCTACTCCACATACTAAGCGTTGTCGGTGTTTTTTTTTTTTTTTTTTTTTTTTACTTTTTTACTTTTTATTTATTTATTTATTTATTTATTTATTTATTTATTTATTTATTTATTTATTTATTTATTTTGACACCTTGTACACGGTGTTTCAAAACGACATCGAACCAAGATGTGGACATTGTTGCTCAGATCCTGTATGATACGAAAATATAGTTTTCAGCACCAGTAAATACATAGAGTATAGACAAACCCCTTGTGGTCAGCGTGGATAAGACAGCTATACAGGAACAAAGCCGTGTGCCTGGCCCACGCTATGGAAGTAATGCAGTTGGGTTGGAACCATTGAAACTATTGTTTTGTAATTATCGATATGCTTCACTGTGGCTAATAACATTAAGGCCTTCCTCGTCTTACAAACCCCACTAAAGATCCTATTCCTTTAATTATTTGTTTATTCCTCCAACATATTTCATCGTAACAGACAATTAGTGAAAGGAAATGACTGAAAGTGAGCTGGGATACATACCCTGTTAATGCTATATTTTAGAGACAATTTAATGTAAATGCTCTTTAGAATGGAGGCAATCAGTTGATAAAAACAACGGCAAAATACTGTCAAAGGATTGTACTTAAAGTTAAAAATAAATCTCTTTTAATTTGAGACAAGTTTATTGTACTGGCTTCAACTCGTAGTAATATTAAATGAAACATTTGTGCATTTAAAAGAAAGTTCTTATTTATATTTACAGGAAGTTATTGCGAGTTTATTATTAGAATAATTAGAAAGTGCTATGAAAGTAATAATTTCTCTCGAAAGCTCGAAATCCTTCCAGAATTTGCGTGGCTAACAGTCCGAGAGAAAATATTCTTATATCGCCACCAGGAAAGCTTAAATTCAAGGTGCTATGAAGTTTAATCAATAACGTCCTTTATGTAACTAGTTTCATAATTTATTAACGGCATTGAGCTATGGTTTTAGAGACACGCGAGGAATTTCTCTTGCTATTTACATTACCAACAACTTAAAATAAATGCTCAAACTGTTGACCTGCAGTTTCTAAACAAAGGTTAGAAGAAAATACACATGTTTCGCATTCAAGAACCTTGAAACGCCGAGTCATAAGTAGCCTTTTGCTAGGGCAGGTTTGGTGATACCAAGAAGAAACCCCCTCCCCTCTTGCGGGATTCATGTATGCCAAGAGCATCCTCTGAAGTGTGAAGGCTGCTTCACAACCACCCGGTAACGGTAACGATAACGACGACAACGGGAATAGATAGTGGACATTGCGCATTGGGGTGTCATTTCTTTCTTTCGACCACTGAAAACAATTTTAACCTGAACATTTTAATGCACAACAACCCGCTAACGGCAACGGGAATGGATAGTGAATATTGTGCATTGTGATGACATTTCTCTTTGCCAATTAAAAAGTTTTAATTTGCTCTCCAATTCAGCCAATATAAAAACGGGTTAACTAATTCCAATTTTCGATAAAGTGAAGCTCTAAACGCGAAGCTATTGCGTATTTTCAATTCTGAGAAATCAGCAAGCGTCGGTCCTTTAGCGCCGCGTTCATTAAAATTAGTTGTTTTTATTGCTATATAAAATCCTTTCCGGTTTGATTTTCCCAGAATTGCGACTACCGAGAACTCTAGCGGCCCTGTACGTCACGACCGCCTTGAAAAATTTCTACCTCAAAGGTAGAAGGGCGGCGTTGTGTCCGAACGGTTAGACCCTATATGGGGCGAACTGACTCAATGAGTCGCTTCCCCTACGTCGTAGTTTTAACCCCCCACAGCTGTTAGCTACCAGGCCACGCCTCCCGCTATTGTCTACCTACCTCAGAGAACCGGCCAGTCTTTCGAAGTGTGTCAGTAAGTGGAGAGGGTAACTACTCGATTGCACTGCTATCATCCCTCTTCCCCATGTCTGGGTTAGACGATTCGCCTGCCGCCTAGGTGGGTTCGATCCCAGGGACCCGCATGTGGTATTTGCAGTGTCTGGGCGGGTTTTCTCCGGTTTCCCCCGCTACTCATTTCGCCAATTGTTCCATTATCACCTTTGCATTCTTCGCCTTTGCCTGCAGTTCATATCATCCTCTTCCACACTCTCATACCTAATGCTTGGCTAACCACCCGCACTGTGTCTAAAGATGAACTTACAAGCATTAGCTCTCCAAATTAGCTTGCCTTATCTCCCATTCGTGCTTTGCTTCTTATACTTTCCCCCTAATTTTTCTGGGATTGCAGCCAATTTTCTAAATCTGCTTACCCAGCCCCCACAACTCTTTCTCATACTTGCCTATTTCAAAGTGCATCATCCTTTGTGGGGTTTGCTCTGCGAGTGTCCTAGAGGTAAACAGATTGTTGCAGTAGCAGACGTCCATAATTTAGTTATGCTAAATTCTGGGCACACCTTCTCTCTCTCTACTTTTTTTTTTTTTTTTTGTGATTACTCGTTCTTTTTCCTGTCTTAATCTTTCCTTTTGTATGCCATGGCTTGCTGGCCTTTTAAAATGGTCTTTATTTCCCCACATTTATGGTAATGACCACTACTCAATTTTTGCTTCATATGGTTGTAAGCAGAGTCAGTCCTTCTTGTCCATCAAAATGTGTGTTGAGTAAAGCAGATTGGCATATTTATTCTAAACTTGTGACCCTAGATACCAATGTCTTTTTAGCTCGTATTGGTATACAGATCAGCTAAGGTACACAATACTAAATGATGCTGAACTTTCAATTCCTCGAATGTCATGCACTGGTTGATGTATTCTGGTTCCCTGGTGGTTGGAGGAATTTTGTTCAGCTGAAAGGCCTTGAAAGTGGCCAAGCATCATCAATCACTAGGGAATAGGATCATCACCTTTAAAATGTTGCATGGTCAGGCTTAGAAAATAGTTACAGTGTGAAATCTTCTTGGGAACGTTTTGTCTCCATTTTGTCATGATGGCTTCCTCTTCCTGGGTGTGGAATAAAATCTGACATAGTTGGGGTAATCCTTCTACTACTACCACCCACAGGCTTTCTGCAGCTGCCAATATTCGTACTGATCCCTAACTTATAGCCAATTCCCTGGGTGAAGCCTTTGGTTCTGCCCACCATGATCCCCAATTCTTGTTTATCAAGGACCGAGTAGAGGCTTTTGGGTTTTGATTTCACCTCTCAGAATTTTGAGAACTACGATCTACTCTTCTCATACACAAATTAGAATCGGCCTTGTTGCTCACTCGTGATACTGCTCAGGACCCAGATGGTGTCCATGCACAAATTCTTAAACATTTAACTCCTAATAGTCTGCTATTTCTTTTAGATACCTTTAGCTGCTTAGTGCTTTCCCATCTCAGAGGTGCAAATCAGTTATACTTCCTACTTTTCAGTCTGGAAAAGGCCCATGGGTACCCACAAGTTATGGACCTATTTCTTTAGCCAGCTGTGTTCGTAAAGTAATGGAAAGGATGGATGCCAAGCAGTTAATATGTTACTGTTATTCTTCTTCTTGTTATTACTGTCCTCATGGTTATGGGGTAACATGCTAGACTCTGGTTCACTAGGTTGTGGGTTCATACTCAGTGGAGGATTTTTTTGGGCGTAAAATCCTTAGCATGGCTTCTTTCAGAAGGGAAGTAAGGCTGCTGGTCCCATGTTGTAGACTGACGGCACATAAAACAACCTCAAGCCTAATAGTGGGTCTTTGAGCAAAGTTAAATGGTCTTTCATGCCCAAGATATAATAGGATGCTGAGAACCACAGCAGTTGTAGAGTCCATAAATAAAAAGAAATTCAATTTAAACTCTATTTTCATTAATTAGTAGTATTACTATTTATTATTGTTATTATTGTTTTACAAGAGAGCATTCAGTTTTTCACAGTACACACATAATTATATCACTGTGGTACAATATTTTGAATCAAAGAAGAACAAATAGAAGAGAATTAAAATTCAGCAATTTGAGAGAAAGTACATGGCATTTGATGTCTAATAATGTGTTAATCAAACTTGGCCTTCAGTGGTAATAAATGTTCTGAAATCTTCATCATACATTTTTTATCCATTAAATCTTATTGTTTTAGCAAATTACATTTGTTGAGATTTATGCATATATGATGGCATACTTGTGTTCTGACTTATTATTTAACAGTTTTTACTTATAATACAGGTGGTATATTAGCTTTTTGGAATATTTCCTTGGTTCTTACATATTGCTCCCATGCTAGCCCAAAAATGCTCTTTTACTGTGAGTATGAAGAATTTACTCTTCAAACCAAGGAAGATGGTTTAATAGTAATGTTGAAGTTTACATTTGGTAACAACTAAAATTAAAACTCTTACACCAAACAAACTTGAGTTGATATGAATTTACATAATCTAAAGTTCATGTTATGGCAAATTGCCAATAGCTACAAGGTTGTTTTTCTTTTACTATGGTGATACAATTGGTAGCCATTCTGCTTTGAGCAAAGATTGCTCCACGCAGTCACGGAGGTGCCATTTAACATACTGGCCTATCAGGAATGTATCATATACTAGAGGTACCTATGTGAGGGGAAGGACAGGCTGAATGTTTTGGCAGGTTGTAGCATCGTTCAAATGAAAAAAGGATACCAATTGCTGTTTTTTATGCATAATTATGTGATTTAATTTTCTGCCCATGTTGAATTCTTATTCATAGTTGTTATTCTGTATATACGTTACATATAAACTGCCATTTGGTCCCTGTTATTCCTAAGCTACTCTTCAGAGCATTAATATTATGAGCTATAAGATTTGAAGCTTTCACTGCGATAATTATTAATTAGCACTTCTCTGGTTACTAGCTATGTAATACCTACAAAAGTTTTTAAGCTTTCGGCCATACTAGACTCTATTGTGATCATCAGGAAATGAATAATTAATAAACAAACGGCCATTTCAACTCATGGCCTTCATTGGGAACTACATAAGAAATAAATGGCCATCTCATAATCATGGCTTTCTTTTAAGTATTGCTGTCCACGCTGTGGTTCAGTTGTAGGCCATTGTCCTTTATTTTAAAATGCATAGTGTTTACAAAATTCCTTGCCAATGTGGAAAGACATATAGGACAGACAGCTTGTACGATTGAAGAAAGACGTGATGAACACAAACCCTACAACCAGAAAAATCAGCAATAGCACAGCATAGTCTTGACAATGATTACAAAATTTTATTTGATGAGGATGCAGTTTTACACCACAGTAACCGAGATTATGACAGAGTCATAAAAGAGGCAATTGAAATTTAATTAGAGCCAAATAATTTTAACAGGGACAACAAGTTTCTGCTTCTATCATGAGCTCTTTCTTTTTTGCTTGACACATCACTTTCTAGTTCACAAGCTCTTCCTGTTCATTTGATACAATATCATGCCGTGTGCTCATCTTCTCAGATACTTCTATTCATTCATTTCAGTAAGAAAAATTGAGATGAATCTGGTCGCACTGAGGTAGGTTGACCCACAACTGAGCTAACCACTTGAAATCATTAACAGAACTAATTGTGCAGTAATGCAGAAGAGAAGAGAGTTTGGGATCTATTGGTGGGTGCAGGTTCAAGTGACAAAAAGCAGGAAACAATTTTATCTTGGGTCAAGGTGACCCATCTGACCATTTAACAGTTAAAATAAAAAGAATTATCACAAAGTTTAGTTGCAGTTGTGTTGGAAATGTACATTTGAGTGTGCATCTCACAAGAGTGAAAAACAGAACATCACTCTGTTGACTATTTGGCTCGTATAACGGTCATCTTTTTTTATATACATGGTCTAGTATTACATTTTGCGAAAGTGAAGATATTCACAAAATAAACCACTATGATGCAGCCTGAATAGGACCTTGCAGGCAGTTTGAGTTTGCTGTATATCAACAGATGGCTTCAGTATTCCGATAATTCTTAACCAAAGTGCACTTTAAAAATAATTGAAAAATCTGGTCAAGAGGTTATTTGGATGCCTTCAATTCTGTATTAGTTAAGGTTTGGGACCAAATCATGCAATTAGACAGTACTAGTGATCATAATGTATGTTGTCACTTACAAATCTGATGGAAAAGCGGATGTGTTTGTAAGTTCCTGTACACTTCTATTTGTTTTACTGAACAGAAGTCTGTTTCCTCTTACCACACAGACCTGCCCTGCAGCAATGACCTTTATTGCCATTTTTTCTAAATATTCAGAAATTAACATAGAACTAGTGTGTTTAGGGATTTTTTGAGTAATTGCTTTTTAACTTTACTGTTTCTATTAAGCACGATGGATTATCCATCATTTTAGGTTAACTATCAATCCCATCCCCCTCTCCCCCATTATAATGGTTCTACAGTATAATCATAACACCACCACTCACTCACTCTAATCATAAGATTATATGAGGTAGAGTTGCTTATTCATTATTTTCTTCTCTCTCTAGCCTGAGAAGACTAAAGTAGTGACAGGTCATGGTGCTCCAGTGGACAACAGAGCAGCTAGTTTGACTGTTGGACCTAAAGGTCCCCTGCTCCTTCAAGATATAACTTTCTTGGATGAACTGGCACATTTTGATAGAGAACGAATTCCAGAAAGAGTTGTTCATGCTAAGGGTGCAGGTAAGCAAATAATCTACATTAATTTTTACATGTAATACATAGGGAACAGATTTTTATGTGGTAAAGAAAAGTTAAACATAATTATTTTTTATGAGTCATTCCATGTCAAATCGCACAAAATTTGACCTTCACATCTCCGATTTCATTGATATTAAATTCACGTGTTCTGTGAATGAAAAAAATGATACATCTATTCTTTTGTAGTCTGTAGATTAATTATTTTGATGAATATAAAACATTACATTTTTGGATATTTTACACATACCATTTTACATAAATATAAATATCAGTATTATTTTTTAGATAAGTATGATCTATGGCTCATTTTGAATATTGAAATATATACTTCATGTAACTGTTAAAAAAACATATATGGTTCAAATCCCAGCTAAGGCATTGAATTTTTCAGTCCTGATTCCACCTCTTAAAAAAGTATATTAATTCTATATTTTCTATTTTTACAAAGTCATTAACATTACAATCTGCGTTGCACATGTATGTTGTTTGCAATACGCTTGTGAGTGCCAGTCCAAAGGTCTGGGGTCTACACTAGCCTTCATTTTGGGTGACGACCCGGTGTCTGTAGCCAAGATTCTGCGGTTTGTTGCTGATATTGGCTTCGATAAATACATGTAATATTATAGGCTATTTTTAAGATCTTTTTACAGTATTTTAACCTATTGATTTTTTTATAAGTCAGACTTGCTTTTTAGTTTTCAATGGTTTTTAGATTTTTGAAATTCTTTTTATGGTATTTTAAGAATTTTGTCCTTTACATTTTACTACTTTAATTTAGTATTCTAACCTTCTCTTTTAACTCTTCTTATTTTAAATCTGTGAGTGTGTTTTAGGTTTTATTGTTTGACTATGGTCCCAAATCACCTCGTCGACGGGCCCTTAAAGCTCACACACTCACTCATTAACGTTACAAACATCATTAGGAATATTAACTCCTTACATTAAATTTCCAGAAAAAAATTGAAAACGTAGCTTGATGATGTCATATAATCCTAGAAAAAAGTTCAGAGAAATTAAATAAATTACCAAGCTGTTGGAAATGTAGTTGATAATGGCAGATGTTTAGCCCCTGCTCCATCTTGGTTTGATATCAATGATCCGTCACTATAAATATGAAGCCATTCATTTTCTGGAAGTCTAGTATGGATTGTCTCTAATGCCAATAATTTTAGAACACTAGTTGGAGTATCACTTTTCTTAACTTCTTCTGTCAGGTGTAAATAATATGTGATGTCTAATGTTTGTGTTGGATTGACTTTAGATATGAAGTTTTCCTTTGAATTAGGAAGGTATATATTCTTCTTGATGTCTTGAATTTTGGAAAGAAAGCTCTCCTGAGTCTTTAGTGTATGTGTAAAATTTCTTTTGTTCCATGTATTGAAAGGAAGTCTGATCAACTTTTCGTGTTGAGTAAGAGCCGCTTTTTCTATTTCATATTCAATGGGGTATTGGTTGGTTAGTATTTCCATAGCTGGTATTGGTGTGGTTTTGATAGCACATCTAATTAGTCTGACTTTGATGTTGAAAGATTTGATTTTTTTTTGTGTTTGCTGTTACAAGAACTTCGCTGCAGTAAGTAAATAATGGCTTTATATATACATTGTATGTTGTGTTAAGAGTTGCTCTGGAACATCCCCACTTCATTCCTGTTAGACGTTTTAACAGTGAAAGGCGCCTTTCTGCTCTTTGTATTATATTTTCTATTTGCTTGTTGCATGTAAGTTTGGTATCAAATGTAACTCCTAAATATTTTGCTTCCTTTGTTTCTGGTAATTGTTGACCCTCAAAATTTAGTTTTATTTTTAGTGGTTTTTTCTTAGTGAAAAGATTTGGTAGTTTGATTTTGTTGTATTAACAGTCATTAAATTTTCTTTGGTCCACTTTTGTAGGTTGGTTAAGGATTGTTGCATGGTTTTTTCTGGTTCTGTACTTTTGCTTTTTGGTTTTGAAGTCCACATTACTAAGTCATCAGCAAATAGTGCACACTTCACACATGATTCTTGTATTTGTTGTGGCAGATCATTAATAAATATGTTAAAAAGTGTAGTGCTGAGCACTGTGCCTTGTGGTAAGCCACGGTGTACTTGTTTGTATTTAGATATATTTCTTCCATATCTAGTAGCAATAAAGCATTGTGTTAGGAAATGACACAGCCATGAAAACATTGGACCTTGTATCCCTATTTTTTTACTTTCTTTAGCAGTTTTGTTCTGGATATAGAATCATATGCACTTTGGAAATCAATAAAAACTGATACATTATCTTCTTTTCTATTGAAGGAGTCTTTGATTTCTTGCTGAGAAGTAAGACTTGTTCATTTGTAGAGTGGAACTCTATGAATCCAGCTTGACATGGGGATATTAAATTTTGTGATTCTAGAAACCAATTTAACCTATTTGACACCATTCTTTCCATCACTTTTGCTGTTGTGCTAGTAAGAGCTATTGCTCTATAATATTTTATTTCTGATGCTGTTTTGTGTTTCTTCAAGAGTGGGACAATTGTTGCTTTTCGCCATTCAGCAGGTACAGTGGTTTTCCATGATAGATTGTAGAGTTTTAGTAGTTGTTGGTTTGCTGTTTTTCCAAGTTTTTTTTTTTATGAACTCTGGATGTATGTGATCTGGTCCAGGAGAGTTTTTGGTTTTTAGATTATTTATTGCAATGTTCAGTTCTTGCATATTAAAATTTTGAAAAAAAGATATTGCATTGAGTGTGAGGATCACATTCTCTTTCTTGTTTCAAATCTTTCTTAAATTGTTTATGTTCCTTTTTTTTATTTCTTGCTACTTCATGTGAATTAGCATAATATTTATTGAATGTTTCGGCTATGACTGCATCATTTACTAATATTTTATTGTTGTGTATGATAGGTGTGCTGTTGTTTTCTTTCCTGTCCTTGACATTTTTTATGAACTCGTGGGCTTTGTTACCATCTGTCCTATAATCCATTTTTTCTAAGAAATTATTGAAGTGATTCTTTTTAGCAATATTAATTTCCTTTCTTAGTGAGGCACATTTCTGCCGCCATATTTGTGTATCCAATATGTTTTCTGCTTGTTCAGCTGTATTTCTAGCTATATCCCTTTGCTTTTTCAGTTCTTCTAACTGGGGGTTCCAAAAGGGTTTGAAATATTTAATTCTTCCACGAGGAATATGTTTTTTTGCGGTTTCTAGGATGACTTTACAGAAATTTTCATTGATATGATCTGGTTGGTCATGCAGCTGTGTGTTTGTTTGTTCTTTAAATTTATGTTCCAGTTCAGTTTTGTATTTGTTCCAATCTGCTTTTTTGAAGGTCCAATACAGATTCGTGTGATCTTGACTGTTATTTGTATTCTCTAGTTTTATATCAGCAATTTCTGCTCTGTGACCAGAACTTGGGTCTTCTATAACTTGTTTTTTAATTTTTGAAACAATATCTGTCGTAGCTAACTGCCTGCTCCAGAGTAATGTATGAAGGATGTGGGATTTTCTTTACTATAAATCAGTTCAAAAGTTGTGGTATTCAAAAATTCTTCTACTATCTGCCCTGTAGAATCCACTTTTTCATAACCCCATCTTTTGGAATGGGTATTGAAATCCCCAATTACAATTGTTTTATTTAGTTGGTCAATTGGGAGGATTGTAAATACTGTATAAATCTGCCCCGTAGAATCCACTTTTTCATAACCCCATCTTTTGGAATGGGTATTGAAATCCCCAATTACGATTGTTTTATTTAGTTGGTCAATTGGGAGGATTGTAAATACTGTATAAATGTAGATGTGTTTTGTTATCCCAAAAATTTAGCTTTATTAATTCACTTTTATCTGTATTATCCATTTCTTTAACAATTTCAAAGGAGGATTTAATATCCTTTTTGACTCCAACTAATATTCTACTACTTATCTGTCTATTGTTGGGTAGAAGGTGTAGTAGAAAACCAGTAAAATTGAAGTATTGAAGTTGATAATTTGTTAGATTTGCTTCTTGTATGAAAAATATATCTATGTTATAGTCAAATATAATTTTATTGAGTTCTACTCTTTTTGTTTGGGTGAGACCATCCGCATTCCATTGTAGAAGTCTGATGTTAGATCTTCTATTAATATAATAGTATCGGAGAAAGAAAGCACTGAAAAATACAACAATGAATTTGAGATCATGCAGGTACAAGTAAGTAGTGTACTGACGCCATACATAGTAGACAGCCCATTAAGCGTCGAACATGAAGGAACTGTATGTAGTCAGGATAATAAGCAGAAGGCTTATAAAGTTCCTAAAATAGAAATTAAGAAATTGAATGGGGATGTATGAAAATGATTCAGTTTCTTAAGATACACGAAGTTGATCATTTGCACAGTAGTGACAAATTTCAGTATTTAACGCAAGTGATGGAAATCAGAACTAAACCTCACGAGATCATACGTAGCTATCCTCAGACATCAAAAGATTATCCAAACATTATTCAAGCTTTACAGGAACATTTTGGAAGAGAGAATCTTCTTTTACAAGTGTACATAAGGGAACTATAAAAATTGGTGATCTCTAATGCAACACAGGAACAAAAACTATTGTTACCCACCTTGTTAATCAAGTTAGAATCTCATCTTAGGACTTTCAGCAGTTTGAATCTAGCATCAGCAAATCCAAGTACTTGGATGCTTCCATTAGTGGAATCCAGCCTTCGAGAAGAAACTTTACGTGCATGGCAAAGAAGTCAATTCTCCAAATGAGATGAAAGCAAGGATGGTAAAAACTGATCTCAACTTGAATACCTTATGGAATTTTTACACACTGAAGTACAAAATGAATAACAGATCTGGTGGGCTGAATCAGGATTTTCCAGTTCGGTTATAAAAAGTAAAACCGAGAAGTTAAGTTCTTTCAAAACAGAGAACACCAAACTGTGGTAAATCCATTCCTACTGTTACTGCACTTTACAATAATAGTTCATTATGGTCATGCATTTTTTGCGGTAAACCTCATGAAAGTGAGAAGTGTTTTCAGACCAGAAAAATGACCATAAAAGAAAGAACATTGAAGATGAAGGAGAAGGGACAATGTTATTTGTGTACAAGACTCGACCATCTGGCTAAGAACTTCAAATCTTCAGTTCAATGTTTACTTTGCAGAAAGACGCACATTGGTCATGTGTCGCTCAGGTACTATGGTCATTAGCGCTCAGGCAAAACTAAAAGCTTAAAAGTGTAAAAACTAAACCAATAAAAACCTAAAAGGTCACCAATTCAGTTCCAGCAACTGCAAGTAGAGTAAAGGATGGAAGTGCAGAAGTACATGAATTTATAAAAACTCGCATCAACAGCTAAACGTAAGAAGTTGAATAAAAAGATCAATAGGGGAGTCAAATATGAGCACACATTCTGCTTAAATGAATAAAACATAAAACACGCTCCACTGCACATGGAGTGTCTGCCGGCACCTCGGCCAGGGTGCCTGGCAGGCCTACAGAATCACGGAAATGTGTTAAAAAGTGGCACTGAACGAAAATTTGCCGCACTGTCAAAGGCTTATTACAGTGAGTACATAGCGGTGCAGCATCAGAAGATAAAATGTGACCATGGCTAAAACAGCAGTGCCCGATGCACATTATGGCTAAAATCACTTCCTCGCGGGAGCCTGTCTTCCAGGCGACAGGGAGGGACTTGACCTCCCGAAGTTTGTTCCCCCCAAGGCCATACCATTCTTCACTTCACTGGGAAATTAGGATACCACGTAAAACTGCGCTAAAATCAACATAGGGAACATGAGAGCTAAAATGCCTGGGAGCTAAAACTGCTGCCGTAGGAGCACCATCCACAGCCTCGTTTCCTTGCAGGCCTATATGTCCAGGTACCCACACAAAGGAGACGCAAGTGCCAGCATGGTGAAGGTGTGAAGGCAGTCCTGGGTACGCATTACCAGTGGGTGGTAATTGTACAGCATCCGTAGGCTCTGAAGGGCAGCCAAAGGATCTGAGCAAATAAACCAGTTGTGTAAGGCTTGCCGACAAATGTACAAAAGCGCTTGGTAAATACCAAAAAGTTCTGCTGTAAAAATCGAGCACTGCGTTAAAAGACGGAAACTAAAACTCTGGCGACTATGAATAAAAGCACATCCTACTTTCCAATTGTCCTTCGAGCCATCATTGTAGATAAAACTACCAGGTCCTAACTGTGCCTGCACATCTAAAAAGGCAGAACGAAGGACTGAATCTGGCATTGACGACTTCGGCAGGGACAACAAACCCAGATGGATGTGGGTCTGGGAACAGAGCCATGGGGGAAATTGTGTTTCTCCTGTAGGAAGTATCGCTGGTAAAATGATGTCCAACAGCTGAAGCAGAGAATGAAACCGAAGCCAGGAGGGAGTAATGGCAGGGAGTTCGATGAGTATTGGCGGTCCAAAGTATCGTCAAAAAAGCAAAGTAAAAGACGGTTGTTCTGGTAGACTAGAAAGTCTGCGAGCGTAGCTGCAAAGAAAAACATCTCGCCGATAAGAAAGTGGAGGTTCAGCAGCTTCCGCACACAAGCTAATAACTGGACTCGTTGGGAAGGCGCCAATATTCAACCTGATACCACGGTGATGAATCGGATCGAGACGCTTAAAATAGACGGCCGAGCCGACGAATAAACAATAAAACCGTAATCAAGTTTAGATCAGATAAGAGACTATCCGATCGGCTCCTCAGGATGTGCCACATAAAACACGTAAAACATCAAGAGAATGCTCGCACCTTGCCTTCAAATATGAAATGACCAGCTAAGTTTCCTGTCAAAGATCGGCCACAAAAATTTCGACTCGTCTGCAAAAGGAAGATCAGCACCAAGATGTAGAGAAGGTGGGAGAAATGCCTTCCGGCACCAGAAATTAACACAGATGGTTTTCTCGGCGAGGAACATTTTCTATAACCCAGGTGTAGAGGAGGTCAAGACAAAGTTGGAGACAGCACTCTAACAGACAAGTCTGCCGAGAACTACAATAAATAGCGAAATCATCAATGAACAATGAAGCAGAAACTCCAGTAGGCACACACTCCACAATGGGGTTGATGGCGATAGCAAACAAGGTGATGCTGAATGCTGAGCTCTGCGGTACTCCATTCTCTTGGGTAAAAACACGAGATAAAACAGAACCAATGTTAACTCCAAGAACCTTATCCCTCATTAACTCGTGAATAAAAAGAGGCAGGTGTCCACGAATGCCCCAGCGATGGAGGGTTCAAAGAATACCATACCTCCAGCAATTGTCATACGCCTTCTCAAGGTCAGAAAGCACAGCAACTGTTTGTGTCTTCCTCAGAAAACCATCCATGCTATGTGTGGATAAAGAGACTAAATGGTTGACCGTTGCCGAAACTGCACTGGACGTTGGACAACAGATGTGTAAATTCAAGCCATCACATCAATCGCCCGCTGATCATGTGCTCCATCACCTTATAGAGGACACTGGTGAGGGAGATTGGATGATAACTGGAAGGTAGATGGTGATCCTTACCAAGTTTTAAAATCGGGACTATGGTGGTTTTGCACCAAGCGGATGGAAAAGTAGAGGTGCACCAGTGGAGGGTCTTGAAGTGTCCAGGTCCCGTTCCAGTTCCGTCATGGTAAAAAAGGTGCTATAACACTCGCTGTTCAAAGAATGAACGAGGTCTCAACCCGGTTCTTGGTGAGTAAAACGCTAATGACCAAAGCAGTAGTGTGCCCTAAAGCCATACTACCCCATTGGTGGGTAAAAGGTCCAGGTGGTAATGTGAGGAGCCTGAGACATCAGCAAAAGCTCCTCCAAGGGCATCAGCGACAGCTCTGGGGAAAACAATGGTGCCAGTGATAGTCCGAAGGCTAGGGACTGTAATACTGGAGACTTTGCCAGCGACGCGACGAAGCTTGTCCTAAATCACAGATGATGGTATGAAGTGATTAAACGACTCCACAAAGCAGTGCCAGGATGTCCTCTTACTGTCCTGTATGATGCCACGGGCCTTAGCGCACAAGCGCTTGAGGCGACCAGATTATCCAGAGTAGGATGGCACTGAAATACTGCAGAGCGGCTTGCCATGCACAAACCACTGCCCGTCATTTGTCGATCCGTCAAGGAATAGGTAAACGCCAAGGATGGACCGACAACCAAGGTACAGCATGTTCGGCTGCAGATATGATCGTGGAAGTAAAGTGATCCACCATCCGGTCAACATCTTCAAACTCACGGTCGTCGAAAACAGCTAAGTTGCAGAACAAAGGCCAGTTCGCCCTGCTTATCTGCCAGGTGGGTACACATGACGAGAGTATGTAGTTGGAGAGCAGGCTGATCAGGCATGGAAGGTGATCGCTGGAGAAGGTGTCCGAGATGACTTTCCACTGAAAACGATGTGCAAGCTGTGCCGAGCAAACAATAAGTCCAGGTGAGAAAGAGTGCCTGTAGAATCAGAAATAAAAGTAGGTTCACCAGTGTTAAGGAGAGAGAGCTGATTCTGATGGAAAAACTCGGCTAGATGCTTCCCCCTTTCGCATGCCCGAGCGATCATCAAAGAGGGTGGTGGCATTAAAGTCCCAAGCAATAGGTAGGGCGCTGGGAGCTGGGACACGAGATCAGACAGGTCTGCAATGGCAAAGAAGGAAGTAGGTGAGAGAGAAACGGAACAGAGCGTGAAACAAAAACCTGGTAACCGAAGAGTAACGCAATAGCTTCCACGGTAGTATTGAGTCTGAGTGGTTAGTAAAAAACATTGCGGATCAGCAGCATGGGACCCCCATGTGCAGGAGTACCAGGTTCCGGTTGCAGATCAAGTTGCACCGGAGTAAAACCAGGAAAGATGAAAGTATCCTGCTGACGAAGTATGGTCTCCTGGAGTCAGAAAATAGTGGGGAAAAGTGAATTTGCGAGCAGTTGCAGTTCAGATTTATGCCTGCGCACACCACGTGTATTCCACTGTAGAATGGACATCTTGGGATAAATGAGAAAAGCAACTCACGAAGTTCATTTAACTGACGGCTGTCGCTTCAACTTGCACTTGTGGTTCTGTGTTGGACTCAGGCTTTCTGGAGCAGATGGTTGCTGCTCAGAGGGAAGAGGGTTAGGGTCACTGGATACCGAAGAGAGGGGTATAAAACGGTGGCCAATACTGAGGGGTGGAGGAGAATCCCGCTTCATGCAACTACACCCCCTATCATTTTGGGTGAAAGGGAATTGGCTATTGAGGCACATTTTCCATGGGTCCAGGCCATAGGATCTTTAAGAAAGTCAGTTCGCTTCAGAGTCACTTTAAATTTCCGGGTTTTGCTACTTACAGAAACGTTCTTGGAGCTGAGGCAATTGGAGGAGTAAGGCAAGGAGTAACTACAGTGGAAGTTACAAGGCAAGTTTGAGTGCCCATATCCCGCTTTGACACTGGCATGGAAACAATAAAACTAAAAGTACCAGCCTTCAGAAGAGAAGGCTGTCAAATAAGATGGCATTTGCAGGCTTCAGAAAATGATAGACGCTCTTTCACCCGCAGCTCTTGAATAGCCTTCTCATCCTAGTATTGCGGACAATTGCGGGAAGTCGCTGGGAGTGCACCTTGGCAGTTCATGCAGCTTGGAGCACATGAACAAGCTGTGCCATGGCCATCCTTACCACAGTTGACACAAATCGCGACAGAAGCCTTGCAAGAGGTCTTAGTATGGCCGTAGCGTTGACACTGATAAGAATGCATAGGCCATGAAATATAGGGTCGAACTGGGATAACTTTATAGCGTGCCTTTGTCTTCTGAAGCAGGTCGAGCCGATCAAAAGTAACGAACAGCGTGCGGGTATCCACCTGCATGCAATCACGCTTGACCCATACATGGTGAACTTCCATGACACCCTGATCCAACAGATATCGTAGGATCTCCTCATCCAGCAGAGGGCTGGTAATGACACGCTTGGAGGAGTTTAGGCTTCGGTACTTCTCCACAGAGATAGGATATCAATGCAGGAGTTTCGCCTTCAACAACCTGTCAAACTGTGTGGCAGTGTAGCTCTCAACCAAGAGGGAACCGAATCGCAAGCGAGTACAGGACTTAACGGGGCTGGCGTTTTTATCAAGATCCGATTGAATGATAAAAGAATTTAAGAAAGGCTGACCCTCTTCCCTATGACGTATGGCTAGGTAACAAGCTCACGACAACATATGTACTTCTTTTTCTTCTGGACTTGTTTTCTGCATTTTGGTGTGTTCATAGCCATAAAACAAGGCAATAAATTTCATCCCCCAGTGCTCCCCACCCACCACAGAGCCCAACAAGGGGTCATCCCACTGGGATGACAGGGCTACACAAGGGATATAGCGGGCTCACTGTCCCACTCACCCTGGAGTTCGGTGCAATACCTAGTCCTGACCGATTGACTAGGAGTGGGTTAGCCCCTAGCCTCCCATTTAGGTGAAGCAGAAACCAAAGCAGTGTATTGGAAATGCGCACCCTCCCCGAATTCAGAAAGAAACTGGACCAGGCTCAGATATGCATCCCTCAACCAACAGGATAATCCTTTCTAACACAGTTCTCCATGCACGGCCTACACATGGATGGGCATTTTGACTGACTCCCTCACCACGAAGAGGAGCACACTCCGAGGGAGTCAGTTGACTCGGGACCCCGGGTGCGCCAAACCTGTACCTACCAAACTAGGACCCTGGGAGGGTGCTCTTATGAGAACAGTTACTTCTGCTATCTGATCAAAACTACTAATCCCGAAATTTGTTCCTAAAATTGCTGTTCTGGTTTAAGTGGCAGCTGAAATTTTTGTGACTACTTGAACGTGATGCCCTTTTCCAATGAAAAATGCTGGTTTTCGTGTGTTATGACATAGCAGCAATTTTGTTGGCTTGCCTCTAACCTCACTTCCATTATCACATAATGTAACTTCTTTCTCGACTCCACGTACCAATCAGTTACACATGCATTTCCCAATTTTGTCATCTGCAGGAACTCAAATAGTAGCTGATAGGAAAATCTATCAGCTACTATTTGAGTTCCGGTTACATTTATTCCTTTACCTATGTGAACTATTTTATTTCCTTAACCTCTATTTTTAGATTCTTCTACGTTGTCTGTATTAGGCACAAGTGCATCAGTCTTCCATTTTATTTCCTGTGCTACAGGGTTTGTCTTCTAAGCTAACCTTGCATTCTATTATTTCTCTGCTTTTACTATTTTCAGACACTTTCTCGTTTTCATCTATTTGCTGTACAGGCTTGTCATTATTTTCTTCTATCTTATTTTTTGGTCTCTAAATTTTTTACTCTATTTACATTAGCTTCTATCTTGCCTTGTAAAATACTTCTTGTTTCAGTTATTTCTTTACAAACTAATTTCAAATTATTCTCCATGACTTCCATGTTTTCTTTGCATTCCTGCCTACCTAATTCTGTTCTCTTTCCCAAATCTAATTATAATCCTTTTCTACTTATTTCTATCTCCTGTTTCAAATTTCGTCTGAAGCTTATTATATTCTGTTCCATTTTCTGCCCTAATTCTATGTTTTGTTTAATTTTCTGCCCTAAGCCTTATTTTATGTTTTGTTCCATCTTTCTCATCATTTCTTTGAACATCATTATCATTTGATAATGATCCACTATTGCTATTTCCTTTTGTTCTTGCTTCTTCCCTAGGCTTATCTACCTTCTATTTCCATTTCTAGTTCCATCTCTCTCTCAACATCTTTATAGTTTGAATAGACTTACATACTTTTGAGACTGCTAATTTTTTACCACTTCAAAGTAACAAAATAAAGTTAAATAAAAATTCTTGATCCTACTTTTCGTCATCTTCTTTAAATATATCCTCATGATGTTGGATTTCAGGAAACCTGTGCATACGTTGCTCTTAGCCCCTGGAATCCTGATGCATGTAGATTGCCACTCTCCAATTCACAATCTGGGTTGAATAAGAAATCCTTGACATAGCAAAATCCCTGAAATCCCTCGATCATGTTGTCTTCTTCTTCTACACGAAAATGTCCATAGATAGTTCTTTTCCATGGTGTTCAGTAAGTATTTGTATCATCAAAATTTGCTTTATATGTTTTGTGCCTCACATTTGGGGAAGCCATTTGGTGCGACTTTTGTGTATTAATTATAAAGCTTTGGCATCTTCTATCACCACGCACTGTGGAGCTATTCTGTGCAGTTTTTGTATATTTCTGGGCGATGAATGACGAGAAATCTTCTCTTGATCTTAGGCTGTGATGGACAGAATAAAGCATACACTGAACTCCTTCAATTAAATTTATGAAGTTATTTTATTGTACCCTTTTTTATTAACACAGTTATTGCATTGTTATAATTTTACAACACTTTCTTGAATACTTCATACTAGTTGGCACATTCAAAATCATAATTCACAATTTTTCAGAAGATTGCCTAAAACTGGCTACTGTCTTACGCAAATACACTGACCAAGAAGTATTTCGAAACATTTTCTATGTGTAACCATGGCAATATTGTTTGTCAAGTGTCTTCCTTAACAATACTCCATATTACTTCATCATAACCATCATAATCACATCATATGCTACATATATTTTGTGATTTTATGATTATTTCATTCATGCCAGGAAAGTAACCTCAATTTACATTTTGAAACCCCTAACATGGTATAATTCAAGATGATTATTAATTATGTAAATATAATTGAAATGTCAAAACAAGGATGACAATAATTATCATTTCCATAAATTTAGAATAGATCAAATAACAGAAGAAAAATACTAAATTAGCAAATTCAAGCTGGTGGTTTGGTTTAAAGATTTCTTGGAATATATAATACCTGCTTCAACTTGAAGCCATGCATTTATCAGTAATTGCTGTAAATTCACAAGACTTTATTCCCAGGTAAATGTTGAGTCACTTGTGAGCGCTAATCTGCTCTTATTGTTTTTGCACTTGGTTAACAAAATAAAACTTCATTGTTCATGGATAATGTTTTAAAATTCATTTAATATTGCTGAAGGTGAGATTTAATATTTGGTTTAACTTTCAGCAGGTTTTCAAGAGGCACAAGTTAAACCAAACACTTATTCATAAGAACTGAAAAAGAAATGGGGTCTATTTGCATCATTCACACAGGTTCAACTCCAATTTTCAGTCTGAATTAGTCTACACACACTCAAATGGAAGTAATTATAAACATAGTGATAGGAGAAGTCACAAAAGTTTAGTTGACAAATGCATTCCATCCTTTTAAATGGGGGGAATGGTGCAAGATTTTTTTTTTAGAGAGGTAGGTTTGAGAAATCTCTCATGAGTCATAGTATAAAACTGTTGCAAGCACTCAGTGTAGCAGCATAAACATGTTATGAAATACACAGATAGAAGATAAGGTATAACCAGGGTGGCAGCAAGTTACATTTATGGTGGTCTCACCTATTCTCTTTAACTTAGGCACCAAGACATCAGTGGCATATGCTGGGATTGTGACGGGCTACCTTTAGGCCTACCAGATCTGGCCAATAAGGGGTTGTTGATTAACTTTCCGTTAGGCGTGCACCCTGGTAAAACACCTTGGTTGTGCAAGACCCGCTATATTTTTGTGCTTATATGCTTTATTTTTAAACTTCATTTTTTCTTCATTCCCATGTTTAGCTTTGTTTAGCTTAAATATACAGGCTTTTACTAGCATTATCTTACTTGATAGGTCAAAGATGGATAAAATGGAGTGTGAATACCGCATACATTATAATTTGTACTACACTTCATGGAAAGATGATAAATTGCGATTCTCAGGTATGAAACTTGTAACTTGAAATGTACAAGTGAAATATGAGGAAAAAGTGGGTAAACCATTAAGAGAAACAAAGAATTGCCTGGTTTCTTTAATAAAATTCACAGATTGGGGAAGTAAAGAACTGCATCAATCAATCTATTCAATACATTTCTATTTTCTTTAATCTTTTCACTATGCAAACGGTCAACAATTTTTTTCCAATAGTTCAAGTTATGGTCTGTTCATTGAGTGCTGAAAGATTTTAAAGCTGTAAAAGATTTTACATGCGTTGTTGATCCCTTATGTTTATCCAAAGCTGGGATTTAATGTGCTAAAATTGCGAAACCCATTGTAATCCAGGGCATTTTCTCGGTTTCAAACAACAATCATGGCCAGCAATAAGGTTTATTTCATTTGGATGAACATGTCAGCCACGCATTCTTATCATAATACTTTATATTAAAATACCTTTTGTAAGTATTTTTATTTCTTTTGCTTCTGCTCACACTGCAAGTATGAAAGACCTGGAGTAGACCTATGCTGTTTTACTATCAGTAATTTCAATTGTGAGAATGGTCATTTCACTAATTGTTTTACTACACATTGTTCATCCATTTCAAAGCATTGACATTAGAACTCTCTTGGTACACTGTACACTATGAAATAAATAATACTCACTCTTGAGGACTGTAACAATTGCACAATTAAAAACACATTCTTTGTTGCTTTTAACTGCATGTGCTATTGCTATGCAACCAATTGCACTCACACCGCACATTTTAGAGATGCTCGTGTGAGTATAGCAACATGGGAGTCCAAAGCCTTGGCATGCTTATTCCTGCATTCTGCCACCTCACCTCTCTGTTCCCACATCATAGTGAAGGCTGCGGCAGTAAGCATCCAAAGCCTTATTCTCCCCTCTGTTCAATGGAGAGAACAAGAAATTCCATCCTATGCACTAATTCATGAGGGAAACTGGCTAGTATTACAATTATTATTAATATTACTTATTAATTTTTAGTTTACTTCAGATATGAGCTTTGGTGATGGTGTTGATAGCCCATAATATACCTACTGCATGACATGGTGAACATTGTCTAACACCTGTGATGCAATACAAATAATTCATAAATATATTGTACATTTATCTTCTTCTTCTTCTTCTGTTTACCCCTAAGACTAGGGTTGCCAACTTTTTTTTTTCAAAATAAGGGAGGCTAGTTAACCTTATAAATAATTAATTATTAATATATCCCTAAATAAGTTGCATATCAAATAAATAAAAACCAACACTAATTATTATAAAGTATCCATGGATTTTACTTGAAAGTGTATTTTTGTACACTTTTGGCATCAGCTTGAACTTTATGATTACATTTTGCATACTCTGCAAATTCTTGACAATTGTAACCAAAATTGATACTAATTTGTAACTCCATTTTTATTAGGTTTATATTACAACAGTTCCTATCATCAGACCGTTGTTCATCAACAAAGATATTTGTATAAACATTAGATGCCGGTACACTGAGAACAGAGCCAAGAATTTTATTTATCTCATGAATTTTAATGCCTTTGGATTTTGCCTCAGTCATCACAGTCACCCACTTTCTCACACAACTATCTTCAGTGGAAATTACTGAACTTATTACATCTTTTAAAGAACAATGTAATGCTGAAGTCATGCTTACACAGTGAACAATGCGCTTTACAATCATTATTTTTTACTGGATTAATCCATGAATAAGTTTCTTCCCACTTCTGGTATAACACACTTTTAGCAGGAGTTTTGTGTCCCATCTCCATCCATAATTCACTGCTTAATGAATTTACAACAACAAATAAATGCAAGGTAATGGTTTCAACTCAACCTGATTTCAATCGATGTACAAGTAGCAATCAGCAAACGGAAATGGCGTCACAGCTAGCACCTCATTTCAATGAAGTAATGATATCAATATTACACTACAATATTGATTTGTGCTGTTACTATTAATACAAGATGATGGTACCTAAAATAACCAGAAGTAATGTTTTTAAAAAATGTGCTATAGGTTTAAGTGTCAACCTAATGTCATTTTCTGAAATATGGTAAATTCGAGCTCCCAGACTAAATCAAAATGGGAGACAGGAGGCAACTTAAAAAATTCATGAAATAAGGCTGTTCCCATATAATACAGGAGAGTTGGCAACCCTGCCTAAGACTTGCAAGCCTGTGCCTAGGGTCAGATGCCTGTAGGGGAGCAGGCAAATCTATGGACTGGACAGAGTGAAGACCTGGAAGCAGGTGGTTAGCCAAGCACCAGGTATGAGAGTGAGGAAGAGGATATGAAATGGATGAATGGAAAGGCAATGAATGGAGCAGTTCATGGAATGTGTGACTGGGGAAACTGGAGAACCCAGAGAAAACCCACCCTGACACCGCTTTGTCCACCACAAATACCACATGCAGGTCCCTGCGATCAAACTCGGACCACCTCAGTGATAGGCAAATGGTCCAGCTGCTCTGTCACAGAGCCTTGTACAATTTATAATATAATAAATTATATCTTATATATTTAAACGAGCAATTCTTATATATATTCTGTGCAACTTAGAAACGGCTGTAACGATTTTGATCAAATTTTGCATTCAGAAAAGGTTCTGCTTTTTAAGTTTATGTATGTGTGTGTCATTCCTGAACAAATGCAATTTTACATGTAACAGTCACAATTACTCTAAACCTTATTTTTGCCATAATTTCTCTATTAATGGGCTAGTTTCAACAAACAGGCCAGGATATTAAAGGTTTCGTCTAGAGCTTTCAGAAAACCTAAACAAAGTTTACTTAGCTATCTTAGTCTACGTGTAACAGTCACTATTAGTCATAATTTGGTCATAATTTTTCTGTTAATGGGTAAATTTCAACAAACAAGTCAGGATATTAAAGGTCTTGTCATGCAAACGGGTCCAATAATTAGGATGAAAATTTATATTTAGTTAACATTTTGCTTTTCAAGTTTATCTAAATAAGTATCTTCTCCTTCCCCCCCCCCCCCAAAAAAAAATGGAAAGAAAAGCCAAGCTAAGTTAGGTTGAGTGGAAATGGTAGAGTGGGACTGAAAAATTTCCAATTACGTTCTACACATGGCTAGTGTGGAAAAACATTAATTACATTAATTGACGTTATAGTTGGTTATAATAGAAGCCCGGGACACAAGTACTTACAGCACTGTAAGTCACCATTAAGGTATGTTATCTCAAAGTAAATTGGGATCTGCTTGTGTGGTTTACCAGGAATAATGCAAGTGTGTTGGAGAATTTAATGTCATATCGGCACGTTGGCCATGATACTGGTTAGAGTGGTTGAGTGGTTAGAGCAGCCAGACAGTAACCGATAGATCCGTGTTTCAAATCCTGATCATGGCAATCAATTCTTCAGTCTCTCTCTACCCTTTCCAATTACGTCTTACATACGGCTAGTGTAGAAAAACATTAATTACATTAATGAATATTCAAGATGCTCTCGGGCTTCGAGCCAGGTGTAGTGATGATCCTGAAGATGGGAGAGATGTACACTTCCAAAACGTTGTTGTCTTTTCATCACTACACCTGGCTCAAAGCCCAAGAGCATCTTGAATGTGTTTGTCGCCAGGAAAGCTTCAAATCATATTTTACATTAATGAATCATTGTTTGCTGTGTCTCAATGACATATGGTAATTATTACATATATATGATGTGGGGTATACCACACCCCATCACACCACTACCAAGTTAAGTTGATAAAAACCTTGCCGATGAATTATATAAACATAACTGTGTAGAACATGTTTCATTGCCGTGCTGAATATATTAAAAATTATTTAATTTCTTTTGTAATTTTTAGGTGCCTTTGGTTACTTTGAGGTGACTCATGATATAACAAAGTACTGCAAAGCAAGTGTATTCTCCAAGGTGGGCAAACGGACCCCAATTGCAGTACGATTCTCTACTGTTGGTGGGGAGAGCGGCTCTGCTGACACTGTCAGGTTTGTAATTGTGAAACAGTAAATTCCTGAAATAGTCACAGAAAGTAACATTAGCTGCATGTGTACAGTAATTGTTAATAGGTATCTGCACATGCTTGTGCTGAATCACAATTAAATCATTGAGAACCTTAGATAATACTGAGGATTCTAACTATATGATTGTTAGTAAAATAAGTACCAAATGGGTGCAAATATTCAAACAGCATAATTAAAATATTGACTTTGCAATTGAAGTTCATCATCTTTTAAGCATGCAACTGAAGTTTTGCAAGAAAATCTCCCTTTCCAAACTACCCTTTACATGAAAAATGTTCATTATTTCTGTTTTTAATGGCTGTTTAATTTTGTTTAAAATAAGATTTAACATGTCCTAACAAATAAAGCATGTGTATTGAATTTTCTGGGAAGGGCCTGAGGAATAGAGGACTTCATTTTGAATTACTTTTGTATAATTAGTAAGTTACAAGAGACAGACAAAATGTTTCTACACAGAGTTTTTTTTTTTTTTTTTGTAGAGGGAGGGGTGTATGTTTTTCCATGCATTTTGTACCTTTTGTGTTTTATAATTGAACCACTATACACTACAACACTGTCTTCTTTCATCATAACATCTGCATTGTTTCATTTGTATTTAGGGTCAGATTCTTGTCTTACAACTGTAGGTGTTTTCCCCACTATTGCAGTATGGCAGAATTGTGTACAGTTCCATGAGTTTCTATATAGTAGTGTTTGAATTCCTGAACTAGAAGAGAAAATCAGACAGTAATCCTTCTGCATGGTAAACTCTAGTAATACACTTGTTTAGTAACAAACATACAGCAGATTATTGATTCTGGTGAAATTATAAGGATAGAATAAAATACACTCATTGTCATTTACCTTTGTAGTGGTGAAGTGAAAGAAAGTGGATTTGCGTTACACAGAACTACTTTCCATTGTTGCAGAAGAGCTTTCACTCCTGCATTTACTGAGTAGATGAGCTTACTGTTCGCATGTTCACTAAAGCTGAGGTAACATTAAATATTTTATATTAATTAAAAGTCATATACAAATGTAATTAAACCCACAAGTCATTTCTCTTACAAATAATAAAATGATTGAAAAGCTACAGTAAAAGGGATTATGGATGTGATTGGAGGAAAAAAGGGATAAAGTTCCCAAAAGGGACATGAAAAAGTGTCCTTCTGCAACCAAAAGCAAAATTTCACACTGTGGCAAGTTTCCAAAGAGCTTCAGTTTATCCTAAGAAAAGAGGTGCATACCTAAAATTCCTAACCTTGGTAATTACTTTTCCAACCATCATACAAGCTTGTCCCTTTCTCACCACTGCTGATGCAAGACTGTTATTTGTAGTAAATATGTGAATTGGACAGCATTATGCATCAACCAGCTGAGCGACAGTTTTAAAAAGTGATATTTTGATGCTATGAATTCAATATGACAATCTACAACGATGGCAATATTTCTTAAATAATAACCATAATAAATGAGAAAAATGTAAGCACTGTTGAATGACTGAAGCATAATTGATTTGCAAGAAGTGACTATGTGCATGATTTGTTGTAAATGCCAATCTCAGTTACGCATCTACCCACTTCTGCATGCTCATATGTAAGTGAGAAAGTGCTAAAAGAATTTCAACAATCATTTTTTGAGATGCCTAGCAGAGCCTTAACTTATTATGAATTAAACAGTAGATGCATTGATTTATGAACATTATAGTGTTATAGATATACCGCAAGCAAAAAAGAGTCGGGGTGCACATGCGTCAGCAGAGCAATGTCCCTTTCACACCACCTATGCATCATGTGATAAGCTTCACACCCTTCTTGCATTCCCTTGTATGGAACTGGTACATCTCGTAGAGAAACAAGAGTGTTACTGTAGTGTTATTTTGCTGTTCAGTATATAATATTAAAAGTGTGCAGAAAACGAGTTGCCAATCTTCAAAGTCTTCTTGCGTTTCCGGTAGGCCACTTAGAGGCCAGGCTCTGAAATAGTGTATAATATTGCCCAATATTTCAAGAACATGAAAGAAACATTTAACATTTGTAACGCAAATATACTGGCAATGACGAGTGAAGTAACGGGTGTTTCATTAAGTACTGTAAGCAACATTTTAAAAGAGGGAAGAGTGTCCATTGCAAAGGGTAAACCAAATGTTTCTACTCCACATGGAAGATCAAAGCCAAAGAAACCCAGAGTTGAAGCAGATTCATTCACAGATTCCACAATTTGATAAAAAATTCATGCATTTTATACCATGTGCAAAGAAGTGCCAACAGTAAAAAAACTTTTAGCCAGCCTAAAAGAAAATGGAATCCTTGATTGTGGAAGAGAGTTCTTGTGAAAAAAGCTTAAGCAGCTGGGTTTCAAATGGAATCGTTGCCAGTCCAAAAGGAAGATTGTGGTTGAACGGCCTGATATAGCTGTTTGGCGAAAACAGTACTTAAATAACATCAGGAAGTACAGGGCAGAGGGGTGGAATATTGTATACATTGATGAAACATACATCCAACAATGTCATTCAGTAAGTAAGTGCTGGCAATCAGAAGAAGAATTTGGGCTTTTTGTTCACAGTGGAGGCGAGAATGGATTTGTCAAGGGGGCACTGCTGATTTTTGGAGGAGAGCAAACATCGGGAGACTATCACAAATCTAGGAATTTTGAAAACTTCAGAAAATGGTTGGAAACACAGCTTCTTCCCACTCTTGCTCACCCTACTGTTATTGTTATGGATAATGCCAAGTACCACAACAATGAACGGAACAAGAAGCCAAACATGGCTACTCTAAAATCTGAAATGACACGCTGGATGGAAGACCACAGTTTCAACTTTGATCCTGCTGTGACAAAAGCGAAATTGTTGAAAATTATCAACAGCAGGCCTCGTGAGAAACAATTTTCCATTGACACTGTTATTTACAAACATGGACACATTCCATTGCGCCTTCCTCCCTATCATCCTGATCTAAACCCCATTGAAATGGTATGGGTGACATGGATGGCTTGTATTAAAAACAAAAAAACAAACTGAAAATTAAAAAATAAACAATGAACCTGAACCAACTTAAAAAGAAATATTTAAAATGTAATTTTCACATCAACACCTTTTTAATGTAAGGCATGGGGTGTATGACAACAAATTGGCGGAAGTTTGAAGGAGAAAGAACTGTGCCGACAATTGTTTTCTGAGTACTCTGTTGAACAGTGGGTTAAGTGTTGTGACAATGTGAAGCTAACGGAAAACAATTACCTTGGACATGACCTCACCATTGATCAGGAAATTGACAGAATCATAATTTCTTTAAACCCAGAGAAAAGAAGCAGTGATTCTGAAGAAAGTGTAGGAAGTGGGTACAACAGTGAATGCAAGAGCGAGTGAATAGCTGACCAGAGCAGATGGCGCAGTGGAGGAGAGGCAACCCAAAGGACAGTGGAGGGGGAAAGCAGAAGAGCTTCAGTTTCACTAAGCCATGCCTCCAACTTTATTTTGTTCGCGGTCTATCTATAACTTTGAGTGTTAGCATATTCTACATGACAGCAAAATCCAGAAAATGCTAAATGTTGTTATTCAGCAACCTATAACATCCGAGACCATCAACCCATTGCAATTAAGTAATCCTCCTATTATAATGGTCAAGCAACACATTCAATTTTTACATCCATTAAAACCTTGGGACACATTCATAATTTGCAGATTATAAATTAAAATATTTCATTCATGATTGGTTCGTCAAACTATGTCCCTGCCCGCCTTGGTAGCGTGATGGTTAGCATGTCTGCCTCACGTTCAAGAGGTCGCGAGTTCGAATCTCGCTTAGGGTAAGTTATTCGGGTAAGGTTTTTTCCGAGGTTTTTCCTACCCTGAGAAGACGAATGTCAGGTAACTTAAAGCTCCACGGACCTCGGGCTCATTTGAGCATCATTTCATTTCATTTCATTTCATTCATTCGTCCGATATGACACAATGTTGGAGGACGTTAATTAAAAAAAAAAACTATGTCCAATGAAACATTTGTTCAAGCGTGAAATGCAGAGCCTTTCAAAAATACCTTACTTAGAAAACTACATTAAAAAGTGTTGATGTGAAAATTACAGTTTAAATATTTCTTTTTAACTTGGTTCAGGTTCATAGTTTATTTTTTAATTTTCAGTTTGTTCTTTTGTTTTTAATACAAGCCATCAGTGTTAAGTGTATGACAAGTGTCGAGCTTTGAACCCCTGTAATTCCTTAAAACAAATCATGCCATTTGTGATAAATATGGTCAGGAGAAAATATTCATGTTTTATGCATAGACTTTTTATTCCAAATCTTGATTTCACTACATCTACTTCATATAGGGGAAATCATCACTACTATCATCTCATGGAAGCTCGAGTTTTGCATTTGTCCCAGGATTATTAAAGAACGAGCTTTTCAGCAGTGACTATTGAACTTACAAACAGTTATGTGTGAAAGTGATCAGGATATAATATGCAATATACAGGCATACAAGCGATAGAGACTCTAAAGGGCCTAGTTCAGTGAACATAAATTCTTGTCCTTCAGCACTTGATAACATATTTTCAATAGAAATGAAAGAACAAGAAAATGCCAACTAAATCACTCTTACATCAATTAACAAGGTAAATTTGTACATCTGACGAAATTCAAGAGATTTTCATTGTAAGGCTAGATGCAACAGGAAAGTAAACATAGAAAACAGAAAAAAAGAATTTGAAATCTTTGAACAACTTTAAGAGGTTGAATCAGAAACTGAAAAAGTCAATGCCATAGCCGGGATTTGAACCACGGATCTTGCACTATCGAGCGGCTGCTCTAACCATTAAGCTACCATGGCCAACTTGCCAGTACGACATTAAATTCCCCAGCTGATTCGTACTTTTTCCCGGTTAACCACAAGGGAATCTCACATCAGGGAATTGTGGTTAATCGGGAAAAAGTACGAATCAGCTGGGGAATTTAATGTCATACTGGCAAGTTGGCCATGGTAGCTTAATGGTTAGAGCAGCCACTCAATAAGCGTTCACTGGGCTCCTTCACTCTCCCAGACGTTTCGCTTGCAGCTACGGCAAGCATCATCAATGGCGATGTACAACTCTCCTAGGTCTCTCTGTCGCTACTGAATTGCTGGCAGAAAGAGCGAATTTATAGGTGCTGGAAGGTACCGCCCTTCCGTAACCTGATTGGTCCACGTGTTTCCTGTGATCTCCTATGATTGGTCCACGGGGTTTGGCTGTGGGTCTGTTTAGCAGAGCAGGGTACCATGTCTTATTAAGTTTGAGAGCTTCTTCTTTCTTGTTAAAGTTGTCTTTATGCTTGTAAATTTTGATTGCTTCACGGTATAGGCATGCGTGGTAATGGGAAGTTGTAGCGAGGATATCTGTTTCATCGTAGCGGATGATGTGTTCACTGGGTGCTTCTAAGACATGTTGGGCAACTGCTGATTTCTCCAGCTGTCCCAGGCGGCAATGTCTACGGTGTTCTTTTAACCTGGTATTGATACTGCGTTGGGTGGTGCCCACGTAGACTGACCCGCAAGAGCAAGGTATTCAGTACATTCACATCGGCTGGAGTGTACATATAGTAACATATAGTTAGCACAGGGTTATATAAACCTCACTGGTGCAGCAACTCTGTGCAGAAGGGTACTAATGAAAGGCTTGGTTTACTGAGTCTTTTATTTAATCAAATTCCTTGTGTGCATTATTAAATGCAACATCGTAATGAATCATACATACATTTAGTAGCATAGATATTTTGTATCTTATGCACAGGCCATCACTCACTTCTCATTAGTTCTCACAGGTAATATTCCTAACAGTGGCATGCTTTGTTCTGCCATCTGTCAGTGCCATGCATATGTGATTGATACATCCCATCTTACTCACTCAAGATAATTATTTTGACTCCTAAAACTTTCAAATAAAATCCTTGAGACATCGGCTACCAGGTGGTTGAGTGGCAAGAGTTTAGCTTCAGCTTGTGATAGCTTCATATTGTGATCAGCATTTGTCTGCCTACAGTAAAATTCTAACCAATTAAATGGTTTTTGTCTTACTTAAGATGCTTTGAAAAATTTCAGTCACTGCTAAACAAACTAATAATATAAGCTCAGACAGTCTTAATGAGAATGCAGCATTCTATAAACACACTATATTAGTATATCAATAATTATGAGTTAGCGATAGATGCTTAGCATCCATTAATTTTGAAGTTTGAAGAACTTTGTTTGGCAAATTTGAATCAATGATCTCACTGTTTTATTGCTTAAAAAGTATATTATATCTTGCAGAGATCCACGTGGATTTGCAGTGAAATTTTACACTGAAGAAGGTGTTTGGGATCTTGTAGGAAATAACACCCCTATATTTTTCGTCCGGGACCCTCTTCTCTTCCCTGGATTTATACACACACAGAAAAGAAATCCTGCTACACATCTGAAGGTAAAGTGAACTTGTTATTATGTGACAGCATTCTGCAGAATGTGCTATTAAAGCATTTATTCTCTTGCTTATGAAGTGGCAAGACAATACTGTGTGAAAAAGACAAGTGTGTACTGCCAGTGCATTCATCTGCTTTAACTTTTAATTATTTGTTGTGCTTTAGTTGATCCTCTTAATGCTTAGTTAATTTACTAGTTGTCTTGCCTAACAATTTCATGTACTTCCCCAATTATTTTACAAGGCTCTAGAGATTTTTATGGTGAATTCTTTCTTTCATCCTATGGGCCTATATAATTGTAATCTTGTACAGCACTGGTTACTCCTATTAATGGATGAAAATCTTCTGATATTCATGATAAAGGATGTAAAGCATCAGTGGAATGTGTGACTTCCTTAACTTTCCCCCAACAGACATTGAGTTCTATTTTGGAAATGCTGCATAGCGTATATGTACCTTTTGACAATGAAACACCCATCAGTCTTTAGGCCAGTGTTCCACAACTGGTGTACCATCACATGGTGAAAAGTATGACATAACTTTTACAAGTGTTGTAATAAATAAATTGTTGACTTTAACTAAGAAGCTTGCTTGTTTATGCTTTAATGCATGCAACTATCTTAGGGCTCCAAAATTGGTGAACTAAAAAATCCTTAAAATATGACCTATAAAAAGCTCTTTAATGTCATTCTCTTAATAATAAAAAATGTATCCAGCCCATGCACATTTAAGCAAGGACAAGTTGAAATTTCTAGACATACCTCTTATCAAGCATTGCAATAAAGAACTTTCATAAGGTCTCGGATTTGAAGGATTGCCAGTTGTATATATTGTCTGGTATACTGAGAAAAAATATTAACATAATCAAAATTTAGAATCACATTAAGCCAAGCTTAATGTAAAGTGTCAAAATGGAAAAAAGTTTACCATTTGTTTATAAGCAAAGAAAAATAATAACTAGGAATGGTTTCTGATAATTTGTCAGGAAAATAGCATAAGGAAAATTTTCAGGAGAGAGGCCATTACTCCTCAGTATTCTAATTTCATCGGATCTTTCTCAGTATTCAAGGAAAGAATCATCCATCCTTCATTAACATATTGTTTAACCAGTCATCATGCTAAAATATGCTACAACATATTACCAATACTGTTGTTATAAAAATTAAATATAGGGTTTTAAATAAAACAACCAAACTAGAGCATGAGATAATTTTAATCTACAATCAGCTTCCCTGTATCACATATCTGACAAAAATACAAGAGATCTCATTGCTCAAATACCACCTGAGACTTGAACCTGTGAGATCAACTGTCACATTTAAAGTCTGCTGTGGGCTCATATCAAGCCCATATTACAATTTAATTCTAGCTTAAATAATTAAATAAAACTATTATGGAGTAGTGGGTACACTTTTGGACATCTTAGTGTTCATGAAAGTATTACTGTAGAGCATTTTTATTTTTGTTATAGGATGTGGACATGTTTTGGGACTTCATTTCACTGCGTCCAGAAACCACCCATCAAGTGATGTTTCTCTTCTCGGATCGAGGCATTCCTGATGGCTATCGGCATATGAATGGTTATGGTTCTCATACTTTTAAAATGGTGAATGACAAAAATGAACCTGTATATGTCAAATTTCACTACAAGGTAATTCTATAAAATATTGTCACATAGCTAGTTGTAGATGATGCTTGCTGATGCCTTCAGTAGACCCATAATGACATTTTTTAAATGCTGTCTGACATGACACTACGTTGGAGGATGTTGATAAAAAAATAAATAAATCAAAAGTAAAATTTAAACAAATTTATACCTACAACAGATCTGATGTCTACCAGTAGATAAGTAGGGATGGATGTTTTGAACTTATTGTGACAAAGGACAGCACATGTGCCAGATTGTGAGGATGGTGGTACAACCTACCATTACTGGAAAGGGAAGTGCAGGAGGGTATCTCAGGGTGTTACTAAGCAGGGGCATAGCAACAATGGATATGGGTGGTGTGTTGCATACCATGCCAGTTTTCTTTAGTTAACTTTTTCTGTTATCTATATACTAATCCAATTAGCATAATACTTGTTGAGGAGTACATTTTGAACCTAGCAGATCATAGGAACAGAGCGGCTGGTGTTGTGCTTGCCTCACCCCAATCACGTCAAAGGATGTGCGCATGCAGTGGGTATAACACAGAAAAATCCCTCTCGGTTGTTAATGTTAATGAGGTTTAAAACCAAGTTTTTCAGTATTATGTTTGGCAGTGAAGGTTAATTTCATATTTTTAACTACTTCTGTACGTATCAGAGTACACTAAGCAGCATTTTTAACAGTAATGTGTCTGAACATGTAAGAGAAAAATATGCCAGGAAACCAAATGCATGGTATGCACATTGCTCATGTGCATCTGCATGATTCACTACAAAGAAAACACATGTTGTTGAGAGAACACTGCTTTTCCTGGAAACCTACTGCTTTGAATATGGAATCCAAGTGCATGTAATCAACAGAATTAGAATGCACGAAAAACAGTGATAGTTATTTTTCTCTAATTTTAATATTTACCAATTGGTGAATTATAAAGTTCTATGAAAACTATTAAAAAAATGTGAAAAAATTACTTTTTCAAAGTTAATAATTTTTATTTAATAAACCAAAGTATTACAACATTTTCTGTTCCCAACATTCTTTTGAGAGTACGTATCTATAATTGAATAATATCTAAAATATAATCAAACATTTTGAAATCTTCATTGTGTGGAGCATTTCAGTTACGCTGCCAAAAAAAAGTAACTAGAAAAGATAATAGATTTAAAGGTGTTAAAGACATTGCAATGAAAATTTGAATGTACATTATTCCTTGCATGTATTATATCTGATATGAGTTTAAACAAAATCTGCTGATAACTATGCGTGCTCTTAACACGAGTTCAAATTGCATACCCAAATACACAAACCACACCATGCCACTGTTACTAAAAATGGTTGGGAGGGTGGTGAAGGTAAACCCTACAGAAAAATGTGATACCTAACAACTATAAAAAGTTTTAATCTACAATAATAGTTAATAATCTACATTGTAGTGAGAAAAAAAGAAAGGATTGCCATGGGCAAAATGCAAACTAGCAACAAGGAAATTCCCCAAAAATTGCAGAGAAAGTTTTGATCATAATCCCTGATGAAGTCATTAATCTTCTTGCTCTCCAATATTACTGAAGAGAACAATAGCAGTAATAGTTACCACTTTTTAGAGAACACCATATTTTTATGTTTTGGCAGTTACATCGCTCTCTCACAACCCCCAGAATGTCTGGAGGACCACACCTGTCATTGGTTTATGGGTCTCACCGACCTGACCGGGAGGATTATCAAAATAAATTCACTGGCCATATCCTTTGATTACCAATCAGATGACGTATTACATGCCATGACCGGTCAGCATGTTAGGGGTTAAGAGTTTATAGAGAAATTAGAGAAATGGAAAGGTTGGAAAAATAAAGACTCCGTAGCCCTCAGGAACCCTAATAGCATCAGGGTCGGAAGAGAACAAGAGATGACCAAGGTAAGGTCATAAGGTCAGATAGAAAAGTTACAGTGAGGAGCAAAACCGTAAGTGGAAGTAATGTTCTGCTCAGCTTGAGTACGTTGTGGTCGCCATCCACATGTCCCCTAGTTATTGTTTATTTTTATATAACTTCTATGTCCTATTCTTATGAAAACATTTTTCTATTGATTTACAGATAAATCTTTACATTACACATTTCATTATAGATAAAAAGGCAAAGAGAAAACCAAATTGATAGTCAGATATTTAAAAGTGGGCTGCTTTACACTGGCCTTGAAACTCCATACTCCAATGACATTGTCAGAAATTACTGAATAGCAACAGCACTTTGAAACAATGACAAAGTGTTGAAAAATCCAAACCAATATATCCTTCGGAAATGGCTTGTGCCACAGAAAAAGTTACTTGAAATAAATTGCATGTTTTAAACAGTTCTGCAGCCTGTCTCTTATGGTTTACCATTTAAATATGAGTACATCATAAAAAATTTGTTCTGAATAAAGATTTCAATGATTATTCCCAGAAAATTCAAGTTCTTCATTTGAAACCTAACAAGGCATGGCATTACGTCTGTGCACGATTGGGTATGCCACAGCCAGCTTTGCTCCTACATAAACTCCGCAAGTAAAGCATATAGAATGCCCTTATAGAAGATGTGGAAATGTCGTCCACCCTCACCTAAACAAGCGTTATATTGGGAGAACACATTCTGACTCACACGATTAAGTTGGGCCATTGTAATATTTCCAATTTTATTTCTAATATTTTGTTCATAGAATATTTTTCAAATTTTTTTTATATTATCCAAAATGACGTAATGATTATTATTATAATATATATTTAAGAATATTAAACAACAAAATTGGTTGTCTAGGCAACTTTTGCGGAAAGAATCCAGGAATAACTAAACGATAAACCATGTTCCAATTTCGTCTTGAATATTGCACGTTTTAACTCAGTGTAATACTATTTATTTATATTATCGGTATATTTCATACTCAACATCAGGGGTCTAGGGGATATGTGAATAGCGACCACAAGGTACCCAAGCTGAGCAGAACATTACTTCCACTTACTGGTGTTTTGCTCCTCAGTGTAACTTTTCTATCTGACCTTACCTTGGTCATCTCTTGTTCTCTTCCGACCCCGATGCTATTAGGGTTCCCGAGGGCTAGGGAGTCTTCATATTTCCAACCTCTCCATTTCTCTAATTTCTCTATAAAATATTAACCCCTAACATGCTGACCTGTCATGGCATGTAATACGTCCTCTGATTGGTAATCAGAGGATATGGTCGGTGAATTTATTTTGATAACTCTCCCGGTCAGGTCGGTGAGACCCGTAAACCAACGACTGGTGTGGTCCTCCAGACATTTTGGGGGTTGTGAGAGAGCGATGTGACCGCCAAAACATAAAAATATGGTGCTCTCTAAAAAGCGGTTACTATTACTAACTATTGCTCTCTTCAATATCATCAGTGAAAAATATTGGAGAGCAAGAGGATTAATGACTTCATTGTCAGAAATCCAGCATTAGCTAACAACAACATATTTAAGAATTTGCATGACAAATTATCCCAATATAGGAAGCAGAAAAGTATAATATATCCTAAAAGTTCTTCTTTACCTGATTACCCTCCCCTTATGTAGGACTTACACCCCCTAGGACTTACAAGTCTGTGCCTAGAGTCAGATGCCTGTCAGGGGGCACAAGAATCTATGGACCGGACAGAATGAAGACCTGAAGCAGGTGGTCAGCCCAGCACCAGGTGTGAGAGTGAGGAAAGAGATGATATGAAATGCAGGCGAAATAGATGAATAGAAAGGTGATGATAATTGGTGGAATGAGTGGTGGGGGAAACTGGAGAACCCGGAGAAAACCTGCCCATATGCTACTTCGTTCACCATGAATGCCATGTGTGGGTCCCTAGGATCAAACCCAGGCTGCCTAGGTGGTAGCCAAATGGTCTAACCACTCAGTCATGCCGCTGCCTACATATCCTAAAAATGATCACTGTAAAAGTAAATTTAAAAATAAATCTATACTTATATAGACCAGAGAAGAAATTGCTAGTCCCTTTGTTGCCTGAGCCACAAATATAGCACCTCACTCGCTTTCTTATATTCACCAGGTTTCATACTCTTCTTTTGAACTATCAGTACATACTGTTTTCACACACCAAGACTCAATTTCGGACCCCTTTTTTTCACCCTGGTACTGTACTTTGTCCAACTTCTAAATCCACGGCAACTTTATTAATACTCGTATGTTCCCCTTTGTCCTCTTTCTTTAATGCACCCAATTTAATTTCCATTGTCATGTTAATTTGTGGTCTTTTCTTCTTGTTCGGCATTTTTACTGGTACAAAAAACTCAACACAACACTAACAGTAAATCTGAAATCGTGGAAGCTGCACTGTAACCAGAAATGTGTGACTGAAAGTTTAGCTTACCATGTACAGAGGTATTTTTTTAGATGTGGCGAATGACCTAGCATGTTAGTCGAGATAAATATTTGCAGAAATTATCTTATTGTAATTTTCTTATAGGTGCAAGGGAAATACAGTAGGCTTTGAGCAATAGTCAAATCTTTTAAAGCTAGGCACTACAGGAACCCTTTGAAACTCCATTCTCTTTGCACGGCCAAACATAAAAAGTGTTTTCATTTGAGAAAAGTTCAAATACTGCAAAACTAGCACAAATAGCAAGGTATAACTCTGAAATGGCTCACTCCAGAAAAATGCATATAGATATAACTTGTATGTTTTAACATCACATTTTTTGTATCACATTTTTTGTATAGTAAGATTTGGCCTGTCTCTTAAGTTTACCAGTTATGCAAAAGTCATCAAGAGTAAACACAACTACATAGGCTATTGCCAGAAAATTCAAAATGCACATTTCATTTGCCATTAAAATATCTTATACATATGGCATTTTAATCAAAATTGTTAGAGCCATTTTTGAGATAATCAAAAATGTTTGAAAATTTTCCATAGAAAGGGTAGTTTAGCATGGAGGAATTTTCATCAAATTCTTTGTGTAGCATCCTTAAAAGACATTAAACTTAAATACCAACATTGGTTTTTAATTGACTTTTTGATTTTGAGTTATATTGTTCACAGACACACACATACATACATACAGGCCTTTTTCTAAAACAGCTCTTTTTTTTTTTTTTTTGGATTTAGGGGGCCTCAAAACATTTATTTCCAATGAAATCTTGGCATTGAAATTTTGGATCAAATACAATAGTCCTTACAATAGTACAATGGTACTTACTCTATGTACTATACATAGTAGAGAAAGTAAAAAGGTAATATGGAAAAAGCATATATAGAAAATGTAAGAAAAACATCAGATTTAATGCATATTGCTTCTTCATCACTTTTTTCAACAATGCAGAACTTAAATAATAGAAACTTATGCTATCAACTACTGAGCTGCTATGACAGTATGCAGTCTTAAATTCCCTAATGGATTCACATTTTCACATTGAATTTTTCACTTCTGATTCTATGTTTCAAAGTTTGTCTATACACAGTTTGTGTGTGTTAGAACAATCAGTTATTGTCTGACCTGACGTAGGGGAACTTCAGAGAAATATAATTATTTTATATACTTCTAGAATGTGTGTGAACTAAAGACTAGCATAAGTCTCTTGAACATTACAATAACATCATTAAAACAATATGCACCAACATAAACTAAACTCCCAGAGACCATGAGTTTTGATATTCTAGGACAGAGTTACAGATAATCAGCTTCCCCATATAGTATAAAACATATGTCATCACACACATGAACAAAAATTATAGTTAATGGTGTTTCTAGTATGTCACAATAGTAAGGGAAGGATAATCGTCAGATAGAGGCTTAATACTTAAAATGCATAATTCTCTCAAATGTGACAAGTGTGATGCACAGTATTAATGCAAAACTCATATAATGAGTGTTCACTTGCCTACAAAAAACTAATAAACTGCTATTAGGACTTCTAGAGAATATTTTGATACTTTGTTTTTGTGTTGAATCATTAAACAAACAAAGAAGGTAATTGTTATTTTATGCCAACCAACTTACTGTTGGTTTTAAACACACAGCCTTGTGTGGGCAGTGTTTGAGAGGTAGAATCAGGTTTAAAAAATTCAATGCCATAGCCAGAATTTACTCTAACCACTGAGCTATGATGGCAACTTGCCAGTATGACGTTCAATTCCCCAACCAATTAGTATTTTCCCAGTAGACCACTAGGGAATCTCACATCTGAGGTAGGTACCCCAAGGGAGGCTTAGGATGGTAAGTACTTTGTCCATGTTATAACCTTTAGATGGCAACTGTCCTTTTATGCCAACCAACTTACTGTTATTTTAAACACACAAGCCACTGTGTGGGCAGTGTTTGTGATGTAGAATCAGGACTGAAAAATTCAAAATCAAAATTTTTAAAATTACTCAATAGAATTGAAGCCAAAATTGTGAACGCCATAATTATGGATAGAATACTGCATCACATGGCGGAATTAAATAATCAGAAAATGTTAAAATCGTTACATATATAAAGTTACAGGATCTGGGAGATTAGTTGTGACTAAAATTGTCAAAAGGCACGAAAAGGTACAGACAAGTCATTAGGGGCGAGCTTCAGGTAGTCGAGCGAGACCTGGTAAGACTAGTTTTCCTGGAAATTGCTCAGCGCCGGTGTGAGCCGGAAAACAAGGGATGGTCGATTTTTCGAAACCCTGTTGCTAATTAGGAAGTGAAAGGTATAGAGAGCGTCATAACGCACAGTGACTTGCCTGCGAGAACCCGGAGAGAAAGGGTCGTTTAGAGTTGCTCTCCAGAAACCGATGGGGCAGTACAGTGGCCTTCCAGAATCCGACGGGGCAGTACACGTGCCACCAAGACCGCCGAGCGAGCATCTCAGCTACGGGACTTGTATTCCGGATCCTCAAGTGTGAGGACACATTATAGTTAATATTAACAATCTTCTGTCTTAGTAAAGACACGGTAACGACTCAACTAATTTAATAACGATCGGCAAATCTCACGCTTTCTTATTTTGGTGAGAATAAAAGTGTTTCAACGAAGTTCTGGTTTTATTCGCAAACACTCACGCATACCCTGATGTTAACCTCTTCAGGGATATGGACGTCAAATCACGTCCATTTAAAATGACGGACGAGCGATATGGACGTGTATACACGTCCTGTGCGTTTGTGCATTTAACCCTTATTTATCCACTATCTAACTCAACTTATTTTAATTTTCCCCCGTTATGAAACATTTAATTAAATTCTATATGCTTTACTGGCTTACCTTTATATGTTCCTTCTGCAGTGATATGCCTCAAAACAGGGATAAACACATAAGGGCACATCTCCACATTCGCCACAGATCATCCCAGTTTCCTTACGGATTCCCTTCTTGCGGCACACGAAACACCTTCGAGATGGGCGGGACTTCTTTGCTGTTGACGGTATCCTTTTAGGATAATGTTTTCCTTGAAGTCTGAGGGGTGCAGGGGTTTTGGATTTTCTACCCCCAGTATGAAGAGGCCTCTCAACCTGGTATTGTTCAATTAGGCTGCGAGCTATTGATAGTCGAAAGTCCAGGTAGGTCATTGTCTTGTGTGGGTTTAGAGCTCTCCAAATTACCAAACAATTGTATATGGTTATATCCAGCTGGTGCAAAAATACCTTTTTATACCATTTCACTGTTTTTCGTAAAGAGGGATATGCTTGCAATACCTGATCTACTAGATCGACACCGCCCATGTGCATATTGTATTCCTGGATAACGTCAGGCTTGAAAATGCACATTTTGGTATGGGCATCTGTTTTTCCAGTGTCAATCATCGAAATCTGAGAACTGCAATTGGATAATGCCGTAACTACCCTCCTGTCCTGCCAGGCAAGGTAGGTCAAAGGTGGGAGCTGACGCACCTCCATTTCCCCTCTCCTTAGAGCCTTCGTATTCACATCTTTTGGCAAACCAATACGATTTGAACGTACTGTTCCAATTGCATTAGTCTTTCTTTTGTGTAAGGCCATGAATAATTTAGGAGAGCTGTACCAGTTATCTAAGTACACAGTCCTACCCTGATCAAGCACAGGTTCCATTAGGTGCATTACTATGGAGCCAGATAAGCCCAAATCTTTGTCTCCAGTATTGTCAGTCCCTTGACCAGTGTAAATGCAGCTATTGTAAAGATATCCCGTTTTACTTTCACAAACATCAAAACTCTTTATGCCAAATCTAGCCCTTTTTGTTTTGATGTATTGCTTCCAACCTAAGCGGCCCTTCCAAAGCATTAGGCTTTCATCAACAGTGACCTTTTCACCAGGCACATAATTTTCTTTAAATTTTGAAATAATATAATCGAAAACAGGCCTAATTTTGTGGAGTTTGTCATTTACATTCTCTGTGCAGGTGAAATGAAGGAACCGCAAAATTGACGTAAACCTGTTATTTGACATGCATTTTCCAAAAAAAGGAGTAGCTAGCATGTCATCTGTGGACCAATACATGTATAATGCAGGTTTACGAATAACACCCATAAGTATAATTAGACCAATTAGCCTGTAAATCTCATTGAGTGTTACTTCTGTCCACCTTTGAATTCTGCTCTTAGGCCCTAATTTACCTTTAGAGAGCAGGTCTTCCTTCACCTTACTCGCATATACATTTGTTTCTGAAAGAATGAGAGACACTAAGTCGGTAGTAAAAAATTTTGTAAAAATGTCAATTGGTTGTCTGTCAGAAGTCAGCTGAGCCTGGGATTGAACACCAGACCCTGTGCTCGTGAAGATGTGCCTGTTTGTATTGGAATTGTTTTCAGCACTCCACAATGCTGACTCTTCACGAACACCTGAAGGAAGTTGGTCACGTTCTTCCTCACTGCTACTTGTACCTATATCCTCCACACCCCCCTCAAATTCGGAAAATTCGCCATCGATATCCAAATCGCTGTCACACAGCAAGAAGTTCTCCACATTATCGTGTGTAATTTCAGAAGCCCTTACACTTCCACCACTCGCTAACCTTTGTGCAACACTGCTTGTTGATGCCATGTTTTAGCTCTGAGATGTAACACTCAATAGCTTCTCACTTCAGCTACAAGCAGGAAAGTATACGTATGCATTTCAAGAAAGAAACAAACAGAGCCTGTAAGCTATATCCAAGTTACGAAACACGTGTAAGGAAAAATTGCAAACCTGCTTTATTCTGATGACTCATAAACCACACATACAGTAGAGTTCTATTTCACATTGTGCTGTGATTTGCTGACGCATACCTCACACATACAATGGGTCCACTACTGTTTCTTTCCGAGATGCGTTCGACAAAGCAAAGTTAACTTTTTACCACATTGAAACAAATAGTACCATTTCAACGATTTGTAAATGCAACTCAACATTGCTGATGATGTACATGTATACTGCATATAATGAGTTTTATACCAGTTTTTGTTTCATTAAAATAACTTAAAATTTACGCAAAATACAGCTGTGTATTTAGGAAGCACTTTTAGCGCATTTAACAATTTAAATGCCCTGCGCTGGATATTGGGTATCCGTTCTCGGCCTGCTGAGCTTTTAAATGGCTGTCGCTCAAGAGGTTAAGATCACATGCCAGAGCAGCCGGAGCAGAAGACACCAGAAAGGAGCATTCAGCGTAGGAGAGCATAGGAGGAGAGACGAGTCCACATCAGAATTCAACATTTGGGAAAAAGTACACTTCATCAAACATAGTAACAAAGTAATAAATTGAATGAAGTGTTAAAACATTTGTGCCCCTAACACCAGATGACAACAGGACCAGAACAGAGGTGAAGGAGGAAGAAGTTGGCTTCACTGACCCAACGGCTGAGGATGAGATCAAATGACCTTGAAAATGTTCTAATTTTTCCAACATTTTAAAGTGAAGGCAAGTGTAAAAAAGTGACTCAAAAAAATTGGACTCAAACATGATTTGATAACAAAACTGTTATATCCATCATTGTATTTTGACTATTAAATATATTTTAAGTGTAACATTTCCTGGGATTGTTCAGGACTTGGAAGTACTGATGAGATTGTAAGTTGACATTTGGGTATGTTATCTCAAAATACATTTTAAAATTCCTTGTGATTTACCTAAAAGGAAAAATGTAAGTCACCTGAGCAATTTGATTGTGCCAGCATGTTGCTCTGGTGGCTCTTGATTAGACCAGCAGTACAGCAAGCCTAAGATCCGTAGTTCAAATCTCCGTAGTCATTAAATTTGCAGTCTGATTCTACCTTTCCAGGTCATAGTAGTTAAATGTACACATTCAGTTTATGAGGAAGAAATTGATTTTTTCCCCCTAATTCTTAAGAGTGCTTGAACTGAAGTATATTTTAAAAAATATTCATTTTTGCATTAATATACAAGTGTCATTCACAGATTGAGAATGCCAATTTTTATTTTCTTTAGACTGACCAGGGAATTAAGAACTTGCTTCCAGACAAGGCTGGCAAACTATCAGCAACAGATCCAGATTATGGGATTAGAGATCTGTATAATGCAATTGCACATGGAGAATATCCATCATGGACCTTTTATATTCAAGTGATGACCTTCAAGGAAGCAGAAAATTACCGCTGGAATCCTTTTGATCTTACAAAGGTATGCAAATATGCAGGTTATACTCATAAAATAAGTACTCAAAAGCCATTATAAGTGTAGTTCCTGTAAGGGTTATTGGTTTGCACTTCCCTAACAGTTTGCACCTACAATAAAATGATTACATTTTTGTGTATTTAGGTTTTAATGCATGAATTGCAGATTACTTCTAAATGTGTGCTTTATGAGCAGGTGCCATAGCATTTTATCTGCTACCTATTTTGAAACTCCTTATATGAAAGTCAAGAGGATATACCTATTAGAATAGAGTATAATTTTTGTTGTTGAAGGATATGAGGGAAATTCTAAAGTACGAACAATTTAGAAACTCATGATAGCTTTGAGAATGAGTTGGAGTCACTCGAAACACGAGTCAGTGTTTGAAAAAATAACTTGCAACATTACTAAGGTAAGTGAAGTTTTTAGTTTCTAATTTGTTCTTACTTTAGAATCTTCTTGCTTCACTGTTAATAGCTTCAATTTCCGTAATATGAGGGAAAGTTTTGGGTATCAGTTGGTTCATTACCATTACTTCCTTCAAACCTTACTCTGTGATTAAACAGCATCTAAAGTTGATCATTTTGAGAAACAAGAATAAATTGTAGGTTGGGCAAATTTGTGGGGTGCAGCAGCAATTCATAATGCAATTCATACAGTTTGTGGGCAAAAATCCCAGATGAATGTGCTAGTGCATTATTTGGTGAAACAGCACTTTTCTTTGCCAAATTGGCCATGTCTCCTTCATGTTCTTGTCAAATGCAGCCAATAACTCATGATAGTACTGTCTGGTAATAGTTTTTCAAGAAGTCAATGAGCATGACACCCTTCACATCCCAAGAAATTGTTGTCATCACTTTTCCAGCCAATGGGACTGTCTTTGTGTTCTTTGTAGCATATTCACCAAAAGCACCAAATTGTTTTGATTGTAGCTAGGTTTCTGAAGTGTAATAGTGATTCCACGCCTCACAGTGACAGCTTAAATAGCTCCAAACTGTAGCATTATTTTCAATTACACCCTTTAGAGAAGGGATCAATATTATAAAATATTAATTTATTCATTATTTTCAACTACCGTGTTTGGAATTATCGACAATTTTGGAATAATTTGTCACTAACTTATTTATCTGAAAAATAATTGAACTTATGTATCCGTATTTTAATTTTTACAAGTATTTGTCAATAAATAACAGCATAGTTATGCAGAGAATTTTGAGAATTGTGCAAGATTTGTAGGGATCACAGATTTAGCCCCGAGTCATGCTGGTTGGAATACTATGACGTAGGTTGCCCCACAGCATTTATATAGGATATCTAGTCCATTAGAGATGCTCTGAAGGCATTATTTGCTGGAATAACGTGTAGTAAGCACTCTGAAGGTATCATTCACAAGAGTAACATGTGAAGAGTTCTTAAATGGCCACATGGGCCAGAACAATTTGTAGAAAATAGTTCAATGATAGAACAGTAATAGGTCACACAGAAAGTGATAAGAGAGATACGGTGTATATAAGACTATAGTCAAAAGTGAATTACTCTTTACAAGAATAGAACATAACTTCAAGTGTTCAAAGTGATATTAAGTGTAAAAGCTAAAGCGGCTTGCAGAATTCTCAATAACTTAAAGTGTTAATTATTATTTATTTATGCCAACAAACTTACTGTTGGTGTTTTTAAACACACAAGCCGTGTGTGGGCAAAGTTTAAGAGGTAGAACTGGAACTTAAAAATTCAATGCCACAACTGGGATTTGAACCACAGACCTTCCACTTGCCGGGCAGACGCTCTAACCACTGAGCTATTGTGACAAACTGCCAGAATGGTTTACCAGGAGAAATACGAACTGGCTTGAGAATTTAATGCCATTCTGGCAGTTTGTCACAATAGCTCAGTGGTTAGAGCGTCTGCCCGGCAAGCGGAAGGTCTGTGGTTCAAATCCCAGTTGTGGCATTGAATTTTTAAGTTCCAGTTCTACCTCTTAAACTTTGCCCACACACTGCTTGTGTGTTTAAAAACACCAACAGTAAGTTTGTTGGCATAAATAAATAATAATTACCATGTGAAGGTTATTTAATCCTGGGATATAAAGTACTTACATAGTAAGTCACCATTGGGGTAATTGTCTCTGATGTGAGACTGCCTTTGTGGTTTACCAGGAGAAATACGAACTGGCTTGAGAATTTAATGCCATTCTGGCAGTTTGGCACAATAGCTCAGTGGTTAGAGCGTCCGCCTGGCAAGCGGAAGGTCTGTGGTTCAAATCCCAGTTGTGGCATTGAATTTTTAAGTTCCAGTTCTACCTCTTAAACTTAAAGTGTATTCTTCTTAAAATGTGCAAGTGTTGCTTCCAAGAGTGGAAGCAACACTATTCATGCGGATCCTGAGATCTTAAACCTCCTCGAATAACTTAGCTGCTACATGCATAATACAAACAATGTGGAGCATAACAACAATGCACCACTTCATACATGGCTCCAATTACGTGGGACTAACAATAACACCAAAGTACTGCTACAAAACACGGCTTCAAAGTTGAAAGCCGCACCTGATTGTTGCCTAATGTGAGCAAACATGGCACCAATCAAGCCAACGTTTTTATCTCCAACTTGTCGTGCTAAATATGATGTGTTCCCATCAACATGACAATATCCTCTGCCATTGCAAATTTTTGTTCCATAATCAGGGAGAATCACATCATGGAGATTTTCATTGACTTCTTCAGTGACCATATTTACCAGGTGTCCTGTTGCTTCTTATCAAAAACATTGTTCAACCACATATAAATTCATTGAACCAATATCTATTATCATAGATGGCAAAAGTTCCCATCTAACAGTATCCAATTTTGCTTTTATCTCCTTGCAAGTTTTCCCACCCAAAAGTAAAAAGCAAATCATTGAATGTACTGTCTTTTTTCCATTTTAGTGAAAACACTTAACCACTAACCTGTGAAATAGTACCAAATTTGTTTTGGTAACATGTAACAATTGACAGTACACAACGGTAACAGCAACTTGCCTTAGCAACACCATCTATTTTGAAACACAGGTACAGTAGAAGCCCAAAATAGCGCAGTCTGAAATACCGCGGATTCAGATTTAATGCATAAAAAAGAATTATTTTCTTCTAAAGTAAAAACAAATTAGAAACTAAAAACTACACTTATCTTAGTAATGTTGCAAGTTATTTTTTTCAAACACTGACTCGAGTTTCGAGTTCACTCCAACTCATTCTCAAAGCTATACAAACAAATTTGTTACCAAAGCTACAATCCTTCATTTTTCTCTGAAAACAAAAAACATAGATACTGATGTTCATTTTAATTACCAATCTCTGAAAACAAAAATTTATAAATACAACATATAGAAGGTAATTCAAAGTTCATAACAAGGTTCCTGTTTTTTAAAAGAGGGGTTCTAACTGCATCATCAACGAAAACGAATTTGCTTGTCATGAGTTCTGGGTGAATGAATATCTTTTTCTTGTCATGATGCTCAATGGGAATTGGCTTTAAGCTTCTTATCTGTTCTTTCAATTTGAATACAAAGGCTGAAATGTCGATTACTAATTTTTCTTCATTGAGGAATGCTCCTGGTAATCAGATTGCTGAATCCTAGGTCATTTCCGCTGGTGTGGTATCGACTTGTGGAATGACGTATGAGCGAAGACCTAACAAGACTAAAGGCAGCTTCAAAACCCAATCGTCAGACATCTGTGCTTTTAAAGCAGTCTTAAACTGACAATGCCAGCATTCAATTTTCCCATTTGCTTGAGGATGATATGCTGTAGTTTTGATATGGACAATGCCCAGTGCACTGGTTAGACATTTGAGCAATTGAGATTCGAATCGTCTTCCTCAGTCGGTGGTTATTATTTGTGGCATTCCAAAACGAGATATCCATGTTGACATTATGGCAAACGAAACTGTTTCTACTGCAATATCTGCTAGTGGAAGTGTTTTTGGCCATCGTGAGGAACGATCAGTAATTGTTAGTAAAGAGCGATATCCTTGTGATGGAGGTAAGGATCCCACAATGTCAACATTAATATGATTGAATCTAGAGGAAGTTTCTGGATATCGTCCTACTGCACTGTTGGTGTGCTTCCAGACTTTACTTCGTTGGCATAGTACACGCTGATGTCCAGTTCCTCAGGTCCTTTAGTGATGGCCAAATGAAACATTTTCTGACTAAATTGATAGTAGCTTGAATACCAGGGAGTGCTGGATCGTGCATTGTGTTGAAAATTGTTTGTCGGAGTTGGTGAGGTATATATGGTCAAACCATACCTTTGGACATGTCACAAACAAGTTCTTTACCATTTGGTAATATTAGTGTCTGAAGTGTAAGTGACATTGAATCCTTGAGGTGTGTGAGCTCTTTGTCACATTGTTGATTCTCTGCGATTTTGTTCCATTGTAATAGCTGTAGGAATAGTGATCAAAGCAATTCATGTACAAGTATCAACTGTGACATTTTCTTTTCCAGCAGTATAACGTATGTCTGTAGTGAATTGTTCAATGAGACTAATTTGCTGGATCTGACGTGGAGACGATGTCTCTGGACGTTGTTTGAACATGAAGGTGAGTGGTTTGTGATCAGCATACAAGGAGGGCTGATCAACAAAGACTGAGACTGATTTTTTCCTTTAGCTTCCATGATAGTTTCGTATCTGTAACATAAATATTTGAAAAGAGGTTTTTATGTATGTCAGTTGTGATTCCTAGAATCACAAAATTTAATATCTCCATGTCAAGCTGGATTCAGAGAGTTCCACTCTACAAATGAACAAGTCTTACTTCTCAGTCAAGAAATCAAAGACTCCTTCAATAGAAAAGAAGATAATTTATCAGTTTTTATTGATTTTCAAAGTGCATATGATACTATATGCAGAACAAAACTACTAAAGAACGTAAAAAAAATAGGGATACAAGGTCCAATGTTTTCATGGCTATGTCATTTCCTAACACAACGCTTTATTGCAACCAGATATGGAAGAAATATATCTAAATATAAACAAATACACCGTGGCTTGCCACAAGGTGCAGTGCTCAGCACTACACTTTTTAATATATTTATTAATGATCTACCACAACAAATACAAGAATCAGGCGTGAAGTGTGCACTATTTGCTGATGACTTGGTAATGTGGACTTCAAAACCAAAAAGCAAAAGTACAGAACTGGAAAAAACCATGCAACAATCCTTAACCAACTTACAGAGGTGGACCAAAGAAAATTTAATGACTGTTAATACAACAAAATCAAACTACCAAATCTTTTCACTAAGAAAAAAATCACTAAAAATAAAACTAAATTTTGAGGGTCAACAATTACCAGAAACAAAGGAAGCAAAGTATTTAGGAGTTACATTTGATACCAAACTTACATGGACCAAACAAATAGAAAATGTAATACAAAGAGCAGAGAGGCGCCTTTCACTGTTAAAACGTCTAACAGGAATGAAGTGGGGATGTTCCAGAGCAACGCTTAACACAACATACAACGTATATATCAAACCATTATTTACTTACTGCAGCAAAGTTTTTGTAACAGCAAACACAAAAAAAATTCAAATCTTTCAAAACCAAAGTCTGAGGTTAATTACAGGTGCTATCAAAACCACACCAATAGCAGCTATGGAAATACTAACCAACCAATACCCCATTGAATATGAAATAGAAAAAGCGGCTCTTATTCAACACGAAAAGTTGATCAGACTCCCATTCAATACATGGCACAAGAGAAATTTTACACATACACTAAAGACTGAGGAGAGCTTTCTTTCCAAAATTCAAGACATCAAGAAGGATGTACACCTTCCTAATTCAAAGGAAAACTTCATATCTAAAGTCAATCCGACACAAACATTAGACATCACATATTATTTACACCTGACAGAAGAAGTTAAAAAAAGTGATACTCCAACTAGTGTTCTAAAATTATTGGCATTAGAGACAATCCATACTAGATTTCCAGAACATGAGTGGCTCCATATTTATACTGATGGATCATTGATATCAAACCAAGATGGAGCAGGTGCTGGAGTCACATGTCACCTCTTTTCCTATTACAAATCTTTAAGTTATGGAACTACTAACTTTGATGGAGAAATTGAAGCAATTCGAATGGCCCTACAAAATCTTTTGTACAGAATTTCACATTTTCAGCAAGGAGTTATTCTCTCAGATTCCAGGGCAGCAATTATAGCAATTACTTCCAAGTTGTCACCAAAAAACCAAACTATTATAGAATGTTGGAAGATGCTTAGTCATCTAATAGCACTTCAAAAACACCTAGTCTTAAAATGGATACCGGCTCACTGTGGACTGAGTGGTAATGAGAAAGCTGATTTTCTTGCAAAAAGGGGTACCAGCGGTGTACAAAAATCTATAGTTAATCTACCATTTTATGCAGCTAAAAGATTAGTCAACTCTGAATTCAAAAAAATTGTTGCAAAATATTACTATGAAAAATCAAAGAATAAAAGATGGGAACTACCAAACATTCAAACAGTGATTCCTGAGTATCCTCGAAAAACAGCAGTTGCAACCTTCAGGTTGATTACAGGACATGATTGTCTGGCAAAACATTTAAACAGAATTGGGATATATTCTTCACCACTCTGTCCTCTATGTGATCTGCAAGAGGAAATGGATCGAGACCACCTTCAAATATGCCCGGCCACTTCTAGTGCCCCATCCATCAGTGAAAAATATTGGAGAGCAAGAGGATTTATGACTTCATTGTCAGAAATCCAGCATTAGCTAACAACATGTATGTCAGTAGGTGGCAGCACTCTCGTATTGGTAGGTTGGTAGTAATGCTCTATTTTGTAGACCCTACATGCATTTCGCATACCAGACAGTGGAGGTGGTGCGAGAGGAGCAGTGCAGCGCAATCAAATTCTGTTTTCGTTTAAACCATACAGCCACCGAAACTTATGAAAAGCTGAAGCAAGCGTACAGTGAAGATGCACTGTGCAACAGTGTTTAGGTGGTTTAAGGACTTCAAAGAAGGCCTGCTTGTCAGTGTTAAGCAAGGTGGGGCTGGTGTTTCGGCTTCTACTGTGACAGAAGTCAACATCAACACAGCTGCTGTGATTGTCCAAGAGGATCTGCATATAACATTACGTAACCTCAGTGAAGTGTTGAGAATTTCATATGGCAGTGTGTTTACAATTATGCACGACCATCTCCATATGACCCGAGTTTGTGCTCGTTGGGTGCCACGTCTGTTGACTCCCGAACAAAAGGCTGTGCGAATGGAGACAAGTCGTGAGGTGCTGAGTCTCTTTGCTGATGGAGGGGATGCATTTTTTAAATAGATTATCACCGGTGATGAGTCATGGCTGCATCATTATGATCCTGAAGGAAAACAAGCCAGCACAGTGTAGAAATCGCCAGGTTCTCCAACACCAAAAAAGGCAAAAGTTGTTCCATCTGCAGGGAAAGTGATGATCACCTTTTTTGACTCTAATGGAATGATTTACCAACATGCAGTTCTCCCTCACACTACTGTTACAGCAGCATACTACACATCAGTATTGGCTACACTGAGGAAGCACATTGCAAAGAAACGACCAGAGCTTTCTCGGACTGGGTGGCGACTTCATCATGACAATGCATGGCGTCACGTCGCAAATTAAGTCATGCAGTTTCTGGCTTGATTCAACATTACCTGTGTACCACATCCACCTTATAGCCCCGATCTTGCACCCTGTGACATTTTTTTTCCCATCACTAAAAGCAAAGCTTAGGGCTATTCAATTTGAGAACTCTGAAGCAGTGCTCAAGAAAAGTGAGGCGATTCTCGAGGACCTGACAAAGAATGGTCTGCAGCACATGTTCAAGGACTGGCAGAGATGCTATAAAATGTGCATTGAAGTAGGAGGGGACTGCTTTGAAAAAGATCATATAAACATTTAATTGGAGAAATAAACATCTGTGAAAAAAAATCAGTCTCAGTCTTTGTTGATCAGCCCTCGTAGATAGGAAAGTTACGTCCTTCTAGCATTGAAAGTGCTTCACAGCAGAATAGGCTGCTAGGAGTTCTCTGTCATGGGTTGAGTAGTTCTTTTCTGCGCTTGTAAGTTTCCTGGAGAAGAAAGCTAATGATTGTAAGTTATCGTCTTTGATTTGTTGTAGAGATGCACCGATGGCAAAGTCTGATGTATCAACCATCAAAATTAATGGTAAATTTGAGGATGGATGAGCCAGATGTGCTGATTTTGCTAGGCTGTCTTTTAGGAAATCAAAAGTCAATTGGAGACTTTGGGTCCACTCAATCTTTCTGTTATCATTCTTCTTGGCACCATGGAGAAGGTTACAAAGCTCGGCTTGTGTGCTCGCTGAGTCTGGGAATGGACTGATTACTTTTTCAGATATCACACATCCTAGGAATGGTACTTCTGTGGAACTGAAAATACATTCTCAGGTTAATTGTAATGTTGAATTTACTCAAGTGCTCAAATAGCAAATGAAGGTGTTTCTTGTGCTCTGCTTCATCTTCTGATGCTACAAGGATGTTATCTATGCAGCAGTAGACGAACTCGAAGTCTCTCATATAGTGTTGATGTATGGTTGGAAAGTCTGGGCCGCATTCTAAGTCCGAATAGAAGACGTAAGAATTTGAACAACTCAAATGGAGTTATCACTGCTGTTTTGGCTATATCATCTGGATGTACAGGTATGTGGTGATAGGCTCTGATGGGATCTATCTTTGAAAATATTCATTTCCCATGCAGTTGGCTGTTGAAATTTTGAAGATTAGGTATAGGGTATCTGTCTGGCTTGGTGATGTTGTTGAGAACTCGGTAGTCTCCACAAGGCCTCCATGAACCATCTTTCTTTGGTACTAAATGAAGGGGACTGGCCCAAGCACTCTTTGACGGTCAGATTCCCATGTTAATCATCTGCTGGAACTCTGCTTTGGCTGTCCTCAGTTTGCATCAACTGCACTCGAAAGCTTCTGGGATTGTCCACTAGGAACCACCACTGACATATCTGTAGGAATGCTGTATTGTTTTCTTGCTGTGGCATACTTGGTACATGAGTAAGGATATGACAAGCAGTCTGTTGGGCATTGCACAATTTAATTTTGTTCCATCTGTATGTTCCAAATAAAAGGATACTTCATAAGTTCAGATATACAACAATATTTACAATTACCATGTCTTACAAACTATGTTACGATATTTTGGTTCCTTAACATGAAGGTGGAAATGGGTTAACTTTGTGTAGTCCACTCTCAACCTATTAGGGCTTGATGCTTCTGTGGTAGTGATTTGGTATGGAAGGAAAAAGTGGAATCCTTTTGTACCACATGGAGTTTGCTTAGTGTAGACTTTTGCCAGCTTTGTTTCCACGTTTCCAGGGGGAGGAGGGTTGGAAAAGTTCCTTATTGCATTGTTAGTGGATATCAGAGGAGAGGTAAGTAGACAGTAGTGTGACTGTTTTGGTTGCTTCAACAGAAGCCTTGTCTTAGAGAAAAAGGAACAATAAAGATAAGATGCACATTGATCTCATAATCTAACAGAGGATATTTGCTGGAAGACACCTTCTACATATGTTTCATGTTCTTATTTTTCAATATTAACAACAGTGTGAAGAAACTTATTACAACAAAAGTATCTAAATGAACAAAAAGAAAATGTTATCAAACATACATTTGTTAAAAGGTCTCCAGAGCACATTAAGGTTCTTCCTACTTATATTCTCATAATGCATCTAGAAGTGTGTCAGGGGTTCTTCGGCATGAAAATAGGCTGTATTGGTCATTGTTATAGTGATATCTGAACACTTTATCTTATTATTGCTTCTCTGTTGTTAACCATAGACGTAATAACCATTGCTCTTGATTAGAATGTTAGTAATAACATTTGGAAACAAGCATAGAAAATACCTGTTTCCACACATTGTATTTAGCAGTAGTGCTAGTTAAAAAAAAATTTATTCTTTTTTCAATAGTAAATTATGGGGAAACTCCCCCATACTAAAGCTGCTAAGAGTTTAACAATACTTAACTTGCTCCACTTACTTAATATTAATTAGAACATGTATAACATTTTACAGGCTGTTGCTTGCATCATCGGTATCAACTACCAAATCCAAAGAGGTATGCAGAAAAATATATCTAGTGTTGATTTTGGGAACTGTATGGTTGGAATATCTTCTGGGATGTCAAAAATGGTCAACAATGGATCCCTGAAAGAACAACTGATGGGGGGAACAATTCAACAAATTAAAAGAATAAAACTTACTAAGCAAGTCAGAACTTTCACTATAGAAAAAAAGAAATTAACTTTTAAGAAATTGTACATGTCATTCAAAGCTACTACAAAATTCCAACATTATAATATTATTTTGGCTCATTAAATAAATGCAAAGTAAAATTCATCTAAGTTTCGAAACAATTCGTAAAGTACGACCAAATAAACTGCTAACTCCAAGAGCTAGATTGACAGGACTAAGAGAAATTTAGACACAAGATTGTAGGAACTTTTGAGTAAGTTAAAATTTAAATAAGTAAATAAATTGTGCTTCACTTATCATTTTAGACAAAAACAACACAACATAAAAAGGGAAATACATTTGATAATAGAAAATGCAAATGAGTTGCACACATGGAAGAAAATGTACACAGAGAAACACATGAAATTACTTAAATTTTGACATCCCAGAAGGTATTCCAACCTTAAAATTGCTAAAATCAACACCAGAGCTACCTCACTCCCTGAATCTGGAAGTTGATGCTAGCTAATGATGTGGTCAACAAACTGTTAGCACTAGTTAATACTAGGTAAATCAAGGAAATAACAATCATTAAACCCAACTTTAAATCCAAAATCTGTCCATTCATGATTTACTCTCTAGAACAGGGGTCAGCAAATTTGAACTGGCTGATGATATGACGTAAGACCACAGTCAGGGACAAAACAGTACTTTGCCCTAGTTCAACCATTGCTCCTTCAAACAACACATGATCAAATGTAAACAAGCAGCAGTGTACACCATATCAATATGACATGGCTCTTTCAAAACCACAAGAATGCAAAGGGACCTTTCTCTATAAATATGTAAGTATGTTAGGAAAGCCAAAAGAGTATTTGAAGACAAAAGATTTCATGACCTCAAAGCAATGAATAAAGATTTTCAACTTTTCAAAACTTCTGTTTTATGGACATTCCACACAGGAAAACCACAATTATGAATTGGGATTTTCGGTTTACAGATAAATACAATTTTGAAATTACAAATACAAAATCAAGCTAGTTTAGATTTATTTAGAGAATTGGATATGGGTACATTTGCATCTCTCCATTCATTTGCTGTGCATATTAGTGCTATGTTTGTATAAGCAATTTTTATATGAAGTGAAGATTATAAAATCTAAAAATAGATTGTGATTAACAGGTAAAAGCGTATGTGCTCTGTTGTTTGTCAATATTTGTGAATTAATACTAGATATATGTGAAACTGTAGCACTATAGGTAAAGCAAAGAATAAGAGAAAAATTAATGCTAAAGCCCTATAAGTCTGTATATGTGTACTAAGCATATATAAAATCAAATGTGCATTAGAGAAGTTCCTACACAGTCACTGCAGCTTTAGAAACCCCTTCTTTGACTTGTGTGTCATATATATGCCTGGTTGTGTTCTGTGATGTCACCATTCGTGATAATCAATTTGCCAACCCCTGCTCTAGAACATTGCTTGTTTTCTTCTTCATTTGTGTCTTTATTGCTCCACACTCACAAAGCAGCAGGTTTTAAGATTGCAGAAGTCAGAGCATTGGCATCAAGTTTATATTCTTACTCGTTGAATGTACAAAAATATTGAAGCCATGGTACATCATCAAGTGTTAAAAAAGAAGAATTTTCAATAGGTTGTTATTTAATTCATTGATTTGATGTGCTGTAGGTTTGGCCTCATGGTGACTTCCCACTAATTCCTGTGGGCAAACTGGTGCTAGATCGCAATCCAACAAATTACTTCGCTGAAGTAGAGCAGATTGCCTTCAGTCCCTCCCATCTTGTGCCTGGTATTGAGCCTAGCCCAGATAAGATGCTGCAGGTAACAGTATTCGTTGAATGTTGCTTGTAGTTATAAGGTGCAAATGGTCAGCTATTATTTTGTAAAGAAATTTTTAAGTATATGTAATTATTTGACATATTTAAAATGAAAGATTAATCTGTATTGGAATATTCTATAACAAAAATAATTGCATTTCTAGGGGCGTCTATTCAGCTATTCTGACACACATCGCCATCGCCTTGGAGCCAACTATCTGCAGTTACCAGTTAACTGCCCATACAGATCCCGCATCACTAATTATCAGAGAGATGGTCCTCAGACATACACTAATAATCAGGAAGGTGCTCCTAACTATTTCCCAAATAGCTTTGGTGGTCCTCAGGAGGCTCCTCAAGCAGCATTGAGCAAATTCTCACTTACAGGAGATGTAGCCAGGTAATAAAATTAGGTATTATTCAACACCAGAAAACAGCTAAGAACTGGAACTGTTTCCTTTTTGAAGCTAAATTTGCTTGCTTAGGTACAATTCTGGAGATGAGGATAACTTCAGCCAAGCATCACTGTTCTGGAAAAAGACACTGAAACCAGAAGAGAGAGAGAGATTGGTGCAGAACATAGTGGATCATCTAAAGGATGCTGTTGATTTCATACAGGTATTAAAAACTTTGTTGTTCTCCTAGTGTGTTTGAAAATAATATGATAGATATTTCACTGAAAAATGGAGCAGCATTTTAACCACATGTATAGAAATTTAGCTTTATAAATCACATGGCCTTTACATAGTTAATGCTAGAGAGGTAGAATCAGCACTGAAAAATTCAATGCCATAGCTAGGATTTGAATCACAGATCTTTCGCTTCACTAGTTAATGCTAGTTTATATTATATAATTATGTAAATGTTATATTAACCTCTTGAGCACTATGGACATAAAATCACGTCCATTTAAAATGGCAGATAAGAGCTATGGGCATGTATACACGTCCTGTGCGTTTGTGCATTTAACCCTTATTTATCCCTTATCTAACTCATTTTAATTTTCCCCTCTTATGAAACATTAAGTAGATTCTATATACTGTACTGGCTTACCTTTATATGTTCCTTCTGCAGTGATATGCCTCAAAATAGGGATAAACACACAAGGGCACATCTCCACATTCGCAGCACATCATCCCAGTTTCCTTGCGAATTCGCTTCTTGCGGCACATGAAACACTTTCGAGATGGGCGGGACTTCTTTGCTGTTGGTGGTATCCTTTTAGGATAATGTTTTCCTTAAAGTCTGAGGGGTGCAGGGGTTCTGGATTTTCTACCCCCAGTATGAAGAGGTGATATTGTTCAGTTAGGCTGTGAGCTATTGATAGTCGGAAGTCCAGGTAGGTCATTGTCTTGTGTGGGTTTAGAGCTCTCCAAATTACCAAACAATTATATATGGTTGTATCCAGCTAGTGTAAAAATGCCTTTTTATACCATTTAACTGTTTTTCATAAAGAGGGATATGCTTGCAATATCCAATCTACTAGATCGACACCACCCATATGCATATTGTATTCCTGTATAACGTCAGGCTTGAAAATGCACTTTTGGTATGGGCATCTGTTTTTCCAGTGTCAATCATCGAAATCTGAGAACTGCAATTGGATAATGCCGTAACTACCCTCCTGTCCTGCCAGGCAAGGTAGGTCAAAGGTGGGAGCTGACGCACCTCCATTTCCCCTCTCCTTAGAGCCTTTGTATTCACATCTTTTGGCAAACCAATACGATTTGAACGTACTGTTCCAATTGCATTAGTCTTTCTTTTGTATAAGGCCATGTATAATTTAGGAGAGCTGTACCAGTTATCTAAGTACACAGTTCTACCCTGATCAAGCACAGGTTCCATTAGGTGCATTACTATGGAGCCAGATAAGCCCAAATCTTTGTCTCCAGTATTGTCAGTCCCTTGACCAGTGTAAATGCAGTAAAGATCTTCTGTTTTACTTTCACAAACATCTAAACTCTTTATGCCAAATCTGGCCCTTTTTGTTTTGATGTATTGCTTCCAACCTAAACGGCCCTTCCAAAGCATTAGGCTTTCATCAACAGTGACCTTTTCACCCAGCACATAATTTTCTTTGAATTTTTAAATAATATAACCAAAAACAGCCCTAATTTTGTGCAGTTTGTCATTTACATTCTCTGTGCAGGTGAAATGAAGTAACCGCAAAATTGAAGTAAATCTGTAACTTGACATACATTTTCCAAAAAAAAGGAGTAGCTAGCATGTCATCTGTGGACCAGTACATATATAATGCAGCTTTACAACTAACACCCATAAGTATAATTAGACCAAGTAGCCTGTAAATATCATTGAGTGTTACTTCTGCTCTTAGGCCCTAATTTACCTTTTAGAGAGCAGGTCATCCTTCACCTTACTCGCATATACATTTGTTTCTGTAACAATGAGAAACACTAAGTCAGTAGTAAAAACTTTTGTGAAAATGTCAATTGGTTGGCTGTCAGAAGTCAGCTGAGCCTGGGGTTGAACACCAGAGCCTGTGCTCGTGAAGATGTGCCTATTTGTGTTGTAGTTGTTTTCAGCACTCCATAATGTTGACAATTCACGAACACCTAAAGGAAGTTTGTTATGTTCTTCCTCACTGCTACTCATACCTATATCCTCAACACCCTCTTCAAATTCGGAAAATGCCATCAATATCCAAATTGCTGTCACACAGCAAGAAGTCCTCCACATTATCTTGTGTAATTTCAGAAGCCCTTACACTTCCACCACTTGCTAACCTTTTTGCGGCGCTGCTTGTTGATGCCATGTTTTAGCTTAGATGTAACACTGAAAAGCTTCTCACTTCAGCTACAAGTAGGAAAGTATATGTATGTATTTCAACAAAGAAAGAAACAGAGCCTGCTACCCAAGTTATGAAACACGCATAAGGAAAAGTTGCAACATGCTTTATTCTGATGACTCTCAGACCACACATACACTAGTGCTTTATTTCACACTATGCTTTGTTTTGCTAATGCACAGGCCACACATACAATAGGTCGACTACTGTTTCTTTCAGAGAACTTATATTAGATCCATTCGACAGAGAAAAGTTAAATTTTCACCACAGTGAAACAAAATAGTGCCATTTCAATGATTTGTTAATGCAGCTGACGACATACATGTATACTGCATATATCAAGTTTTATACCAGTCTTTGTTTCATTAAAATAACTTAATATTTATGCAAAATACAGCTGTGTGTTTACGAAGCACTTGTAGCGCATTTAACAATTTAAATGCCCTGCGCTGGACATTGGGTAGCATTTCTTGGCCTGCAGAGGTTTTAAATGGCCAGTGCTCAAGAGGTTAATGTTAGCATTCAAACTTAGTAATTCTTATAAAATTGTAAAACTGAGTTAGATTAGACTCTTAGGAGTTAATTGTTTAATTTTATTTAAGACTGTAAGACACATTTCTCAAGACTTGCCCATACCCTCAAGCATCCTTTATTCATGTAACATTTGCACAAAGCAGGAGAATGCATTGAAATTATTTGACGTGCAAGAATTTCCTATGAAGTTGACTGTGAAGTAAGACATTTATAATATTTTGTTATATTTGATTTTAAATTAGCAAATAAGTATGAATAAAATAATTTAGCATTCATAAAAAGCTGCTTGTGTATCTATCTAAAGGTTGATGGTAACACAAACTTGCTATTATCCATAGCTTAACATATATGCTTGTCGATTTACCATTTAATAGAGGAAGTGAGACACCTGTCACTCATTTACTTTAACTCTGGCATAGAGTGCGCCAATTTACAAATGCACTGCACTACGCAAGATTGATTTAAAATGAAATTATTTCATAATAAATACAACAAAAACAATTGATTTGGATACCACATTAAGGACTACCTTAAAAGCAACACAGAATATTCTCAATTATCTGCAGCAATGGAGTTCAGAAGTTTTATGGATAAATCAAAATGGCAGCTTATCCAAACATTTTTAAAAACCATTTGCTATGAATCTAATAAAGCTTCTCTTATCTTTAGATGACATTGTATCCAACACTGTTAATACTGAAATACGAGTCATATTATATGAACTAGATTATATTTCACAAATGAAATATGCAGGGTTACTACAAATGATTCGTCTTCAAAATGCTATATTTTCCATGGTATTACACTTAAAACAGTGGTTATTACATCAAAGTCACTGTAAACTCACCAAGTTTACTTCCACACTCTACAAATGTTCTACATATATGTGCCCCTTGGGTGACATGACATACATCCAGGTAGTAATCGAGTTTGTTGGAAACATTCTGAACATCATCTCATCAATGGTCATTACTGCAGTGGTGATGCGTTTCTTCAGTTATGTAAGTGTTCTCTGTAGTAGAGGTACACAACCCGGTCCTTAAGGTGCCCCCAGAGGTAGAAGTCGTACGGCGTTAGGTCAGGTGACCTTGGCCAAGGAAAAAGAGCCTGGTCATCTGCACCAACACCCCCAATCCAATGTTGCAGTCATTCATGGTTCAGGAACTTATGAACACCAAGTTTCCAGTGAGGAGGTGCCCTGTCATCTTGGAGTGCAAAATTGTCAGAATCATTATTCAATTGCAGAGACAACTACAAATTCAACATATCTATAATCACTCCACTCCTGGAAAACATTTAGGTTTAGTGAATCACTTTCAACTGTTACAAATGCATGAGGATTTTGAGTCCTCCAAATACTCACATTATGAGGACAACTCCTGATAGATGGAATGTGAATTCATCACTAAATATCAATTTGACAGCAAAATCTTCATCCATCATTCCTTCTTGCATTGTGATGCAAAATTTCAGGCACTGGCCATAATCTTCCACCTTCAAATGTTGCAGGAGTGTATACAGTAGGGTTTGCAATGTAATGTTCGTCATAAAATCTTTCTTACAGTTTGTTGCGGTATTCCAAGTTCATGGCTTCCACCAGATGTTGATTTCTGTGGACTATAGACGAATGTTTCCCTAAGTCTCTCCACTGTTTCATCTGGCACCTTTGGTCAACTGGTAGATTTCCCTTAACATAGGCAACCACTGTCCCTAAATTGCCGATACCACTGCAAAATGGTTTGTTTACATGGCGGTTCTTGTTGATAGTTGCTTCTGAATGCATGTTGAACTGCTATAATAGATGTACATCTTGCATATTCCAATACACAAAAACTCTTGTTGTTTTGTTGCCATTTTGTGAAGGCATTACACTCATGCTGCCATCTGGTATAACTAATGCAAATTTGATGAGTTTCCTGTTATTTTGATGTATCAATAATTGTTTTAAGTGTAATACTGTGGAAAATATACCATTTTGAAAATGAATGAATCATTTGTAGTAATTCTGTCTGCTGCATTACATTTGAATGCGACACTTTTCCAAAGCACAATCATGCATGCCAACCATGAGAAAGTCTACAGTGTATGAGGAAAAAGGAGGGGCAGTATGAATTATATGCAACATAAGCATAATCACAGGTTTTCCACTTACATTCACTGCATTCTGTAAACATTTGCATCTGTGCAATACACCATCTGTTATCCCCCATTAAAACTGAAGCTCATTTTGCATTCTCCACTGAGGACCAAAATGTTCTTTCTACAAGGAATCCACATCTAGAAAGCTTTTCCGTTTTCATAAGAAGTGTCTCTATTCTGGACTTTTCAATTGCCTAGACTGGCTTTTCCAATCATGTACATGTATATCTCCGCCAGCTTGTAATACTGTAGCAAACTGTGCAAACACATCTACATATTCAGCTGGGCTAGTCATTGTTTTCTTTTTCTCTCTCTTTTCAATTTGCCCCAAAACTCTTATCAGGTGGTAAGAAACTGTGTCCAGTTACAGGGAAAGTTAATTAAATCTGCCTAAAATAAGATGTATCCCTTAACCATTTGGAACACATTGTTATCATGGAGACATTTTTAATTTGCTCACTGCATCCATCTGAAACCAGTCTCACCTTGTGTACTTCAGAAGAGAAACCTGTACTTATAAGTCAGCAATAAAGCATAGGAATAATTGTATTTGAAGACTTGGTGTGCTAATTTTCAGTCCATGAACATGTGAAAATGCAATCATGATTGAGTGGACTCTTTGACAAACCTTTCACAGTTGTAAAATTGTATGTATACAACTGACATACATATTGTTATGTGTGTTCTGGTAATTTTGGCAATGACTTTTTTTGGGGGGGAGGGGCATTGTTAACTAGATGTTTGTGTATGGGCATCATTCTCTCTCAGGAGGTCAAAAAACCCATTTTGCTGAAGAGAGTGAAAATGCGTTTCACAGCTGGGAGATCTGTGTTTTTGTCAGTATCAGTTTCTCTTTTACATCTTTTCTTCAGCTGGAGGTAAACAGAACATGCACCTGTGACAGGAATTCCAAAGTCAGTGTTGAAGTAGATGCAGAAAATGTTTTAGAAAAAACACAGTTTTACTTTATTGCTGCATCAGCTCTTTCATTTTACATACTCCATATTTTTCTTACATTTGGATCCAAATTTAAGTAGAAACACAGCCTAATTTATGACCTGTAGTAATCACACTTGAAACTTTCAATGAATTTTCTAGCCTGGGTATGTTTTCATTTATAAGGTCAATCAATAATTTACCATTATCTATGACTATTCCATTCATACATGACTTGGTTGAGATCAACCAATCATGTACATAACAGTTTTAAATTTCAACCAATCACAGCCTTCATTTGCAGAAAATTATCAAATTTCATTATCATCTCTGAATTTTAATTATCACCTTCTCTATTTTTCTTATGTTGTGATCATTAGAGACTAGCTGCACTGTACTACAGATGCGAATATCTTACGTAGTGTGATGCAATAGAGCCACTAGGTTTAATTGTCAAAAATGGCTGACTCTCACTTCAGTGAAGCATCTAGCTGAAATAGATTTAATAATTCAAAGAGGGAAATCTTGGGACAAGATATAACAGGAAATGTGTTTAATATAAACTGTGTACACAAGCAGGAAACTAGGTCAGTGGTTATTATTTATTTATGCCAACAAACTTACTGTTGGTATTTTTAAACACACAAGCTGCGTATGGGCAATGTTTGAGAGGTAAATCGGGACTGAAAAATCCCAGCTGTGGCATTGAATTTTTCAGTTCCAATTTACCTCTTGGGTCAGTGGTATTTAATCTTGTAGGCTGTGCCAATGGACACTGGTCTATGCCTTCATTTTTCTTTTAAGAGGTTAGTTATTACAGTACAGCGTTTAAATAACATTTCCTAGGCTGTATATTGTGAAATGTCTTAATAAATGCAACTCGTAATAGTTAAATTCTCTAGATAAACTATCACTTATGGCATTACTTATGATTATACCTCAGACTTTTAATTTCTAAAAATCTTAAATTATTGCCTAAAATAGGTTATATAACAAATCAAAATAGGTCCTAAAATTGCAAAAATAGATGAACAAAAAATGACATTATTTTATTTCCCATTACAACTTAGCCGAAACATTTGACAATTTCTTTATTGTACATGTCCGTAATTAGTCATAGTAAACAACTAACACCTTTTCTAAGATTTCTATTGAGAAACTGCATTGCTTGTCAGAATAACACCATCTCATAAGCCAAAAATGAGCATTCCACATCAATTGATGTCACCAGAGCATATTTAAATGTTGGTATTAGACGCACATTCATGTTCACATGTTTTGCCAGGCAAGATGTCAGCAACATTGCAGAGAACTGTCACTTCTGGGTTTGTTTGAATCACTGGTTTAAGTTTTTAAGTTTTTTAGAAAGTTTTTCACCAACATAACCAGGAGCCAAGTTTATTTTTTCTGTCACTTCTTCTGTCAATTCCAGTTGTGTGTAGACCAGTTTGCCTGAAGACTAGAGCATTAATAGTGGGAACCAGAAATGCATAATATAATTTGATGCATGCAATATCATGGACAATTGTTGGGTCCTGCAGAAGTTCTTCAGCTGAAGTAATGTTCAGTGCATCCTCCCCCAGTTTCAAGACAGTGTTCTTAATGTCCTCCATATTACGCATTGTTCAATGTGATCATTGTCAAAGCACGACTGGCATACAGACTTACACAGCATTTCTATATTACCAAATGAAGAAACTGAAAAGTGTAAAGTTAGGTAAAAATAGGTTCTAACGTGAAATTAGGGAAAAATAGGTTCTAACGTGAAATTAGGTATTTCTAGGTTATATAGCACCACCATTTCCGAACATATATTTTCATAATTAGTATATGCACAACTTTTATTTTCTATACATCATGAGGAACAAAATAGGTTTTTACCTAAAATCTGAGGTCTTTTATAATTGATTTTCCTTATAAATGAAAATTATAATAAAAACTTAAAAGCCTGGGCCTTAAGTACTTATGGATGTAAGTTGCCATTGCAATATGTGGTCAATTGGAATAGTGCAAGTCAGTTGGGGAATTTAATGTCATATTGGCATGTTGCCATGATGACTTAGTGGTTAGAGCAGCCACATGTAGAGTGGAAGATCTGTGGTTGAAATTCCAGCTATAGCATTGAATTTTTCAGTCCTGATTCTACCTTTGTGAATATGTTTGTTTTCATTTTTTTTCAAACACTCCGCCACCACTCCTGTTTTTACAAGGCTTTTGTGTGGCTTTTGTGCTTCATGATATGTGCTACACAATGCTATTTTATTCCAAGAATGCCCAAACAAGTATCATTGTATTGTTTGATACACTTGAAACAGATTGAGATTTCAGAGCTGAATGTATTTACCCCTCTTTGGTCTTTGGTCTGATAAAATCTTTGGTGAAAAATTTGTATGTCCTTCATTGTTAGCAAATAACATTGAAAGGTGAGCTTTGCTGTTACTGTGGTTGTAAATAGGCCATATTGGCAATGACTTGCCTGAGTATATGTAATAAAGTTATTTATCTTATATAGTAGTAATTTTTAATATAATAACATTGGAAAATCTTTTGATTGTGTAAAGGCTGGGATATGAAAGCCATCACACAGCAGCTGCCCATCTCTTCAGCTTATTGCTTTCCCTCTTATATCCAACAAAATGTTAAATAAAACCAAAATGCACAAACACTTCCTTTCAATTAACAAGAAGTAGATAGAAGAATAAGTTTTTGTAAAAATAATTTCTAGAAGAATGGATTGAGGAACTATTTGAAAATAGCACATAAGTCTTTTATATTTTCTTTATTTTGAAAAATAGCAATTCCTTCCTCCTATTTTCCAATTGTGTAATTTAATCCTATAGATGTGTATAATTAATTTATTATGCTGTTATAAGGAATACAGTTAATATTTGGTGCCTTAATATTAAGAAAATGGGGCAAGAATAAAATGCATACTAAGTGTACTACTTTGTTACAGGAACGTGCTGTGAAGAACTTCAGTCAAGCAGATCCTGAATTTGGCCGAAAACTGAGTGAAGGGCTGAAAAAATATGCAAAAACAAATAACATAGCCTATGCTAATCTCTGAAATGTAAATCCTTACCCTTCTTATAGTTCTACTGCACAATATATTTTTAGTAATGTCATATTTACATTGTAATAACGAGTAATAAGGCTGGTGGATTGCTTGCAAGCTTTAGCATTTCCTTTGGGATCATTTATATATTTCTTTTATGACATCTTTGTAATTAATTGTTATGTGGTGCTATATGGCGGATGTGTTTTCAATATTCTATCCAATAAAATAAATTTATTTTCTGTTGTACTTGTGATTCTTTTAAAGCTCGTGAACAAAATTAAATAGTAGACTTACCATACTCAGTGTTAAAGTTCAAAATGAAAAGCCTGTCCCAAAAAATGGGCATTTGCTTCTAGTGTAGTGCTCTTATTTAAGATGTAGTTTGTTTTAATTATGCCAAATTTAAATGCAATGTTCAGTTTAGGAGAGAGTTTGTAGCAGATGTTTTAAGTGGTTTTCCATGTCATCTGCAGTGTTGATTTTTATTGCCCTTGCATTGGGTGGTCATGGTGTTTGCTTAGGCATAGTATACATCTACAATGATATGCTTGGAAGTAACCTTACTGATGCATTGGTCTTGTGTTAATGACTGGAAGTTGGGAACATGACTTCAAACTAACAAAACTGAACTAATTCAGAGACCGAATATATCAGCATTTCAGTACAAAAGGCAAAAGTAATGGCTTTCAAAGGAAAACATCCAGTTAGAGGTAAAATAATAAATAACAATGTTTTAGAACAAGTGAGCCATTTTAAATACTTAGGTTATGATATCACTTTTGATTATGATAAGGAAGTGAATATTAAACCACAGTACTTCCAGTGGCATAATTGCCAAGAACTTAAAGAAGAAAACGGGGAAAGAAATGCAAATAAAATACTGTAAGACAGTGGCTGTACCAATTCTTCTATACGTATGTCAACTTTGAACCTTGAAGAAACATTAATAGAATACAGTCAGCAGATATGAAGTTTCTCAGAAGAGTAAAAGGATGTAAAACATTGGATATATATAGAAATGTGGGTACAAAGAATTAATTAAACGTGCTCCAAATTATAGATAAAATAAAGGAATGTAGAATTCATTGTTTGAAAGAGTGAGTGAGCGATTACAGTTTAAGGGCCCTTCGACAGCTAGGTCACTAGAGCCCCTTGTTCGAACGACCTAAGAAGAATGAAATACCGAAATAGGTATTGAATTACAAGCCACAAGGGAGAAGGGATGTTCCACCAAGAGCAAGGTGGAAAGTTGAGGATGGAACAGGAAACATTCCTACTCCATGAAGACAAGAAGAATATCGCAGCCATGGTTGATGGAGTGTGTGCAATTGAGTTCTATTGTGTATTTTCTTAAAATTTAGAACAGGTTGCAATACTTAAAAGCAAGGAATTACAAACTCTAAAGTTTGTAGTTATTTACATGTTAATGGTGTTGTTGCCTCCAAAGACATAAGTGCAGCTAAGGGTTCTGTTGATAAAAATATACATAAAAAATCTACATTTTTGTATTGTTAGAATTTTTTACAAATCTCTCTACACATGTTTCCATGACTTGTATTGTACACTGAACATTCTTAGAACTTGAAAATGAATAAGGACATTTAAAACCTGTGTGAATTTTCTTCATGCTCAAGGTGACAGCATGATAAAATGTGTAGGTAAAAGTAAGAAACGAGTAAGCGTAAGCTTTCACGACTGGAGTCAGAATAATGAATAGTGGATTCTTCTGGGCTGAGAGACCGTGGTCTGCTATGATTTTGATGTCCAGACGTTTTGTCCAAAACTGGTCTCAATGTTCTTGGCAAAGGTTTAGCCAATGAATCAGTTTTGACTAAACTTTTAAATCCCTAAGGAGAGGGTTCTATTTAATTGGTGCTTCCAATAGTTACCAGAGTACTACAGACCAAGATGATGCTACATGGTAAAGACTACCACCCTAAAGACACATTCCTAGTAACACAAGGTTGCAGCAGTTACTTGTATTGCCACCTTGGGGGTTTCCTGCTGCACGTCATTGAATCCCTGACTGATGCTTGTAAGATCTTTTACCTTACACCTAATGAGTATTACTACTCCTTTCCTTTGGGCTGCCCGGCTCAAAGGTGACTTCTGTGTTGATTCTGGACCAGGCAACACATGTCAAGGTCAGCCCAGCTCTCACAGTCAGTGTCCTGCTTCGATAAAATGTTGCTGGTATCTCGGAGTGCAGTGGCTGGAAGAGGAAAAATGGTGCGGCAAGGTGAACTGAAATAATACACTGGAATTTCTTAGCTCTAACATCACCTCCTCACTCCTCCTCACTCCTCACATCACTTCCTGCAGGTTTTTGACCTCAGATTATCTTAGTTTTCCATGATTTTATACAGTGTCAAAGTTATCTTTTGCACAGAACTTCACATACCACTCGCACTTAGATGAATAAGGTGGTATTATGTATCATTTACTCAGTCACTACAGTTATCTCCTCTCATTATTTACTGTATCTGTACTACTATGCCTCGCGCCTAAAGTTTGCGAATCTTTGCACGTCACATTCCTATAATCATGCACGTACTCTAGGCAACGGAAACTGTTAGTGCCTTTTTTTGAGTGGAGGAAAAAATCCATTTATGGCGTTCCACTGTGTTAGAGGGCACAATGGGGAGTGTGAGCTTTGCCCAAAGGCACTACACACTAAAAAAAAACTCCAGCAGAAACAAAGGGTATAGAGGTAGAAAAGAAAGGAGTAATTCAGGGTGAAAGTGAGGCACTACCACTATTGTACACACAGATTGGTGGTAGGGGTATATTGTCTGGCTACATGGGATCAAAGCCAGGTGAAGAAAGGGTACTAGGACACAATCATGACCGAGCCCCAGATTACGCCCTTAGGAATTCATGGTGAGGGTTTGAAGGGAGTTCGGGGAGGGATTGATGAAACATTCGACGTCCACTGTAGCCACCGGAGCTTCAGAAGTGTGCCCTGAGGCGACTGAGCCTGTATGAGTAGTAGTTCGTTCAGCGTTGTCTTAAGAGTTGCTACCTCCACGATGAGTTTTCGGAAGGAGAGATGTTCATCCAGCCATGTAGAGATGTGTTCATCTGTGGCTAGGCGTTTGAAGTCCAGCATTGTTGGGATTACCTTGAACCTTGTGTAGTGAATAACAAGATCAAGGCTGAGTTGACTCACTGCTTCCTCGAGCGCAACAATCTTGGTGGAGAGGTTGACTATCTCAGCCTGTGCATCCTCTAGCTTCTGCAGGATCACAAGGCTCAAGTGTGATATTTATGACACCGGCAGTCGGCGCATCCTGAGGTGTAGTTGGGTTTACGCTAACCCACGGCAATCGAGCCTGCTGCTGGCACATGTCTAACATGGCCCTCGACTGCAACGATGTGGACACATCTGGCAGCAAGCTTGCCCAGTGAATTGGTCGTACCCTGGAAGGTTGTGCACAAGCGGCATCCTCGTTTAAGGTCGTGCTGCTGGCGGTAGATATCCTTTTTGGTGCACCACAGTAGTGACACGTCGACGGTGAAGTACACCTATCTGCAGTGTGCCCATAAAGGTGGCAGGGTGGCGCCCAGGATGTCTGGCTGGGCTCTATTCTTAGGAGTTGGTCTAGGAGGTAAGAGCGGCGTCGTAGTGTGACTTGCCCCTAAAGACAAGCCGCATAAGAGGTGCTGGACCTTTCCGGGTGCGGATACTGGTTACCTTCATGACTGAAGCCCAGGATTGTTTTATGTAGTCTTGGAGCATCTGATTTGGTAGCTACACATGTACTCCCACAACCACGGTGGTATGTTCAGCAAGGTGCGGCTCCCGTAAATCAGCAGTAGAGACTTGGTGGATGGCATAGCTGTTTCAGTTGAGACCTGTGTAGTCTTCCAGCTGCGAAGTATGTACATGGCGCAGGGGCCAGGCAATGGGCTTCAGCCGCTGCAACTTGACGGTTGCTGATTCAGCTCTTGTTTCAATGGCAGTCAGTGATTGCTTCCTCTGGTGTCTTCTCCTGTGTTGAAGAGAAACCCCTACTAACTCGAAGGTTCAAAGCAATGTGTACGAGCTAAACCAGGACGTTTCCCTAATCTGGAACAGATCCCTTATATATTCGAAACTCATAGTCCTCGATTTTCCCACATGGGATCCAGACTTCTTTACTCTCCTATTAGATGCTGTGTCATCTGCAAGCCTGAAGCTTCTTATTGGTTCTAGTTTCAAGGTTTGAACTCAACGGATTTTGCCATGTTCATTGGGGAATGCTTCACTCCCCACATGCTTCTGGTGTCTATTTTACAAAAATCTTGCAGAAAACAATGTGCAGGTGTTGTTTATTTATCAATAACTACATAAATGAAAACACTGGTACAATTTTTCAATAGCATTCTAATTGTGTTGTTTTTAATAACTGCAGAAAATGGTTATGTCGGGTATAGATTGATTGGCGATAATTCAGTAATCAACCTGATTTAACACATGATCTGAAGCTTTCCTGGCGATGAACATATTCAAGATGTTCTTGGGCTTTGTGCCAGGTGTAGTGGTAAAGAGCCATTCTGATGATGGGAGAGATGCACACTCCTGAAACGTTGATGGCTCTTCATCACTTGACCTGGCTCAAAGTCCAAGAACATCTTGAATATGATTTAACATCTTTTGGTGTATCTGGAATACGGCTACAGACTGCCCGCTATAAGAAAGTTAAATGGGTGTTTACATTTGCCTTAACCTTCTCATAATATGCCCTAACTAACCTAACTTATCTAATTAGCAATACATTACACACAAATAATATGCACCATTTATGTGCTCAAAATAAGTTGCTGCCACACTAATCATCTTAGCCAATCACACATAATTATCTTATACTCATACATACATTTTTATTTCAATGGTGAATGTTCTTCACACTTGTGGATGTTCTTGACTCTAATCCCATTTTCATCTGTTTTGTTTGGCGCTTCATTTATTCACCCCTGTTGTATTTGGTTTGCCTGTGCGGCTGGTGTTTCTCTACACCTACTAGTGTCCTATCTCTTATGATTGAGGGATCATCTGCCCTGCCTTTGTATACAATTGTGTTTGGGTACACAGAGCTAAATTATACATTCTTTAATACATTCTGTTTAAATGTATCGGTGTGTCATTGTTCTTCCTTTCCTAGAGGTACCTAAGAGTTTACTACAGCATAGTTTCACAATTTAAATTTCTACACTAATTTGCATATACATAGTTGAGTGCTTTCGATTAAAGTTTTCCTAGGATTAACAATTGCAATACAAATTTTACTCTTAACACTTCCCTTTTTCAAATATTTCCCTACTGCGCTAGCTTCTAATGGTATGTGTTTATGTAGGAAGTTACAGGGAGAGTGAGTTCCTTAGGGTTTTAGGAACTTCAAATGGTAGCTGCCGAAGATCTTATTCCTTTTATCGCAGTACAGTTCATACGAATACTTACCAAGTTTGTCCACAATCCTATATGGGCCTGAATGTAATAATTCCATCCTGAAGTAATGTTTGTTAAGCTTATCAGAAAGATTACACTAGCCTGCAAACAGAACTTTTCCCCCGCCGGTTTGAGATCTGAAAGGTGATATTAACTAATTTCGATGTGCTAAATTGAATGGTGATTACAGTTTTTCTCTATCACATAAGGGTTTTCTACAAATCACTAAATATAATGAAAATAATGAAAAATTGTATGTTTGATGTTAAAAAAGAGTGTTATAAAATAAATAAAAAATGAAACATTTCTCAGTAAACAATAAAAATAAATACCTAAATACCTGTAAAAGAGTATGAAGTTACATTTTCCTTGCCCGGAAAGATGGCTGCGTTGATTTATGTTTATAGCCTGGCTGAGCAATTTCCTTATCAAGCACCAATACTAGTTCACTAGCATCGCAACATTCCACTGACCCTTATATCTCCTCCCCATCTCTTTGATTTCTTGATGGAATCTTTCACCTTGTTCATCACCGAGGGAACCTAAATTATCAGGAAAATAGTCTAGATGCGAATACAGAAAGTGAAGTTTTAAACTCATATTACACCCAAGTGTTCATAACTTTTCTAACATATTTCTCACAATTACTTCATATTGCGCATCCTCTGTATTTCCCAGAAACTTATTGAATACTTCTTTGAAAGCACATCATGCTTGAAGTTCTCTATCATTCATGACATCCAAAAATGCGCATCCTTCATTAGCTGCCTTATCTGAGGTCCAACAAATATGCCCTCTTTTATCTTAGCTTCAGACATCACAGAAAGTTTACTACTCAAATATTTGAAACACGAACCATTTTTGTCCAATGCTTTCACGAATTATTTTATAATACCTAGTTTTATATTCAATAGAGGTAATAACATTTTCTTTGGACCACCTAGACTGGCATGAATTACATTTTCTCTCTTGGTATAAAACTTTTTCTCTTAGGCCATTCTCTCACTGTCCAATGTTTAGCCCTATCTCTATTGTCCCATTCACATAAAAAACATGGGTGTTTTGTATAACCTCCTTGTTGCCCTAGTAAGATACTGGATACCTTTAGGTCCCCACACAATAGCCATTGATGTTCCTGGTAATTAATCTTTTCTAAAATAGTTTCAAGATTTCCATATGACTCTTAGGAAAACAGAATTTGCAAGTGGTATTGAGGCAAATTCGCTTCTATTATGCAATAAAATGGCTTTTAGGCTTCATTTTGAAGCATCAATGAATGCCATTCTTTACTATCATATATTGGTCCTCCCAGTTGTTGAATTAAACCTGGTAGATCACTGCAATAAACAAGCTGGTCTTCCATCTTAAAGAACTTGGTAAATTCTTTATCTCTATTCCTATACCAGGAAAATGTAATATCTGGACCCAGCATATTTTCCTCTTTTAATATTGATCCTAGTAATTCACTCTTGTCCTTGGTAAGATTTAAGTCTCTTATGTTTCACTAAGAGACCAAATCAGGAATGAGGAACTTAGGACAACAATGTACGATGTAGTAGAAAGGGCAGAAAAACTAAAATGGAAATAGGGTGGACACGTATCACGCATGAACGCACTGGATCACAATGTGGGACCCACGAGAAGGACGACGAACGTGGGACGCCAAAAGATCAGATGGGCAGACTACTTTCGAACCAAAGCGGGAAGCCAATGGTCAAGAGTTGCAAGAAACAGACAGTGGCATAGCGTGAAATAAAAAAAAATTGGAACGCTATAACTAGGGCCCTTTTTCGTATTAGCAATAAAGGCGACAGATGTTCTATTAAAGTGATTTCTCATTATCTTTCTGAATTATGTGATCAATACATTATTGTTTTAGCGAATATTAGTGACAAGCGCAAATTGTAGCAAATTTGCCTTATTTTGCGAAAAAAATGTGGAATTCCAGAGATTGTGAATATAAAAATTAGTTCTCACTTTCTTTTAAGTTCATTCCTGCGAATTGTTAAGTTACAAAAAAGAATAAAGTAAAAATCTCAGTTATAAAAATATTTAAGTAACGGCTGATGATTAAGAACGGTTTAACAGACTTGGAAGTTGACCATTCTGTCATTAGTAAAGTGATGGTTAGATTAAAATTAGGTAGATTAAAGTTAGTGGCAACTGACCCTTTTTATCTGACCATTATGAGCGTGAAGATAAAGCCCTGGGTTGGGAAGTAAAAAAAGGGTAGGGATTCCCAGAAAATGACACGATTTGCACTTAGGGTTTAGTACAGAATATTTTTCATTCTGAACTGTAATACGTTATAACATATATTAAATACAGTTAATAAAATTATACAACTATAAAAAACAAACATTGATTATACAGAATGGAAGGTACTGCTTCGGCCATAGGTTAACCAGGCATTCTACATGATGAGTGTAACAAATATGTCGAATACAATTTTTGTCAATAAATAACCATGTCGCCGAAAAAAAATAATTTCTGTCAAATATTTGGAGCCATCTAGCTCCAAACATGGATATAAATGGTTCATTGTTTGACTGTTGTGCAAACATTGTGTGAACAATGTAAGTCTCTTACTAAGTCGTTCAACTCTTCTTGACTAAAATGCTGTGACTTGTCTTCAACAGTGTGCTGAGAAATATTCATAAACATAGGAATTTTCTGTTGACCCAGAGACTGAACTCTCAGTATCCTCTAGTTGAGTTGGTGGAACAGGAATAGAGAGATCTACTCCATGTAGCACAGGTGTTACAACTGATGTAAGACCATCTGGGGTTTAATTTTTGATTTATTTAGTTTTTTTTTATTGTACCCAGCATGAGCGTTGGCAGACATTTTTCCAGAGGAGGGGGGGACGCATGTTTGAAAATTGCAATCAGATAATATTAATTCATTATTTTATTGTCAAAATTTATATTTGTTGCATACAACCATATTAATTTGTGCTAAATAAAAATTTATATTTTAAAATAGTTCAATAGTCAGTAATTGATTGCACATTAAGCTGACCAACGTCCAGGGGGGCCGCGGCCCCCCTTGTCCCCCCTTCGCGACGCCCATGGTACCCAGATGCATTACACATGCATCATGATTTTTTGTTCACGCCATATCATAGGAATCCCGAACTTCATTGATTTCTATTTTCCAAAGTACCACTGCCTTAGTCCTTCACCACATGTTTTGTAAACAGCATGTGGAGCCCATTTTTTTATTTTGATCTCCCAGCTTAACATTAGAATATCCAAAATACACCTGTTTAATAAATGATTTAATGTTATTTTTCTGCTTCTGTAGCAAAAAAGAACGACAAACGTAACAAAAGTTATTATTCGTAGGATTTTTCACACATTTTCTCCTAGAGGAGGTTGAAGCCATTGATAAAAATGTATCACGACACAATACGAACTAAAAATAAAGAAATAGAAATGATAAGCCTTTTCCGGAAATCGCACTATCGATTACCGCGAGTTGCTTTATAAGAAGCAACTAAAGTTCAGATATGTTTTAAGATATGTGTCCCTACAAGGGTGAGTAACTAACGGATGTTTGTCTCAGACTCAATAGTTGAAAGTTTTATTGCCTGCACATGGTCGCGCAGAGACAAATACTAGCCGCTTGCTCTCAAACTGCTTACGCTAGTTATCAGCTCATCACGGAAGAACATAAGGGGTGACTTATTTTGTAAATATACAGTATTTACGCTCTGAAGATTCAGAATGAGTGTTATTCATCTTAAATTATAAAATTATAGACCTGTAATCATAATTATAGTTTCATACATACGTGTTACTGTATAGGTCTAGTGTCTAGCTTAATAAAATTTCGAATAAACCAAATTCGTATCGAATGCAGGATCAAAGCACAGTTAATGTACCCTAAAAGATAATGCTACGTTTAGAACACCTATAACAGTCAGCATTTTGAAATAAATTCCATCAGCCTGTCTAAATGCATTTATAAGAACTTTACAACAACAAATACTGAAAATATGCCGATTATGTGGAGTTTATTTAGGTTTTATTATTACTTAACTAAAGTTCTTAATATTGAGTCGTATTTCAGATCACAAAAGACGTTAATTTTATGTTGTTTTTGTTCGTTTTTTGAAAGGGGGAAAACAGAAGAAGAGTTGGAGATAAAGAGTGATTTATTTCGCTAGGTAATGGACGAGGAGTGGGAACATCTGGCTTTATTTACGTGATCTCACTGTTATGTTTTTAATTTTATTTTGTATCTGTTTATTTATTTTTTATTCTTAAGGGGAATTGCCTCCTGAAATTAGTAGTACCATGTCTAAGTACTCCCTTGATGTGAGCGGGATCATGGTTGCAAGCAAATTCTATCGTATTGCAGGAAGCTTACCTTAACCCTTCCGCCGACCTTCGCACCATGAGGTGATACCTCCCCCAGGCAGCCGAATTTGTTGTGAGAGCACGCGACCAGTACGTTTCGCGTAGCCGACAACGTTGACACATTTCGCGTAGAATTAAACTTTGGATGACACTTCAACATTAAATTGTGGTTAAATTTATTCGAATTAAGATACAAAAGGCATTACAGCGTTGTTCACACAACGTTTAGGATCGTACGCCCCATTCTTCTTTGACACACCTTCAGTTTTTTTTTTCTTTTTCGGTTTTGGTTGCTCAGTTGGTTAGACACTGGCCTACTGATCCCAAGGTCGCTGGTTCAAATCCGACCCAGACCGATGGTTTTTAAGTGTGCTTAAAAACGACAGCTTCATGTCAAGATTTACTGACATGTAAAAAAGAACTGCGGGACGAAATTCCAGCACACCGGCGACGCTGATGTGATCCTGGTAATTCACAGCGTCGTTACGCTGCTTTTTCTGTCCAGTTCCTTGATCACTTCTCTAGCATTTTTGCTGACCTTGCTATTAGAATTATCATCTGTAAATCTGAGATATCAGTTTCTGACCATCTATATCTATTCCATGTTTGCACATCCATTTCATTTCTCTGAATTGATATTCCAGACGCTAGTAAATAACTTTGGTAATAGAGGGTCTCCTTGTTTTATACCTCTTTATTTGGTATCATTCTCCGTCTCTTTCTGTTCTTACCTTTGGCAAACAATCTTATGTATTTGGTGGGGATCCCTTGTTGTTTTAAGACCTGTAACATATTGTCATGTTCCACGAAATCAAAGGCTTTATTATAGTCTATGAAGGCGATGAAGATTTGCCGGTTAAAGGTACCCCTGTGGCTTTTCTATTAGTTGACAGTTTGGAAGTGGTCGATGGTTCTGTAACCGGAACTGAATCCTGCTTGTTCTGTTGGTTGTCATCTTGCGTTTTCTCCAGCCTTTTACTTATTATATTCATAAATAGTTTGTAGAGGTTTGAAGATAGGCTAATCGGTAGTAGTTATAGTCCCTCCTTAAGCAATCCAGTTAACGGGTTTCCTACCCGCTAGGGGTGCTAGTGTCGCTATGTCGTCATTGATGGTGGGAAATCTGAAAAATTCAAGATGGCGGAAAATTTGAAAGTAGTTATAGTCCCTCCTTAAGCAATCCAGTTAACGGGTTGCCTACCCGCTAGGGGCGCTAGTGTCGCTATGACGTCATTAATAGCGGGAAATCTGAAAAATTCAAGATGGCGGAAAATTTGAAATTTTTCCTGCCGTAGTCGTACATTTGAAATTTTCAAAATTTCCCGCCATCTTGAAATTTTCAAATTTCCCGCCATTAATGGCGTCACGGCGACACTAGCGCCCCTAGTGGGGAGGCTCCCATTAAGTGAATTGCTTAAGGGAGACTATTTATTTGTTTGAAATTAATTCCCGTTATTGTCATTAATTTCAAATTTTTAAATTTTCCCGCCATTTAACGTTTTTCAAATTTCCCGCCATCAAACGGCGACACTATGAAAAAAAACTTAAGATGTTAAGTTTGAGAATTTGAAATTTTTTTCTGTGAACGCTGTTAATTTCAAATTTTCAAACTTCCCACCATCAACGGCGCGCCACGCGCCACTAACGCCATAGGATTATCGTTAATCCTATTACTTAAGGGGGACTGTTGATTAGATTATTTATTTTATTGAGAAGATGCATTGAAAACAAACGTCTAAACTACTGTTGTACGAAAAGGAGTACAAACCCGTTTGGTGGTTATAGAAAGTTGGTTGCAAACGAGGTGGGCCGTGTGGGTTGGATGGGTAATAATAAAAGATGATTTAGCCGTTGAGGACCAAGTGCAAGTTGACACCTTGAGCACAAGTGCGAGTGACCAAGCCGGAATTTGCAGCAGGAGGAGCCGTGGTATGTCTTGCAGAGTTCGCAGGTCGTTCCTCCACGAGAGCTCGGTACCAACTGAAGGTAAAATGAGACGTCTATGTAGATGAAAGAGGCATCCAGTGTAAGAGCTGTGTTTGCGATCGCAGAAACACCCGCTGGGTGGGGGAGAGAAATGAATATCTCCAGGAAGGAGATTGCGATATCACACATCCGCCGGATGTGGCGCTCTGGCACAGGAAAAAAAAAGTTGAGATTTTACTACCAACCGTTGCTATTTGAGATGATTTAGCCGTTGAGGAGCAAGTGCAAGTTGACACCTGGAACACAAGTTCGAGTGACGCAGCCGGAATTTGCCGCAGGAGTAGTTGTAGGTCTTGCACAGGGTTGGCATGTCGTTCCTCCACGAGAGCTCGGTCTCAACTGAAGGCAAGATGAGACGTCTATGTAGATGAAAGAGGTATCAGGTGTAAGCGCTGAGTTTGCGAACACGCCCACATCCGTTGGTGAGGGGTGGGAGGGGAGGGGGTGGGATGAGGGAGGAGGTGGAGATTGCGATATACCACATCCGCCGGATGGGATTTTCTGGCGCAGGAAAAAACCGTTGAGATGTTCCCACCAACCGTTGCTTTTTTGAATAAAATAATATGATTGGTGGACCTTGAGCGTGTGGATGTTGAACGAGTACTCTGTCTTGACGGACGCTAAGCATCCAATCGCCGAGAATGTGATCTGTCATAATATATGTCGGTGAATGGTCCAAGTGCGCCGATAAGCATCTGCCGAGGTACATCCGCTCTAGGTTTTTATCATTTGATGCATTTTGACTGCCGAGATGTATTGTTGCTGGTAGAAAACGAAAAAAAGGCACGTGATTTGCGGAAGGGAGAAGTGATGTGGTCTTGATGGGTGTTGGGAAGCAAAGAAGGGAAGGATCTTGGAGGAATGGGGAAACGTGATATGCGGAAGTGACGTGGTGTGATTTGATTGGATAAAATAAGACGAGTTGGGATTGGTCATTAGGATTCCAAAATGACGATGATTGGTGGAAAATAAGGTGCGTTGCGATTGGATGAAAAATGAGGAAGCAACCTTTGCCTTATAAAAAAAGGAGAGAAAAAGGCATAGTTTAAAAAAACGAAAAAAAAAGTCGGTTAACGGACTTAGATTTAAATATTTCAAGAACGAGATATGAAAATGTTGAAAAAAAACCAACATGGAAAATGTTTCCAAATTTTCTATTTTTGAAAAAAAAAATGTCCTCAGAATTTTGCTTAAAATATCACTTATATTGATACGTATAAGTTGAGTCTTGTTTTTTCATCGTTTGCTTAGTTTTTTTTTCTTCGTCTTTTTAGTTTTGAACATAGGCTCATATTTCTAACGTATTAACAAACGTGCTTTAATGTTAAGACAACAGTTAAAATCCGATAAAATGCGCAGACTATGGTTGAACACGTCACACTAAACTAACAGCGACAAAAGCAAAACCCTATTTTAATACTAGAGGGATAAATATGTTATTCATCTTCTATTTTTTTTCGGACAGCTAAGAACAATACAGGAAGAAAAGGAGACCTGTCAAGGTAAAATGAATAAGGATATATAACATAAACACAATATAAAAAAAGCTTGTAAGCGGAAATTATATTGGAATAAAAATTAAAAATACAAATTGCTACATTATTAAAAATGTATATGAATATAAAGAGAATACATGATTACATATACACACACAGACACGCACACACACACATACACACACACACACACACGCACGCACGAGCGCAGCGACAAAAGCAAAAACAAAAACCCTATTTTAACACTAGTGGGATAAATATGTTATTCATCTTATTTTTGTTTTGGGAAATGATAATGTTCCAACACGTGTATTTTGTATCATTTGTGGTTCATTATACCATGCAATATACGCTTGATTAAAATTAAGATAGCAGTATAATACAAGAGCTGATTGGCACGCTTTTTTTTTTAAATGCTTGGCATACCTTTAAAAGAAGGCGTTAATATGAGTCTCTCACACAGATAGAAAATGCTGGGAGATAATATGCAACTTGTCTTCATCCACACAAGTGGACGTGGTAATTACGTGCTCTGAACTCGATCTACATCTTGCTACAAAAGGAGGCTACGTGATATGCTGACTGTTTTTCTCATGGCTTAAGCGGTCAACAGACACACACCGCATTGCTAAACCTGATGCAACCCGTCGGAGCTTGCATTCGTGCGTGTGTCAGGTCATCCAGTTACGATAAGGTGTTATATATCCCGACAGTTTACCTCGAAATATGCCAAATAAGAATAAAAGCTTAAACATGTAGTTGATTGAAACATAGAATAGTTTAGTGATGTTAAGCAAAACACGTCCACCTCTTTTGCTTTACGGGTTCCATAAAGTACTGAATGGAAAAAAAAGCACCGGATGAAAATTAAATACTGCACAATAAGAACAGGTTAAAAATGCATGGGATATGTTCAATGAGCTATACCTGTACACAATTAGCGCCGGTATTCGTTAAGAGGGAAAAAAGTGCATAACATGATAAAGGTCCTCACCAGAAATTGTAATTGTAAATCTTAAAAAAGGAACTGCACCTACAACACGCAACTGGTAAGATATTTAACAAAAAGTTAAATGAAAAAACATTACTGTTTATATGTTGCATAAAAACATGAAAATGGCACTCAATTGTTTCATTAGAAAGACACTTACAACTCGACTGCAGAATTTTGGGGTTATGAAGATCTTCGGGGTTTCTTGCGTATGGGTTGAGGCGTTAGTGCAGCGCTCCTTTTATTGGTGAATCGAGCCCGCCGGAGCCGTGCCTCGCAGGTAATGGGCTCTAGATGAGGGACTGCCAGGGCGGTTATATCTTCATTTTGGTCGCTCAACTCAGGGATATTAGCAAGCGATACATCCCAGCCGTCGACAGCGCACCCACCAGACGCACACCAACCGCTGCTGTGTTGGAGCAAAATGGTATTTACATCCCACTGTGGAAACAGATTCCGCCGAGCTGTAGATGTATAGAATGCCGCAGGAGAGCACGAGAGAACTTCGACTATCGGTGCAGGAAAAATGTTGCTAAACAGGGGGTTGAGGAGAGAAGGGGTAGATACTTGTTTTTGTGGGGAAATAGGTGAGAATGCTTGGGAAGGATAGGAAGAAGAGGATCAGGTGGTTTTTTTTTTTGGAGGAGGAGGAGGAAAAGAAGGAGAATGAGGAGAGAAAGGTTGCAGCTGGATATGATCGAGGGACACCGGCTGAGATGTGTCAGAAATGTTTGGCATGGGTGATGCAGTGCAAGAAATTGGCGTAGAAGTTTCGTGAAGTTCCGGATTGATGGAGATTGAAGCACTGCCTGGAGAATATGATGGAGAGTGTTCTTGACATGACCACGGGAAAGGGGGTGTGGCTCCTGCACACATTGAGTTGACAAATGTGACGTCATGGAAGGTCGTCACTTCGAGATATCGACTGGCCTTAGCTTAGAGAGGTGTATAGCCGTCAGGTTGGTAAGCGTAACCACTCTCACCCCCGCTCCCCCCCGCACACAGTATAAAATCCGGCTGCCCGACCAGTCGTTAGTTCACTTCAGCGCGAAGCGCTGCCAGCAGTCTTTGATCTTCACTTCAACGCGAAGTGCGTTGCCTGCAGTCTTCGATGTTTACTTCAGCGCTGCCTCCAGTCTTCGTCAAGTAGTCGAGCTCCGTTAGGCGCTGCCATCAGTTGTCTTCGTCAGTCAAAGTATAGTCAGCTTCGACCAAGCGTAATGTATGAGCCTTATACACTATGGTTTAATCTTCATCAAGCCGAGGCGCTCAGCATTAGTATCTTACATACTTGCCTACATGTTCGTCAGTAATGAGCCGATAGGCTTAGCAATTCTCAATTCTACTAACATTACTCGGCAAGCTCCTCTTCATCGAGCCAAGCAGTTCACCAACAGTGACGTCAGCACGCATCGAAGTCAACAGGGTCATGTTTCTTGGTCTTGCTTGTCAAAGGGGGCAAGCAAGTGAGCAACTTTTCTCCGTAGAGAAGCAACGTCGGCATTCACCACCATTTCTTCGAGATGTATGCTAAGTCAGGCATACACTGGGCATACGCGGAATTAAGCAGGAACGACGCGTTTATTCTTCATGGTTGATATGCAGGAATGTGCCACAGTCCATGTGCATGTTCATTTCAACATAATTGGATAAGGACCTGTTCCAAAAACACACCAGACATTTGGGTGAGACAAACAGTTCTGTATTTCATTTAGATGTATGTGTTTAGTGTTTTAGGGCTTTTATGCTAAAGCAGGGTAGATGATCTTTGTATCACGGTTATTGTAGCCTAAACGGCAATAGTTATAATTCCAACTAACGCAATCAACTGAGTGTGGTTAAAAGGGATGACTTTTTGTGTGCCAAGTTATATTGGTGAGTCAGGCCCATTCTACCAGTGTTGCTCAGGAAGTTAAATAGTCAGGAAGGAATTATTACTTAGTGCAAAGAATAGTTTACATTCATGTCTATTTTATGTAACTGTTTATTTTTACTACATTTTCGTACTACATATATTATCATTCACCATACTTTCAATGTTCTTATGTATATTTTGTTACTTAACACCGTCAGTGTTAAGTCCTGTATTTATTTTATGTTTTCAAAATATATTCAAGGAAAAGGCATTTGGTATTATATGTAACCACAATATACCCCACCGATCCATTCCCAGCACGATTCCGCAAATAGATGTCCACTCACTCTCGCTAAGCCAAGTCAAGTGGGGTAGCAGAAAAAGCATGGGGCTAGGCTTAGCAAATGTCAAGTTAAGTAATGGTAGCAGATAGTTAAAGAAGGAGAGAGTGGCGTGCGACACAAAGGGGGTGGAGAAATAACCGCTGTCGGTGCTGGTGAAAGAAGGTCCGGAGATTAAAGAGTTGTGGACTGAAACACTCCAACTGACCTGGCTGCTGTTTGTCAAGGTCTCCTGACCCCAGGATAGCTGAGGCTGGAAATGATGGAAAACAGGTCTGAAGAAGAAGAAGAAGAAGAAGAAGAAGAATCGTTCCAGCGGCCGCAGTAGTTTAGCTTCGTATTTGGAATGACCTGCACCGACGAAGAATTACTCAAATGGTTGTTTCCCTGCAGTGGGAGCTCCTGGTTGCTGTTTGACGACTCCTGTACCCTGGATAGCTGCGGTTGGAAATGATGGAAAACAGGTGAAACCGTCTGGCCTGAAGAAGAAGAATCGTTGCAGCGGGCGTTGTAGTTTGGCGGCGTATTCGGAATTACCTGTACCGAAGAAGATGAAGAACAAGAACGAGAAGACGAAGAATCGTTCCAATGGTTGTTTCCCTGCAATTCTCTATACACGCGTCCAGTAGACGGCGAAAGAAAAAGTTTCACTTGACACGATGAAAGATTCCATGACGACCAACCAAGCGACAGAATAAGACTGAGATTAGGGCTGGCAATGCGGAGTTACGAGTTTAAATAGTGAAGGAATCAGCATAGGCTTCAAGTCACGTAATATGACCGTTGACTTTAAAAAATTCTGCAAAAGTGCACGAGGGTGAATTAAATGACTGTGGTAACGGAAAATTTATTAGCACGAAAGACCTTTTAAATGCAGTTTTTGGTCAACGGTTGAAAAAATGGAGCTTGGGATGCACAGTCGGGACTTTAGAAAACCGATAAATCAGCACAAGATTCCCCCCCCCCCCCTTACGCAATATATCCGTTGGCTTTAACAGTTCTTGGAAAAGCGCGCGTGGGAGAATTAAATGGATGGGGAAAGTGCAAAAGGAATTAGCTCGAAAAAACTGCAAATGCAGATTTTAGGCAGACGATAGCAAAATATGATACCGGATACAAAGTGAACAATCCTGGCACGTGCTTCGTGGCCTGAAAGGAAGAGATCAGCTTATTGGTCAAGTTCCCTTCTCTCTCTTGATCTCACACGGCGACTGCGCAACGGAAGAGGAGAAACAGAGGGGGAAGTGACATGTGAGCCAGACGATTGACGGTCAGCTAGCGATGTATTTCAGATAAAATGTAATGACTTATTTATTCATTCAGTTCGTTATATAGGACATTATATTATCTTTTTTTTCTTTATAATTTCTCTATTACCACTAGGAAGCCGGGGAACTATTCCATTTCGCCCAAACATTCTATGTGGAGATTTCACCGGGAATATATGTTTTGAGGTCCCCCTGAAAAAATCATTTTTTTTTTCACAAAGGTCTGCGTGCGTATGGGAGAACAGCATACATCAAACACAAAAAGTAGATTAAGAACCAAAGATGGTACTTATAATATATAAATGCGACACGAAGATTTTAATATAATTATTTATTCATTCATGCATTCATTTAGTTATTTGGCACATTATGATATTATTTCTTTCTTACTTTTTTTAAATTTCTCTATTACGTATAGTAAGTCGCGGAACTATTGCATTTCGCCCATACAAATTCCATGTGAGATTTCACCGGAAATATATGTTTTGTGGACCCCCTGAAAAAAAAAAAGCATTTTTACAAAAAGGTCCGTGTGCGTGCGAATGCGAGAAAAGCATACTTAAAAAAACGAAAAATAGGTAGATTAAGAACCAAAGTTGGTATTTATAATATATAAATGCGACACGAAGATTTTGAAGAAAATGTATTTACCCTAATGTACTCTTTCCATGCAAAATTTTACGAAAGGTTTTACTAGTGTTACCACGTTTTTGTGAGACAAAAATGAAATTACAGCTCATCCTAGCAAGACGTAGAGCCGATGTCTGCCCGGGAAATGTCACGTTCGCTTGTGCATAAATAGAGGCCGTATGATATCTCTTCAGCGGTTCTATTTGAGTGCGTCTAGGATAACATTACGTCACCTGTTTTGAGCGTGTGGATATGTGAAGTGAACGCATTGCTTTCAGAGTTCATAAGTCCAGAACATAATCATAGCTCGCTGGACTTGTTAATGAGACATTTAACGGACTGAGCAACCGAAAATTATATTAATCCTTTCTTTCTTTTTAATTTCTCTATTACGCATAGGAAGTCGGGGAACTATTCCATTTCGCCCAAGCATTCTATGTGGAGATTTCACCGGGAATATATGTTTTGAGATCCCCTGAAAAAAGCATTTTTTTTCACAAAGGTCTGCGTGCGTATGTGAGAACAGCATACATCAAAAACGAAAAGTAGATTAAGAACCAAAGATGGTATTTATAATATATAAATGCGACACGAAGATTTTAATATAATTATTTATTTATTCATGCATTGATTTAGTTATTTGGCACATTATGATATTATTCCTTTCTTTCTTTTTTTTTAATTTCTCTATTACGTATAGTAAATAGAGGAAGCATTGCATTCCACAAAAAAAAAAAAAAAAAAAAAGAGAGAGAGAGAAATTCGATTTCGGGATTTCGCCGGAAATATGTTTTGAGGCCCATGAATCCAAAAAAAAGCCTCGTCGACAGCTACGATCGACTCCTGGAGCCGCTCAACGACCCGAGCGTCCAAGTGCAGACCTACGTGTTCGTCACCGACGACGTCATGTACGTGGTTTGGAGGTACTGCGAGCAGGGTCCCCAAGGTGTGCCCCACCGCCAACGTCGAGATAGCGACGACACCTCAGCCCACGCCCTCCTGGTGCTCTACTCTCACCTCGAGCGCCTCGGAGAACGGTTGTGATACTTCGACACCGACTCCGTCGTCGCCGCCGCCACTCCGTGGGCGCCGTCCGTCGGACGTCTCCTGGGAGTCATGACGAACGAGCTGGAGAAGAGGCTCGCCTTTTCCAACGCGCCTTATTTAACGTGTCAAATCACCCTGTGCATGCATGTGGAGTCCAGAAACACCTCTATATGGCGATAAAAAATGTATTAGTTTTTAATCATCGCGAACCGGCGCCCTTTCGGACGAAACGCCCTCTCATTTCGTAACCAAATGAAACTGTTGATCAAAAAACAATACATTCATTATTGCGAACCAGCGTCCTTCCGGACGAAAGGCTCTGCTATTTCGTACACAACACAGACCTTGGATAAAAAAAAAATAATAAATTCATAAGAGCGAACTGACGTCCTTTCGGACGAAACGCTCTCTTATTACGTACCCAGCTAGACCGTTGATGAAAAAATAATTAATTTATCATCGTGAACTAGCGTCCTTTCGGACGAAACGCCCTCTTATTTCGTAACCAAATGAAACTGTTGATAAAAAATAATTAATTCATAATTGCGAACCAGTGGCCTTCCGGACAAAACGCGCTCTTATTTCGGACCCAACGGAGCCTGTTGGTCAAGAAATAAAAAAATAGAAAAAGAATAGAAAAGAAAAGAAAGAAAAGAAAGAAAAGAAAAGAAAATAAAGAAAAGAAATAAAAAAGAAAAGAAAGAAAAGAAAAAAAGGGAAAAAAATAAATTGATCATCGCGAACTGGCGTCTTTCCGGACGAAACGCTCTCTTTTTTCTTACCCAGCTGAGACCTTTGATGAAAAAATAATAAATTTATCATCGTGAACAGGCGTCCTTCCGGACGAAACGCTCTCTCTCTTTTTTCGTACCCAGCAGAGACCTTTGATGAAAAAATAATAAATTTATCATCGTGAACTGGCGTCCTTCCGGACGAAACGCTCTCTCTCTTTTTTCGTATCCAACTGAGACCGCTGATCAAAAAATAAGTTATTGATCACCACGATCCGGAGCCCTTGCGGGCGAAACGCTCTTTTCTTTCGAACGCAACTAAGACCGTTGATAAAAAATAATAATCAGTACGTTATCTTGAACCGGCGCCCTTTCGGACGAAACGCCCCTCTTATTCGGTAACCAAATGAAACCGTTGATCAAAAATAATAAATTCACTATTACGAACCAGAGGCCTTCCGGACGAAACGCTCTCTTATTTCGGACCCAACTGAGCCTGTTGGTCAAAAAAAGGAAAGAAAAAAAAAAGAAAGAAAGAAAGAAAAAAAAAGTAAAAAAAGTAAAAAAAGAAATTGATCATCGCGAACCGGCAACCTTTCGAACGAAACGCTCTCCTATTTCGTACCCAACTCAGACCGTGGATAAAGAAAATAATAAATTCATAAGCGCAAACTGGCGCCCTTTCAGACGAAACGCTCTCTTTTTTCGTACCCAGCTGAGATCGTTAATAAAAACTAAAACATTTTTTATCGGCATATAGAGGGTGTTTCTGGACTCCACATGCATGCACAGGTGTTTTGACACGTTAAATAAGGCGCGTTGGACAACGCGAGCCTTTTGTCCAGCTCGTCCGTCATGACTCCCAGGAGACGTCCGACGGACGGCGTCCACGGAGTGGCGGCGGCGACGACGGAGTCGGTGTCGAAGTATCACACCCGTTCTCCGAGGCGCTCGAGGTGAGAGTAGAGCACCAGGAGGGCGTGGGCTGAGGTGTCGTCGCTATCACGACGTTGGCGGTGGGGCACACCTTGGGGACCCTGCTCGCAGTACCTCCACACCACGTACATGACGTCGTCGGTGACGGACACGTAGGTCTGCACTTGGACGCACGGGTCGTTGAGCAGCTCCAGGAGTCGATCGTAGCTGTTGACGAGGCCTTTTTTTTTGGATTCATGGGCCTCAAAACATATTTCCGGTGAAATCCCGACATCGAATTTTTTTGTTGTGGAATGCAATGCTTCCTCTATTTACTATACGTAATAGAGAAATTAAAAAAAAAGAAAGAAAGGAATGATATCATAATGTGCCAAATAACTAAATCAATGCATGAATAAATAAATAATTATATTAAAATCTTCGTGTCGCATTTATATATTATAAATACCATCTTTGGTTCTTAATCTACTTTTCGTTTTTGATGTATGCTGTTCTCACATACGCACGCAGACCTTTGTGAAAAAAAATGCTTTTTTCAGGGGACCTCAAAACATATATTCCCGGTGAAATCTCCACATAGAATGTTTGGGCGAAATGGAATAGTTCCCCGACTTCCTATGCGTAATAGAGAAATTAAAAAGAAAGAAAGGATTAATATAATTTTCGGTTGCTCAGTCCGTTAAATGTCTCATTAACAAGTCCAGCGAGCTATGATTATGTTCTGGACTTATGAACTCTGAAAGCAATGCGTTCACTTCACATATCCACACGCTCAAAACAGGTGACGTAATGTTATCCTAGACGCACTCAAATAGAACCGCTGAAGAGATATCATACGGCCTCTATTTATGCACAAGCGAACGTGACATTTCCCGGGCAGTCATCGGTTCTACGTCTTGCTAGGATGAGCTGTAATTTCATTTTTGTCTCACAAAAACGTGGTAACATTAGTAAAACCTTTCGTAAAATTTTGCATGGAAAGAGTACATTAGGGTAAATACATTTTCTTCAAAATCTTCGTGTCGCATTTATATATTATAAATACCAACTTTGGTTCTTAATCTACCTATTTTTCGTTTTTTTAAGTATGCTTTTCTCGCATTCGCACGCACACGGACCTTTGTGTAAAAATGCTTTTTTTTTCAGGGGGTCCACAAAACATATATTTCCGGTGAAATCTCACATGGAATTTGTTTGGGCGAAATGCAATAGTTCCGCGACTTACTATACGTAATAGAGAAATTTAAAAAAAGTAAGAAAGAAATAATATCATAATGTGCCAAATAACTAAATGAATGCATGAATGAATAAATAATTATATTAAAATCTTCGTGTCGCATTTATATATTATAAGTACCATCTTTGGTTCTTAATCCACGTTTTGTTTTTGATTTATGCTGTTCTCCCATGCGCACGCAGACCTTTGTGAAAAAAAAAAGATTTTTTCAGGGGGACCTCAAAACATATATTCCCGGTGAAATCTCCACATAGAACGTTTGGGCGAAACGGAATAGTTCCCCGGCTTCCTAGTGGTAATAGAGAAATTATAAAGAAAAAAAAGATACTATAATGTCCTATATAACGAACCGAATGAATAAATAAGTCATTACATTTTATCTGAAATACATCGCTAGCTGACCGTCAATCGTCTGGCTCACATGTCACTTCCCCCTCTGTTTCTCCTCTTCCGTTGCGCAGTCGCCGTGTGAGATCAAGAGAGAGAAGGGAACTTGACCAATAAGCTGATCTCTTCCTTTCAGGCCACGAAGCACGTGCCAGGATTGTTCACTTTGTATCCGGTATCATATTTTGCTATCGTCTGCCTAAAATCTGCATTTGCAGTTTTTTCGAGGTAATTTCTTTTGCACTTTCCCCATCCATTTAATTCTCCCACGCGCGCTTTTCCAAGAACTGTTAAAGCCAACGGATATATTGCGTAAGGGGGGGGGGGGAATCTTGTGCTGATTTATCGGTTTTTTAAAGTCCCGACTGTGCATCCCAAGCTCCATTTTTTCAACCGTTGGCCAAAAACTGCATTTAAAAGGTTTTTCGTGCTAATAAATTTTCCGTTACCACAGTCATTTAATTCACCCTCGTGCACTTTTGCAGAATTTTTTAAAATCATCGGTCATATTACGTGACTTGAAGCCTATGCTGATTCCTTCACTATTTAAACTCGTAACTCCGCATTGCCAGCCCTAATCTCAGTCTTATTCTGTCGCTTGGTTGGTCGTCATGGAATCTTTCATCGTGTCAAGCGAAACTTGCTTCTTTCGCCGTCTACTGGACGTGTGTATAGAGAATTGCAGGGAAACAACCATTGGAACGATTCTTCGTCTTCTCGTTCTTGTTCTTCATCTTCTTCGGTACAGATAATTCCGAATACGCCGCCAAACTACAACGCCCGCTGCAACGATTCTTCTTCTTCAGGCCAGATGGTTTCACCTGTTTTCCATCATTTCCAACCGCAGCTATCCAGGGTACAGGAGTCGTCAAACAGCAACCAGGAGCTCCCACTGCAGGGAAACAACCATTTGAGTAATTCTTCGTCGGTGCAGGTCATTCCAAATACGAAGCCAAACTACTGCGGCCGCTGGAACGATTCTTCTTCTTCTTCTTCTTCTTCTTCTTCTTCTTCTTCAGACCTGTTTTCCGTCATTTCCAGCCTCAGCTATCCTGGGGTCAGGAGACCTTGACAAACAGCAGCCAGGTCAGTTGGAGTGTTTCAGTCCACAACTCTTTAATCTCCGGACCTTCTTTCACCAGCACCGACAGCGGTTATTTCTCCACCCCCTTTGTCAACTCAATGTGTGCAGGAGCCACACCCCCTTTCCCGTGGTCATGTCAAGAACACTCTCCATCATATTCTCCAGGCAGTGCTTCAATCTCCATCAATCCGGAACTTCACGAAACCTCTACGCCAATTTCTTGCACTGCATCACCCATGCCAAACATTTCTGACACATCTCAGCCGGTGTCCCTCGATCATATCCAGCTGCAACCTTTCTCTCCTCATTCTCCTTCTTTTCCTCCTCCTCCTCCAAAAAAAAAAAAAAAAAAAAAAAAAAAAAAACACCTGATCCTCTTCTTCCTATCCTTCCCAAGCATTCTCACCTATTTCCCCACAAAAACAAGTATCTACCCCTTCTCTCCTCAACCCCCTGTTTAGCAACATTTCTCCTGCACCGATAATCGAAGTTCTCTCGTGCTCTCCTGCGGCATTCTATACATCTACAGCTCGGCGGAATCTGTTTCCACAGTGGGATGTAAATACCATTCTGCTCCAACACAGCAGCGGTTGGTGTGCGTCTGGTGGGTGCGATGTCGACGGCTGGGATGTATCGCTTGCTAATATCCCTGAGTTGAGCGACCAAAATGAAGATATAACCGCCCTGGCAGTCCCTCATCTAGAGCCCATTACCTGCGAGGCACGGCTCCGGCTGGCTCGATTCACCAATAAAAGGAGCGCTGCACTAACGCCTCAACCCATACGCAAGAAACCCCGAAGATCTTCATAACCCCAAAATTCTGCAGTCGAGTTGTAAGTGTCTTTCTAATGAAACAATTGAGTGCCATTTTCATGTTTTTATGCAACATATAAACAGTAATGTTTTTTCATTTAACTTTTTGTTAAATATCTTACCAGTTGCGTGTTGTAGGTGCAGATCCTTTTTTAAGATTTACAATTACAATTTCTGGTGAGGACCTTTATCATGTTATGCACTTTTTTCCCTCTTAACGAATACCGGCGCTAATTGTGTACAGGTATAGCTCATTGAACATATCCCATGCATTTTTAACCTGTTCTTATTGTGCAGTATTTAATTTTCATCCGGTGCTTTTTTTTCCATTCAGTACTTTATGGAACCCGTAAAGCAAAAGAGGTGGACGTGTTTTGCTTAACATCACTAAACTATTCTATGTTTCAATCAACTACATGTTTAAGCTTTTATTCTTATTTGGCATATTTCGAGGTAAACTGTCGGGATATATAACACCTTATCGTAACTGGATGACCTGACACACGCACGAATGCAAGCTCCGACGGGTTGCATCAGGTTTAGCAATGCGGTGTGTGTCTGTTGACCGCTTAAGCCATGAGAGAAACAGTCAGCATATCACGTAGCCTCCTTTTGTAGCAAGATGTAGATCGAGTTCAGAGCACGTAATTACCACGTCCACTTGTGTGGATGAAGACAAGTTGCATATTATCTCCCAGCATTTTCTATCTGTGTGAGAGACTCATATTAACGCCTTCTTTTAAAGGTATGCCAAGCATTTAAAAAAAAAGCTTGCCAATTAGCTCTTGTATTATCCTGCTATCTTAATTTCAATCAAGCGTATATTGCATGGTATAATGAACCACAAATGATACAAAATACACGTGTTGGAACATTATCATTTCCCAATACAAAAATAAGATGAATAACATATTTATCCCACTAGTGTTAAAATAGGGTTTTTGTATTTGCTTTTGTCGCTGCGCTCGTGCGTGTGTGTGTGTGTGTGTGTGTGTGTGTGTGTGTGTGTGTGTATGTAATCATGTATTCTCTTTATATTCATATACATTTTTTAATAATGTAGCAATTTGCATTTTTAATTTTTATTCCAATATAATTTCCGCTTATAAGCTTTAATTTTATATTGTGTTTATGTTATTTATCCTCATTCATTTTACCTTGACAGGTCTCCTTTTCTTCCTGTATTGTTCTTAGCTATCCGAAAAAAAAAATAGGAGATGAATAACATATTTATCCCTCTAGTATTAAAATAGGGTTATGCTTTTGTCGCTGTTAGTTTAGTGTGACGTGTTCAACAATAGTCTGCGCATTTTATCGGATTTTAACTGTTGGCTTAACATTAAAGCACGTTTGTGAATACGTTAGAAATATGAGCCTATGCTCAAAACAAAAAAGACGAAGAAAAAAACCAAGCAAACGAGGAAAAAACAAGACTCAACTTATACGTATCAATATAAGTGATATTTTAAGCAAAATTCTGAAGCCATTTTTTTTTTCAGAAAATAGAAAATTTGGAAACATTTTCCATGTTGGTTTTTTTTTCAACATTTTCATATCTCGTTCTTGAAATATTTAAATCTAAGTCCGTTAACCGACCTTTTTTTCTTTTTTTTAAACTATGCCTTTTTCTCTCCCTTTTTTATAAGGCTAAGGTTGCTTCCTCATTTGTCATCCAATCGCAACGCACCTTATTTTCCACCAATCATCGTCATTTGGGAATCCTAACGACCAATCCCAACTCGTCTTATTTTATCCAATCAAATCACACCACGTCACTTCCGCATATCACGTTTCCCCATTCCTCCAAGATCCTTCCCTTCTTTGCTTCCCAACACCCGTCAAGACCACATCACTTCTCCCTTCCGCAAATCACGTGACTTTTTTCGTTTTCTACGAGCATCAATACATCTCGGCAGTCAAAATGCAGCAAATGATAAAAACCTAGAGCGGATGTACCTCGGCAGATGCTTATCGGCGCACTTGGACCATTCACCGACATATATTATGACAGATCACATTCTCGGCGATTGGATGCTTACCGTCCGTCAAGACAGAGTACTCGTTCCACATCCACACGCTCAAGGTCCACAAATCATATTATTTTATTCAAGAAAGCAACGGTTGGTGGGAACATCTCAACGGTTTTTTCCTGCGCCAGAAAACCCCATCCGGCGGATGTGGTATATCGCAATCTCCCCCCCCTCCCCAACGGATGTGGGCGTGTTCGCAAACTCAGCGCTTACACCTGATACCTCTTTCATCTACATAGACGTCTCATCTTGCCTTCAGTTGAGACCGAGCTCTCGTGGAGGAACGACATGCCAACCCTGTGCAAGACCTACAACTACTCCTGCGGCAAATTCCGGCTTCGTCACTCGAACTTGTGTTCCAGGTGTCAACTTGCACTTGCTCCTCAACGGCTAAATCATCTCAAATAGCAACGGTTGGTGGTAAAATCTCAACTTTTTTGTCCTGTGCCAGAACGCCACATCCGGCGGATGTGTGATATCGCAATCTCCTTCCTGGAGATATTCATTTCTCTCCGCCACCCCTTCCCCACCCAGCGGGTGTGTCTGCGATCGCAAACACAGTTCTTACACCGGATGCCTCTTTCATCTACATAGACGTCTCATCTTGCCTTCAGTTGAGACCGAGCTCTCGTGGAGGAACGACCTGCGAACCCTGCAAGACATACCACGGCTCCTCCTGCTGCAAATTCCGGCTTCGTCACTCGCACTTGTGCTCAAGGTGTCAACTTGCACTTGGTCCTCAACGGCTAAATCATCTTTTATGATTACCCATCCAACTCACACGGCCCACCTCGTTTGCAACCAACTTTCTATAACCACCAAACAGGTTTGTACTCCTTTTCGTGCAACAGTAATTTAGACTTTTGTTTTCAATGCATCTTCTCAATAAAATAAATAATCTAATCAACAGTCCCCCTTAAGTAATAGGATTAACGATAATCCTATGGCGTTAGTGGCGCGTGGCGCGCCGTTGATGGCGGGAAGTTTGAAAATTTGAAATTAACAACGTTCACAGAAAAAAATTTCAAATTCTCAAATTTAACGACATCTTAAGTTTTTTTCATAGTGTCGCCGTTTGATGGCGGGAAATTTGAAAAACGTTAAATGGCGGGAAAATTTGAAAATTTGAAATTAACGACAATAACGGGAATTAATTTCAAACAAATAAATAGTCCCCCTTAAGCAATTCACTTAATGGGAGCCTCCCCACTAGGGGCGCTAGTGTCGCCGTGACGCCATTGATGGCGGGAAATTTGAAAATTTCAAGATGGCGGGAAAATTTGAAATGTACGACTACGGCGGGAAAATTTTCAAATTTTCAAATTTTCCGCCATCTTGAATTTTTCAGATTTCCCGCCATCAATGACGTCATAGCAACAATAGCGCCCCTAGCGGGTAGGCAACCCGTTAACTCTCGATAGCGTGATGGTTAGCGTGTCTGCCTCACGTTCAAGAGGTCGCGAGTTCGAATCTCGCTTAGGGTAAGTTATCCGGGTAAGGTTTTTTTCCGAGGTTTTCCCTACCCTGAGAAGACGAATGTCGGGTAACTTAAAGCTCCATGGACCTCGGGCTCATTTGAGCATCATTTCACCCATTTCATTTCATTCATTCGTCCGATATGACGCAATGTTGGAGGACGTTAATTAAAAAAAAAACAAAAAAAAACCCGTTAACTGGATCGCTTAAGGAGGGACTACAACTGCGATCGGTAGTTATTTATGTTGCTTCTAGTCCCTTTTTTGTGTAACATAATTAGACTTCTCCAGTCTACTGTTATTTCCTCCTCTGCAATGATTTTGTTGAATAACACTGAAATTTCTGGTGTTAATTGTTCTTCCCCTAAATTAAATTCCGTTCCCTCATTCACCTCACCGACGTTGGTTTTACCATCATTGACGAAATGGTGAAGTAGTTTATTTCCTCTATACTTCTCGCACCGGATTCCAGCATTCCTCGAGGTTCATCTACACCACGTCACGTTCGTGTACCTTGGTATCGTTCATTGGTCAGGTGCAAACTTGATTACGGCAGTTAAATTTATGGAGCATCATTCTGGTATCCGTCTAGCTGCTGGGGCTTTCCATACTAGCCGTGTCGAGTGTATGCTGACTGGGGAACTTCCACTGCCTATTCGGCGCTCGTTTTTATTATGTTCTTACGTGGCCCGGTTGGCAGCCCACTCCGGTCACCCGTCTTTTAACCTGTATTGCACACGGAACTCACTCACCGTTATCTCCGTGATAGCACAATCTCTCGCCCAAGCGGTATTCGGTTTCGCGAGCAGGTTAGTGTACAAGCGCTCCGTACGCCTGCTGTCAAGGTTAAATCGGTGTTGCACGGTGTTCGATTTTTTCTTCGGTGTGTTTAATTCAGTAGTTACAGCTGCAAGATCTGAGGCGTATAAGTACATTGTACAGGGAAATGTATGTATTAGAATTTCTAATAAGACTGTTTGACATTAATGGGAAAGCAATGTAGCACGTGCATTTAGGAATCCCACGTGGGGTTTTCTGGTTAGTTTAAGGTTCTTTGTTAGTCAGCTTAAAGCTGGTATTTCTGGGAAGCGAGGGCAGCCTGGATCCCTAATCCAACCGAAAATTTGTGGGATCGTCCTGGGAGAAGGTTGCTACTCGTATTGAAGCTTTTTCTTACGCCTGGTCTAAAACTTCACCGCTACAGTTTTAGTTTGGTGTTTCATCTGGAAGTGATAAGCGCATAAATTGGAAATGTTGACGTTAAATAAATGAAAAGTATATCTCCATGGTATAAACAGCACAATAGGGGTCCGATATGACACAATGTTGGAGGACGTTAATTAAAAAAAAACAAAAAAACAATAGGGGCACCATTTATAAACAGCCATATTCAGGCCGTTGCCCTGTTTGGCCATTCCAGCTCGCCCAGTTCGACCTGGAGCTTTTGACACATGCTAAGGTAGCTATCCCTCCATCGGTGTGTCGTCTGCTTTTCACCGAGGACGTTACCGGAACTACACTCCCTATTTACCGATGGTTCCCAGGTGGGTGGTGCTACAGGTGTAGCTTTTACTTTCTCTACTGGTAAGTAGGGGAAGTATTGTATTCCAACCAAAAATTCGTTGTCGAGATTTCACCGGAAATATATGTCTTATGACCCCCTGAATGGAAAAAAAATCATTTTTAGAAAAAGGTCCGTGTGTGTGTGTCCGTCTGTGTCTGTGGACAACATAACTCAAAAAAGAAAAGTAGGTTAAAAACCAAAGTTGGTGTTTAAGTTTAATGTCTTTCAAGGATGCGACATAACGATTTTGAAGAAAATGGCCCACCCTGAACTACCCTTTACATGGAAAATTTTTCGAAAATTTTGATTTTCTTGAAAACGGCTCTAACGATTTTGATTAAAATGTCATATGTTTGAGATATTTCTATGACAAATGAAATGTATATTTTTTTAATTTTCTGGCTATAACTCCTGTAGTCGCATTTACTCTGGACGACTTTTTCATAACTGATAAACCGTTAGAGAGAGACCAAATCATACTATACAAAAAGTGCAGATCTTGCTAAAATACACAATTTATGTCCCAATAAATTTTCTTGTAGGTTGAACCATTTCGGAGATATTTCTTGTTATGTGTGTGAGTTTCGGAAAACAACTTTCGTGAAATGGAACATCGTTATTCATTTCTTATATGTGGAGTGTACAAAGAGAACGGGATCTCAAAGCTTTAAAAGATTTGACTATCGCTCACAGTCTATTGTATTCTAATATTCCCCTTTCACCTACAAGGAAATAAGCAATAAGATAATTTGTACAAATGTTTATCTCAACTAACACCAAGAATACATAGGTATAAGTGTTTGTAAGAATGGTTAGTACTACAGTAGAGAAATCCATGTGAGTGCAACACATCAGATTTTTCTATATAACAGCGAGACTCAAAAGTACCATCTTCCAGACTACAGTACCGTTTTTCCCCGCCGAGCTGTTTGGAATATTTTATTTCGCCCTTTTTAACTCCAGTTCCGTTCCTGTAAATGTTATGATTTGCGGTGACTCTGTGAGCGCACCGCAGGCATTGAAACAGTTTCTCGGCACGTCAGCACTAATTGTGAAAATTCAGACACCCGTTTCGCAGTTGCTCTCGCTGGATACCAGTTTGTTTTTAAATGGACCCCAGGCCATATAGGTATTCCCAGCAATGAAGCGGCGGATGAGGCTGCTAAGTCTGCCAGCCGTTTGCCGGAGGTTTTTACGTGCAGTCTGACTTACACGGACGTACAACGGTACTTCCGTCGCTATATTTTATCAGTATGGCAGCGATCATGGAAAGCGTTGAATGGCACTCAATTGCGGACGATCAGGGACACAGTGCAACCCTGGATGACATCTTTTAGGGATTTCAGGCGGGCAGAAGTCACCTTAGCCCGCTTGAGAATTGATCACACGCGCATCACGCATGGACACCTTTTGCGTGGTGATCCGGCGCCTGTTCGTTCCACCTGTGGCGTTGCACCCTCTCTGGCCCATGTCTTTCTTGATTGTCCGCGATACACTCGTGAGCGCAAGTTCTTTGGCCTGGGTTCAACTCTGAAGTCCATCCGGTAGCTGTAAATACAGTGCTGCAGTTTGACGCCAGTATTGACTTCGGTAAGCAGGTTTAATTTGTATTTTATTTCGTAGTTTTATTTTGAACTTTTAGGACGTCTTATCTCGTTTTCGCCTGCTTACCTTTTAAGATCAATTAATACGTTTTAGTTGTCTTAGCTTACCTTTTTAGATGCATTTTAAATTTTAACTGTTAGCTTTTTATGTGTTTTAGCTTTCCGGTTTTAATTTTCAATTCTGAGTGCTAAGCGGTGGTGAGTTTTCCCTGCTTTTTATCTTTTTGACTTGGGGCCCTAATGAACTAGCTGTCGACAGGCCCTTAAACCCTACTCACTCACTCACTTCCCCTACGCTTAGGTACTCATTGTAGATATTATCTCCGCTTGGACATTTATCCTTTAATCCTTGTAAAGCAACTCGTACAACTCTTGGGAGGATGCTTGGAATGCCTTCCGTGGAACTTGTGAGTTGGTTCTTGTTGGGTAATGTGTTCTGCGTCGTACTGGCATACACCTGGCTATAGAATTTGATACCTTCCTTTGATATCTCTTCTCCTGAGGTCCGTCTATGTTCTGTACCGTTCTTGACTCAGCATTCAGTGCGTGCCTTTCCTTGTGTGTTTTCTTATTTTCTTTATGGATTTTAAGTTTTCAATTCTTTGATTTGGTGATAGTTATATTCATGCAAATCTCTCCTTAGTGTCCTCTTAGTGCTTCTCTTTATTTCTTCATATTCCATCTTTAGTTGTGGGTTTGTATTATTAACTGTCTTCAGTTTTCCCCCTTGTTCTATCATGTTGATTGTTGTCATTTACAGCTTATTCCTTCTTTTTCCCTGTGATCTTGCTACTTGTGATTTTCTGACTGCCTGGTTGATGCCTGATACTGTGTATTTGCATAGACCCTGAGTATGACCCTCCATAGGTTTTTTAAATCACATTTTTTGTGTATTTCCTCAGTTCCGATTTGTATAATTCCTTATCTAGTAGCGCTGGAGTGGGTCACATTTGTTTGATGAAGTGACGTTTTCGCTTATGGAAGTGCTTTAATCTTACCATCCTATGATCTGTGTCGTACTGTAGAACGTGTCGTACTTGTACATCCTTTCCATTTGGCCCACTAGAATGAAGTCTATCTCAATTTTTGTCGTTCCATTGGGGGGCGCCCATGTCCATCTGCTAGATTGGCTTTTTCTAAAGAATGTATTTGCACGTCTGTACATAGCTAATTGTATTTGTTTTTCTCCTCTTGTGTTTCTGTATCTTTGTATTTGTGTAACAATGTTGTCCCGTTGGTACACTCAGATTCTCTATATCCTAATTTGCTGTTTAAGTCCCCCATAATAACTAGCCTGTCTGATCTATGGTTGTTTATTACATCATCTAACAAGTGGTAAAAGCTGTCAATTTCTTCTTCTGTACTACCTTCTGTTGTACCATATATTTGTATTATTGTCATTACTTTATTGTAAATCTTTGTGGATATTAGGTCGGTTCTTTCTGACATCCCTTCTATCTTTATTATGTCTTTTTTAAGATGTTTATTGAATAAAACCCCAGGCCTTTATGTCCCTTTGTTTCCCCTATGTAACTGAAAATGACCCATTTTCATTTTTATTATTACTTCCCCTAAGCGTCTCACTTCACTCATTCCTAAAGTGTCTATTTTAATATTCTTAATTGCATTTACTAGCTCTATTTCCTTTTCGTCGCTACTCAGACACTTTACATTCAAAGTTGCCAGAATTAGATTGGGTCGTACATTTGTAAGCTGTTCTCGGCTTTGCGTTGGGCTGGAATCTGATCTTTCTAGTTACTTTCTCTACTAGTAAGTAGAGGAACTGTTGTATTCCACCCAAAAATTCGATGTCGAGATTTCACCGCAAATATGTTTTAACACCCCTGAATCCCAAAAAAATGCATTTTTTGAAAAAGGTCCGCGCCCGCGCGTGTGTGTCTGTCAGTCAGTGGACAGCATAACGCAAAAACGAGAAGTCAGTTAAAAACCAAATTTTGTATTTAAGTTTAATGTCTTTCAAGGATGCGACACGAAGATTTTGAAGAAAATATTCACACCCTAAACTACCCTTTACATGGGAAAGTTTTCGAAAATATTGACTTTCTTGAAAATGGCTCTAACGATTTTGATTAAAATGCCATATGTTTAAGAAATATATATGACAAATGAAATGCATATTTTGAATTTTCTGACTATAGCCTATGCAGTTGTGCTTCCTCTGCATGACTTTTACTCTGGATGACTTTTGAATATCCCGTAAAACCATAAGAGATAGACAAAATCTTAGTATACAAAAAATGTAGATCTCGCTAAAACACAATTTTTTCTTGAATAAATTTTTAGTTTCTCTGCTGGTATGTAGAGGAAGTATTGTATTCCATCCAAAAATTCGACGTTGAGATTTCACAAGAAATATATGTTTTGAGGCCACCTGAATAAAAAAAAGCATTTTTAGAAAAAGGTCTGTCTGTGTGTGTGTGTGTGTGTGTGTGTAAGTCTGTGCGTCCGCCTGTGTGCCGATCAGCCTTTGGACAGCATAACTCAAAAACGAAAAGTAGGTTAAAGACCAGAGTTGGTGTTTAAGTTTAATGTCTTTCAAGGATGCAACACGACGATTTTGAAGAAAATAGCCCCACCCTGAACTACCCTTTAGATGGAAAATTTTTCGAAAATTTTGATTTTCTTGAAAATGGCTCTAATGATTTTGATTAAAATGTCATATCTTTGAGATATTTTTATGACAAATGAAATGTATATCTTGAATTTTCTGGCTATGGACCCTGTAGTCGTATTTACTCTGGACGACGTTTGCATAACTGGTAAACCGTTAGAGATAGACCAAATCATACTATGCAAAAACTGTAGATCGTGCTAAAATACACAATTTATGTCTAAATAAATTGTTTTGTAGAGTGAAACATTTTGGAGATATTCCTTATTTGTGTCAGTTTCGGAAAACTTAAAACTTTCGTGAAATGGGACGTCGTTGTTCATTTTTTATATGTTATGTGTGCAAGGAGAACGGGATCTCAAAGCTTTAAAAGATTTGACTATCGCACAAAGCCTACTGTATTCTAATATTCCCCTTGCAGCTACAAGGAAAGAAGCTGTGGCTCAGGATGCATTCAATAAATTCAACAGCACAACGTATTTATTATAAACCAAGTAAACAAGTTTTTGGAATAACAATAGAAAAAAAAAAGGTTACCTAAAGGTATACATAGAGTCTTTGATGTATAAAATGGCATAGACCTCAGTACTCCCCCACGAGTGATCGACTAGAGTACTTCTTGCTGAAACGAACACGTCATCTAGAGCGAGTTACCACAGATGAAGGTGATGTACTCTGGTGAATAGGGTCTGTCAATTTTGGTTGTAGTCCAGTAGGGTTTGTTGGGGTGGTCATTGTTGTAGAGTCGTCAGGGTCAGCAACGAAGGCAAGTTTCAGCCGATCTAGAGAAACAGTTGTTCGCATGCCACGGATTTCAATGTCAAAGGTCTTGTTATGACGATTTATAACTTTGAAGGGGCCATCATATGGAGATTGTAGAGGCCTACTAACTGCATCGTGTCGTAGAACCACGTGTGTACAGTTTTCAAGATCACGAAAAACAAAGTCTTTCTGGTACTGTGAGGCCTTGGTGAAATAGGACGGAGTTGTCTGAACCTGTTTCGCAGATCCCTGTCGAAGTCTGATGCCTCGATAGTGTCACTAGCAGTATCTGTAAAGCATTCACCTGGCAATCTCACTGCCTGACCATATACTAACTCTGGAGCAGTTGCACAGAGGTCTTCTTTGTATGCAGTGCGTATGCCCAAGAGAACTATAGGCAAATCTTCGGTCCATCGGTCTGAAGCGTGGCACGTGATAGCAGTTTTTAGCTGGCGATGAAATCGTTCCACTATTCCGTTGGCGGCTGGATGGAAGGCTGTTGTTCGGATACATGTTCCTGTGAGTATGGTTAGAGCCTTTAAAAGGTGAGACTCAAACTGACGACCTTGATCAGATGTGAGTCGTTGAGGAACGCCGAAACGAGCAATCTACCCACCAAAGAAAGCTCTTGCCACTGTTGCTACTGTGATATCCGCGATTGGATATGCTGCAGGCCTACGTGAAAAACGGTCGATGGCCGTTAGGCAATATGTGAAGCCACTGGATGGAAGTAGTGGACCAATAATGTCAATATGTACATGCTCGAATCATTGATTAGTTGGAGTGAAGGATCCAAGTGGAGCAGTGACATACCTTGTAACTTTGTTACGTTGGCAGACTATGCAGTTACGAACAAATACTCCACAGTCACGATCGATCTCAGGCCAAACAAAGGATTTCTTAACCACGTGGACCGTAGCTTTCACACCGGGGTGCGACAAACTATGAAGAGATGCAATGGCTTGCTATCGGAAATTCTTCGTCACGAATGGGTGAGCCTGAGATGTTTAGACATCGAGTGTGAGTTGAACTGTAGAATTTGGAATTATTATTTTCTTCAGAACCAGGCTAGTGCCGGATTGAATGAGAGTTTGAATTTCGTCGTCAGTTTCCTGCGAACATAGCAATGCTTGAAAGTCGATTTCTTCAGTAATCGATGCAATTCGAGACAGTGTATCAGCTGGGATATTGCTTTCGCCTTGGATATGGCGAATGTCGGTCGTGAACTGGGCAATGTAATCCAGATGACGTGACTGGAAAGGTGATGCTTTCTCTGGCTTCTGCTTCAAAGCGAACGTCAGAGGTTTGTGATCCGTAAATACGATGAACTGTCTTCCTTCAAGCATGTTCCTGAACTTCCTAACGGAGGTATAAGTGGCCAGGAGTTCACGATAATAGGCAGACCACTGTTGTTGTGATGGAGAGAGTTTCTGGCTGTAAAATGCCAATGGTTGCCAGTTACCGTCTACAAGTTGCTGAACTGAAGCTCCAATTGCTGTCAATGATGCATCTACCATTAAAGAAAGAGGTGCATCTAAGCAGGGATGTGCAAGCAGTGCAGCATTTGCAACAGCGTTCTTCATGTTGTGGAATGCTTGTTCAGTTTCTTCATTCCATTGGAGCTCGCTTGTCGGTTTCGGATTTCCTTGCAAACAGCTGTTCAATGGTGCACCGATGCTGGCAGCATGAGGGATGAAGCGTCGATAAAAATTAACAAGTCCCAAAAGTCTACGCAGGTCTCGGATAGATGATGGTTTTGGAAAATTTTCGATTGGTTCAACTCTGTTTATAAGTGATCGTATTCCGCTTGAATTGACTGAGTAACCCAAGAATTGCACTTCTTTGGCTGCGAACACACTCTTTGCAGTGTTAATCACCACTCCGTAAATACAGAGTCGACTGAATAGTTGATGGAAGTTGTCCAGATGTGCGGTTTCGTCTCAAGATGCAACCAGGATATCATCAATGAAGACATAGCACAAATCAAGATTGCGTATTGCTTCATCCATGAAGCGTTGAAAAGTTTGAGCAGCATTACAAAGTCCGAATGGCATGCGAGTGAACTCGAATGGTCCGAATGGGGTTGTGACGGCTATCTTCGGAATGTCCTTTTCCGCAATAGGTTAGCGCGCTCGCCTACCACCTAGGCGGCCCGGGTTCGATCCCAGGGACCCGCATGTGGTATTCGTGGTGGACGAAGCGGCGTTAGGGCGGGTTTTCTCCGGGTACTCCGGTTTCCCCCGCCATCTCATTCCACCGGTGCTCCATCTTCATGTATCATCAGTGTCACCGCCTGCGGTGCCGTAGTAGTAAAAGCGGGCGTTAAACACTACAACAACAACTCCGCAATAGGTATCTAATGGAAGGCACGAACAAGATCAACGGTTGAGAATATGTGACGTCCTTGGAGATTCACGGCGAAGTCTTCAATGTGTGGGACCGGATAATGATCTGGAACTGTTCGAGCGTTTAGCTGACGGTAGTCACCACAAGGTCTCCACTGATTGCTTTTCTTAGGAACAATATGGAGTGGGGATGACCAATAGCTCGTAGATGGTCGACATACTCCTTGGGTCATAAATTCAAATTCTCGTTTGGCTATGAACTTGTCAGTTGGTAACCGCCGTGGTCTCGATGGGATTGGTGGGCCAGGAGTGGTAACAATTTGATGCACCGTAGAATGCACACTCGGCGTGGCACCTGAAGTTGGGCGTGTTATCTCGATGAATTCCTTAAACAGCTGATGATAAGGTGAATCACCAAATATAGTGCGAATCGACGCGACGAATATGCCCGTTGCTTGTCAAGTTAGTGTTTGCGTCAATCAGACGTTTGTGACGTAGGTCTAGGATTCCATAGTTAACCAGAAAATCAGCTCCGCTGATAGGGTGAATCACATCAGCTACAATGAAACGCCACGTGAATTCACGACCTAGAGAAAGATCGAGTTTCAGGATTATATGACCGTAAGTCTTAATAGCTGTTCCGTTAGCTGCGAAAAGTTGATACTCTTCTGCGCGGTGACGAGGAAGGCGGGCTACAGGAAAGACAGAAATATCGGCTCCTGTGTCTATGAGGAAGTCCACTTTAGATGTTTGATCGGTCATGAAAAGACGGCGGTTCACGTGCATGAGGTCAGTTGCCGTCGCTCCTGACTCCCGGAATTGTTTCCCTGGTTGCATGGTGAATGAGATTTCTGAGCCTTAGGTCCGAATTTTCTGTGATACCAACAAATATCTGTACTAGTCGAATTCGGTCTTGGAGAACGATGGGAATGTGAAGAACAATGCCGGGAAGGCGAACGGCTGGACTGAGAATTTCGTGTCGCCATTTTATTAGCAACTTTGTCAGCTCATTGATTTGGAGTTGTAAAGACGCAATAGTTGCGGTCTCAGGCGTTGTTGCCATTATCAAGGAACTCGGTGTTGACGGGTATAGCTCTATCAATCTATCGGCAATTGTGGCCAATACATCGCGGTTGCCTTCTGAAACGGTTAGAATTTTCTGAACATCAGACGGTAGGTGGGACATCAAGATACTTTTTAGCATGTCTTCTGCCATTGTCATACCGGCTAATGTTTTCAGACGGCGGAGTGATTGGGATGGAGTGAGTGAGTGAGTGTGTCGGGTTTAAGGGCCCGTCGACAACTTGGTCATTAGGGCCCGATTGGGATGGAGTACGGTCACCAAGTTCTTCAGATAAAAGCAGTTTTTCGAGTATTTTTGCCTCAGATTGTGACAAGCGTTCGATTAATGCTTTTTAATCGTGCCATATTTGTCAGTGGCTGGCGGTGACAATAAAATGTCCTGTACCTCTGTGGCTAATTTTTCCGTTAAACTAGCCACCACATGACTATATTTTGTATTATCGGCAGTTACGTTGGCGAGAATAAGTTGGCTCTCGAGTTGAGCGAACCAAAGCACCGTATTTTCTGTCCAAAAGTGTGGTGGCTTGACCGAAATATGGTTTATCACTGCTTGATCGTCAGTCGCCATGCGATTTTGCTTAAGTACACGAACTACAATCACAATGGAGAGGTAAAGTTAGCGTATATTGTGTAGATATCGTGATTTGTTCAATATAAAAATATATTGAAAGCCTACTAGAGAATCACGTCGAGGTCACCAATTTGTGGCTCAGGATGCATTCAATAAATTCAATAGCAATACTACACAACGTATTTATTATAAACCAAGTAAACAAGTTTTTGGAATAACAATAGAAAAACAAAAGATTAACTAAAAGTATACATATAGTCTTTGATGTATAAAATGGCACAGATCTCAAAACAATAAGATAATTATGTACAAATGTTTATCTTAACACGAAGAACATATAGGAATAAGAGTTTGTGAGAATGGTTAGTACAAGAGTAGAGAAAGTCATGTGAGTGTAACACATCAGGTTTTTTTTTTGGTAGAGTGAACCATTTCGGAGATACTCCTTATTTGTGTCAATTTCGGAAAACTTGAAACTTTCGTGAAATGGAACCTCGTTGTTCATTTTTATATGTTAAGCGTGCAAAGAGAACGGGATCTCAAAGCGTTCAAAGATTTGACTATCGCTCAAAGCCTACTGCAATCTAATATTCCCCTTGCACCTACAAGTAAATAAGTAATAAAATAATTTCTGCCACTAACACGAAGATGATATAGAACAGGAGAAGACAGGTATCGGTGCTGTGATATCAGCTCACTCAGCGCACATGCTCCCACCGAAAGCCAGTTGAACGTGTGACGTCACAGCGGCGTGCGGGACATCGTAATTTTAATGCTGACTGTTTCAGTTACGGAATAGTCACAGATTATAAGTAATTACATTTCGGCTTTATGCCATATATATACCGGGTGTTAATGAACTACACAGAAATAATTTCGGCGATTGTAGACGTGACTGATATAAGCAAGTTGAGATAGGCAATGCATGGTCGGCGGTTTAACATAACGCAGTTAATTGTGTTGAACCTAATTGGTATCAGATGCTGATAAGTTGGTGTTTAAACAAGGTGGGTGAGATTATTGGATTAGAATGTCTTTAAAACTGCTTACCGAGTATAGAAATATCGAAACTTAATAGCTCGTTATTGGCGTTCTCAAGATTTAATGCCTCAAAGATATATCAAATCTCGAACTAATCACCTGCCAGTGCGACACTGAACAGCGATTAACTGCTTTCTTGCATCAATAGCCTACTCTAGTAGTGCTCGTGTAACTGTTCTGGTGGCCCAATCCGTAACGCCGAAAACTGCTGTTCCAGAGGCCATTGTTTCGGTTACTGCCATGTGGTTAATTTGTTTCCCTTCGTCATAAATTACAATAGGCAGTTCCTTTAAACCCGACCTAAAGAGTTGCATTTACTTTCATTTTATGTAACTTCGTTCACCCTTTAAACCTCCTCCTATTTAGACGTACAGCATGTGAGAGTATGAAGCAGGATTCAACCTTTCTTAGAAGGAATTGTAATTCATTGCACTCACAAGGTGAAATTACTCTGTAAAATGCATTGTACAAGAATTAAAACCTTAGACAAAATATTAAAACAAAAACAACCAAACAAACAAAACAAAATTGAAAAAAAAAAAAAAAAAAAAAAAGGACAAATAAAGTGAAGGAGACGCGAACACGTTTACCTTTCACTTGAAAGCTAATGTCATAACAATTGCGCCAGAGGGAGTGCTCCGACCGTCTCTTCAGTTGAGTGTTGTGCACTCAAGTGGTATTATCATTAGCAGTGGCGTACTGACACTTTAGAAACTTATAGCCGTAACTTCCACATTTGAACCAACCGGCCATAAGGCTCCTATAGCAAATTACTTGTACCAGAAATCTCCACTTGCTCTGAAAATATTTCGGTGTAATTCATTAACACCCTATACATATAAATTCTAGTTTATGTGAAGTCATGTTATAACGCAAATAGTACAGAAGTATTATAACTATTTTGCCTGAGCTAGAGGAGAGCTATACAGTTTTGACATCAGAAAGGTTCATAACAGAAAAGAATTGTTCGCACGCATACGTAGAACCAAACATACATAATATCCGTGCAACAAGGGCATATAACCTCAGAAATCTGGTTTGAGGAACATTCTTTTAAAAATTAGTCAAGTGTTTCTTGTGTTTATATTTGTTCTTCAGCAAATCGTCGCACTGTAAATTTATCAATTCAATTTGCCACCTGCTAGAAACATTGTTAACATCCAATGAATAGGGGGTCGCAAAGATCTGAAACGTAGTTGACAATGTTTCTACAGCTTGAAGCCTGGTCTCAAACTAGTATGAAACACGGGGAACTGAACACAAACACAAAACCACTACACACAACACTACGTCAACAAAAACACAAAATAAAAACAAAATTCACACAAACGCCGTTAAGATCCCTCACACAACGAATAGGCTGAAGAGGGTTCTCCCTAAACATTTTTCATATTCATCCAGTTTCCTGCAAGTAGCGCCGCTGATCTAGGCAGCATAGCAATACACCGCTCCCGTCTGACGTCACACGAACGTACAAGCAGGTTCTTCGTTTAAATACGTCACACGGCCCGAAGTTGTCTTCCCCTGATATAGAATAAGGGTTTGTATGGATGGTTAGTACAAGAGTAGAGAAAGTCATCTGAGTGCAACACATCAGTTTTTTTTTATTAGTACCTCTTTCCAATCTTTCCATTGTCCATTTAATACTATTTTTTGATATCCCACTTTTACCTCCTTATGCCTTTACTCCCTTTCTACTCTTGCTTGAATTTCTCCGTCCTTGATGGTTAAGTCACTGTCTAATATACATATGTGTCCTGTCCCCTTAATGCGAATTTGTTTTTTAGAATTTCCATTTTGTCTTCAGAGCTTTTGCGGGTTATTCTCATTGTGTCTGATTTGCTTTTATCCTGTCTTCTGTAAACTAATGTTTACGATTTCTGCTCGTTCCGCTAGATTCTTTATTAACTCCTTTGCTTTCTCTACTCTTGTGACTTGGTATTCTATGTCCCCCAACTCTATCTTTTAGTATAATATTATTTTTCCTGTTCTTTCCTATTTTGTATTCTTCTTGTTCTGCCCAGAATTTCATTTTTTCCCTCTATCGCTAGAAGTTGTTCCTGTGTGTTATTTTACATGTTACTTAGCTTTGTTTCTATGTTGACCCGCTTCCCTTCCGCTTGTTTCTCTCTTTGTGTGACCGTTTGTTGACTGTATTTCTTGTCGTGTTTCTTTTTTTAAATTCATTTGTCTTCTTAATATCTTTCAGTTCTGTCACTTCTGTGAATATTTCCTTTATTCCTTTTACGTTTACTTCTTTCCATTTCCCTCCACTCTTTTGCCCGCCATCTGAATCAGAGGAATCTGAATTTTCGTACCTCTATGGTCTGGTTTTTCGCCGATTGTTTACAGACATCTTTCTGTATACTTTTTCTATGGCTTGGATCTACGTCATTTCCGGTTTGCGCCGATGAAACGTTGTTTCTTGTGTTACTGTTTCAATTACGGATGAATTTTGGCATTTCTAGACTCTTGATTTCGTGCTGTGGGTCTCCCGCCTTGTCACCAATATGTGTGCTAAACTCCGCTTGATTATATTCTCGTCTGATGTGTGAATCCCACGTCTACACTTTCTTTTTCGTCTTATTTTTGAAAATATCACTTAGCGCTAAAACACTTCGTTCCGCACTCGGTAGCCATTTTCCCAGAACTCTTACTAGTATGTGCATGTATCGATGGCCACATTTTTATTGCAGTAATTCCCCATGTATGTCCATTACATACTCGCACAAGTTCATTCGAACCTTCTCTTTCGATGGCCTGCGACTCTATGTCAAATCTTGTGTTCGATGACTTAGCTTTCTGACACAAATCAGAAGCAGATGCAAAGTTCCTTACTTTCTTCTAAAGGTGTTTTATGTAGAACGCACTGTTTAGAGCTGTTCGTTCAGTTCTGGCATAGATGAGTGACAGCTTCAATGACTGGCATTTCCAATGCTTTTGGCATCTACTATGGGTTTCCAAATTTTATCTTCACGATCATCCAGCTTGTACAACACCTCATTTCTTTTCCCTAACTTCACTGGATTTTTGTCATTCATTTTATGTGCCATTGATAAAACTTTTAAATCCTCGTCGGCCTGATTTCTCTATATGCCGCAGTTGCTGAGCAAATGTCTTATTGATGGATAGGTCTAGTTTCATCAGGATATCTCGTGGAACTCATTACAATTGTTCTCCGAAACAGGTCCTGTAATCTGGACAGAATGTCACTGAATATATTTAGTTTGCCGGGGATGTGTCTTATTTCTGTATCATGTGCAGTAATTTCCTGTATGTGTCAGATATAAGGCTGCTGGTTAATTGACATTGATGCAAGAAAGACAAACTCGGGTGGTCGGTGTATACAATGAGTTTGCTATTCAATATGTAGTGCCCAAATTTTCGCAGGGCGAAGAGTAGCGTTGATGTTTCAAACAGGGTAATACATTGGTTATGCAACAACGATCGGCTAGCGGTGGCTTAAACATGTAACTGTTCGTCGTAAGTCTGGATCAAGGCGGCTCCAAACCCTTTCGTGCTCGAGTCGCAATATAGTTAAAATCACATCCCTCTCTCAGTTTTTCTAGCAGAACTGTATTGACAAATAATCCTCTCACACGTTACCAGCGTTCTCTTTGTTTGCGGTCCACCGCCAGTTTGTACCTTTATACAATAGTGGCCTGAGTGGTGCTACCTCTTTGGCAATTTCGACTGGTACTGAAAGAGGCCAAAAATCCTTCGCAGCTGTTTCACGTTCTGTGGACTTGGAACACTCAAGGTACCTTTAATCTTCTTTAGATCGAGTCTTACTCCTTTGTCTGATATAATGTATCCTACAAAGTTCACTTCTTTCATCACAAATTGTAACTTGGAGGTGCACCATCATGCCACTCTCGGCGAAATTCTTTAGCATTGTATCAAGTGTTCTTCGAATGTCTCGCTGTAGACTAGTAAGTGGTCCACATATTGACAACCATAATCCCTCACGCTGTTTCCGAAAATGTCATGTGTTGCTCTCAATCAAGGTAACTAGGCTCTCAATAACGCAGCTCCAGAGTTTTTCAGGCCAAAGGTGGCCTTGCAAAAACGAAACAGTTGACCCCGAAATAAAAATGACGTGTAATGTCTTATTTCTTCTGCTAATGACATTTGCCAACATGACACCAAGTGAATAATCGAAAAGAATTTGCCTTTGTTTACCCGGAAGAGCAAGTTATTCTATTGGCTCGGGTCGAAAATGATCTGGAAGGATATGTCTGTTTATTCGTCTTGCATCGATAGTTACTCTTAACCACCTTCGAACAAAAGGACCTTCGACTATTAAGGCAATGCGAATGTGTTCTCTGAAAACCAGGATTATGCAACGTATATACTTATAGTTTTACTGTACAGAATTTGGCATCATTGTGACACAAGGCAAGGAGTCTGCCGTTATCGCTGCAAGCTAAAGTTAAAAGTGTAATTGACGACATGAAAAAGCAAAATTTTAATCCTTAAGGGGAGTTAGGGGTCAGGGCAACCTTTTCTTCTAATTGGCAGGCTGCCTGCGAGGCGCTATTTTCGCTTACTTTCCGCCCCTTATCTTGCCGGAAGCAAGCTTTTGTCATTTATTTTCTCTGACTGGTAATCCTCAGCTTCTCAGCTATATTGTCCCATATACACTATTTCATCACTTAAGCCATCAGTACTTGCTAAAAAACCTTTTATCCCATGTTTCCTTTCTCATCACGTCAATGCCCTAAGTACCCACTTTCGTGATTTCGACAAAAAAGCTCCTCCCCTGCTTCTTTCTCTTCAGGTAGGCGCCCATACTCCTCTTCCTCAGGTGCTCTTAAGAATGGAATGGTATTCGTGTCTCTTTCTATCCTTAAATCAATTGTTTTGCTATCAAAATATAGTTTTACTCGGTATTTGTATAGAAGATCTGTACCGATTAGGAAATTAACATTTAATTTTGGACTATTAGGCACACTATTTCGCTTTTCAATTCTCCCACATGAATTTCAAAGGGTGCCTGCTCTCCTATCCCCTGTCTTTATTTGCAAATAGCCAAAGTCCAGAATATATTTCAGACAGGAAGATACTAAAGTTCGTTTCCCTTTGCAATCATTTCTCTCTAAAATTTTTCCAAACAGACGTAAATGTTGGCATCACTGTCTAGTAATGGACAAGTAGTTTGATGAGACATTGTAATTTTCGGAGATTCCCTCACATAATTTTCTCCTTTCTGCACTTGCCGCTCGGTCCAGAAACTTTCCAGTATTCCTAAGGTGGATATCTGCTCCTTCACACACTATGTGACCCCTTAAGGTAAAATTAATTCCCTATCAAGTTAAAGGATTCCCGCCAGGTTGCAAAGTTGAGTTTGAGAATAAGTTTTCCGGGGACCGGTTTGTAATTATTGCTGAGACTGTACTTGTGTTGAATTCAGCGTTGTTGTACGTGACTGTACCTTAGCGATCATAGAAGTCCTTCGTCTGGCCATTTACTTCTGCTGCCCTTTGGAACGGCCCCATTACCTCTATTGTAGTGCGTTGCGCAACTTCCATCCCGGTACTGTCCAGGGTTCGGGTTTCGGTAGAAGTTTAAGCTATTAACTCCCGGTTCGGGGTCACTATTATATGGTTGACGAAAATTATTTCTTCCACGGTTGTGATTCGGGCTTCCTCCTGGCTTATAGGTTTAGTGGAAAAGTGCGGCACGGGACCTTGATACCAGTTTCTTGCGCTTCCGTTGGAAGATTGCGCTCCTGCCCTGAGCCCAAAAGAAAAGGTCTTTGGACGTTGATCTCGAAATCCGCGGCGACTTCTATTGGGAGTCGGTGAACCGTGATTGTAGTTTGCTTGTCGGGGTGAATAATTTTCTAATGACGTAAGCAATCCCATAAATTGGGAATATAATGTTACTCCCGCAACTCTAATAAAATTCCTTGTTTGTGGAGGAAAAGGACAGTTATTACCTGGATCATATCCCGCGGAGCAGTTTCCAGCTCAATGAGTTTACTATTCTTAATGGTCCTTAAGAAGTAGTCTTGCATAGACAATTCACTAATTGGATAGTATCTCTCGGAGCGTATTTCCTACCGGATTGCTGTTTGTCTGTGTACTCCCCAGTAATGGCTTAGAAAGGCTTGTTTAAACATTCCATCGGCGATGCTCGCGTAAAAAAGGATTTTCGTCCATTTAGAAGCTTGCTCACACCATTGTTTGCGCACTATTGGCATTCGCAAAATATCAGGCACTTGCTTGAGTTGAAAATATTCATCAAGTTCCCGAGTGAAAGAGACGGGGCAGTCATCCCGGTTATCATGAAAAGAAGGAGCGCTGATTTCACTTAATAATGATTGGTGTGCACTTGCGAGAAGCAGTTTCATTAGCATTATATTCACTAAGATAAAGTACATTTGTATTTAAATTGCCAATGACAAGATGATGTATTTTCGACAATGTCATATGCATCTGACATCTGTGGTGGGCATAAGCCATCACCATTACTTCTACACATGTCCACCACGTTGAAATCTATGGGAGCCTGAGGGCTTGATTTATTGCTTACATTATTTAAATTTTGTTTTAACAACTTCAACTCTTATTTACTTATGCCAACAAACTTACTGTTGGTGATTTTAAGCACACAAGCCATGTGTGGGCAAAGTTTGAGAGGTAGAACTGGAACAATGCCACAACTGGGATTTGAGCTACAGACCTTCCGCTTACCGGGCGGCTGCTCTACCACTGAGCTATTGTGACAAACTGCCAGAAGGCATTAAATTCTCAAACCAGTTCGTATTTCTCCTGGTAAACCACAAAGGCAGTCTTACATCAGAGAAAAATTACCCCAATGGTGACTTACTATTGTAAGTACTTTATATCCCAGTATTAAATAACCTTCAGATGGTAATTATTATTTGTTTATACCAACAAACTTACTGTTGGTGTTTTTAAACACACAAGCCGTGTGTGGGCAAAGTTTGAGAGGTATAACTGGAACTTAAAAATTCAATGCCACAACTGGGATTTGAACCACAGACCTTCCGTTTACCGGGCGGCTGCTCTACCACTGAGCTATTGTGACAAACTGCCAGAATGGCATTAAATTCTCAAACCAGTTCGTATTTCTCCCGATAAACCACAAAGGCTGTCTCACATCAGAGACAAATTACCCCAATGGTGACTTACTATTGTAAGTACTTTATATCCCAGGATTAAATAACCTTCAGATGGTAATTATTATTTATTTATGCCACCAAACTTACTGTTGGTGTTTTTAAACACACAAGCCGTGTGTGGGCAAAGTTTGAGAGGTAGAACTGGAACTTAAAAATTCAATGCCACAACTGGGATTTGAACCACAGACCTTCCGCTTACCGGGCGGCTGCTCTACCACTGAGTATAATCTCTCGCAAAATGCGAAAGTAGACCCCGTTTTAGAAGAAGTTAACTATCCACTAAACGTATCTTCTTCCTCCCATGAGCGTCGGCAGACTTCTTTTCAGGGAGGGGCCGCATGTTGGAAGTTTGCAATTAATTCATTATTCTGTAGCCAAAAACTGTAAAAATTGAGTTATAGTATTTGTTACGGATAAGCATGTTAATTTATGATAAATAAGAAGTGTACTTTACCTCAAAATTAAAGCAATAGTCTGACAGTAATTGATTGCACATTACATTTGTTATTTTCCAAGGGGGGGGGGCCGCGGCCCCCCTTGCACCCCCTTCGCGACGCCCATGCTTACTCCCAGTCAACTTTGTAGTTCTGACTGTACTTCTGTTTCTTACTCATGTTCAGTGAACACCATAACAACAGCATAGATAGTTAAAATATAAAAACACACGCACACTAATTTAACACTACCAAACAACACTGGCAGTATACTCCCAACTTCTAGTTTTTCCGGTGTCAATTAACTATTTATTGACTATAAAAAATGAGCGCGTTTTACAGGCGATTTTTCGTCATATACAACGTTGTGGTTTTCGATTTTGACATTTGTCTTTCTCTTTATATTACTCCGATCTTCTCCTCTACATTTTTATATCATATACTAAATCACGTTTTGCTTACTTATAGCAACTAGTAAACCTGCATTTATGAATGTGCCCGCAATATCATTCGGTTAATGATATCTTCAATTTCGTACTGTTGGTACGACACATTACTACCTCAGTATAGTTAGTGTGGCCGTATAGCTTCCGATAGAGCTCAAAAAAAAAAAAAAAAAAAAAAAAAAAAAAAAAAAAAATCGGTTCGTTCTTCAGACACGACTGTAACGCAACTGAAAAACGGATTTAGGTTTTGAGTTACTGCAGTAGGATTATTTCATTGAACCAAACACAGGGCAACTGTTATGCCAGGTGGAGGAAAGAGGAAGGGACAAGCTAATCCAAACAGCAATGTATCCCTAGAATAAAGATGCATAATCTAAATAATCCCGTGTATGCGCATAAACACCCAAGATATAAACACAATAAACAGAAGTGAGAAGCATAAACCCAATTGATAAATAGCAAATTCCAAAAGCCTAACTAAACTACTGGGAAGGGCAATATATCTCTCTCCGATGTACTAATAGGTTGAATAAGATGTATCGTTTATTCGTTATCTCAAGTGTACGGTTTAAAAGAGTACATATTTCTTCCATTTCCTTATCAGCACAGCTCAGATTTCAAAAACAAGCTCTGTGCAAGCTGACAATCCCAGTAAACAGGTGATAATATTAATCTTTCGTCATTATACACAAGGGAATGACGACTGAAAATGTTGTTCGGAATGGTGAATTATAGATGCAATGTCAGGGAAAACATGTTTAAAAACGAAAAATATGTAAAAAGCAGGAGATTTTGAAGTGCGTTCAGTTTTTAACAGTAGATCAGTAGATTTGTATACAAACAGATCTACAAAATCAGTAGATCTGGCAACCCTGCCAGGAAGGTACACCATTTTTAGCTTTGTTTCTTTGAGTATTCTTTTCAGTATTTTGTCGTTCTGGTTGGTGATTCGTCAAGGAGTTCTTCATTGGTTGCATTTAGATAATCTAGAATGATTAGGTTGCTATACTTGTGTTGTACTCGTATCAAATCAGCTTGCAGTAAATCTGGCGTGTCGATATTTGCTATGTGCATAATATTTTTGTTGATGCGTAGGTTGATAAGTGACACTTCATCTTCGTAATCCTGTAGCAGAGCGATTTCTGAAGGTTTAGTTCTGGTCTTGCAAGTATTAAACATGCCACCGCCAAATGTTTATTGATCTTTCCTATAGCACATGTAGAATGGTATGTAGATTTTCTTGTACGGTTTGGGCCTCGTTTCACTGAGAGTGATTGTATCTGGTTCAAGGATTCTTTTAAGGTTTCTTGCGTTCTTCTATTTTGCTGCACAGCCATTTATGTTAAGCTGTAAGATTTTGATGTAATTATGCTGCTTTTGTTCCACAGCAGCTATTGTGGTTATTTATTTATTGTATTTTCTTTGTTGTTTACCATCGTCTGCTGTTTGTATCCCTTATTTGGTTAACTGCTATGGCTAGTTTCCCCGATACTCTGTAAGCATTCACGTTCCTTTAACGTTTTTTCGGGCTGTGTAGCCTATTTGTTTTATGGCGACACTGGGGCTTATTGGTGTGATAGTTTGGTATATTTTCATTGTTATGTTTTTTAAGAGTTTTTCTGCAATGTGGTTGATTATCTTCTCTGTGTATTTCAATACATTGTCTTACATAGTCGTTAACTTATTTTGCAGGTCGTTTAGTTTTCCTTCACTGGTTTACGAGTGGTCTCGTATTGCCTGAGACGTTTCTTCTGGGGAAAGTCTTCGTTTCTCTTCGGCAATATGTGCAAGTTGTATCGGTGGCCATGCTTTTTCTAGTTTTGTTCCGTTGGTGTGATGCTATCGTTGTGTGTGAAAGTTCTTGTTTCAGCGACTTCACTGACGCCTCGGGGGTAATTTGGGCATTTTACTTGACCGCTGTAGTGACCAGGATCTTGACATGTTGCACAATACGGACCGTCTTCTTTGTTTATGTGCTGACATTGCCATGTAGCCCTGTGGCCTCCGCAGTAGAAACATCTCGGCTTGCTTTTGCATTCATCTTGGTGGTAACTGTACTGCTGACATTTTTTTACACGGGGAGTGTTTTTCTGTATTTCTTGTTGCTTCCGTGTAAAACCACTGCCCTTTTATTTCAGTGTCTCCGTGTAGGATTTGGCTTATGGTTACTGTTTCTTTTGTGAAGAATTAGCAGCATAGTTGGCTTGTTTTTGCTGATTATGCATGATACTTTGTAGATTGTGCGGTAGTTTAGACTTCCCCATCTGGGATGGCAGTAGGTACTCCTTTAACTATTGAAGTCAATTTGTTTTGCTCCTGTATTTTTTCACTGGAATAGGTTGCAGGGAGGCTGTTGGTATACGACGCACGAGCTCCAAAATTGGATGGGTAGTTTCCTTGTTGGAATGTCCTTGCATTTTTCCCGTTGTCAAAAGGCACCTAGTAGGTGTTTGAAGGCTTGTTTATTTTTTGTTTTGGTATCACATTTTTTGGGGTTCCGGAACACATCCCTTATATATTCTAAACTGATAGTCCTCGGTTTTCACGTATGGGGCCAGATTTCTTCACTCTCTTGTTGGACGATGTGTTGTCTGCAAGCTTTAGAAGCGGGCGGACGGGAGGGCGGGCGAGCGAGCGAGCGAACCAGCAAGCAAGCCAGCCAGCGAGCCAGCAAGCAAGCCCACAGGATGAAGTTAACTAAACTGTTTTGTGTCTGTACTGGCGAATGAAACCAGCGATATCCCCAACAAGACACCTGGTTTCTTCAGAGATCAAAGCAGTAGAATATCTTCATGTTCTCGTAAATCTTAGGGTAAAGGCGGGGCAAATGGACAGAGGGGCAAACGGACAGCTTCTAAGTAATTTTAGCGCATTTTGACTTCCGAGGTTGGTAACAGTATATGGTGTGATGCAGAGTGTTCATCTGGCTTCTGTTGATCAGCTGTATAAATATTTCCTGTGTAGACCTTCCAGAATTGTTGGAATCCAGCTTCAAAGCTCTGCAGGTAAAAATATACGTCTATAAATTTCTGAAACTGTAAGAAAATGCACTGAGTTTGCAAGGATTAGGCGGATTATGAGGGCTTCTAGAAACTTCTGCTACGTGTTACAGTCATCATAGGGAGTACCTTGGTATGTTGTTATGCTTACTGGAACCAAGGAGCTGCTGCTCTCTCTCAGGGAAGCTGTATATTAAGGGCGTGTAGAAGGGGGCAAACGGACAGCTTGCTGTGGGGGCATACGGACACGCTCTTATCGAAGCTTTCTGAGAGACAGATATAATTGTGATCCACATAAAAATGTTTTCCAAAGTATTCGCTAACTAAAATAGGTTGTTTATGATTTGTAGTTATTGTTCGGAACCGGCAAAGAACTTTAAATCGCTGTACATGGAGCAAAGAATGCATGTCAGGTGCTGTGAAAACTGTAAGAGAGAATGGAATGCCTTTGTGGAATAAACTTGGTAACATTTTTAACTGTGATGAAACAGGGCTGCAGCTGATTTAAGAAAAAAAAAAAAAAAAGTGATATCACAGCGCAGTAAGAAAGATGTAGTGAGCCAGGCAAGCTGTGAAAAGGGTGAAACCATTAGTGTGATGGTATGTGTCACAGCAAGGGGGCAATGTGTGCCCCCCTTTATAGTAATGAAAGGTCAGCGATACAATGAGAATTTTGAGAATGGCATGCCTCCAGGATCTAAAATTTTTCTATCAGAAAGTGGCTACATGAAGTGGGAACAATTTGCACAATTTCTTTACCACTTTATTTCCGTGAAACCTAGTAGAACTGTGTCAGTGGATTCAGGAGCTGCAGAATTTATCCTTTCAATCCCAACAGTCTTACAGAACATGTATTTTGTCCAAGACAAGTTCATTTACAGAATGAACAACATGAAAATGCAGAACCTGATATTGAAAATGAGATCCTTGAAGCTAAGAATCAGGCACCGTTGGACATTCTTCAAGATGTAATCCCAGAGAATGGGAACAATTGCGAAGTTCGCAGTTCACCAACACAAGCAGGCCTGACTCAAGTTTCTACACCCTCGACAAGCTCGACTCGATAAGTCCTCATCCAATAACTACTCTGGAAATTAAAAGCAAACCAGGTACTAAAAGAAACTCGAGAAATTCTGAAGTTATTATAAGCCCAGAATTTATAAATGATCTGAAAAAGAGGAAGACTGTCTGTGCTAAAAAGGAAAAGGCGGTAGCAGCGAAAGCCTGGAACACTGGAGCTAAGAAGAATCTTGTCTATGAAGCAGAAGATATCTGGAAGAAATGCCGAAATTGCTACAAGGAAGGTGAGAATTGGGTTCAGTGCCTCAACTGGTGCAAACTGGTACCACGTTAAGGGTGTAGAGGCTGGAAATGATCCATATTTCATGTGCCACAATTGTATAAGTGATGACAGTGACTAAAATTGTTGGTGTCCGTTTGCCCCCTACAAAGTGTCCTTTTGCCCCTGTGGTTGGGGCAAACGGACATTGTAACATCCTTAAACTAATTAATATTTTTCTGTTCATGTATCTTATTCCAGACTATATAATTTTCAGTTTTGTCAAATGAAGGTTCAGTGCTTCTGTTAAAATAATATTTTTGACTCTACAGTAAATAGTATGACCTTCATTATGAAAAATGTGCTTAGCCTGTCCATTTGCCCCGCCTTTACCCTACTGAAAGAACTAAAGCATATTACGAGTAGAAGCATTTGGAGCTGTGCAGCCTGAAAGAGTAGTCTATCAAGCATACTCGTATATCGAATCTGCATTCCGAGGAGTGCAGCACGTAATCCAGAAACTTGTAAGGGATGTGTATCCACGTGCTTATTCTGTGCATTGCTATGTACACACCTTAACCTCGGTATGCAACAAAATATGCTCTGCCATCACATTTCTTTCTTTTTCTTTCTTTCCTTCATTTCCTTTACTTTCGTTGCGTTTCGTTTCCGTTTCGTTTTCGATTCGTTTCGTTTCATTTACGCTTCCGTTTCGTTTCCGTTTCGCTTTCGTTTCGCTTCCGCTTCGTTACCGTTCCGTTTCCGCTTCGTTTCCTTCTACATTTTCCCTTTTCCCCCTATTATCCCTTTTCCCCCATTTTTCCCTTTTCTTTTCCCTTCTTTCCCTTTCCTTTTCCCTTTTTTCCTTTTCTTCTTCCCTTTTCCCTTTTTTCCCTTTCCTATGGACAGCATACCTCGAAAACGAAAAATCGGTTAAAAAGCAAAATTTGTATTTAAGTTCCCTTCAAGGGTGCGACACGAAGATTTTGAAGAAAATAGCTCCACCCTAAACTACACTTTACATGGAAAATTTTTCCAAAATTTGGATTTTCTTGAAAATGGCTCTTAACGATTTTGATTAAAATGTTTAGGATATTTGTATGACAAATGAAATGTATCTTTCGAATTTTCTGGCTACAGCGTATGTAGTTCTGTTTACTCTGCATGGCTTTTGAATAACTCGTAAACCGTAAGAGATAGACCAAATCATACTCCACAAAAAATGTAGATCTCGTTAAAACACAATTTATGTCTAAATAAATTTTTTTTTATAGAGTGAACCATTTCGGAGATATTCCTTGTTATTTGTGTCAGTTTTGGAAAACTTAAAACTTCGTGAAATAGAACATAGTTATTCATTTTATATGTGTTAAGCGTGCAAAGAGAACGGAATCTCAAAGCTTTAAGAGATCTGACTATCGCTGAAAGCCTGCTGTATTCTAATATTCCCCTTGCACCTACAAGGAAATAAGCAATAAGATAATTTGTACAAATGTTTATCTCAACTAACACAAAGAAGATATAGATATAAGAGTTCGTAGGAATAGTTAGTACAAGAGTAGAGAAAGTCATGTGAGTGGAACACATAATATTTTTTCAATTTATCGGCGTTACCTTCAATTTTCTCTCCGCCTAATGTGTCGGTCTGGGTGGCTCAGTTGGTTAGACGCTGGCCTACGGATCCCAAGGTCGCGGGTTCAAACCCGGCTCAGGCCGATGGTTTTTAAGTGTGCTTAAAAACGACAGCTCCATGTCGTAGATTTACTGGCATGTAAAAGAACTCCTGCGGGACAAAATTCCGGCACACCGGCGACGCTGATGTGATCCTGGGAATTGACAGCGTCGTTAAACAAGAAAAAAAAATTTTCCGCCTAATGTGTCATCGAAGGCTATCACGTACATGTGAAGATGGAGTTTCCAGAGTGGAGTAGTGCACTCGGTTTATCAGTGCTAGTAGTCGCTGATAGTGTGTTTAGGAGTTATTCATAAAGATGACTCATGGGATTCTGTGCCAATAAGGGAATAACTAGACTGTTATATTCTGTTGAAGTATTAATTTTTTTCTTTCTTACTTTCTCATCTTCTATTGAGGAATTATTTTTTTGTCTTTTTTACTTTCTCTACTAGTAAGTAGAGGAAGCATTGCATTCCAGCCAAAAATTCGAGATTTCACCGGAAATATGTTTTGATGTCCCCTGAATCCAAAAACGCATGTTTAGCAACAGGTCCGTGTATTTATTATTTATGCCAACAAACTTACTGTTGGTGTTTTTAAACACACAAGCCGTGTGTGGGCAAAGTTTGAGAGGTAGAACTGGAACTTAAAAATTCAATGCTACAACTGGGATTTGAACCACAGACCTTCCGCTTTCCAGGCGGCTGCTCTAACCATTGAGCTATTGTGACAAACTGCCAGAATGGCATTAAATTCGTATTTCTCCTGGTAAACCACAAAGGCAGTCACATCAGAGACAAATTACCCCAATGGTGACTTACTATTGTAAGTACTTTATATCCCAGGATTAAATAACCTTCCAGTTAAAGTTCCAGTTCTACCTCTCAAACTTTGCCCACACACGGCTTGTGTGTTTAAAAACACCAACAGTAAGTTTGTTGGCATAAATAAGTAATAATTACCATCTGAAAGACCAGATTTAGTTTAAAAACAACTAAATTGGCATCACTGGTGTTGCCTATAGCGCCACTGGCTAAGGCGTGTTCGTTCAAATCTACAGTGGTGGATTCACATTAGTTCGGATCCCACTTATCATTCTTCTTTTTATTTCCCTTTTCCTTGTTTCTTTATTAACGGGAACATCATTATTTATATAACCCGTGTGAAATATAACATTATACAAACTAATGAAATCTATTTCTTCACATATTTTTATTCAAGATAGCGTTGTAACTTTCCCGCCGTCCTATGAATGCTGCAGTACGATTGCAGTCATTTTAAAACTGAATGCTTTATAAGATATTAATTGCAATTGCTGAAAATAAAGCAGGGAACACGCCTACCCCAACTGTCAATCATGCCTCCCGAAATCAATATTTCCCTTTAAATATTCACATTCAAAGGCATCTCTATAAATTTCGTAGACTATCACTATATTAAAATATATAAGCACGTAATAGCGTAAAATACGGTTTTAATGGTCATAAAATGCATTGTTACAAGATCTGTATGCCAGGGAATAATGTAATTAGTGATACATTAAACAGAGCAGAATGCAGTTCTGTTGTAGATTACTTCAGCGGAAGCAACCTTTGCATCACCTTTGCACCTAGCAAGGTTGCCATGTCATTTACTTCCAAGCACTACACAATGTTTCCATGTTCCCATCAACTAGAATTGTGCCTTCATCCAATCCTCCATTCCTGATAAAAAGCTGTAGAGAATTAAGCACGTTTGTTAATTTGGTATTTCAAAAAATAAACATACGAAAGGCGAGGATCGAACCCACGGCAGCTAAGAGTTCTGAATTTTACGGTTAGCGTCTAGACCCCTCGGCCATTCGTGTTGTATTATATGATATTAACGTTGTTGCCAGCAACTTGGCTGCTAATTTCACTGCAAGGCGGAAAGTTCGTTAGCACTTTTAGAAATGGTTTAAAATTCTTTTTTTCTAGGTATTCCCTTACATTTATTTAGAGGAATAAGAAAAGAGAATAGTTATATAACAGGCACGAGTATCACAGTGTTCAGTGTGGGGTTTAAGTCCGTTTGGTTTATTTTTATTAATGACAGACAAAGAGTAATGGATTAGCTAATATCAATAATTAATTTATATTTATTTCCTATAAAGAATATACACCTATCTTCAAGAACAGAAACATCTTTAAGATGTTAAATATCTTCAAGTACGTTTTTAAAAAGGATCACTTATTAAAATTTATTTTATTGAATATATCTAGCACTAAAAGATGCTTTTAATATAATAGTCCCGTTTGTTTTTGGTCTTCTGTGCAAATAAACTGATTGTCACTGCACAAAGCTTTATTTTTTGACACCCTGTAAAATGGACCTAATCTGCAAGTTTCACTAACCTAAATGGAAAACTTTGACACCGGGACATGTATACAAATTGTGCCATTGCCAAAGGAGAACAACCATCGAAGCAAGACAACACACACATGAAGAGAGCCCTTTCAAAAGAAGTTATCAAGAAAGTGGTGCTATTGTACATTTATTTAGCTTCTGATGAGCTGCTGGAAAGATGTACAGCAGGGAGGACACAGAATGCAAATGAATGCTTACATTCCCTGATATGGAATAGGTGTGGGAACGAAACTTTTGTTTCAAGAAAGAAAACTGAGCTTGAAGTGACATGTGCTGTTGCAGACTTCAACACGGATTGTAAGGAAATACAAAAACTGGGGGCAATCATGTCAGTATTTAGTGTAAAAGAATTAGGGATAAGGACCAGTGAGCAGAGAGATAGTCATATACTTTAGCAGAGTGCCACTTCTGGTCATTGTGATAAAAAGTCATCCCGCAGAATGTTGAAATATGGTAAACTTGCTGCACAGCAGAAGAAATAGCAGAAATAGTGTCACATGTGTATACGAGGAAATCTTTAGCTCCCTGCAAAGGTTAGAAGAATAAGATTTAAACAACCATTCTTTAAAACTCATTTTCTAAAAAACCTTTTTTCCTAATATTTTTCAGTACACAAAATGTCTCATATGTCAGTTTTACATTTAACTTAGTGAAACTTACAGGTTAGGTCCATAATACAGAGACAGACAAAAGTATTCGGACACCAATATTTCAACTAAATATTTATCTGTATTCCGGTAATAGAAAAAGCTAGACATGTCATTTATATAACACAACTATATCTTATTGAAGAGCACAAATATTAAATACATATTAAATGAACTTGAATCCATGTGATAAGCAATAAAAATCTAAACCTGCTTTTCCTTTGTCACAAAAGTGTTCAGACACACAACTACACAAACTTAATGTTTCGTTATAGTATGCCCGTTTCTTTGTATTATGGTCCGTAATATTTTAGGCATGGAGTTACGTGCTTCCTGACGTCATCAGAACTTAATTGCTTCCATTCTTCTAGAATTATCTGTTTAAGATGATCTATTTTTGTCAGTAACTGGTTGTTTAGCCTATTGTGTAATTCCTCCAGATATTTTTAGGATTTACAGTTATGCAATATTTATTTTAAGATTTATGTCTGATGACTGAGGTGGGTGTTCAGAATATGAATGACATCCATCAATCCAAAGCTTGACTACACACGCAATGTGCTTGGGATTATTATCCTGCTGAAAGTGGAAACTCCTGCTAAAAGTAGAAACTCCTACATAAACCTAACTTCTCAGCACTCAATTTCACGTTTTGTTTCAGTATGTTTAAATAGACATACTTGTCCTTGATCCCATAAATTATTGCAAGTTTACTCACACCAAATGAAACCATACATATCCAGACCAAAACTTAACGCCCCTGGGTTTGACCATGGCTTGCATGTTCTTAACATCCCACTCTTTATTCTTCTATTGTCATACTTTCACTGAGGTACACATTGAATTTACTTTCATCGGACCACAATGCCCTGCTCCAGAACTCTTCATCTTTTCCTCTGCAAATTGCTTGCACATTTTCTGATTTGCTTTACTGACGTAGCGTTTTATCTGATGCGTAAATTATGCTGTTGGTTCGCGTTGTGTCGCCCTTTGATGTGGAATTGATGTTGTTCGCTCCGGCTCGTCCAGCATGAAATCTCTTTAATCCCGGGTATGCGTAGGTATGTTTATAGATTACCCCAGAAGAACTTTTGTATATTATTTATTTTTTTACTCTCTGACACTTTCGGGAGTTATGCCGACTTTCGCTACATAGAGATACTCGCAGAGCAATCGCACTCACGTGTGTACACCACAACTTCCACCACCGGTCTGGGGCGAGTGAACACACTTCCTGGCGTCCCCACGCTAAGAAAACGTTCTCTCCGATTTTAAATTTTATGACGTCATCCGCAAGAAAGCCTCGTATCCAAAATGCTATTTCATTCCTTTTCCCAATTTAGAAATGTCCCTTTCTATTATAACATGTTCTTTTTTTGAATTCCGAATATGTAGTTACCTTTTTATGATTAAACGATGTTTTCTTTATATTCTATTAAACATATCGCGCGACTTTTAAGGTTGGCAGACCGGAATTTTGACTGATTTCAAACTATGTGGTATGACGTCATGACTCGTTAATTTCAAACCAATAATGCGTTTATCCTACAAATTTAACGACTATTATTTGCTCATATCTTGCTCACCTTACAACACTTCCTACTCTATTATCTACCTATGTTATTACTCAACACTTATCGCAAATCTCATATCCAGCAATTAAATTAAAACGTGTCTTTATCAAGCCCATTCGATTTGAAATCTAAATTTCGGTATCAAATGCCCCCATTTATATTATTTTATTATTCCATAATAAAATAATGTAAATGTCTTGCCCGAAAGAAAAATTAAAAATTACTCCTGAATTTTGAATAATCGGCAACACTCCCATTATATACAATTTTCAATTACACTGTTTTGAAATTGATTATTAACACATCTTCTCATTAATCTTTATAACATGACAAACAATTGTACACTTGACTTAACATTAATCCTTAAATACTAATTACAATATGTTATGGTTTCTTCTGTGAAAATTTTTATATAAAGGTTAAATTTCAAGAGTCTTTCTTTATACTTCCTTCTTTTAGTTAGTTCATGTTTGCTCACTTCGCTCTCACTATCACTTGCACTGTGAATTTGCACTTTTGTTATTGTAACACATATCTTTACTAGATCCTTTAAGCACTAAAATGTATATATATTTATATAAATCCATTACACTCTTCAGACAAGTTCTTTCTTTGTCTTGCTGTGATAACTATCTATACATCTAAATATATTAACAAATGTTTACAAATTAAATATTCTGTTTTCTCTCTATGCGGAGATGAACATTTTAACAATCTTTCTGAAGCTGTTATTGTGAGCTCTATACAATATATTCTTAAGCTCTTTGTAGTATATAGCAATTCACATTCTGCATTTGTCATGAATACGTAAGTACCTGACCAATATATGGTTTTCAAGTAAGCTAAAATTTAAGTTTTATCGAAAAACTGATTGGGCGCCAATAGAACAAATGACACTTCGTATTTTTACATGAAATCAAGGTTCCAAGGTACCACACGGTTTCTTGTATGGTCGAAGGAGTTGTTTATGCCACCTTCCCAGACATTTTTCATTTTTAACATCTTTTACTTCATAGGTATGATAACCAAATTTTGATATAATTTCTGCAGGACCTTTATATAACAATTCCATCCTTTTGTTCCTACCTCGCAATGCACTTGATAACTTATGGTCTTTAACTAGTACCCAATCGCCTATCTTAGGTTCCCATTTATGTTTTCTACTCTTTTTCTTTAATTTTCGCTTCTCTGCCTTTTTCTTGATTCGTTCAAAAGCAATTTTCGCTCTTTCTTCTTCACTTAACTCAATGTCATTTTCTTTTACTTCACTACTAACTTTATTAATTTCCTCCCTAACTTCTTCCCTAAAGGTTTCTAAAGCTCTCTTCTGATTTTCCAATTGCATTCCCAATTCCTGTTGTCCCTTCTCTAATTTCTGTCCTAACTCTATACTAGTTTCATCTATCTTTTGACTTAACTCTGTATTCATCTTTTTCACTGTTCTTAATTCTTTACTAGTTTCATCTATCTTTTGACTTAACTCTGTATTCATCTTTTTCACCGTTCTTAATTCTTTACTAGTTTCATCTATCTTTTGACTTAACTCTGTACTCATCTTTTTCATTATCTTTTGAAACATATTCTCTATTTCTGACATAATCGCTGGCCTTTCTGAATTACTACCAAACATTTCTGAGCTACCTCTAGGTGTTTCTCTAATGTTCTGATCTTCTACTTCTTGGCATATTCTGCTACCGATTATATTTTGATTATATTCTTCCATCCTAACTACACTTTTCTCAATTTCCGGACTCTCAAAACCTAGAAAATCGCTATCACTGTCTTCCATTTCTAAGCTATTTGCATGTGTTTTTCTACTCACCAATATTTCACAATTTTCACTATTATGATTTTTTTTTTAACTGCACTTAAACTTATTCACTACACGTTTCATACGATGTTGACACGCTGGGCACCTTCTTGTTTGCTGGTTCGATGCTGGCTTGGTCGTCGTCCTTATTAATCACTGGTTCAATGCTGGTCTAGTTCATTCTTGGGGTTGGTCTATTCTCTCGACGCCACACGTTGGGTCGCCATTTGATGCGTAAATTATGCTGTTGGTTCGCGTTGTGTCGCCCTTTGATGTGGAATTGATGTTGTTCGCTCCGGCTCGTTCAGCATGAAATCTCTTTAATCCCGGGTATGCGTAGGTATGTTTATAGATTACCCCAGAAAAACTTTTGTATATTATTTATTTTTTTACTCTCTGACACTTTCGGGAGTTATGCCGACTTTCGCTACATAGAGATACTCGCAGAGCAATCGCACTCACGTGTGTACACCACAACGTCCACCACCGGTCTGGGGCGAGTGAACACACTTCCTGGCGTCCCCACGCTAAGAAAACGTTCTCTCCGATTTTAAATTTTATGACGTCATCCGCAAGAAAGCCTCGTATCCAAAATGCTATTTCATTCCTTTTCCCAATTTAGAAATGTCCCTTTCTATTATAACATGTTCTTTTTTTGAATTCCGAATATGTAGTTACCTTTTTATGATTAAACGATGTTTTCTTTATATTCTATTAAACATATCGCGCGACTTTTAAGGTTGGCAGACCTGAATTTTGACTGATTTCAAACTATGTGGTATGACGTCATGACTCGTTAATTTCAAACCAATAATGCGTTTATCCTACAAATTTAACGACTATTATTTACTCATATCTTGCTCACCTTACAACACTTCCTACTCTATTATCTACCTATGTTATTACTCAACACTTATCGCAAATCTCATATCCGGCAATTAAATTAAAACGTGTCTTTATCAAGCCCATTCGATTTGAAATCTAAATTTCGGTATCATATCCTGGGCATTGGAACCAGCACTATTCAGCATTCTGGTGACAGTTCGGAATTGGACGGCTTTTCCTACATTTTCTCTTAAAAGGGTTGTGATTTTGGATGCTGAAATTTGTGGATTTTCTGCACCATTTTGACAACTATCTTCCTATCCCTAAGGCTAAGTTTACATGGACATCCTTGTCTTGCAATGCCGATGACTGTTTTCCTTTCTTTCTAGTTTTTACAATGCTGAGCATTGTTTCTTGAGTTCTTTTAACAGCAAGAGTTATTTCTGCGCACCTTTTTCTTTGGTTATAAAGGTTGATGGTTTTTCTTTCCACAATCATAGTTTCCGGTCCTTTGTTGCCCCATTGTGATTTAAATGCGGCAACTGCACATATTAATATTGTATGTGTATAGGACACTGCGAGTACAGTACTGACCTAACAAGACAGTGCATGTAGATACTGTTTACAGTGTTGGTACCATCAAATTGGGGTGCATCTGAATACTTATGTCCAAGCATAATAACAGATGATGGTAAAGAAATTATCATATTTTATCAAAGAAGAACATTTTTGTTGAAATACTAACACTAGTAGTCAAGAGGACTGAAGGGGACAAAATGCAATCACAAGGGAAAAGTATATGGGTGTTTTAAATATAATTATGCTGGTTCAATATTACGTATTACGTGTGTCCGAATACTTTTGTCTGTCTCTGTATGTAAATTAGGAATTTCAAATTCCCCTTTTCCTTTAAATATTCATGTTTGGAAAATTATATAATGTTAAAATATGAAAAAGTTGCTATTTTCAGAATGTTTTAGATAGCATAAGAAAAAAGAACTAGAACAAATACTAAAAGAATGCTCTCAAAAAATCAGAATATGGACTTTCTTATAATACAGTGTACTAGTCAAAAACAGAAATTGAGCTTTAAAAATTTAAACCTTTTGTCACATAGGACATTTTATATGACAAGTAATTTTTACCATGTTTTCACACAAAACATTTAATAACTAATTAAGTATTTGGTATGCTGACATGAAAATCTGTGCATTAGTTTAGAATAATCTCATTAAGTGGTTAAATTTTCATAGTGATAGGTTGATTATTAAAGAAGTTGGAATTTTTTGTGTAGCCTTGCCTTAATGCTGTTTTATATTACCTACTGAAGACAAAACATACAAAGAAATTATCTAAAAATACTAATAATATAACTAAATTTGCAGTTTATGACACATGAATAATAATGATTTATTACTCTTTAAATTAATATTACAAAAATGGTTTCCTGCCAAATGTTTTACTCTCACAATTAGTAACATATTGGTAATGTGAAAATGTTAACATATACTCACCAATGAGACTGGTGTATGATACCCAATTCTGTATGAACTATTGATTAGATACCTGTACACTACACATAACAACTTAACACTTAAGTTTCTTTATTTTTCTTGAACTGGATGTAAAGTCACTTGATTTTTCATTCCACATTTTAACAAAATTGTTTATTATAATCTTATTTACACAGAGAGCAACACTTTCGGGTTTATCCATGAGTGTCTTTTTATTTAAACGTGAGCATTCAACTTTATTTATGTCCGACCTCAATAATTTTATGTTGCTAATTTTCTGGGCAATAGACAGCTGCTTTCCGCAATTAAGAAAATCTTGAACTAGGTCTTTGGAGGTTTTGAGGTTGCACTAAGTAACACTAATTTTAAACTTTAAGGACAAATAACTTATAAAAACACTCAATATCTTATGGCACCAATCACTCTAAATATTTCACTAATAGTTCGTATAATTACCACGTAATCCACACCAGAAACAATGGAAGTGATCGTTATGAACCACTAAATTTACATGCGGAAAATACACTCACAATAACTGTATCATTAAATTAAGCATCAAGCAAATTATATGTTACGATATACTGAAGCAAGATGATTAAAGTAGTGTCACTGAACGCAAAAATTAAGTCATTTATACCAAAATCAGCCAGTTGTAAACAACACACACCATGTGCTGCAATATTCACGGAGACCACAGCCCGGGACCAAGCCGGTCACATGATAATCTCATAGTATAGCCTGTCTTTCAGGCTAGCCTCGGTGTGTGTCAGTCTGTCAGTCTGTGGACAGCATAACTCAAAAACAAAAAGTAGGTTAAAAACCAAAGTTGGTATTTCAGTTTAATGTCTTTCAAGAATGCGACACAAAGATTTTGAAGAAAATAGTCCCACACTAAACTACCCTTTAGATGGACAATTTTTCGAAAATTTTGATTTTCTTGAAAATGGCTCTGACGATTAAAATGTCATTGGGGAAAGTGTCCTAAAATGACATACCATAAGGGAAAAATTGTCCTGTGAGTTCATTTGTTGTATTATAACGTTTATTTTTTGTAAGATAACATTAAAAGCTATTAACTACACAGTGATTCATGAAACAAAACTATAGTCTATGTTATATCATTATTACAATGTATTATTACAAAGCTTACACAATGTCATTGCATGAGAGCCATTGGGCAAAATGACATACCCTTGTGTATTCTATAAATATGCAGTTTTCATTTGCAAACATCACATGCAAATATCTTTGTCCGTCGTGAAACCCCAGCACATTCATTAAGAGCCCACAATGAGCACACAACACACCTTAGCCATGTCTCTTTTGATTTAGAGTGACTAAATAAGTCATTGCAATACAGACAAGGAACATCATCATTAGAAAAATCCCTATCTTCATCTCCAGTATGCCCGTCGAAACAAAGTTTCTTCTTAGCCTGTTGAGCTGCACGTCTGCATTCCAACATTCTTTTTTTGATGACTTTGGCTCTTACCTCTGAAACATATGGACTGCTGGTCAGAATTTGTGAACCCTCCTGTTTTCGTTTGTTAGAAAGAGGCCTGATCTGAGGTCCAGAAGGAAATGGAGATATGTCAACTGGCCTAATAAATGAAGATCCTGATCCAGAAGATGTTGCAGATGCAAACTGTGATGTATAGGATGAAACTTGAGCCACAGCTCCAAGAGCACAGTTTTCTGCTTGTTGGTTTCCTTTAGTTGTTGCAGTTTCACTTTCTGAAATGCATCTCTCAGTTAGAGCCGATGGACAGAAAAGATGATCTGGGAAGATATCGGGTTTGAAATGCCAGATTCCGGTTTTTGCAAAACCGCTAGTTGCATTTTGAACAGTGGCAGCTTTTCCATATGCTGCTGCAAATAAGCCGGCCACCTGAAACTGACCCACAACTCTTCCAGGATGATTTCTCAACCAATTAGAAACTTCTTGATTATAATATGTTTTAAGGGGACCAAAGAATGTCACATCCAATCGTTGAAGATGGTGTGTGCAATGTGGGGGTAATGACAACATTATGATATTATTTTCTTTGGCATAAAGCAGTGCATCCAGATATTTGTGGCTCGAGAGGCCATCCACCAACAGAACAACCTTGTTCTCATTGGTAGGATTAGCGTATTCCTTGAAATGTTTTAGCCATTGTAGAAACAAGTCTCCTGTCATCCAACCTGATTCATTAACCAGTCCTAATGTGCCAATTGGCACACTATAAAAAAGTTCTTGTTTTGTTCTTTTCCTTGCAAAGATGAGAGCAGGTGGAATAAAATTTCTGGAAGAGCTCATGCAGCACATCACAGTAGCATGCTGACCTCATTCTGCGCTTGTTATAGCTCCTACCTGCTTCTGTCCTCTTGCTGCAAGTATTTTAGGTGGTCTCTCCACAGTTGACAATGCAGACTCATCTGCATTCCACATTGTTGTTGGCTGAATATGCTTTGTTTGCACTATCTCATTCAATTTGTCAAAAAATGCTTGGACTTGTGGTTTGTTAAAACCTCGGGCTCTTGCAGCAGAAGTTGGTTCTGGCTGCCGTAATGAAAGACTTGGATTTCTCGTTCTGAATCCATGCAACCATGCTTTACCTAAAATCATGAGAGAAAAATATGTTCAAACAAATTTAACTGTTTATGCATTTAAAATATAATTTTAGTTTGCTCAATTCAACATACTAATTGTAAACAAAACAGAGTGGTCTATCAAATTAGTTTAAATTCACATTGTTTGTTAGATTAAATTAAATAAGTATTTAGATATTTACCTGCCATCAATGTCCGATTGTTGAATCGATTGCCAGTTTCAGAATCTCTTGGCTAACTCAAACGCCAGTTTCCTTACGTCATTCAAAGTAAGTCCAAATAGCCTAGACTCAAGATCTTTAATGTGGTGTACTAGCTCAGTTTCTAGCTCTATTGGAAACGTTTGCTGGAATCCTTTATCAGCTCCTACAACTTGTTTATTTTTCCCTTGTACTCTCCTTCTTAAAGTAGCTTGAGGAACACCGAACACTTTTGAGGCACGCTGTCAACACATTTTCTTGTTATTAACAGCATCAATAGCCTTCTGCATGCTCTCTGAATCCCATGGCTGGCGACTACTGGTTCTCTTATAATTTCCAACCATTATTACTGAAATAAATAAAATATAAAGACAATAACAATAGAATGATGAACTACATGTTATATTAGCATAAACAAAAAGGAATGGAAAGACAGGAAGCATAAACTTCGTTGGTATGCCATTTTACCCGCAGTTACAGCATTCCGAGTAAAAGAGCACTACTCATAAACACGTGGACGTGCATACCCAAAAACGTGCTTAAATGTTTGCAAAGGAAGTGTTAACTCACCTTCTGTATAAGAAAGATTATAAATAACACTATCCAGACGTAATATGACCCAAAAAACTAACATCACCAACTTCTAAACCTCGATGTTTACAGATTCTTCGTATAACACGTAAGCACCACAACCTCGCCATTTCTGGTGTAACAGTGTCGCCAACAAAAGATGAATATGCTGTGCAGTATAGTGCTACTTCTTGTGGCAGTGACAAAAAACACGAGGTATGTCATTTTACCAGACTGTCATTTTAGGACACTTTCCCTGTTTGAGATATTTTTATGACAAATGAAACGCATATTTTAAATTTTCTCGCTATAGCCTATGTAGTCCTCTTTACTCTGGACGACTTTTGAATAACTCGTAAACCATAAGAGATAGACAAATTCTTAATATACAAAAAAATGTACTTCTCACTAAAGCACACAATTTATGTCCGAATAAATTTTCTTGTAGGGTGAACCATTTCGGAGATGTTCCTTGTTCTGTGTGCGAGTCTCTGAAAACTTAAAACTTCCGTCAAATGGAACATCGGTGTTCATTTTTTTATTTTTTTTTCTCCCCCTTTTTCCTTCCTTGGATTTTTTTTATGTTAAGTGTGCAAAGAGAACGGAGTCTCAAAGGGTTAAAAGATTTGACTATCGCACAAAGTCTACTATATTCCTTGCACCTACAAGGAAATAAGTAATACGATAATTAGTACAAATGTTTATCTTAACACGAAAAATATATAGGAATAAGCATGGGCGTCGCGAACGGGGGGGGGGGGCAAAGGGGGCCGCGGCCCCCCCTTGGAAGTTGCTGAACTTAATGTGCAATCAATTATTGACTATTAAACTATTATTTTAATTTAGGACAATTGTTATTTAGCACAAATCAATACGGTTAACTGCAACAAATATAAATTTCGACAATAAAATGATGAATTAATAATATCTGATTGCAAACATCCAACATGTGCCCCCCCCCCCCTAGAAAAAAGTCTGCCGACGCTCATGGGAATAAGAGTTTGTAAGAATGGTTAGTACAGGAGTAAAGAAAGTCATGTGAGTGCAACACATAAGATTTTTTTATTTCACGCTACGCCACTGAATAGAATATATTGAATAAAAACTGTGAAGCAAGGTTTCTTTGATATTACTAATTTCTTCAAAGTTATCGGTGCTATAGAACCTGTAGTCAAACGAAAATAGAAAGCCTGGTGGAAAGTGAAATGTTCAGAAACAGGACAGGTTATTACTTTCTGTACCTACTATGTATAGTACGTAGAGGAAGTGTTGTATTCCACCCAAAAATTCTAAGTCAAGATTTCCCAGGAAATACTCGAGGCCTCTGAATTAAAAAAAAAAAAAAAGTCCGTGTGTGTGCGTGCATTTGTGTGCGTGTGTGCGCGCGCGCGCCTGTGGACAGCATAACTTAACGAAAAGTCGGTTATAAAACAAAGTTAGTATTTCAGTTTAACATCTTTTGAGGATGCGACACGAAGATTTTGAAGAAAATTCCTCCACCCTAAATTACCCTTCACATCGAAAATTTTCCGAAAGTGTTGATTTTCTTGAAAATGACTTTTGATTAAAATGCCGTACCTATGTTTTAAGATATTTTATAACAAATGAAATGCATACTTTAAACTTTCTGGTTGTAGCCCACGTAGTCCTGTTTACTCTGGATTACTTCTGCGTAACTGATAAGCTGTAAGAGATGGACGAAATCTTACTACACAAAAATGTAGATCTTGCTAAAACCTACAATTTATGTCCAAATAAATTTTTTTTTGTAGAGTGAACCATTTCAGAGATATTCCTTATTTGTGCGACTTTTGGTACACGTAAACTTTCGTCAAATAGAACATCGTTATTCATTTTGTATATGTTAGCAGTGCAAAGAGAACGGAATTTGAAAGCTTTAAAAGATTTGACTATCGCTCAAAGCCTACTGTAATACCGCATTCCCCTTGCACCTACATGGAAATAAGCAATAAGATGGTTTCTGCAAATGTTTATTTCCACTAACACGAAGATACAGGAATATTAGTTTGTAAGGATGGTTAGTACAAAAATAGAGAAAGTCATGTGAGTGCAACACATCAGATTTTTTATATTAAAAAGCAGTCCGCGATGCGAATCTGAGGACATAGTTGCAAGTTGCCAACCTTCTTACTTGAATTTGTTTGTAACTGCGTCCATGACTTTATTTATTACTATTCTTATTTTCTGAAATAAACATTGCAATAACATTGTATCTCTTTCAGAGGAAAAGTTACTTATATTACTGTTGTTTTCCAGGTTGACTTGCAGAAAATACGAAACGACTTTGTCAACGAAATCAGAAGTCAAATCTCGACTTGTGGTGTCAGTGGTTTGCTGAAGCAACATCATAAGTGTGAGAAAATGGCAAAAGTCAAGTCCAATTACTTCTTTCCCAATTTATTTTCTTCCAAGAACCTTTATATAAACACACGGTTCTCTTTTAGTGACGTTAACACAGTCGTGATATTGCAATTCACAACTGCTTTCTTCTCTTAGCTTTGACTCACTCCTTTCACTCTGTCTCTCAAACACTAACTCTGACGATACAATCACTCAACGCTCGTTAAAACTTGGTTTCGACCTGTCTCGTACCCACTGATACACTGATTGACTCAAAAGCTACCTACCTTCACGCGCTCCGCAAGCTTTCATGCCGGCGATGACGAAGGAAGTTCTTTCTCGAACGTCTAAAAACAAGCCGGCTGCCGAACATTTCTTAAATGATCTGGAACCCCCTTTTTTTGACGTGCCGCGCTCATTGGCAATTGTTTGCTCGCGTGTGGGGAAGCTTGAGCTTAAGTGCCTGTGATACGCACCACGGCTGGCATATGGTGTGAAGCAACTTGACCCCGATGTCCTTTGTTGTACGCTGAAGCCGGCGTCACACTAATACCTCCTCAGCGCTGGTCGTCCCGACCAGCACCGTCGTAGTTGGCCAGATGATCCAAATGTAGCACCAGGGTCTTTCATCGAGACGGCCTCTGAATGCGGTAGACTACATTGTTGATGCTCTTCAACACGCGGTACGGTACCTGCCCCTTGGTTCATGTAGTGTGATGCAGCCACACCGAATCACCCTGCTGGAACATTAGGCTATTTGCTTGCCGATCGTACCGGGTCTTCATCCGGTCGCTTTCTAGCTGGATGTGCTGATGGGCCATCTGTGGTGCATCTTGGAAACGATCCACTAGGTTCTCCAAGTAGTCGACTGATGGCTGTACTGTTCCGGGGCGGCTCCCAAACATCAAGTCGCACGGAAGGCGCAATTCTGGCTGAAGACCAAGTTGACTGGCGTCATCCCGGTGATGTCGTGGTGGTTTGGGACGGCATGCACCTCCGGCCACTTGAAGTAGTCTATGACCACCAGCAAATATTTGTTGCCCTTGTTGGAGACAGGGAATGGTCCAGCTACATACGTCAATGGCGATGCGCTCAAATTGTGCTACCACGTTATACTGCTGCATGCGACTCCAACACTTGCTCTGCGGAAGGCGACTTACCGCTCACACATGACATTGACCTTTCAGCATCCATCGTAGCCCCAAAGAGTAGTACCTCTGTCGCAGCTTGCTGATCGTAGGTTGGGTTCCTGATGCCCTCCGGATGAACCCCAATGTACCTCTTCCAGGACCTCTATAACCTTACTCCAAGGAAGTACCAGCTATTAGACTTTCCATCACATGACTCCCAGATCCGATACAGCACACCGTCTTTGATCCTCAGCGAGTCCCAGTAGGACTTATGCTATTACTTCTGTGGGTGACGTCCTGCCAGTTCGGCAAGGGTTCTGTTTCCACTTCTCGGAGGAGAGACCCTAAATAGGTGTCTGCCAGCTGTTCCCTCCTCAGGCCTGCACTATCCTATCTGTCTGCTGCCACCATCGAAATCACGGAGGATAACTGTGGCACATTCCTTCTCTTCCTTCCTATTACGGTGTCCACACTTCTTGACAGGGCATTGCAGTGGCTCCTCCCCTTCCTGTGTTCTTCCTTCAGGTGAATAAGGGGATTCATGATGTTGGGGAAGTTTTTGACTAACCGGCGCTAGTAGTTGTACAGGCCCAAAAACTGTGCAGCTGTCGTCTAACATTCGGACGAGGCCAGTCTCTCACAGCCTGAGCCTTCTGCGGATCCGTGGCCACACCTGTCGTCGAAACTATGTGGAATAGTGAACCTTCTTGCTGAACAGCTGGCGCTTCTTCGCGTTCAACTTCAGATTGGCATCCTGTAATCTCCGTAATACCTTGCTGTGCTGCCAATCGGATGATGTCCGGGTATAGCAGGCAGGCGTCGTAAGTCAATCCCCTATCACGAGCTCCATGAGACCCTGAAAGGGCTATAAGTGTGACTTGTCAGAACCGTCGAGAATGCAGTCTTCTCCTTGTCTCTGGGATCTAGAACCACCTGCCAGGTTGAGCACTCGGTTGATGCGACCGTAATCGCCGTCTCCTTGGCTAAAGACTAACTGATAGCACCCAAGTAGACGTCGGAGTCTCTCCAGTTGCTCTCCGGTCAGATGGTCGGCCGCCCTCTTCACCAAGCCTTTCAGACAAGGCCCTAGGTCTCTCCAGTGGTTGGCCCTACAGATCCGTCGCACGATGTGACACTCGCAGCCGGCTCACACTTCTCCAGCACCATGCCGGTTGTATATACCGGTCGCTGTTGGAAGTGCACGGGCACTTACTTCCGGCAAGGCAACTCATATTCCGCCTAAGGGCGTCTTCCGGTCTAGCGCCAGATTCCTTGACAGCTTTCCCAGTAGGTGTGCCTGAAAAACCACCTCACTTCTTGCGGGCACTAGAATGTTCTCCATCAGGGTCATTCTGCACACATCTCTGGCTGCTCGTTTGGGCACCGAAGCGTCACTTCATCTCGGCCGAGTCGCATGACCCTGCGGTCGACCTCGACTGTCACGTAGTGGCTTCTTAGGGCTTCCAGGCTCAGTATGATTTCCTCGGGCCAACCTTGCGACGAACACTCTCAAACTTACAACGCTCCACCCCAAAGTCAATTCCAGTCAGGGCTCCTCATGCAATTGCCCGATGGCGTCACTATCTGGTAGGGCCATTCTGGTTTCCTCAACTGCAAGCCCTTCGCCACAACAGGTCGGGTCACGGCCATGGCTGCACCCATGTCCACCAGTGTCTAGTACCGCTTATCTTGTATCCACCCATCCACAATGAGACTGTCGTCCATTCTCCTGCATAAGGTGGGCTACGTCACTCGAGGGGTCACTAATAACCACCCCGACGTGCCCCTCGTCACTCCGGTACCCATGCGTTTTCTGGTTGGTGGTCGACTGCGTGTGAACAGTCCACCAGATGTCCTCGCTGGCCACACCCCAACACCCACCACTAAAAGATCTGCGTCCTCATCCTTGGGTGCCTCCTCCATCCCCTTCATATTGAATGCTCCTAGTCTTCGTGGTCCCGGTGGTTGTTACCTTAGCCGCTTTCACCCTCAGCGCGGCCGTCAGCGCATTGTGGATGGTGGTGTAATCACCGAGAATTAGACGCTGACGTGCAACCCTCGTCGAAGTAGTAGACGCTTCCTGGGACACGTATCAGGCCGGGAGGTTCTTCAGAGCCTTGTTCGCCAGTCGTTCAGTGGCCAGGGCGAATTATTGCAGCGTCTCCCCTGGCTCGCAACCTGGACATAAGGTGGCTGCGATAGGCTGCGGCCAGATGGTGGTTTCCGAACCGATTCTCTAAGGCGTACCAAGTGTCTCTGGAGGTTGTCGACGTATGAATCGCATTCTGCACTTCGGCCGCCCGTCCTTGGAGACTAACTATCAGCAGCGTTGCTTCTTCGTCGGCTGACCAACAGTTATGGGTGGTGGTGGCGGCGGAAGACTTCAAAAGTTGACGTCCTGCCGTACTTAGGCGGCTTGACGCGTGCGGATGTTGTATCGTGTCCTGGCGTATCGCTTTTTAGATTCTTAAGTCTTTCGCCAGTCCTTTGTTCTATGCTGGCATTCAGACTCTGATTTCAGGGCGCTAAGGCGTTCGTCGACGGCCCCCAGTGTGCTAAGCCATTCCCCGATGCATTCCAGGCCGTTAACGCGTTGGTTAAGGTGCTTCATCATTCCGTCGAACACTTTCATCTCTTGTTCACCCCGGTCAATAGTTCGTCAATCTTCTCCGATAGCTCCGTCTTCGTATGGACCATTTCTGTGCTCATCTTTTCCAATCCAGAATTTATTTCTGTCTTTACTTCTTCCTTTACACCTCTATCTTCACCTGGATCTTCTCTATGATGGAAGGCACTGTTTTACCGCTGTTAGGTATGTGAACGCTGGCCAATGCTCAAGCAGAGCGCTGTTGCTAAGCGTAGTGCGTGTACCGGCAGAGGTTCTGTACATAAGAGCACGTGAGATGCGTATACCACATTCGGCAGCGCTGGTAGGAGGGGCAAACTTAGGATTCGCTGGAGTCTGCAGTACGGCCCGCCTCCATATGCCTTTAACTTTTGCGAAGATTATAATACTTCACTTCCCATTTTGTCCATTCCGAATTTTACTTCTTCCCTTCCAGAGTTTACTTTTTCGATTTTTGTCTCCATATTTTCCATTCCGGATATCATGATCTTGATTTCGGTTAATAATTCCATCATCATCTCGTCTATGGTGGCGTTCACATGCCACTCCTGACACCAGTGTAACAAAGCGGCGTAAGCCCTGTTCACTACCATTCCCCCCCCTTATTTTCTTCTAAAGCTTTTGCACAAATCCGCAGTTCTCCTTTGCATCCATTAACACAGTCTATAGTGTTGAGTGATATTGGCACTCACAACTGTTTTCTTCTTGTAGGCTTGACTCGCACCTTTCATTCTCACTCTCTCTCTCTCTCTCTCTCTCTCTCTCTCTCTCTCTCTCGTAATTTTCTCTAGCTCTTAAACACTAACCCCGACGACACAATCATTTAACACTCGTTAAAGCTGGAAAGGGCGAGCGACTGCAAGGCCGGTGCCAGGTTCTGGCTTCAGGAGTGTTAGCCTGACATCTGCCAAGGAAGGGCATCTATTACGGTGATTTGTATATTTGGGCCTGAGTTTGATTTTTCTTATCCTCGCTGTATCTGACCGTAAGTTATCTGGGCTACGCCTTTCCAATGTTGGGATTTTGGGTATTACTCCCATTTGGGGACAATTTATTATGTGTACGGAACAGACGGGTTTCAAATTGCCAAAATTCTGTCTTATCGCTTTGTCTGATTAAGCAAGGGAAGCGCTTTACACAGTGTAGCCACGCGGCAATTTCATGGGAATGCCTGATTATATGTTGAAGATCATTCAGTATTAGTTCTTTAGGAGTTTATTTCTTGTTGCATGCCAAGGGCATTTCACTATTGTTCACATTGACTTATTAAGCACTATTTCAGAAAACGTACTGTCTAATGCTTGGAGGCACTCCTTTCAAAGAACTGGTCCTGTCGATACTCCAGTGTTAGAGTCCACACTCCCTTCGTTTCCTTTCTTTTAGTTATATAAATTAATTACACCATCAGCACCATCAGCAGCAGCAGCAGCAGCAACACCACCGCCACCGCCGCCGCCGCCGCCACCGCCACCACCGCCGCCACCGCCACCACCACACCCCCTCCGAAGGAGTGTCGCCTTGCCGTGGCGGAAGGGCTCAGTACCCGATCCAGACGGCCTACTAAGTGTCTTTGTGACCACTGGTAGGCAAGAGAAGAGGGGAAGCTAAGAACATTCCAAACGGGTAGATGAGGCTCGGTAGTCTTGGTCGACAACTCATCTAGGAGAAGAGGACTCCGAAATCCAACTCCCCCAGGGGAACCTACCACGGTAGGTGCGGGTTTGGCGCACCCGGGGCCCCGAGCTGCGCACAATCATTTCACCCCCTCCACCTTCATTAACTGTGCCACGTGCGACGTTTTATGTTGCTTTTTATATCACCCTCTTCCTCTTCTAGGCTTATTCTGATTATTAGTTTGTAAGTTCCTAGATTTATAACTCCTGTCTCACCAGCAGGGATCTTTCCTATCTCCGTGGTCCTGTCCCACGGTTTTCGGCGCGGCCCCCGACTTGTGTGCTCTTCGGAAGTCTCAGGCGCGAAGGTTAGGCGGACCCTTCACACTGCCCCCATGTGTAGCCTTAGGTGCGGAGCCCGTCCACACGTCAAGTACACCCACGTAGCTCCTTGAGGGCACGGCCGGTGTTAATCTCCCGACGGCCGCGTGCCGTCGGGTTAGTATCACCGGCCGGACGTGTTACCGCTGACGGAGCCCCGGTGTAATCAACCCGAAGTCTCCTGAATCCACGCTGACTCCGTTGAGGCAGCGTGTGCTAAAGCGGGGAGCCACAGGCGGTTATTCCTGTGGTGGGGGCATAAAACCGGGGTGTCACGTGGTGAACGGTTTACCCATGCGGACAAGCAGTGGAGATCGGAGGGTAGCCCCTCTGAAGTACACTTTGAGATCAGTCATGGAGGGGTCTCCATGGCGGCACAGACCGTGGAGATTTTGGTGTCTTTTATCCTTTGACCCCCGGATGGCAGGCTGACGCCGACGGTTCCGGATGGGGGTCCAAATAATCATGTCTCCGCGCAACCCCTCTTCCTTTGACCCTTTCTTAGTTTTGACTTTGGCATGTGACGGGAAAACGATAAAGGACCTTAGCCCATTTTATATAAAACGAGAAGTCGACAGAATATGTGGCCCGGTTAAGAACGCGACCAGAGTTCGAGACGGTACGCTGTTGATCGAAACCAACACGGCAGACCAGACCCAGAAACTTTTAAAGGCGAGTTTGTTGGGCTCCTACCCAATTCGGGTAGCCCCACACAAATCGCTCAACACATGTAGGGGAGTTGTCACCACCTCCAGTCTGGACAGTCTGTCGAACGATGAGATTACCACCTGTCTCTCCGACCAGCGTGTGTGTCAGGCTTACCGTCTTACCCGAAAGCAGGATGGCAAGGATGTACCTTTGCGTACGGTGTTTCTGACGTTCAGAGGAACTAAATTGCCCGAGTACATCTTTTGTGGCTACGAACGTGCCGCCGTACGCCAGTATGTGCCGAACCCCATGCGTTGTTTTAGGTGCCAACGGTTCGGCCATACTAAGACCCTGTGTAATAATCCTGCTATATGTGAGCGCTGTGGTTTAGCAGCCCATGAGGACCCGACATGTACACGGGATCCCCTCTGTGTGAACTGTGAAGGGAAGCATCCATCCAGCTCGCGTCAGTGTGCGAAGTTCCTGGATGGGAAGTGTATACAAGAATTGCGCGTGAAAGAACATCTCACGTTTCCAGAAGCGCGTCGTCGCTTTGAGCAGCTGAAACCTGCTACCACCACAGGTTATGCCTTGGCTGCCCGACGCGCTCCTGCCAGCAGCGTAGCGATCCAGCACGTTCCTGTGTCAGATGCTTCTACACAGACTGACCTACCTGCGAATACCCCTTCACTGTCTCGTGCCAGAGCTGCACCTGCTACTACATCTATAGCCGTGCAGACACCAGCTCAGAAGACAACTAGCCGCAGCCAGCCTGTTGACAGCCATTATTCTAGGCCTTCTGGTCGCGCCAGCAGTCGCACATCGTCCATGAAGTCCCGCTCCCGCTCTCGTTCAGCGAGCCGCCGGGGATCTTCAGACTCCCGGACGTCGGCGGAGTCACCAGACGATGGCGAATTTAACCTACCCCGTCCGAAGTCGGTTAAGGTAAAGATGAAAAAGAAAAAGATGAAGACGAATCCCTAATTCTTCTTTACCATGGAAATAATCCAGTGGAATGTTAATGGGTTCCGGGCACGTGTTCCGGACATACAGCATCTCGTTTCGCAACGCTCTCCATCAATCGTCTGTCTACAAGAAACGCACTTGCACCCTAACTACGCATTACAACTTCGTGGTTTTTCGGCATTTAGACATGACTCTGCAGCTGATAGGCGAGCCAGCGGGGGTGTTGCTATCCCGGTGGCGCATGATATCTCTGCCACCAGTGTGCCACTCAACACGCCGCTACAAGCTGTAGCGGTGCGTGTGCAGCTGCAGAGCCTCTGTTTCTCCCTTTGCAATGTCTATCTGCCACCGGTCAGTGTCGTACACACGAACGATCTTCGGGCTCTCTTGGCACAGATTCCGCCACCGCTCATCTTTCTCGGCGATCTGAATGCCAAGCACTCTCATTGGGGCTCCGACATTGACGATGCCCGTGGGTGCCTTGTAGCAGACGTTTGCCATATGTCCGGCCTAGTCATATTAAACACTGGCATGCCTACTTACTTATCATCTGCCTATGGTACACACTCCGCACTTGACGTTTCTTTTAGCAGCCCGTCTACTCGACTGGTCGGTACTTTCCGACTTATTTGGCAGTGATCATTACCCCATTAGCATTCACCTATCGGGCCACAATTCTGTGCCAACACGCTTTCCTCACTGGATTATTTCCAAGGCTGACTGGGGGAAGTTTCGTTCCCTCATTCACCTTACCGACGATGGTTTTACCACCATTGACGACATGGTGGAGTATTTTACTTACTCTATCCTTCGTGCAGCGGATTCCAGCATTCCTCGTGGTTCCACTACACCTCGTCACGTTCCTGTGCTATTGGTGGTCCGAGGAATGCCGTTTGGCCACTAAAGCACGCAAGCGTGCATTGCGTATCTTTACATTACATCCTACGCAGGCGAACTTTGTCGCTTTTAAGCGTGCTCGTGCTAGGACAAGATTTATACTTCGAGACCCAAAACGCAAATCGTGGGAAAAGTATGTATCTTCTCTTTCCCGTCGAAGTTCGGCGCAAAAGGTGTGGACTGCTATTCGGCGAACGTACGGCAAGTGTCGCTGGACGATCATCCCCGGCCTTGCCGTACAGGGCTCCCGTTACACCAGCGAGCAGGACATCGCCGACACCCTTGCCGAGTGTTTTGCCTGTACTAGCCAAACCCAAAGCTATGATAGAGCGTTTTTAGCTATCAAGGAATCTGTGGAGCAGATAGGCCTTAGTTTTAACAGTGCCCAAAGTGAACCGTACAATGCACCATTTACCGAGGCGGAGCTAGCGCATTCCTTGTCCCTAGCAAAGAATTCTTCTCCCGGTCCTGATGACATCCACCGCCAAATGCTGCTTCATCTTCCACCTGCAGCTCTTTCCTTCATGTTGAGCATGTATAACCGCATCTGGCATCAGCAGGTTTTTCCGTCTTCCTGGCGAGAGGGCATTGTCATCCCTATCCCTCGACCAGGAAAAGACCGGACACTTCCCTCTAGCTACCGCCCTATTTGCCTGACGAGTGTCGTCTGCAAGACCTTGGAACGGATGATTAACACTCGCTTAGTGTGGTGGCTAGAGACGAATAACCTGCTGAGCAATGTTCAGTGCGGATTTCGTCGCTATCGCTCCAGTGTCGACAACCTGACGCGCATGGAGACATACATACAGAATGCGTTTCTCCTGAAGCAGCATGTCGTGGGTGTCTTCTTTGATCTGGAGAAGGCCTACGATACTACTTGGCGCTATGGCATTCTCCGTACTCTACACGGTTATGGTTTGCGCGGTCACTTAGCCGTTTTTCTTTTTAACTTTTTACTCATTCGTCGTTTTCGTGTCCGTATAGGCAACACGCTGTCTCAAGAGAAGATCCAGGAGAATGGTGTACCCCAGGGATCCATCCTCAGTGTCACACTTTTCGCAGTTGCCATTAATGGCATCACTAGTGTTGTTCGTAGCGGTATCCCGATGTCGCTGTATGTTGACGACTTTGCGATCTACTATCGCTCTTATAGTTTGGAGCACATCGAGCGTCAACTGCAGCTGACCATAACCTCCATCACCGAGTGGGCATTACGCACGGGCTTTCGGCTGAACCCTATGAAAACACAGTGTCTTCACTTTCACCGACTGCGAGGAGTACACCCTCCTCCTGATCTTCATCTCCGCGACACACGTCTTCCTTTTGTACCGCACCTTAAGTTCTTAGGCCTACACCTCGACAGTAAACTCACATGGGAGCACCATATCCGCTATCTTCGTGCCTCCTGCGATCGTTCGCTTCGGGAACTCAGGGTCTTATCTGGGGCATCTTGGAGCGGCGATCGCACCGTCATGTTGAGGTTGTATGGCTCTCTGGTTCAGTCCAAATTAGACTACGGCTGTTTTATTTATGGCGCGGCGTCTGCGTCTAAACTCCGGCTTTTAGACACAGTACATCACACTGGTATCCGTCTCGCTACTGGGGCTTTCCGCACCAGCAGAATCGATTGTCTGTATGCTGATTCTGGCGAACCTCCACTGTCTGTTCGACGCTCTTTATTACTTTGTTCTTACGTGGCAAGGCTGGCCCCCCATCCCGGTCACCCTTCGTTTCCACCCGTGTTGCGTCCAGACCTCGCGCACCGTTATATGCGAAATACAACTATCTCCCGTCCAAGTGGTATCCGGTTTCGTGAACTGCTTGCTGCACACGCCCTTCGACTGCCAGCCGCAGAGCGGCATTCACGAGGCCGATGTCCTCCCTGGCAACTCCAGCGCGCACGCTTTGACCTGGAGCTGTCGGGCTGTGTTAAGATAGCTACCCCTCATTCCGTGTTTCGCCAACTATTCACGGAACTACTGGGACGATACCGGACTTCCTGTCCGGTATTTACCGATGGGTCCCAGACGGGTAGTTCGACGGGTTGCACCTTTATATACAACGGTGACGCTCATACGTACCGCCTACCGGACGCCAGTTCAGTATTTACCGCCGAGTTGTTTGCCATATTTTATTTCCTCCTTTTTATCTCCAGTTCAGGTCCTGGAAGTTTTATCGTTTGTTCCGATTCTTTTAGCGCTCTCCAGGCCCTGCAACAGTTTATCGGCACCTCGGCATTGGTTGTTAAAATCCAGACGTTGATTTCTCAGCTACTGTCTCGCGGATACCAGTTTGTTTTTACGTGGATCCCAGGCCATGTGGGTATTCCGGGTAACGAGGGGGCGGATGCGGCTGCAAAGTCTGCATGTCGCCTTCCGGAGTATTCCACCCGTACGCTCCCCTATATAGATGTGCAGAAATATTTCCGTCGCCATCTATTTGCTCTCTGGCAGGAATCTTGGGAAGCGTTATCTGGCACTCAATTACGGACAATCAAGGACACGGTACAACCCTGGCATACCAGCTGCAGGAATTCCAGGCGGGAAGAAGTGGTTTTAGCCCGCCTGAGGATAGGCTATACCCGAGCCACGCATGGACACCTTTTGCGTGGTGATCCGGAGCCTGTCTGTAAGACGTGCAACATTCCAATCTCCGTCGCACATGTCCTTCTTGATTGTCCGCGATACGCTCGTGAGCGCCAGTCCGTTGGCCTGGGCCTTACACTGTCGTCAGTTTTAGGCAACGACCCAGTATCTGTAAATACAGTGCTGCGGTTTTGTTCCACAATTGATTTTATGAAGCAAGTGTCAGGTTATTTCATTTCAGAGATTTTAGCCTTTTAGATTGCCGTATTTTTGGGTTTTTCAACGTTTTAGTGTTTTTTACTTTGTAGAAATTTTAAGTTTCTGTTTTTAGCATTATAAATGAAACGTTTAATAGTTGTTTAGAGGTTTTTATCTATTTTAACCGTAGATTTTTAGTTTTTAATGGGTGATGTTTTAACACTTGACGGTATGTAATTTTACTTCTGGACTCGGGGCCCTAATGACCAAGTTGTCGACGGGCCCTTAAACCCAACACACTCACTCACTCGCCGCCACCACCACCACCATCACGACGGTGCAGATCAGTGAAGTTTCCGACTTCCATGGTTGTTAGCCTCCGGAGCTTCCCAAGTGTGTCCTCGTGGAGAGTGAGCCTGTAAGGAGCCCAGCATCGTCTGAAGAGCTGCTACCTCCTGCACGACGTGCCTTCGGGTGGAGAGAAGATGTTCACCTAGCCGCGTAGAGATGTTTTCATGCGTGGCTAGGCGTTCGAAGTCCAGCATAGTTGGGAATACCTTGAACTTAGTGTAGTGGATAGCAAGATCGTGGCTGAGTAGATACACTGCCTCCTCGAGCGCAGCAATCTTGGTGGAGAGGTTGACTATCTCTGTCGGTTCATTCTCCAGTTTCTGTAGGATCACAGGCTCAGGTGTGAGCATCCTGGGGTGTAGTTGGGTTTAGCTAACCCGCGGCAAGCGAGCCTGCTGCTGGCGCGTGTCTACCGTGGCCCTCGACTGCGACGGTGTGTCGTGACGTCGTGGGCGCATCGGGCAGCAAGCTTTCCCGGTCATACGCCCAGCAGGTTGCGCAGAAACTGCGTTGTCGTTTAAGGTCGTTGTCGTTCGGTGCGTCACAGTAGTGGCACCTCGGCGGTGAAGTACACCTATCCGTGCTGTACTCGTAAAGGCTGCAGTGGCGGCGTCCAGGATGTACTGCTAGGCTGTAGTCTCAGGAGTTGGCTTAGGATGTCCAACGCGAAGGTAAGAGCGGCGTCGCAGTATGACTTGTCCCTAAAGAAAAGCTACACAAGGGAAGTTGGACCTTTCCGGATGCGGATCCTGGTTACCTTCATAACTGAAGGTCAACGTTATTTTATGTAGTCTCGGAGCATCTGCGTTGGTAGCTGCGTACGTACTCCCACAACTACGGTGCTGTATTCAACATGGCGCGGATCCCGTACATTACTAGGAGAGACTGCGGTGGGTGTCATTGCTGTTTCGATTGAGATCGCTGTAGAGCCTTCCAGCTGCGAAGTAGGTGGCGCAGGGGCTGGGTTGCAAGCTTCAGTCACTGCGGTGTTGAAAGTTGCCATTTCAGCTTCCACACTGGTCGCTTCATCGACAGCCGGTGATTGGTTCTTGGTATCTTCTTCCCATGTTGGAGAGCAGCTCTTGCTAACTCAGAGTTTTGAGGCTAAGTGGTACCTTGACCATGACCATGAGCTGCTGGCAATTTGAGGTTCAGCCTGAAGTATTTTGCTGCATACCTACAGGGTTCAACCACAGATAGGAATATATAATGAGAAGGAATCTTAAGGGTGATGTATTTTTAATTTCTCTACTACGTTTAGTAAAGTAGAGGAAGTTATTGTAATCCACCCAAAAATTCGATGTTGAGATTTCACCGGAAATACATGTTTTGAGGCCCCCTGAATAAAAAAGAGCAGCTTTAGAAAAAGGTCCATGTGTGTCTGTTAGTCTGTGGACAGCATAACTCAAAAACGAAATGTCGGTTAAAAACCAAAGTTCGTATTTAAGTTTAATGTCTTTCAAGGATGCGAGATGAAGATTTTGAAGAAAATTGTTCCACCCTAAACTACCCTTTACATGGAAAATGTTTAAAAAAATTTTGATTTTCTTGAAAATGGCTCCAACAATTTTGATTAAAATACCATATATCTGGGATACTTTTATGACATGAAATGTTTATCTTGAGTTTTCTGGTTATAGCCCATGAAGTCCTATTTACTCTGGATGTCTTTTGCATAACTGGCAAACCATAAGAGAGAGACCAAATTTTATTCTACAAAAAACTGTAGATCTTGCTGAAACACACAATTTATGCCTAAATAAATTTTTTTGTAGAGTGAACCATTTCGGAGATATTCCTCATTATTTGTGTAAGTTTTGGAGAACTTATACTTCTGTCAAAACCCAAAAGCATTTTAATAGGTGATTTTAATGCACACTCCCCTAGGTGGGGCTACAGAGATATAAATTCAGCAGGAAGAGTCATAGAAGACCTATTAAACTTGTCAACAATGGAATTAATATTTAATCCAAATGATCCACCCACTTAGCTTCATTATAATGGTTCGGGTACAAATCCTGACCTTCTGATGGTGTCATCTGACATAATTGACAATACAAAAAGAGAAATAATAGAAGACCCAGGTTCAGGCCACAGAATCACCATAAACTCCATAAGAGGTCTAATAAATAAAAGTAACAAACCAAAAGTTAAAACTTCTTGGAATTTTAAAAAAGCAGATTGGTCCAGTTTCCAAAATGAGATAGAAGGGAAGTGTAATATACTGTTAGAATCAGAGTTCAAGTCAACAGATGAAATGAATAAAAAAATTTGTGAAATATTATTGACAGCAGCCAAAACACATATCCCCAAAGGAAAGTTAAAGAAATATAGCTACTTTTGGTCTCCATCTTTATCTAAGTTAAAACATGAAAGAAATATAGCAAGAGTCAAAGCCGAAAGAACCAAGTGTCCAGAAGATGTACAAAACTGGAGAAGAAAAGCAGCCATTTTTAAGAAAGAATTAATTACAGCAAAAAGGGCCAGTTTCACAAATTTTGTAGAACATATGGACTATAGGAAAGATGGAAATAAAATATACAAATTCCTTAATAAAACAAAATTATCAAAAAATACAACTGAACCATTAAAATATAATAACAAAAGCTTAACTACAGATAGGGAAATAGCAGAATCCCTTAACAAGTTTTATGCTCAGTCACAAAGAGTACCCCAAGCGTATAAAAAAACAAGATAAGGCTATCCAAAAAACTATCAGAGAAACTAGTAAGCCAAAAGGTATACGAAATGATATTTTTATTCAGGATTTTAATGAAACAGAACTGGATTTAGCAATAGAACAATTACAGAACAAAAAATCTCCTGGACCTGACAAGATCCATCCAGAGTTTATTAAACACCTTGGCAGGAAAGGAAAAGAAATCCTACTTAAACTGTATAACACGTGTTGGAGAATGACTGTACCTTCCGACTGGAAAAAAGCCATTATCATCCCGATTTTAAAGAAAAACAAACCCTCAAACAATATTAATAGTTTCAGACCAATATCTTTGACCAGTGTTATTGCAAAAGTGATGGAAAGAATGGTGGCATCTAGACTTAACTGGTTCCTAGAATATTACAACTTAATTAATAGTTCACAGACCGGCTTCAGACAGAATCATAGTACAAGTGAAAATGTACTCCTACTAAGCCAAGACATCAAGGAAGCTTTCAATAGAAAGGAGGATACCTTGGCAGTATTCATTGATTTTAAATCAGCATATGACTCAGTCTGGAGAAATAAATTAGTTGAGAAGTTGCAATCAATAGGTGTGAAAAGTAACATGCTTAAGTGGATAACTCAGTTTATTTCACAAAGATTTTGTGCCACAAAATATAATACATACATTTCCAAATATAAACAAACACACCGAGGACTTCCACAAGGTGCTGTTCTGAGCACAACACTCTTTAACATATATATAAATGACCTTCCATCAATAATAAAAACTTTAGAAACCAAAATTGCTCTATTTGCTGACGATGTAGTCATTTGGACTTCAGGCTCTTCAAAAAAACCTGAATTAATTAAAGACAGAATAGAAACAGCCCTAAACAAAGTACATGAATGGAGCTCCAAAAACCTCATGACTATCAATGTGGAAAAAACAAATTATGAATTATTTACACTAAAATACAAACCAGTTAATATTAGCATAAATTATAATGGTAAACCACTCAAAGCAGTTGATGATGCCAAATACTTAGGCATCACTTTCGACAGAAAGCTAAGTTGGAAAAAACATATAACAAACATCTCAGAAAAGGTTGAAAAGAAATTGCAAATCCTGAAAAGGTTAGCTGGTGCTAAATGGGGCTGCTCAAGGAGAGTCCTTAACACAACATACAAAATGTATATTAAACCAAACCTCTTGTACTGTTCTGAAGCTTTAATAACAGCAGCAAATGCTAACATCAATAAACTTGAACAAATACAAAATCAGGCTCTTCGCCTAATCACTGGAGCAGTTAAATCCACACCTATTGATGCCATGCTTGCCTTAACATGGACCCCATCAATAACAACAAAAATAGAAGAACAAGCATTGCTCCAACACGAGAAAATGTTACGACTGCCAAACTCTAAATGGACAAAAGAGAACCTCCCCCCTTCAATCCTTAAAACTCATAGTAGTTTCCTAGAAAAGGTAACACAGATTAAATCCAAATTGAACATTCCTAACACCAGAGAAAATCTACTTATTAGAGAAAATCCATTGGAATTATTGCAACCTACCTTCAATTTGGAATTAATAGAGGAAATAAGTAAATCAGACACACCAAAAGAAATACAAAAACTTCTAGCTCTGGAAACAATCAATACTAGGTATGCCACAGAAGAATGGCTGCACATATATACTGATGGATCCTCGAAGGAAAACCTTACTGGAGCTGGAGTTACATGTTCACATTTTTCCTTTTATCATTCTGTTGGCAGAGACACAACAAATTATGATGGAGAAATAGAGGCTATATACATTGCTCTCCGATAATTATTAAATCTTCCCTTAAATAAATTTAACAAGGCAGTAATTCTTTCGGATTCTAAAGCTGCAATTCAGGGAATATGTTCAAATACTACAAAGAAGTCAACAAAAATTAGAGAATGCTACAAAATGTTAACACAACTCCAAAAAGTTAATAAGACTGTTCATCTCCAATGGATTCCAGCACACTGTGGAGTCATGGGGAACGAAACTGCAGACTCACTTGCAAAGAAAGCCACAACAATAACACAAAAGTCTAAATTCAATTTCTCATATTCCTCAATAAAACGCTTGATCATTAAAAATTTTTGTCATTCATACCTACAAGAAATAGAAACAAATGCCAAAGATAAAAAATGGATTACACTACTTTCCAATCCAGATATAATCCCCCAGAGACCAAGGAAAACAGCTGTTGCAGCCTTCCGACTATTGACAAATCATGACTGCTTGGCAAGTCATCTCTACAGAATAGGTATCTCAGCCTCACCGATATGTGTCCTGTGTAACGATCCAGCAGAAATGAATGAAGAACACTTGAAGACCTGTGAAGCATTAAGATCAGAAGAAACTACAGTTCAAAAGTATTGGAAAGCATGAATGCTAATGGCTTCATTGCCAGATGCAAGGCACTAGAAAACAACAACAACAACATACTTCTGTCAAATGGAGTATCACTATTCATTTTCTTATATGTTAACCATGCAAAGAGAACAGTATTTTAACGCTTTAAAAGATTTGACTATTGCTCAAAGCCTACTGTATTCTCATATTCCCGTTGCACGTGCAAGAAAATGAGTAACAAGGTAATTTCTGCAAATGTTTATCTCAACTAACACAAAGAAGATAGTAGAGTAAGAGTTTGTAAGAATGGTTAGTACAAGAGTAGAGAAAGTCATGTGAGTGCAACACATCAGATTTTTAAATCATGGATGGTTGGGTTTTAGAAGGAAGCTTGTTGCCCCTTGACGGTTGTCTCACAGTATACAGCAAGGTGGAATAAAAAAGTTTTAATAATGATTTGTAAAATTGTTTTTAATTTTAAATTTTGTTTGGGAAGAAATTTAGAGAGTGAAACAGCTCTTGAGTAGGACTATACTTGAAGCTCGACTTTAGCTGCTAGTGGGAGTGGTATCTTCAAGTCTCTGCAACCTTTTATATCGGGGATGATGCAGCCAGATCTCACTCGAATGCCTACAAACAATCTGGCCTCGGACATTTCTTGAATGATCCGGAAAAGGCCCTTTTTTGAAGTGCCGCTCTCATTGTTGTCACATATTTGCTCATGTGAGTGATGTGGGAAGCTTGATCTTAAGCACCTTTGATACACATTGCGCTTGGTATGTGGTGTGAAAAGGATTGGCTCTTGTTGTGTGCCAGGGATACTGCTAGTTTATACCCAGTGATGAGCTCACTTTTAGGTTATTTGATTCCTGATCATTTACCTGTGACAATTTTTGGAATATGCCATCATATGATTAATAGCATCTATGTAGAACAATCACCTAACATAGCATCCTTGGAAAATATCCTATCACTTGCTTGAAATTTAATTTTAAGCCTTTATCTAAAATTAAAAATGCTAAATTTGCAATGTTGAGTGGCATTTAGGAACAAGGCTTTCTCTGATCTCCTAGCATTGTATATCACATTTTCTTTAAGTGAAATTTCATCTAGAACAATGGACACCACATGTTCTGTGGACTGCAAAAGTATGTCATGAATAAATCTAAGACTGACTCATAAATTGTGCAGCCACTTTCAGAGAGATGGCATAGATGAAAGACACACTAAGGTATACAGTAGTTTGTAGCACTTTGTAAAACGATAACACAAGATAATACAATGCTATTATGATGTTTTTATCATACTCTGTGCATTGCCTTCCTTTGGTTTTACGAGTGATGTTTTTAGCTGGCAAGTAATAAAACTATTTTTGTCACAGTATCGAAATATTTAACTAGATCACTCTTTGTCTCAACTTGACCTTCCTTTAGCACATTCATTTCTTGCCTCAACTTCCTTATCATTTTGTTCTTGTAGGAAATCACTTTGTGAGCTTTGATTGCATTCACTGTATGTCCAATCTCTTTTTCTGGGAGGTCATTACCATCAATGCTGTCTTCTCTCTTCTTCTTATGTGGTTTCAGCATACTACTGCTTCCAGGAAAATTCTAAGGTAGATCATAGCAGGTTTCAACCTGAAATCGGTAACAGTAATTTAGCCTCACAATAAATTACTTTGAAGATAAATCTATAAGATATCAATAAAATGTAGTAGATCACAGCTTTACTTACCCTTGGCTGAAGAGCTTTGGATGCTGCAGAAAGTGATTTGAGAGTTCTCATAAATTTTTATGCTTTCTTAAAGGATTTTATTATGTTTTTAGATTTAGTATTCTGCATCATAACATTTTATATCACTGTATTTAATTACCTATTATTGTTTGGTGTATGGTTTCTTTATCATTGATTTTTTCTTGGAACGCACATGCACATGCATGCACGCACACACACACGCATGCACACACACACATACACACGCACAGTTGTTTTTCTAAAAAATGCTTTTTTTCAGATTCAGGAAGTCTCAAAACATGTATTTGCAGTGAAAACTTGGTACATACTTTTTGGGTAGAATACAATACTTTCCCTATTACTATACATGGTAGAGAAAGTAAAAATAACAATTAAATACAAAAATGCAAATTGGCATATGTACAATACTGAATCAAACAACATAATATAATTCTTTAACAAAGCTGTAAAGATTTAAGAGGAATGTCAACAATCACTTTCTGACACTCCAGACGTTATAAGCCTAACACAAGCACATCAAGTCATTACACTAGTAAATGTTTTGCCTGAATGCAAGACAATGAAATTGTGGATAATCATATCATGCAGGGGAGGAAATGTTCCAGCACCCCAATAAATGTTTTGATACTGCACCTATAAGTAGGACACAATGCGTGTCACTAGGATCCATTTGTCTTATACTATTAATGTTGTAATTTAAAATAAAAAATGTCATTATCCCACAATACTTTCTAAAAATAAGGAAGAAAAATCTAAGCATGTGGTGCGTGCATCACATACAAGGAGAATATGTCTGTGGCTGACAATGTGGTATTTTTCCGTTTGTGCTGAAAGTATCTAAGAATTCTTTAACATGGGCAGGTACTGCTGCAATATTCACTTTCAGCATTTTGGCAGTAATAATAACAATTGCATTGGTATACACTTTCACTTCATTGGATTATTGAATTCCCATAAATATGCAAAAAAGAAGAGAACATGGATATGGGCCTGGAACATTTGATAAACTGCAAACACCTTAAGTCTCATGTGGATCTCACATCAAAATATTGGGAAGCAAGGAGGAGGAAAGCTTCATTATCAAATCTGCACATCACACACAGGCATTCTCTCTCTCTCTCTCTCTCTCTCTCTCTCTCTCTCCCTCCCTCCCTCCCTGTCTCTCTCTCTCTCTCGATAATATTTTCTTCAAGTACTTCACTTAGGCAGTGTCATTTAGAACTTAAAAAATGTATTTACACCTGCTAAGAGTTGTAAAAGCTGTTTACAACAGCACACTTGATTTTTTTTTTTTTTTTTAAATTTTTAATTATGCAAGTAAGCTGTAATATGACATTTTTTTACTTAAAGACCAAATATCTCTATAAATACCACAATATTATAATGCTGTATTTGTACTTGAATTATTGAAATGCAACTATATGGATACTTAAAACAAAACCCAGGCAGTCCATTCTCAAGAGAGAGAAATATATATATACCTATATTTACAGCATAGAATACATGCTTATTACAATTAAAAAGTTGCATCCTGTGGGTTGTTTAACACAGATGTGTTTTGTAAAGAAAGCAGTCTGTGATCTAAATGCTTCTGTAGTAGGTGTTGTTTAATGAGAATGAGGTCAAGGAAATCCTTTTTATTTTTCATCTCTGTATTTCATAGTTTACACTTGGAAATGCAATCAGTTAACACATACATTTATTTAATTACTATCATTAATATACCTGCTCTTAAAATCACATAATTTTAGCTGCTATTTTACGATTTCATTTTTTTTCTGAAGTTATTACAACACAAGTCAAGAAATCTAAGCAATGCACTCTTAATCAGTCAATTCCTCTTCCTCTACATGAACTTCTACAAACTGAGCTTTATCTAACATGCCGAGAACTATAATTCTATTGTATAAAATTCTATGTGACATGAAAACATTTATTAATTATTAACCTCTGTCACTTAAGCTTACACAATTTTTTCATTCTTTAAGAACAAAATTGGTTTGCATATGAACACATTTGTATGGATATTATTTGTATACAATTTATACACGATCTGCATTACTAGCTTTGTTGGTGTGTGCTTCTTGTCCTAGACTTTCTCAGCTTTTGTTGAGCTTTTCAATTATTTAAATTTCAAACATCTCCTAATTAGAGACAAAATAGTTTGCAATTTCAGAACCATATCCACTAGTTTGAATGTGTAAGTGGATATTCTATTACATATACCAGTACTCCTTGCAGATGAAATTAGCTTATCTTGCATTATGCATGCGGAAATGTCTAGTTAGATGACTTCTAACAGCAAAATTTGTACCACACACCACACAATTGTATGGCTTCACATCAGAGTGTGTCAATGAATGTAATTTAAGGCTGCCTTTAAGGGTAAAACTTTTGTTACACACTTCACATTGATGTAGACGCAGTCCTAGATGCTGGGATCTATGAGAATCATAGTTCAGGCGTGACTTGTATACTTTCCCACATATCTCACAAGGATAATTCTGGCGATGTACTGAGTGAAGTGTTAAGTGTGTCTTAAGGCTACCCTTTAGGGTAAAGCCTCGGCCACATACAAAGCATAGAAATGGACGTTGATTAGTGTGCAGCACTGAATGAGACTTCAGACCATCTTCGACCTTAAATAGAGAAATTGGATACATTTTCAGAATTAAAATCTAGAAAACTGATGTCTAGAATATTAATATATGCATAATTCTTAAAGAAAGCCTATGCTTACTCCTAATATATGCATGTTTTTGTTTTAACTTACTACAGATAATGCAGCATTATTTGAAACAATGCACAGTGATATCTGTATTATAAACACAATGATACATAAAGTTTTTGTTTATTATGTATTGATATAAAACACTTGGCTCATTTCACATCATCTTGCCAGGACTACCTCCATTTGAAATGCAACAGAAATATAGGAAGCTTAGTGAAATTCTATTTTTTTATGCGTAGCCCACTTTCCCCCTATGGTTCACTCCAGGTCTGAAGTGCCCCTAAAGCTAGCTAGTGTGACTATAACCTAAAAAAAAACAGTGTGCTGGTATGCATAAGACTGATTTATAAGAACACCAGTGGTTTACTGGGAAAATGCAAATCAGATTAAGTATTTAAGGTTGTGCCAGTATGTCACCATGGTAGCTCAGTGGTTAACAGCAGCTGCATGTAAAGTGGCAGATTCATGGTTCAAATCTAGACTGTGACATTTTTGTCTCTATCTTTTAAAGTTTACCTACACATGGTTTGTATGCATTAAAACAATCAATTATCATTGATTGGTCTGATATATGGAGACTATCAAAAATCTTAAAGTCCAGGACTTAAGTACTTAAGATTGTGAGTCACCATTAGGATAAGTGTCTCAACATGAGATTTCCTTGTGATCTAGTAGGAAAATGCGAATCAGATGAAGAATTGAAGGCTATACTGGCATGTTGTCATGGTATATCAGTAGTTAAGAACAGGCACACATAGAGTGGAAGATCCATGGTTCAACTCTTGGTTATGTCATTCAATTTTTATCTCTGATTCTAACTTTTAAAGATTACCTGCACACGGTTTTGTGCATGTTAGGACAATCAATTATCATTGATTAGTTGATATATGGAAAGTGATTTAGTAATTTTGAAATTAATATCATTTATATTTCTGTAAATTAGAAATCTGAAAGCCTTAATTCTACAAATTTATAAAAAGAAGTATAAAAACATAGAAACAAATCTAAGTTTTTATGTCAACTTTACAGGAACTGCTTGATATGGTGACCAGAATTATCATGTTAAGGTTGACAGCAGCAAAGAAGCAATTATCATACTCTATCCAAGATTTCTGATGTGATTCGAATTAGGGAAACAATAATAGCGTTAATGCTCTTCTTCACACAGAATTAAGACAGAAAGTAAAAAGGCAGTAACTGCATGACAGGAAATGAATCAATGACCTTGGGGACAAAAGCTTTTGGCGTTACTAAGCCACAAGAGCAGCTAAACAAACGTCCCTAGAGTAGGATCCATAATGCAAGAATGCAGCTAATTGTTGTTCAGTGCCACATTGTTAAGTGATTAGTTCAAGATTTGATAGATCTGTTGGGGTTTTCAAATAAAATTTGTTTTGCTTTTGAATTCTTCCAGATTTTATTCAAGCTTTTTCCCTTTTACATTGCAACTAGTTTTTTGTTTCTTTTTGCTAATGTTAGAACACTTTTTTCACACCTTGAAAATATTAATATGGGTGTACCAACATTGCTTCTTTTGCTAATGATGGAACAACTTTTTTCACAGTATAGAAATATTAACACTCGTGTACCAACAGATCTTTGTGGCATTAAATCTTAAGAATGCTGATACTGAGCTGCCGAAAATCAATACTTCTATACTTGGGCATCAGATTTACAGACATTCTAAGCCAGTTTTTTACCCGGCTTTGCTTTAACATTGAATTATTAGTATTTGATACCAATAAGTTTAACACCATATAATTGGCTTATGTTTAGCCGCACTTTTATCTCAGATTTCTTATACTAGTCACATCTACAATCTCTGGTTATCTTGGTGCAGTTTATTAAAACCCTGTAGAGGTGGACATCACAGTCCAGCACATGCAGTGATGAATTCAGGGGGTGGTCCTGGGAGGAAAATCCTCCCTGGGGATTAAAAAGTTCCCCCTCAGAAACTCATATCTATTTGTAAATGTATATATCATTCCCCCCTCCCCCCAGAGGAACATGACTGTATTGATCACTGAGCACATGTCATATGACAAACCATTACCTTGGAAGATTATTTTTGTGGACATTAGCCTGATTTTAGGTATGTTAAAAGTTTATTAAAAAATGTTAAGGGAAGACCAGTGGGAGAGCATGGTACAAGTGTAATTCTCTTATTGTAGTCCAATAACAGCAATGTCTGTTTCTGTAACTAACTGGTTTTATAATTATATTAAATGTGTATAATTTCCTTGCATTCTTTTCTGGAATTTGATCACCAACTTTGAATGAAAAATGTACTATGTATTATACACATATACTTCCCTTACTGCCACCACTACTTAATTTGTTTTGTGTTTTATATCACTTATATTTTATGAATAAATTGAGTCAGATATGTTGTTGTTAGCTAATGCTGGATTTCTGACAATGAAGTCATTAATCCTCTTGCTCACCAATATTTTTCACTGATGGAATATGTTGTTAGCTAATACTGGATTTCTGACAATGAAGTCATTAATCCTCTTGCTCACCAATATTTTTCACTGATGGATGGGGCGCTAGAAGTGACTGGGCATATTTGAAGGTGGTCTCGGTCCATTTCCTCTTGCAGATCACATAGAGGACAGAGTGGCGAAGAATATATCCCAATTCTGTTTAAATGTTTTGCCAGACAATCATGTCCTGTAATAAACCTGAAGGTTGCAACTGCTGTTTTTCAAGGATATTCAGGAATTACTGTTTGAATGTTTGGTAGTTCCCATCTTTTATTTTTTGATTTTTCATAGTAATATTTTGCAATAATTTTTTAAAATTCCGAGTTGACTAATCTTTTAGCTGCATAAAATGGTAGATTAACTATAGATTTTTGTACACTACTGGTACCCTTTTTTGCAAGAAAATCAGCTTTCTCATTACCACTCAGTCCACAGTGAGCTGGTATCCATTGGAAGACTAGGTGTGTTTGAAGTGCAGTTAGATGGGTAAGGATTTTCCAACATTCTGTAATTGTTTGTTTTTTTGGTGACAACTTGGAAGTAATTGCTATAATTGCTGCCCTGAAATCTGAGAGAATAACTCCTTGCTGAAAATGTGAAATTCTGTACAAAAGATTTTGTACGGCCATTCGAATTGCTTCAATTTCTCCATCAAAGTTTGTAGTTCCATAACTTAAAGATTTGTAATAGGAAAAGAGATGACACGTGACTCCAGCCCCTGCTCCATCTTGGTTTGATATCAATGACCCATCAGATTAAATATGGTGCCATTTGTGTTCTGTAAATCTAGTATGGATTGTCTCTAATGCCAATAATTTTAGAACACTAGTTGGAGTATCACTTTTCTTAACTTCATCTGTCAGGTATAAATAATGTGTGATGTCTAATGTATGTGTTAGATTGACTTTAGATATGAAGTTTTCCTTTGAATTAGGAAGGTATACATTCTTCTTGATGTCTTGAATTTTGGAAAGAAAGCTCTGCTGAGTCTTTAGTGTATGTGTAAAATTTCTCTTGTTCCATGTATTGAATGGGAGTCTGATCAACTTTTTGTGTTGAGTAAGAGCTGCTTTTTCTAAAGTAAGAACAAATTAGAAACTAAAAACTTCACTTATCTTAGTAATGTTGCAAGTTCTTTTTGCACAAACTGACTCGAGTTTCAAGTTGTCTCCAAAAATTCACAAACCAGGAAATAAAATGAGACCCATTATAAATTCTATAAATTCACCTACGTATAATTTAGCTAAATGGTTAACTAAAAAATGTAGTACTTTTGACCAATTTGAAAGTTTAAGTATTAAAAATTCTTTTGAATTTGTAGAAAAGATTAGCAACATAGTATTGTCTGATAATGATAAACTCGTTTCTTTTGATGTAACTGTTTTATTTCCTAGCATTCATAGAAAAAAGCTTTTGATTTTTTTAAAAAAATGGTTAAATTCTTTAGATTTAAACAAAGATTTAATAGATGATTTTGTAAAACTTAAAAATCTTTGTTTAGATCAAAATTTCTTTTGTTTTAATGGTAATTTTTTTTCAACAAACTTCTGGCTTGGCAATGGGTAGTCCACTTTTGCCATTTCTTGCTAATCTTTTCATGAGTTTTTTTGAAACCCAAATTATAAAATCATTCCCTCTAATTTTTAAAATATGGTATAGATATGTGGATGACATTTTTGCTGTTGTCCCTAAAAAACAGATAAATGATGCTTTAAAACTTTTAAATTTACAAGATAAAGCTATACAATTCACTTTGCAAACTGAAAATAATGGATGCCTTTCATTTCTGGACTTAAAAATTAAAAGACATAACAATAAATTGAATTTTGGTATTTACAGAAAATCTATTCACACTGATAATTACATAAAATATAAAAGTTTTAATCCTTTTGCACATAAATTTGCTGTTTTCAATAGTTTAATTTATAGGTTAATAAATATACCCCTTAATAAAGATGACTTTGACATAGAATATAAACACATTATTAACACTGCAGTAATTAATGGTTTTAATACAGATTTTATACATAAAAAGATAGAAAAATTTAAGTATCAGAAAGCTGTTAAAGAAGTTTCAACCCTCAAAAAAATAAAAGATAATTGTATTTTTAAAAAGTTTACTTACCTTCCATGGCCCAATAAAAAATTTACAAAGATTTTCAAAGAATATGGAATAAATTTGGTCCCTCCAAATAAATTTAATATACAAAATTTACTTAATTTTTTCTAAAAAAGATAAAATACCAAATTATAAAAAATCTGGCATTTATCAATTTAGCTGTTTAGATTGTGATAAGGTTTATATTGGTAAAACTAAACGTGATTTAGAAACCAGAATAAAAGAACATTTTAGAAATATTAAATATAAACAAACTGATAAATCAGCTATGGCAGATCATTTTTGATCATTTAATCATGAAATTAATCCAGAAGTTAAATTATTAAAACAATTAAGTGGACCTATAGATTTAATGGTTTGGGAAAAAAAATTTATTTTAAAAAACAGGAACCGTGTTATGAACTTTGAATTAGCTTCTATAGCTTGTATTTATAAATTTTTGTTTTCAGAGATTGGTAATTAAAAATGAATATCAGTATTTGTTTTTTGTTTTCATAAAAAAATGAAAGATTGTAGCTTTGGTAACGAATTTGTTTGTATAGCTTTGAAAATGAGTTGGAGGCAACTTGAAACTCGAGTCAGTTTGTGCAAAAAGAACTTGCAACATTACTAAGATAAGTGAAGTTTTTAGTTTCTAATTTGTTCTTACTTTAGAATCTTGTCGCTTCACTGTTAATAGCTTCAATTTTCCTTATTTAGCTGCTTTTTCTATTTCATATTCAATGGGGTATTGGAAGGTTAGTATTTCCATAGCTGCTATTGGTGTGGTTTTGATAGCACCTGTAATTAGTCTCAGACTTTGGTTTTGAAAGATTTGATTTTTTTTTTCTATTTGCTGTTACAAGAACTTCACTGCAGTAAGTAAATAATGGCTTTATATATACATTGTATGTTGTGTTAAGAGTTGCTCTGGAACATCCCCAGTTCATTCCTGTTAGACGTTTTAACAGTGAAAGGCACCTTTCTGCTCTTTGTATTACATTTTCTATTTGTTTGGTCCATGTAAGTTTGGTATCAAATGGAACTCCTAAATACTTTGCTTCCTTTGTTTCTGGTAATTGTTGACCCTCAAAATTCAGTTTTATTTTTAGTGGTTTTTTTCTTAGTGAAAAGATTTGGTAGTTTGATTTTGTTGTATTAACAGTCATTAAATTTTCTTTGGTCCAATTTTGTAGGTTGGTTAAGGATTGTTGCATGGTTTTTCTAGTTCTGTACTTCTGCTTTTTGGTTTTGAAGTCCACATTACTAAGTCATCAGCAAATAGTGCACACTTCACACCTGATTCTTGTATTTGTTGTGGCAGATCATTAATAAATGTATTAAAAAGTGTAGTGCTGAGCACTGTGCCTTGTGGTAAGGCCCAGTGTACTTGTTTGTATTTAGATATATTTCTTCCATATCTAGTAGCAATAAAGCATTGTGTTAGGAAATGACATAGCCATGAAAACATTGGACCTTGTATCCCTATTTTTTTACTTTCTTTAGCAGTTTTGTTCTGCATATAGAATCATATGCACTTTGGAAATGATAAAAACTGATACATCATCTTCTTTTCTATTGAAGGAGTCTTTGATTTCTTGCTGAGAAGTAAGACTTGTTTATTTGTAGAGTGGAACTCTCTGAATCCAGCTTGACATGGGGAAATTCAATTTTGTGATTCTAGAAACAATTTAACCTGTTTGACACCATTCTTTCCATCACTTTTGCTATTATGCTAGTAAGAGCTATTGGTCTATAGTTTTTTTATTTCTGATGCTGTTTCATCTTTCTTCAAGAGTGGGAGCATTATTGCTTTTCACTATTCAGCAGGTACAGTGGTGTTCTAGGATAGATTGTAGAGTTTTAGTAGTTGTTGTTTTGCTGTTTTTTATGAACTCTGGATGTATGTAATCTGGTCCAGGAGACTTTTTGTTTTTAGATTATTTATTGCAATGTTCAATTCTTGTATATTAAACTTTTGAAAAAAGATATTGCATTGAGTGTTAGGATCACATTCTCTTTCTTGTTTCAAATCTTTCTTAAATTCTTTACATTCCTTTTTAGTATTTCTTGTTACTTTATGTGAATTAGCATAATATTTATTGAATGTTTCATCTACGACTGCATCATTTACTAATATTTTATTGTTGTGTATGATAGGTGTGCTGTTGTTTTCTTTCCTGTTCTTGACATTTTTTATGAACTTATGGCTTTGTTACCATCTGTCCTATAATCCATTTTTTCTAAGAAATTATTAAAGTGATTAGTTTTAGCTATATTAATTTCTTTTTTTAGTGAGGCACATTTCTTCTGCCATATTTGTGTACCTGATATGTTTTTTGTATGTTCAGCTGTATTTCTAGCTATATCCCTTTGCTTTTTCAGTTCTTCTAACTGGGGGTTCCAAAGGGGTTTGAAATTTTTAATTCTTCCACGAGGAATATGTTTTTTTTGCGGTTTCTAGGATGGCTTTACAGAAATTTTTGTTCATATGATCTGGTTGGTCATGCAGCTTTGAGTTTGTTTGTTCTTTAAATTTATGTTCCAGTTCAGTTTTATGTTTGTTCCAATCTGCTTTTTTGAAGTTGCAATACAGATTTGTGTGATGTTGACTGTTATTGGTATTTTCTAGTTTTATATCAACAATTACTGACCAGAACTTGGGTTTCTATAACTTGTTTTTTAATTTTTGAAACAATATCTGTTGTAGCTAACAAGAGGTCTGGGTTACTGCCTGCTCCAGCGTAATGTATGAAGGTTGTGGGATCTTCTTTACTATAAATTAGTTCAAAAGTTGTGGTATTGAAAAATTCTTCCACTATCTTCCCTGTAGAATCCACTTTTTCATAACCCCATCTTTTGGAATGGGCATTGAAGTCCCCAATTACGATTATTTTATTTAATTGGTCAATAAGTGAGAGATCTGGTTCCTTCCTGGGAGGATTGTAAATACTGTAGACATGTAGATGTTGTTTGTTATTCCAAAAATTTAGCTTTATTAATTCACCTTTATCTGTGTTGTTCATTTCTTTAACAATTTCAAAGGAGTTAGTATCCTTTCTGACTCCAGTAAATCTTATTTCATAAATATTGAAGAGACTTAGCAGTAATAGTAACCGCCTTTTAGAGAGCACCATATTTTTATGTTTTGGCGGTCACATTGCTCCCTGACAACCCCCAGAATGTCTGGAGGACCACACCTATCATTGGTTTATGGGTCTCACTGACCTGACCAGGAGAATTATCAAAATAAATTCACTGAACATATCCTTTGATTACCAATCAGAGGACATATTACATGCCATGACAGCTCAGCATGAGTCAGATATTGGAACACCTATATCATCACATCATTTTTTGTGTCTTGACTGGTTTCAAGAGCTGCTGTTCCCATCATCAGAACTAACCCACTGGCTCCTAGAGGCATCCAGTTTGTGATTTCATCTAGCTGTGGGGTGAACTTCCATAGTGGATTTGATGGTGGCACAACAATATACAGAACTCAAACCATCTTAAAATACATGTTCCCTTCTTAAGTAATACATTTCAGAAGCCCTGTTTTATGGTTTGAATACTAAAGACAAATTTCTCATAGGTACATAGTTCTTAAATGAGTTGTATTATAAATGCATTTAGATTACTATTAGATACAGAATACCATTCTGGGAATCTTTCCTAAATTCATTCATAAGATTTTTAGATGTAGAAAAAGAGTTTAAAATTAATTATACAGAATGTTCAAATATTCTATGCCCAAAGTAACAGAGATGATGGAGACAAATACAATATATTTTGATAAATACCTAATCATGTGTCAGAAACACTTATTGAATGATCACTGAGCATGCATAAGTAAATGGAGGATATAAAGATATCCCTTTTTTAAAAATTTGGGATAATGTATTGTATTTACCAAAACACTTCAAATGGATTTTTCTGCACATTTAACACTATATTGCACAAGTATTAAGAATATAGTTTTAGGAACAATAATTGACACACATATTTTATTTATTTGTATAAATGTCTGTAAACTGCACTTAATTGAGGCAAAGTGCACAAAGTTAAACAACAGTATGAAATAAAGCCAACATGCCTCACCTAAGGTATCATGGGAGTGTTCCTCTCCTGCTCATTCATTCCCTTTCCTGTCAAGATGTTGCCAACATTGACACTCAAAACACAACTCATATTTTCCCATTTGCGCCATTTCTCACATATGCTGCTGACATAGTTTCTGCATTTCATATGTTGACAATATCACTTTCCCTACCTTCCCTTACCTCACTTATTCCGCTTCTATGTGCCTTCTCTATACAGAGTCTGCTTTCTAACGAGGTTTGAAAAAAGGTTATTTCCATGTTTTTAAGAGTTTCAGGAGGCAATATAATACAATAATAATGTATTGACGTTATTTATCAGGGTACCCAACATTCCCTAATTTAAATATTTGCGATGACAATTGGAGTTTGATAAATCCAAAATTTGTTGTGCTAAATTTGATTTCAGGTATAAAAAATGTTGTGATGTGATCTTCAACACATTGAGTCAGCAAACAGCATGTAATATGAGTGTCTGAGGGTTGCAGTATAATGCAGCGCTACTCATGGAAAGACTTTGTTGTAGCTGAAGCCAATAGTCAAATAGCCCAGAAAATGTGCAGTGAAGGTTTCCTTTTACAAAGTGTCTGCATTATCGTTCATTTATGCAATCCACAATTACTGGGAAATAGTGCCACACTGCTGGTAAACAGACCAGTGTGTATGCCTACCTTTGAGGAAGAAGGTTGTTATTCTTTTGAGAATAATCCAGAGGCAACTATCTGAGAAATTGCTGCTAAGTTTGAGGTTCACCATGTTTTAGTATGAAATGTGTTGCATGAACAGCTACTTCATCATATGAAAATACAGACCATTGAATCAGATATCGTCTACTCTGTCTTGAGTCTGAACACTGATTTCTGCAAAAGGCTAATGAAAAGCCTCAGTTTCCTGAACTTATGTTTACAGATAAACCTGAATTTACTAGACAAGACATGTATGTACAACTGTCATAATTCACATGTATGAATGAAATCTATGTATGATGGTCCTTCAATAAATAACCAAACTAATTTTTTAATTAACACATAATGGCTTTATTTCACTAACATTTATCTACACACTTTCAAAGTATTCTCCCTCTGATGAAATACAATTATTCCAACGGTTTACCCATTGTTCGAAACACCCATTGAACCCATTTTTGGACAGTCTGTTCAGGATACCCATGACAACATTATTCAACTCCTTATCACTTTGAAAATGGTGACTACGAAGCTCCTGTTCACTTTAGGGAAGAGGTGAAAATCGCATGGTGCGAGATCCGGAGAATAAAGTGGATGAGGCATGATCTCAATGCCCATTTCTGCGATGACATCATGAGTTGCACGAGCTCGATGAGCAGGGGCATTATCCTGATGCAAGATCCATCCTCTCCTTGCAAGATCTGGTCGCTTTTCGGCAATTTTCTTCTTCAGTGGCCCCTTCAGTACGTCACAATAGTAAGCAGCAGTTACTGTGTGTTGATTAGTTACAACACGATCATACAGAATGCCCTGTTTGACCATGACCTTTCCTGCATTTTTCTGAACTTTTGCTTTCTTAGGCCTAGGGCTTGATGAATGTTTCCACTGCGAACTCTCCTGTTTTGTTAATGGGTCGTAATGGTGGAACCAACTTGTTTATACCACTCAAAGACTTGTGTTTTGCCTAAAGTTTTGTATGCTTGCTGCACCAGTTCAAAGGTTTCTGTAGGAGTTTTGTCTAACAGAACACAAAAATTTAATGATGCGCGTTGCTGCAATTTCAGTTCCGTGGTGGGTGCAGTAAACACGACCTCACATGTCGGGCTCTAACTCCCAACTGATTCACTCTGCATGACTAGCCATCACAGCACTGCTAGAGGAAGGATTCACCTTTCCACCACTAGCAGCCATGGTGCTCCAGGGCGGTTTATTTAAATATAATTAGATTATAAAGCTACGTAGGCTTTCACGGCCGGCATCTAAATTGTAGTCGTAGTGATACCTTCCACGAGGAGACTTCGACAACGCCACTGAGGATGTCTACCGCAGTTGTAGACGAAACGTCTGGAAGACAGATCTCCAGCAGACCACGGCATAACAGCCCGGAAGATATTTCTTTCTACAATAATTAGATTAGTTTGGTTATTTATTGAAGGACCCTCGTACTACAATTGTGGGAGGTCAACTGAAAAGTTTTTAAATAGATATGCAGGTGGTATTGTAGCAACTTCTTGCTTGGGCCTTATATGTTGCTTTCTTGACACAGTCGACCAATGTACAGAATGTTCTTGGAAGTTCACCAGCAGATGTTACTGGAGGAGGTACCCCTACATACCAGATGATTTCACTGTGATCAGTCCCCAACACACTTTGGAGAACCAGTTGGTATAGCAATAATCAGAAACATTTCCTATAATATAATATTGAGCAATAAAGTAATGAAAAACATCTAATATTGGTGTACTCTCAATTCATACCTAAGAACCTCCTGTGAACTTAGTACTCAAACAATATCAATTTCCCACACATGGTTATTTAAAAAAATATATACTTGGTTCAGTTTAGGCATTGAATTTTTAAACATCCAGCACATATATCTATCACAGTTTCATGTAAACCACTTTTAAAAAATTTGAAATGGCACTATTATTAAATACATAGATGACAAATTTTGCATCCAAATGTTGAGGTTTGTTTATAAAAACTTCTGTTATCCTATATGAACATCCAAAATTTACATTTAAATAGTAACAGCTTGCAAACTCTCATAGCAGTATGAGGCATTTGGAATTCTAAATTATCAGTTTTAATGGAATACAAAAACATTTAGTGAAAAACGTTGTTATTAGCTAATGCTGGATTTCTGACAATGAAGTCATTAATCCTCTTGCTCTCCAATATTTTTCACTGATGATATTGAAGAGAGCAATAGCAGTAATATTAACTGCTTTTTAGAGAGCACCATATTTTTATGTTTTGGCAGTCACATCGCTCTCTCACAACCCCCAGAATGTCTGGAGGACCACACCTGTCGTTGGTTTACGGGTCTCACCGACCTGACCGGGAGAATTATCAAAATAAATTCACCGACCATATCCTCTGATCACCAATCAGAGGACGTATTACATGCCATGACAGGTCAGCATGTTAGGGGTTAAGATTTTATAGAGAAATGGAGAGGTTGGAAAAATAAAGACTCCCTAGCCCTCGGGAACCCTAATAGCATCGGGGTCGGAAGAGAACAAGAGATGACCAAGGTAAGGTCAGATAGAAAAGTTACAGTGAGGAGCAAAACACCGGTAAGTGGAAGTAATGTTCTGCTCAGCTTGGGTACCTTGTGGTTGCTATTCACATATCCCCTAGACGGAGACCCCTGAGTACACTACATAAAATATTCCATATGACAAACAAAGGGTTTAAATTTTTCAAGGTGAATTTCTGTTTTTGACCAGCGCACCACATTATAAAAAGACTCAAATTCCTATTTTTGAGAGTATTCTTTCATTATTTATTTTTCTCCATAGGTGTCCTCAAAAATTTTGAAAATAACCTTTTTTTTTACATTTTATCATTTGGAAACATGAGCATTTATAAGAAAAGGAGGATGTGAAGTTCATATGTGCATATTATGGACCCACCTGCAAGTTTCACTAAGCCAAATGAAAAAACTTTGACACTGGGACATGTATACCAATTGTGCAACTGCCAAAGGAGAACAGCCTACAAAGCAAGACAACACACATATGAAGACAGTCCTTTCAAAAGAGGTTTTCAAGAAAGTGCTGCTATTGTATATTCATTTAGCTTCTGATGAGCTGCTGGAAAGAGACAGCGGGGAAAACATAGGATGCAAAGGAATTAATGAATTATGGATAAAGACCAGTGAGTGGAGACTTCAGCGGAGTGCCACATCTGGTCAGGGTGATAAAAAAGTTATCCCGCAAGAGCTATTTATGTATATATATTACCATATAATTTAATTAATTCGGTGCCTATATCGACAAAAAATTTTAGTCCTATAGTGAAAAACGTAAACTGTACTTTTTTAATGTCAGTTATCAGTATCTCTCTGTTGTACTTATTGCTGAAAAGTAACTACTACATATGCAACAAAAGTAATAAAACATGCTCTGGATATTGTTCTACGTGCCTTCTCTATATAATGTCTGCTTTCTAACAAGGTTGGAAAAAAAGGTTATTTCCCTGTTTTTAATGTACAACCACTCATAAAACTTCTTATCTGGTTTTAAACAGAGAAAACTGGCTGAAATGGAGTGACTGGAGAGTGGATGGTGCAGGTGATGGAGCAAGACCCCGTTTGAGTTAACCATCTATTCATTGTCTGTTACCTTAATACATTATCCAAAATTTGTTGTGCTAAACATTGATTTCGGGTATTAATTTGTAGAGATTATCTTATTGTTTATGTGCTTGTAGGTGCAAGGAGAATATAGGAATGCAGTAGGCTTTGAGCGATGGTCAAACGTTTCAAAGTTTTGAGATTCTGTTCTCTTTGCATGGTTAACATATAAAAAAAGGAATAGCAATATTCCATTTGATTGATATAACCCATCAGCAGCAAAAGCTAAACTACAAACATAATCCCAACAAAGAGCTATTCGGCTCAAAATTCAAACCACCATCAAAATTCAAAATTTAAAAAGATCTAAAAGATCTTAAAACTTTATTTAAAAAAAAATATTTATACCCACAGAATGCAGACATTGCTGACTTCTGCGAGTAACCAGTAAAAGGGCAAAATAGCCTTCTTAATAAATAAGCATTAACCAAAATTTAAAACAATGTCACCCTTAACCACCCAATATCTTAGAAATCTATCTGCGGTTAAACCCTATTAAGGGTAGGTACGCAGCAAAATACCATTGGGCTGAACCTCAGCCTGCCAGTAAGTTGAGTCGAGTCCATTTGATAGAAGTATAAGTTCTCCAAAACTTACACAAATAATGAGGAATGAGGAATATCTCTGAAATTGTTCACTCTACAAAAAAATTTATTCAGACATAAATTGTGTGTTTTGCAAGATCTACATTTTTTGTACAGTAAGATTTGATCTATCTCTTACAGTTTACCAGCTACGCTAAAGACATTCAGAGTAAATAGGACTTCATGGGCTATAGCCAGAAAATTCAAGATATACATTTCATTTGTCACAAAAATATCTCAAATATATGGCATGTTAATTAAAATCATTAGAGCCATTTTCAAGAAAATCAATATTTTTGAAACATTTTCCATGTAAAGGGTAGTTTAGGGTGGAGCAATTTTCTTCAAAATCTTTGTGTCGTATCCTTGAAAGACATGAAAGCTAAATACCAACTTTGGTTTTTAACCAACTTTTTGTTTTTGAGTTATGCTGTACACACACACATGCACACACACACGCACGCACACGCACACACACAGAGACCTTTTTTCTAAAACTGCTTTTTTTTTTTTATTCTGGGCGCCTCAAAACATATATTTCCGGTGAAATCTCAACATCGAATTTTTGGGTGAATACAATACTTCCTCTACTTTACTAAATGTAGTAAAGAAAGTAAAAAAGAAGACACAAAACAAGATCATTGATGGAGTGATAGAGATTCGAGGATTATGAAGGTTGAAAGGATGGAGAACAAAAATTAGAGATAGGAAAGCATGGAGACTGCTTGTGAAGTAGGCCAAGGCTCACATAGGGTTGTAATGTCAGATAGTAAATAAGTAATTAAGTATGTCATTTTATTTTTAATCAATGTAGTAATAAGCGTACTGGTAGTATCTATGTTCCAGTCTGCTATTAATTGCACAATATGCAATTGGCTTGAAGCATTAAAAAGCTGGGGCAGTCCTGGTGTAAGGTATTAAATTTTCTCTGACCTCAAATTTTTGGGTTTTTTAAATGTCAGTGTTATGCCTTTGAGCCAACTGTAAATGCTAAGTTCATCTGATATTAATTGAAACAATGAAGAACAGCTAACAGAGCTACTGAAAAGGATTTATATTTATTTGTTTTGTTGTCACTTTAGTAAGTAAGGATCCTGTGGTGGTGATAATTTTGCATTAAATAACTTATTTTGATTTCCATTCTCCTAAAAGGGGGAACAGAGTCCACTTCCAGGCACATTATCTATTAATTTTTCAACTCCTCATATAGCTTTAGTTAGAAATTTTTTCTCTAAAGCAGTACTTGCCTTGGTGTTTATCCTATTTATGTTATCTGTCTGAAGAAATTGTGGATCCACTCTAGATAAATTTCTTCCTCCTACAGAGTGATGTAAGGATATGCATAGCTTCATATACAGTAATAATTTAGATTTCTGGGGAAGGTTGATTTACAGGTTGGGCCAATGAAACGGGCGATTTTAAAACATAAATAATTATTGCACTTATTACTTTGAAACAAAACTTTTACTTTATATTCAATGTATATACCTACATTATAATTTACCTTTACCTCATGAAATTCTACTTGCTGAACACTTTATTGCAAAGGTGTCATTGACCCATTTTGTTGCACACATTCAGGTTTAAGTTGTCTGTTTCCTATTATATGATACAACATGTCCATGGATTTCAGGAACACAATAGCCAATTTCCTTCTAGGAATTTTTGGTGTTCTGTGGAGGTGGATTTTTGAATACCATACTCTTCAAATATTTCCATAAGAAAAACATTATACACTGATAAATTTGGAAATCTTGTAGGCAATAAAAGGTCTCCAGATATGGAGACAATGTGGTTTGGAAATAAACCTCTAACTGCATCCTTGGAGCATCTAATTGTGTTGCTGGTTGGATCATCCTGTAAATTATTGATCTCAACTGATGGTGGGATTATTGGTAATTTGTGGAGACAAAAATTGTATATAATTGGACATATTGCTCTGATATTACAATAACAGATGTTCCCTTACCATCCTCAAAGCAATAAGGGCCGATGATTCCAACTGCTGCTATTGCACACCAAACTATCAATTTGACTCTGAACACTGTCTTCATTGTCATTGTGTTAGGTTTAGTTTGTGATTGTACTGAAAGTTTTGTTTGTTGACATATCCAGAGAGATGAAAATGAGTTTTATCACCAGGCATTGGATTTTTAGGCACTAAAACTAATGATTTTGGGTACCTAAAATAAGCTCAAAGTTTAATTAATTAAACTATTTTATTAAGAAATGGACATTTTGGCACATATGAAAACCTATTTATTTCACAGACATTTAAGTTATACATTACAATACACAAAGCATAGCACAAAATGTAGGTTTAAGAGCTAGAAATAGACAACTGTATTATATTTGTATAAACCCAGCTGCACAAATTTAGTATACTGAAAATAATGAAATAGTAATCACTGTTATCAAGATTGATATTTTAAGTTATTGAAGTTTAGTTCCACGGTCATTATTTTTCATAGTTATCTGCACTAAACATCACCAGAACTTCTGTAAATTCTCCAAATTTAATCTTTATTTTCTGTCTGTGAGAATCATTTTGAAAACAAATCTTGTTTCTGCCAAAATTAATGAGAGGAGGAAATTTTAACTAGGTACACTAAAAATACTGATACCAACTGGAAATATAAAATTAAAAATTAAAAAAGTATTTCAAACAGTGAAGTATGATATTCAAGAGTTAAAAACTTTGGTCAACTTTAAAAACACCTTTTGCTCCACTTACTTGTTACTTACCGAACAAGACAGAACTGCCAAAAATTATTGAGGAATACCTAGTGTGGGAAAATATTTATATTACCAAAAATTGATCATGAATTTTCAAATACCAGCATCAGATGACATTACATGACTCACCAATAAGAATGCCATCGGATCAAACAACAGGGGAAGGAGAAGGCCAATCAATTGATCAGCTGAGAATGAGGACATCTGCTTGAAATATGTTTTGCCAAGTAATAAATGTAGTAAAGAGTTTACAGAAGCTTTTAACTTTTGATCTCCTGGAAAAGTTTATATTTTCACTCTTGATGCTTCTTCCAACAATGAAAATACTACATTCCAATTTAATACACTTTTACTCTTATATTTAACCTTTCTTCCAGTTTTACTTAAAGCACCCACATTTTCATTTGAGCACCCTTTATTAATGCTCTTTGGCTAAAGAGAGATTGATTTCTATGTTGCAATTATTCTACGCTTGCAAGTATGAATAAGAAGTTCGCTTTTCAAGAAGTGCTACAGTGACAGCAGAATTTTTTAACACGCTGTAAATGATCTGCATAGATACCCCTTCAGTGATTGGCAGTAGTAATTATTAATTTACCTGTATTATATTTTATTAAGCCCCTTAATAGACTATTCAAGTACAGCATCATTGTCCTCACCACCACCACCGCTGCCGCCACTGCCACCGCCACATACCAAGTCACTTTCACATTCATGTAGTCCAACATCAAAAGCTACACTGATTGTACTTGCAAATGATGATATGAGTATATCTATGTCATAACCTGCCTTTCACCAAGCATACTGCAACATAGGCAACTTGGTACAGCAAACTTTGGTACAGCAAATTGATTGTAAATCAGAGTGAAGTTTTATGATGATATGATGATCACACATCTTACACATCTTCACTTGTGGTTTGGCACATTGTAGTCTTACAAAATCACTAATCCTGATACAGAGCATATATTGCTGAAAGTAAACATCAAGGGGTTGGCAATATTTTGTTGTTTTCATTGTAAATATCTTTAGCATAACATCTTTATTTGGAAAACTAGCATCTAAAATGGTAATGTCTGTATGACCTTACTAGGAATAACACAGCAATAGGCTCTTTTCCTTTGTACATGTTTGTCAAGGACTAAAGTTAGAAAACATTTCACATGTTCTTTAGTCAGTTTTCCACTTTTGCTTGCCTCCACATGAATGTTTTGTGGACAGGTTGTTTCAAGTTTATTTGAAATAATTGAGCCGAACATACTGTCTTGTGTCTCTTGAAAACAGATGTACAACTTGTTTGCTAGTCTGTAGTCACTGATTAAGCCACATCTATTGCATAGCTGTGGGTAAAGCTATGTACAGATTGCAACACACTAGCTGTAGTTTTCTCTGCTCTGTGGGATAGTGTTGATGTGGAACACATTTCATACTGGAACTGATTCTGGTCACTGTTCCAAACATTACCTTTCTTCACACCTTTCTCTGTTATAAACATGTGCACTTCCTCCACAAACTGTTGTGCCTTCTGACGCATACTATTATTGCTTTCTATGTCCTTACGTGCGAAATGTAGTAATATGCCTAGTTGAAATACCATATTCAGACTTAAGATGGTGAATAAAGGAAATTAAAGCTTTAAATTGTCTAAGCCAACCATATTAGCCACTTCTAGTGCCCACATTTACAGATGTCAATAATGAATTGTAGATCCATACATCCCTGCACTATCATATTGCAATATTGCATGCTCCTGGTTTGTAATTGGGACTGTCTGTTTCCTTTGAAATGAGCTCCTGCTTGTCGTGTACTAGACACATAATTTAGAATTACTCTGCAATTTGATTTACTTTTAATGCACTTACAGTGGCTCATTAGTTTGCTACAGGAATTGGATTGACATAATTATAATAGCATTCATAAGTGTTCTCTAGAACACTGTCATCAGTATCTTCATGGTGTCTAGCAAAATTGGAAAACCAAATTCAAGGTGATTTCCAGGGTTTTTAAGGTGAAAAAATTCCTTTTCAAGGAGACATGAAAACTTATAAACAATATAGGGAGAGAGCTAAACATGGTAAATGAAAGTTGTTGTTAGCTAATGCTGGATTTCTGACAATGAAGTCATTAATCCCCTTGCTCTCCAATATTTTTCACTGATGGACGGGGCACTAGAAGTGACCGGGCATATTTGAAGGTGGTCTCGGTCCATTTCCTCTTGCAGATCACATATAGGGCAGAGTGGTGAAGAATATATCCCAATTCTCTAGGCGGCGACTACTTCTCGAGAACCAAAACATTACTGCTAAGTCTCTTCAATATTTATGATAAATGAAAGTAACCTAAGATAAACGGAGCTAAAATTTAGAAAGGAACTCCAGAATATGTCTTTAATGACATCATTGTTTACCACACTGCCATTAATATATGTAGCTAAATGATAAAAGATCCTCTGAATTTGAAGTCCCACTTTTTTGTTATGAGAAATCAATAATTCTGGGAAATACTGTAGATCTAAGGATTACACCAATTATTAAAATGGTTTTATCAGAACAAAACATGGAATGTAACACTTATTGTGAACAATATTCTTTCTGAAGAACACTTATTTTTTTAATCTATAAGATGTGACCTACACAACTTCTCCTTTTTCTCAGACTTGTATAAAAATACAAATAGCTGAGCTGGTGAACAAACTGTAGTGCTACTGGCAGCATTGACCTTGGTCAGAAAAAGTGCTGTGGAAGACCGACATAAGTCACATGTAAGAGTGTCAACGATCCCACTATCGTATCTGGAGCAGCATGTATCTCAAGTATGCGAGTGTGACCATAGAATGTAACATAGAAGTGTTTTAGAAAAATTCAAGGAAGGTTTATGAAAATCAAAGAGAATTCCAGGTTTTCAAGGTGCAATTCAAGGTGGTTTCCAGGATATTCCAGAGTGCTAGGGACCATGTATCTTCTATTGTTGTTGTAGTGTTTAACGCCCCCTTTTACTACTACGGCACCGCAGGCGGTGACACTCATGATACATGAAGATGGAGCACCGGTGGAATGAGATGGCGGGGGAAACCGGAGTACCCGGAGAAAACCCGCCCTGACGCCGCTTCGTCCATCACGAATACCACATGCGGGTCCCTGGGATCGGACCCGGGTCGCCATGTATCTTCTAATATACCACAACTTTATAACATCATTTATGCACCACTTTAATGCAGTCTTTCCATATAGGGCAATAAAAATGGAATGTAAGGAAAAATTGGATTACTAACGGAATTATAGTCTCAAGCAATAGGAAACATAGTAATAAAATCTTCAGGGAAAGACCGCATCTTGGTTGTGTTGTTGCCAACGTTTTGCTTTACTATGTAGAGCTTCTTCAGGGCTAATGCTTTACTTAGTAGAGCAAAACATTGCCAACTACACAACCAAGACGCGGTCTTTCCCGGAAGATTTTATTACTATGGACACCAGCCGCTGAAGCCTATGTAATTTATTAATTAATAGGAAACATTTTATCCTAGAAGTAAGTAAAACTAACAAAACTGGACAGTTTACAAAATATCTAAAAAAAATATAAGCAAATTTTTTATAAAGTAATAAAGGCTCCCAAAAAGCTTCATATTGATGCATGGATCAGTAATACAACCAATAAAAATAAGATAATATGGAATATAATAAAAAAAGAAACTGCCAGTAGTAAAACATGTTGTAATAGTAAAAAATCTTGCTAAAGATATCTAATTTCATTGTTGATAATCCAGCTGAAGTTGCCAACATTTTCAATGACATTTCATTAACATTGCTGATAAAGTAATAATCCCACAGCTGAATAATAGTAATATATGCATATACTAAACTAAACAGAAGAGTTGCATGTAGGATCTGGCCAAGAAAGGACGTGTTTATACACACTTTTCTCATGACAGATAGAATGGGAACTTCAGTGGAAGTCTATCGGGCCAGAATTAGTCTTTTCAACAGAAGGTGCATTAAAATGAATGAAAATGCCTCTACTGGACGAATGACTTTATTCTTGTACACTTTAGTGTTGTTGGTGCTACTCATAATCAAAGGTATAGAGCTTAATCCAGGCTCCGAGTTGGAACAGATAGTTGAGATGCTAGAAGCAATTTCAAAAGAGATTCGAAGAATATGGAAAAGAGGTTGGATGCAAAATAAGCAGTGTTTCTTAAGAAACAAAGATGACTATTGCAGGCTACTAACTGAGAGTGGAGCAGGTTATCCAGAACCATGAGGAAAGGATAACGAGATGGAAAGGAATGAGACAAATGGTAGGAAATATAATACTATAATTTTTGGAGTTCAAGAAAATAGAGGGAAGAGAGCCTGGGAAGAGCTGGAAGACATACTCAAGGAAAAATTGGAACTACAAATACAAGGTTGGGAAATAAATGATGCATTCAGAACTGGCAGAAGAGGGCTCAGGTCGAGGCTTTCATATCCAACTATGAAAGTTAAATGGATATGGATATGTTGGCAAATGCAAAGAAAAAAAAAGAAAAAAAAACTGAAAGGAACAAACATTTTTATTGAGCAAGATTATGGAAAAAAAGAACGAGAACTTAGGGCCATTTTATTGAAACAAATGAGGAAAGCCAGGGAAGAAGGTAAAACTGCTTATGTCAGAGGCTTGAACTTATTTATAGATGGCAGGAAACAGTGTATGAGTGGACAAAATTTGACAGCGACTGACTGAGGTGACAAAGATGCAAGAAATCAGAGTTGCAAACTTGCAAGTAGTGAAGCAGTGGTGGAAGGTGCAAAAAGGACAGAAGAACAGGCAAACAACATCCACAAGTCATATAGTTAAGTCACCAAAACAGCTGCGAGATGATGTCAACAGACTGGCTTTGGGAGTGACAGCTGGCTGAGACATGCGGAAGGAAGCAGGCTTCAGTGTAGTGTCTATGCCTGGTGGTAGTATCATGCAAGTAGAAGAGAGGAGGTGCAAGATACACATGGAGACGAGACCAACAAGAAGTAAATTGAAACTGGATCAGTTTAGATTTGACAGAAAGGGTTCTGTATAGCAGTTAATCTCTCTTTCCATAGTAGGGTAGAATGTGGAAGGCTGATATGCTAAATTACAAAGTGGTGAAATTCATCAAATAGTGAAGTGGGTGAATGTGTTGGTGGTGGTGGAAACATGATCATTAAAAGATTGTGACATTCATATCATTCACTATGATCTTCAGGAGAAAAGGGGTGAAAATTAAAGATAAAGGCTGACTCTTTGGTGGTTTAGGGCTGTTTGTTAAGAAAAGTAGGAGGTTGGAAATCAAGGTTGAAAAGTATCTAGGTAGTGATAAAGTGCTCTGGTGTACTTTAAGTGATCTGTTCAAAGGAAGTGTAAAAACGTGTATAGCCATTGTTTATAATCCATCTACTTCTTCTAGTTCTTATGATTCAAACTTGTTTATTAAACTGAGTCAGAACATAGAAGAATTACAAGACAAATATGTTGGGGTAGAAATAATTTTAATAGGGGACTTAAATGCAAGAGTAGGAAAGGAAAAATTAGGGTAGACTATAATGGTTTTGAATTAAAGGAAGTTAACCTGGAGAAGTGTTGTAGCAGTAATAAAGTACTTAACAATGAGGGTAAAATACAATTGAAATTTGTGAAGAGAATAATCTCTTGATGTGTAATGGTATAAAAGGGAAAGATGAATGGGGGGAATTTACTTTTGCAAACAAAAACGGCCAGTGTCATAGGACTATGTACTATATTCAGTAGGTCTAGATAGATACATAGGAGATTTTGAAATTATGAATATGATATGTACAAGTAATCATTTCCCATTAAAATGGAATTTAGAATAGCAGAAGATAACATTAGGGAAGAAGATTTTATTTTAGGTATGAAACTAGATCTTTATTACAAATGGAAAAATGAAAGAGCAGAACAGTTTTATACTGAACTAAAACAAGAAGTGGAATGGTTAGAAGAGTAGAATCTTAAGAGTTTGCAAGAGGATAAAAATATAGAAGAAAGTTTCTTTAGTTTAGAGGAAGCAGTTAAAAAAGCTGGAAATGAAATGAAAGTGATGGACAGCAGGTATAAAACCAATTATAGTTGGTTAGATAAAGAATGTTTAGAAGCTAAAAGAAGGGTACAAAGAGAATTAAAGCATTGGAGTCAAACAAGGGATAAAACAGATAGGGAAAATTATCTGGTAGAAAGACTTGGATATAGGCTATTACTAGAAGCGAAAAGAAATGAGTGGAGAAAAAGCTAAGCCAGAAGTTAAATGAGGCAGCAAAAAAGAATAACAAAACCATTTGGCAATGGTAAGTAAATTAAACAAAAGTAGGGGAGGAACTAATATTATATCACCAGCATTATGGTGCAAATTTTTTCAAGTACTTCTGGGGGTTAAAAACTTGATTTTACAGAACAAATTGATAACTATAAATTCATTGAAAATAGATATGTTGGATAGTAAATTCATTTTGAATGAAATATTAGAGCAAACTAAGAATTTAAAAGCTAATAAGGCATGCAAAATAAATGGACTCCCAGTGCTATTTAACTTATTTATTGATGATATTTTAGAAGTAATAAGTAAAAATGTTACACATTTGCCAACATTAAATAACAGAGAGATACCAGGTTTGCTCTTTGCAGACAATTTAGTAACAGGTTCCATAACAAGCATAGGCTTAAAACAACCCTTGGAAACAATAAGTAGGATTTGTAAAGAATGGGGTCTTAAAATAAATAAAACTAAAACTAAATCATGGTGGTAAAAAAAGGTTACATAATTGTATCTATCTGTAATTTTCTATATATTTGAATTGTAATTAATAGTGTCTAAAACCTGGTGGACTGTGAATTTGCATTCTCTGTATATTAGATCTGAAGCCTATGTATATATAGCTTAAATACTTATATAAATGTTGCCTATATCCATTATTTGCATTCCTTGTTTAAAAATTGATGAAGGTATGAATTTTTAAGAAAATTGTTACGGTGAATAGACATACACACACCGGGCCTTGACTTTTATTTTGCATGCCTTATTAACTCCATATCCTCGACACTGATGTGATTTCCATATTCAGCATGTTGCTACTTTGTCCCTAATATTTGGACCACATTTGTATGATATCACTGTACACAGTAAGCTGCATGTGAACACTCCAGGAGATACACACTGGTTAGTGCAGCTACAACATGCCATCACCTAAGGTGCTAGCAGACAAGTACAAAGTTTTGCATGGAAATGACACAGTGTTGCTAGTTTTTACCCTCTACTACATCACTGTCACAGAGCCACCAGGACCTTGTTTGGCCACAGATGTGTTTCAGTTTTATATATCTACCTTGTGAGTCTTTGTTTTAGCTCTACAAAATGTCCCTTCTAAGTACTGGGAGGCTAGAAGGAGAATTACCGACACACGTGCACACACAAACCATTGATCTAGGTATGATGAATATTCCATTGATTTGGGTATCTTAAGGAAAATAGTAACAAATTGGGATCTAATAGCCATTCTAGAGCTCTGTAAAACTCTATTAATTGCTTTCAATCTCTATAAAATTTAAATATTAATAATTATTTTTTTCTCCATAAGGAATGCATTTGCCCTAATATCAGATGTCTTTTCATCACTCTTCAGCATATAGTGGGCACAGTTTTTATTGACATCTGTGAGATCTTAGAATAAATGTTGGAAAAAGGTCATGCAGTTTACTTTTGCATTACTTGAGTTTTGTATGGATGCATGTATAACTCCTTATGAAGAATTCTTCATACTCAATGTTTGACAAGCCAGTGAAATTGCATGATAGGTAGAACACTTAGGACAATGGCATTGATGTTTTCCAGAGTACACACAGATCTTTGCTTACTTGGATACTTCTTTGATAATGGACCATTTACTTCAAAGTCTGAACCCACATTTTTTTTTGCATGGACTGATAGTACTGGATCATTGCAATGGAATTGTAATAATGTTGAAATGGCTGTAGTGCAGTAATCAAACTGTCATTATTCTTATAGTAAGCCTTAATAGCAAAAGACCATTGTTCACACATCCAACAATCCATTATAAATAAATGCTATGAAATGAATAGATTTTTGAATGTAACAATTTAAATAATAATAGCCAAAAAGACATGAATCTGAACTATGGCCCATTTCATTGGCTCATCTTGTATAAGGTAACAAAGTTAATAAATTGCAGTGTGATAAGTATAGCTGCTCCATCTATGTATATGGTTTTTAAAATGGTTGGAACATTATTGGGGTTACAGTACCTATACAAAACATTCCTGCTATCTGCGAGAACAGGATATCTGTGCTGAACTCATGTTCCATGTAATAGCAATAACTGGACTCACTGGACTGCCCATAACCCATATTTTGGATTCTGCTAAACAAAAACTTGTGTGCTGGCTTTGCTAGATAGATAACGTGTTCACCATCTGGAGCCACAGACAAGAGACCTTAACAGATTTCCTATGTCATATCAGCTGTATTCATCCATGCGTATAGTTCACTATGGAAATGGAGAATGGACCACTACCATTTTTGGATGTACTCATAACCATGAAGTTCGATGGTATGCTCTCTCACACAAACCGCAAACCCATACACACAGACCGGTATCCACACAAACTCTCCAACCACCATCTCAGCCAGAAGAGAGCTGTCATTAAAACACTAGTAGATCGTGCCAACTGCCTCTGCCAACCACAACTACTCCCACTGGAACTTTCTCACATTAATAGTGCTTTGCAGGCCAACGTTTAAACCAGCCTGGAAGTTAAATGTGCCATATGCCCCAGAAGGAAGGCCCTGTCTGTTTAAACAAATTGGCCCTAAAGAGAAGAATAAAGCATACCTGCCACACATCAAATGTATTACTGATAGCACTGAGAAAGTTCTCAGAAAACACAACATGCACGTCATTTATAAACTCACACAGCAAATACAGAACATGCTACATTCAGCAAGAGATACAAAAGAACCACTCTCTTCTGCAGGTGTTTACAGAATTCCATGCTTGTGTGGCTCTGTGTATGTAGGGACCATTCAATGTGCGATAAATACATGCAAAACAGAACACAAAAGGTGTTGCTGTTTGGGACAAACAGAGAAGTCTGCAGTCACAGAACATGCATTACTAGTGCCAGGAGAACACTTATACAGTATTTAGACACAGCTATCCTGTCTTCCATGGTTCATTACTACACCCGTTTAATTTGCAAAGCCATAGAGATTTTCAAACACAAAGATAATTTCAATAGGAAGAAAGAAACTAAGTGCTTAAATAAAGCTTGGCATCCAGCATTATACAAAGCATGCAAGAAACCTGACAGGAGACAAATTTAAGATCATACGTCATCAACAGCCTCAGCCACAGTAAATGCCAGCCCATCAACAACAATCATAGACGAGGGAGCAGCTTCCACTTCAGCCCAGCCCACACAACAGCCGAACCAATAAACAAAGTCTAGACTAACCATCAACCATCCACACATGCTAAGCATTTAAAATCTGTGAAACCAAAAGTCACCAATCGTCACCGAGACTAGCAGAGTACTACACCGAGGATGCTCGATGCAGTTTCAAACGAAACGTCTGGAAGGAGATTTTCCACTAGACCAAGACCCACATGCCTAGATAATCATTTTCTATTTACTGACACTGGTTGTGAAAGCTTACACATTTTGATCAACCAGTTGACAGATTTAAAATTATTTTCTTACAATTAGGTCTAATTAAGTATTTTGTTAAGACATTATATAACCCTGGAGAGGTTTCAATTACTTGGAAAAAAAGTTTCCAAAGATCAGTGTTTTCAAGTAGAAGGAAAGCATTTTTGTTGGGCCACAGTTAGAAAACTAATGAAACTTTAGTGTTTGAAAGCAGAACTAGAAGCACAGTTACTTTTCAACATTGTGTGTGAACAGTTCTTAGTATTAATACAGAAAACTATAATAAATCAACAGATTACTAAGTTTAAACAAATTTTGCCACAATCTCCCTCAAAATTAACATTTTGTCTTCTCATAGACTTTGGACAGGCTAGTGATGAACACAAAGAAAATTCCAAGGTACTTGTGAAATGGAACACAGGTAAGAAAAAGGTGGAAATTCAGTATGCTTGCAGATCGCTGCTGGAATCATGAAAAATTGCATACACATATATCAGAGAAATTTAACAATTTGTAGATTAAAACCTGTGCTTATCTATCTGTCTATAAGACTCATATTCTCCCAAGAATCCTTCATGTTGTGCTGAAACTTGAACCATAAGTAGGTGGCAAATTCTGCACTGTCCTATAAAGCATATCTAAGTGCAGTGACGAACAAGCCAGAAAATACACTGACGACATTCGTAGACATGACTATTGGTTTACTTTTCAATATCAGCAGTGTGAAAGATAATGCACAACATGGTAAATTTGCTGTTTATTTACTCCTGATAGAAAAATAAATATACCATTTGTTACAAAACTGAGGGTGCTAAGGAAGAATGAAGGTCATATTTGAATTTAGCACATCAACAGAAATGATATATCTTGAGCAAAAATATATTTTTTAAAATCAATTTTGTGGTGCAATGTAATTCATCTAAGTGTATTTTTTTATACATTTTTGGGTAAAAATTATTACAAACGTTTCTCCACTCAGCTCAACTTCCAAAAATGTGAAATAAACCTTTTTCTTAGACAGAAACAGCATCTATAAGTGCACAATAAGCTGATAGGTAATGCGTATTAATAATTTCTTTTTCTCGCAATCATTTCTTCTTTTGGACCACATAAGATCTCTATTCAATTTAAAAGATGTTAGAAATTTAATATATGTTAGATGTCACAGTAAATATATTTTATATTTTTTTAACAAACTTTAAAACTGACCATTTTAACCATATAAAAGGTATGCATGCTCACACAAATTTTGCCCTTCAGCAATTTCATCAACTAAAACATTGATTAAATTTGTACCTATCAATTAATGAGGATTGCTGCTTGGGTAACTGTTTTCCCAAGGTTTAGAAAGATGTTTTAACTTACAATATGTTCTCAATGAAATAAAGTAAAACAATAACATTGTATTAAATGTTTCAAGAGCCAACCTGCGTCGCTGGAGGAATAAATGTATCTAAACCAGTTCTGCTACTGATATTAGTTCTTTTCACAGAATCTCTAACCGAAGTGTTCTTCCATAAATTCTTAGGCTACAAAGACCAAGTAGTCATATTCTCCAGTAAGAAATTATGTTTTCACTATTATACTACTGTAAACCGTATTTCAAAAATTGTAAATTGTGACATTAGCAAGTTATGAATTCCTAGTACATCTCAGAGCTCTGAATCCTTTGTAGATAATAATAGTACAAGGGCAGTTTTTTTTTCAACCTCCAATAGGCAATAAATAAAAGACAAGTACATAGAAAACAATTATTTTATTACCAAAAGTTTTGTACACTTATAGTTACTTTTCAACATTGTCACCGAAAAGATTGAGACATTTGTCATACCTGTGGACCAGCTTTGCAATGCCCTCTTCAAAAAATGTTGCTGCCAATGATTTCAAATGAGCATTGACATTTTTGAAGATCTTTGGTGGCTTGAAAGTGCTGTCCTCCTAGTCATGTCTTCAGTTCAGGGAAAAGGTGAAAGTCGCTGGGTGCCAGGTCAGGACTTTACGGCGGGTGATCGAAAATGTCCCATTGACATTGTTCAAGGAGCCGTTGGGTTATGCCAGCTGTGTGTGGACGAGCGGTGTCATGGATCAACACAATTCCTGAAGTCAGCATTCCTCTTTGTTTATTTTGAATGGCTCTCCACAAACGTTATTCAGTTTCACAATAAACAGCTGCATTGATAGTGGTTCTGGGCTGCATGAACTCTACAAGCAACACACCTTTTTGGTACTAAAACGCGGTAGCCATAACTTTTCTGTTGTTGAATGTCTGAATTTTTTTGCTTTGTTTGGTGAATTTGGATGCATCCAATGTTGTGATTGTTGTTTTGTTTACGGTGTGTCGTATTGGATTCAAGTTTCATCTCCAGTAACAATTGATTTCAAAAAGTTCTCTCCTTTATCATGATAACGGTTAAGGAAATTCAAAACTGACGCCATTCAGTGACTTTTGTGGGCATCCGTCAACATTTTTGGAACCCAACAAGCACAAAGGTTTTGTAGCCTAAATGTTCAGTAATGATACAGTGCATGACAGATCTTGAAACTTCTGTAATTTCCACAGACAAAGCAGTTATGGTGAACCTACGATTTTCTCTACCCATTCTGTCAACTCTTTCAACAAGGTTGGCTGTAACAACAGACTTGAGTACTTGGCCTCCTTCATAATGCATGTCATTTTGGCCATCTTTAAACTTTTGGCACCATTCTTGCACAACATCATCAGTCATGAAGTTATCACTGTAGACTCGGCTCATTCTCCAATGAATTTCTGCTGCACTATTCCCTTCTGCTTGCAGAAACCGAATTGCACTTTGTAATGCACACTTGGTGGGAGCAACAATGACAGCATCCATGTTTACGTGGCTGTAGTGCAACACAGTTTGATCCCTTGAGGTTGGCAATGGCGGAGTGTGTAGTGCGAGAGTTGCGCAGTAGCCTACAGCACATGTCCACTTTCTGCCGCTCACATAGCTTCTATACTAAGCAATCGGAGGTTGAAAAAAAAAAAGGCCCTCATATATATACTTACAAAACAAGCCAAAGAACATATATACATGTTCTTCCTTTCACAGAAGTTTGAAAACAGTGTTGTTATAATTAATTTAATTTAAAAGGTGAGTCAATTAATAACACTAAACAACACTTACAGCATAATTTTTCGGAATGCATTTCGAAGGTTAACTTTCCTCCTTATTGTCCAGTTGATAATGGAGGAAAGTTAACCTTCGAAACGCATTCCGGAAAATTGTGTTGTAAGTGTTGTTTAGTGTTATTATTTGACTCACCTTTTAAATTAAATTAAAAAATATATATATATATATATATATATATATATATATATATATATATATATATATATATATATATACATGTACCTACATAGAATAAAAGCAAAACTGCATCACAACAGTCTACATGGCATCTAATTTTTCAAAAATTTACCATTAAAGATTACAACTCATACAAAAGTGATAACATTTAAATTAGCAATAAGATCACACATGCTGGATCACCAGTTCTACAAAGCAGATACAGTTTGTTCACTAGCTCATGGTTCCTGGCAGGAATGCAGCTAGCCACTACGTCAGTAAACAATTCCAGATAAACAGAGATATCAGGAGCAGCAGTTCTGCTTCTAATTGCATTTATGATAATGTTGTCAACCTTGGAATATGCACTCATGCTAGTTAAAGTAAAGAACTCACTTAAAATAGCACAATTTAAATGTTATTTTCAGTTCATGCAGTATATTTAGCTTATAAAATGTAAATGATGTTTTCAACTGCTCCATCTTTTTCCCATTGGTCATTTTCTGCCTTTTATATTTTTCAAAAACACTACCAGTCTGTTTGAGTTGTAAGTTTGATCAAGCGTTATATTGTGTAACTCCTGTAAGAATAAGTCACATTTTACATTTATTTAAGTATTCATTTTACCTTTAGCCAAGCTAGTTCAAAGGGATTGAGATCACACATGAATGGGGGCAAGTAAATGACAGTGTGGTTCAATAAAATAAAAATAACCAGTAATAACATTATAACAATTGAGGAAGAATTCGGTCTAACAACTTCTCATTCCCTCTTGCAGGATCAAAGAATTAAGCATTAAAATTTCAGTTGTTTCAATCATCCTATAAAGATCTGTTTTATGCATACAACTGTCACACAGCCACAATATCATAGCAGACCTCACAGCACTCCTAGCCAGAAAATTATCTACATTACTTTTACCATTACTTCCGGCATAAAACTAGTGATAAGTACAATTTTACAATTGAAATTGGGAGAAATTTGCAGCGAGTAAATGTAGCGCAAATAATATTGGAGGTAAGTTGGCAATGCAACCAGCAGAGCAACGTTTGCACGAATGTTTACAAAACTCAGGTTACACTACTGGAATATTTCTCCCCTGCCCTACATTCCCCTTAGACCTTGAGCTGGTGAACAGACAGTACATTTACATTTTTTTTTATTTCTCTATAAAATATTAACCCTTAACATGCTGACCTGTCATGGCATGTAATACGTCCTCTGATTGGTAATCAGAGGATATGGTCGGTGAATTTATTTTGATAATTCTCCCGGTCAGGTCGGTGAGACCCGTAAACCAACGACAGGTGTGGTCCTCCAGACATTGTGGGGGTTATGAGAGAGCGATGTGACCGCCAAAACATAAAAATATGGTGCTCTCTAAAAAACGGTTACTATTACTGCTATTGCTCTATGAGTGAAAAATATTGTAGAGGAAAAGGATTAATGACTTCATTGTCAGAAATCCAGCATTAGCTAACAACAACAACATTTACAAGAAAGCAATTTGCGTATTGATATCCTGAAATATGGATGTACATGAAACATGTACTGAAGTATCTCGACTGGGTGTGCAAAAGCGGTTAAGTCAAAAAATGTCGAAAATAAGTTCTGCACAGACTTTGATGTAATTTTGTGTGCTCTACTCATGTGTGTAATCGGTTAAGTCATATCACTTATAATAGGCGAGTAACATGAGTGTACAAAAGGAGGTATGTCATGAAGTCATCAGTTGTGCATGTGCAAAGACAGTTAAGTCACTCACTTTTGACTTAGCTTATTTTACACCATCGAACCAACAGTGCAAAATTGGTTAAGTCAGTAATAGAGCTGACTTAACTTGTTGTGCACTACAAATTTAAATGACTTACCCAACTTGACACTACACCTATCTGGTGCCCGAGCATTTATTTTTATTGCACTAATATGAAGATTGAATATTGCAAAACAACTAAATCTCACTTGTCAACAATACACATGAAAAAAATAAAGCATTGTAACTCTGTATATCATTTCAGTAAAAACACAGAGAAACCATTTACCATCTTGTGTCACTGTAACTACTTATACAAAGAATATTTAAATGCTATTCCTGGACAACATGTTGGTAGGAGGATATACAAAACTATTTTTTATGACCTTGAACTACAAAAATAAAAAACAGATGCATACCAACTTAAGCTGAGGACAGAGATCTCTGAAGGTGAAAAATACTAGAGTTTGAGAGCAAGAAATGCACCCAAGAAAAGGTTGACTTGGCAAGTCACTCTCAAGAAATTATCTTACAAGGAAAGCCATAACATTCTACTTGCAACAGTGCTTGCAAACTCCAGTAGCCAGTAGCTCCTTTGCCTTCTACAAAAGACAGCTATGGAGCTGAAACTTAACGTTCACTGCTGTGATGTCAGGCAAGCATACTGTTTTATGTAGCACAAAAGACAAGTCTTAAGAGTGACTAAGAATAGAATCTTGCCTTTACAGTTCATTTAAACAACTTCATCTAGATGAAAAAAATAGCTTATGCATTCCGATTCCTGCCAAGGACAAAACAAAAACAGCCACATTGCCATAATGTGTATAGTTACACTTCAGGAACACCCAATTCCCCAATCTATTGACCACTAATTCGGAATATTAGGCCATACACACATGGAGAGCATGGAAATTATGCAATCATAGAAAAAAGGAAATGGAAGTATCGTGTTCCCATTCATCATCCTCACTACCGGATGCAACTCGATTTATCAGTAAAGAACAACTATTCGGCAATTATTAATTCAGCAATTATTTCTCAAGTACAAGTTAAGGAAAGATGATTTCAAATTTGCCAGTTTTTTCAGAAGAGAAAATAAATCTGCAGGTATAAAATCTTTAAGAAGTATTCTGGGCCAAATGCAGTAAATCTAGCAAAAATAGGACTTGCTGGACCTACTTTCATTTATCTCGGCTACATTCTGGGAATTCTAGAGCATTGAAAATATCTGAAAGTTCTCTTAGTACATTTCCAAATACTGATACCAATGACAATGTTTAGTGAAGAATGCGTTCTTATTATTCATTATATTTTGGATGGTGAAAACAATTTCATGGAAATTTAAAGAAAGTATATGACATTAAAGCCATAATAATAAAATGCCTTGTTTCTTTACTTTTTGCCAAGTTCATTAACGCTGACAACCTTTTATAAAAGGCTATGAAATATAATATTTAGTATGCGATTATAAGGTATTATTTTGAAATACTATAGTGATATTGGGGTCGTCTCCTTAGTGCGGTGGTAGTGCTTCTGCTTACCAAGCGAGAGACCAAGGTTCAATTCCCGGCACCAGCGTGTGGATTTTCTTCCAGTGGGGGATCTGGCACGGGGTGCACTCAGCCTCATTAGGTCCCTGAGAGGCCAACCGAGGAGCTACTTCATTGATAAGTTGCGGTCTGGCATAACTGGCCGGGAGGGACCGGGCTGCTGAGCACCAGTACTGCACCACACTCTTGACGCCTGTGGTAGTTAAAGGTGGCAGAAGCAGAGGCTAGGCGGTAAGGGCTGTTGCGCCTTGGATTATTATTATTACCACAGTGATATGTCTTGCTCCATTATCCTTTTAATATTTTTATGTTGTCATTTTCTCAAGTTCTGCTAAAGTGAATTCTATATAAATATGGTAGTATTTTACCTCCATGGAAACTACAAGAATTGATTACATATTTAAAAATACGAATTCATTGTATATTCTAGGGGAAAACAATAAATTTCATATTTACAGTATTAACCAACAAATATATTTTTGCAAAATGTGTAGACTTTTGGCACATAAGGGATTTGGGAAATTGATTTTAATCTTTAATTCAGTTTTTCTCATTATAAGGTTATTTTACTTAACCGCTTTTCAGCATTCTATGACCTTCAGAAAATAGGGAAAATTAATGAGAATAATTAGGAAATATAGCATAAGGTATAAAGGGAAGCAAAAATATAGATACCAAGTTTTAAATTGCTCCATTATATACACAATCCAGGTTAATTATAATGGGGCATGGGAAAATGCAACTCTAAAAGGTTTTTGAAAGACTTTGTATTTGTAATGTATACTTAGTACTCAATAAACTATCAGACTATCAAACTTAACCGCTTTTGCACACCCAGTTGAGATATATATACACTTTTATAATGTTAGCATGTTTCAGTTTTAAGAACATTTTTGTTTTAAATGTAATTTTATTGGGAGTGTGGTGGACCTGACCATGTGGACATAGTACAGCTGTCGCCCAGTGTAAATACCAGTGGCACTTTTGAGAGATAACCAGGATCTTCTGGAAGTTTTCTTCCCCCACCCTAACTTACTGGACTGTTGAAGAGATAAGTAGATATAGTACTAATTTCACCAGTGTAAACACCAGAGGCACTGTTGAGACATAACCAGGATCTTCTGGAAGTTTCCCTTTTCCCTTCTATTTGAATGTTCTTAAACTCTGTGGAAGATTCCAGCTACTATAAAAGTGAACATTCTCGCAAGTGAGCTAAGGAACAAGTTAATCAGTTGGTGAAATAGTGAATGTGTTTCTGGTGTGACAAAAGTGCTACATGAGTTTGTGAGTGCTGCTACTGCAAGATATTAGAGAGGTCTTATGTTCCAAACCAGCTGAATTATCTGGAAGATTAGACTACATTGTGCACATTTCATTGTGGTGCTATGTTGTGAAGGGAGTGGAATCACAACGAAAACTGGAACTTGATCAATTTATTTAGTGACAATGAGAACTTAGTGATGCAACAGTAAAGAAACTGGACAAAGTCACATTCTATTCTAAAGGAATCCTTTCCAATTTGTACATCAATTAGATGTACCTGTCTGGATATTTGCATTCTTTCAATACTTATGGGTACCCTAAACTATTTTTCTTTGTGAATATTTCTTTTTTATTTTGTCTATGTTTTGTAGAAATTGCACATAAATAATTTGAGTGTTAATTACTTCATATGCTTACCAGAATTAATTTTTTTAAAGCTCTGCTTGCTAAAACCTATGTTCTTGAGAAAACGACTAAATATCCATAAAATAATCCTTACATGCTACAAGTTGAAAAAAAGAAATGTTTGTTCAACACTATTTGTATATAGAGGATGTTCAATTTGTCATTTCAGTTGACTAATTTACCATAAAATGTTTCATCAGTATAGCCGTGCTACAAAATGAAATTACCAATTGCATTTTACTGCAAACTAGTTCTTTAAATATTAACTGAAACCAACTTACATATACACACCTTAAATGACTTGCCACAAATATTACAGTGATGCATTTGACGAGAAGCATGTAGCTTTTCATGTGTCTTCAGGCTTCCCTTTAATGTGAATCTTTTGCCACATGTTTCACAAGCAAATGGTCTGTTGCGCATTGAAATAGGTTGAGTGTTCTTACTGCACTTGCTCATAAAACTCTGACCAATAAAGAATGTCAAGTCATCACTACGATTGCCTAGAATTGCAGAGTCCAGTGAATCACTAGTGGTGCAGGCTGTTTCTTTTTTGGAATAGTTTACACCCATTGTTGGAGGTGTAATCGATGGTATGCTTCCTGGAAGAGTTGTCACATTCTCTGGCAGCTCATAGCCATGGAAAAACTGTGGAAATCTGGAGAAAAAATGGCTAATAAGATAGCTAATTGTTTTACAATAACAATATAAACAGCAGCAAAGAAAAGTAAAAATTTACAGATTTCAAAAAATGAACACACTACACCTACTAACTGACAATGCATACTGTCAGGAAATCTGTAAAAGTGCATATCTACATTACACTGCGAAAGAAAGAAAAATTAATTACTTTCACTACTGATATACAACAATTTGTCAACACATTTTATTTAAATTCTGTACTTCATCGTAAATTTCAAAATTTTATTGTACAAACAGTGATGGTAAATAGTGTTTTTGTTAACCAATACAGGTAAAAACACAGAGTTAATTAAGCTCCATTTCCTCTATTCCTATAGCTTGTACATTCACTTTGACAGTCCAATAATTGTGAATACTCTGCTTTAGTGACACCCATAATTCCTTTACATAAAGCAGTTTTACTGACAGAAATTTAACCTATCTAATATCTTGGTGAAGTGGTTGCAATACAATGAGCATTAGAAAATGGATATACTACAGGACTGATACAAAAGAAAATGAAGTAGTTGTTCTCACAGACTCAGTTTCTGCCATTTTAGTAATTGAATGATTTGATAGTCCATATGAATCTAATAATATTAAGGACGTGAGATCTTATTATAGATTACTCGAAACAAAATTTCAACAGATAATATTACAGTGGATAACAGCACATGTGAGAGTAATTGGTGATGAGACTGTGACTTTCTGGGCAAAAAGGGTGCAGTGTTGCACTCAAAACCTATAAAGCCTTGTAGATTAGATGTAAAACTAAAAAATTTCAAAATTAGTATACAACAAAAACACCAACATAATATTCAAAAGGAAATTTCTAACAAAAATTATTTCAACATAAAATAAATAGTACAAAAAATAAAAAATGTTTCAAGGAAAGAAGCATTTCCTCACTTCAGATTAGCTACTGTACATGACTGTTTGGCGGAACATCTGCATAGGTTTGGTTTTATGAATGACAACGCATGTAAGATCTGCAATGCTGTCAAGATTTTAAATGGAGAACACCTACTGGAATGTCCAGAATTGAGGAAAGCTGTACCAAATGGGAAGATAAAGATACATAATTATATTGGCTGGCTAGGGAAAAATTTATGGATCAAAATCCTGCACCTTAGGTCAACAACAGCATATCTTGCTAGAAACAAAATGTTGAGCAAATGATTGTTATGAACTATAACTTTGTAATACTATACATGCTATTACAAGAGAGAATTCCAGAATTCAGCAAGATAAATACTTGACCAGTTATATAAAAATACAAGATTCTTTTACATTTTATACTGTTTGTGTACTGTGACATTTATATTCCAAATGCATATTTTTTGTCATCTCTGGGTAATATTTACTGTAATGCATAGCAGATGGCTCTAAAATGCTTTCCAGTTCTAAAGGAGAAATTAGATAATTAGCTCCTCTTAGGTGATTTAATTTCAAAAATGCCAATATGTTCAGTTAATTTGAAATTTTTTAGTGTTTTATACATTTTAATAAGTAAAATTCAAGAAAATAATCCACAGAAGAAGGAGGCACTCGCCCAAGTAGTCCCTTCTGAAAGTACATTTAGAGCCTGAAATCTCAAATTTCTGAAATGCAGAACAAAACATTAAACACAATTTTTAAAAATTAATTAATTTAGTGCTAAGTTAATTACATAATGGGGTCATTAAGAAAGGACCCTGGCCCTTGTCCCATAGACATACTAATGATACATTCCATTTTTATAAGTGTTCTCTTCTTTATTCTGCATTTGATAGTATCCTGTTTACTAGATTGAAGTATCATTATTAATTTTTATCGACTGAACATTTCCATGTCATTCTTATCTACCAAAGAAATTCCCCTATTCCTGTGGGACAAGCCTGATCTGTGAACACTACAAATTAGTGCACCTAGTGAGTTGACTGGGGCTAATTTTTTTTAATGATAAGAGTAATGTGCTTAATATTATAAGCCACTCATAAAGAAGAACAACATTTACTATCATAATAAGCTATAATGCTGTGTATCATACAAAATTACCATTATTGAAGTTACCTTTTACAAAAGTAGACGCTTATTTAAACAGGAACTGTGCTCTCCTACTCTTGTGCTCAGCAAACACTGATATCACTTTTCTGCTAAAGCTCTCTATGTAAGCAATGTATTCTTTCTTTATCAAAGCACTGCTCACTGCTCTCTGAGTCTCTTTTGACTAGCATTCCTTAAAACAGCTTTTAATACATTTTAGTGCTGAAACACCTTTCAGTTGTAGCTATCATCACTGGAGTTGTTAGAACTACATTCAACAATTTTACTACCTCTGAAAATGTGTCCTCTAAATTGTTTTTAATGAAGTTAGAATACAGTGCACTGACAGAATTTATGTTCTTAATCTCTTCACAAGAACAAAGTAAACAAATTGAAAAATATGTTGATATTTAGAAACACATTTTGCTCCAACTTATTTGTAATAATATTTAACACAGGACTAGTTTCAGAGAGGATCCTCTGCATCATTTAGCTGTTCCAAAACTAGTCCTGTGTTAAATATTATTACAACTTGGAGCAAAATGTGTTTGTAAATATTGACATATTTTTCAATTTATTAATATGCTCCACTGTTTTAAACACTCCATTATCATCAGTTGTATAAAGTAAAGAAATTTACTGTTTAATTTTCCCTCTTCTAAGAAAGGGAAGTAATTGACACAGTCATGACAGTCATGAAGAAACTTGGACTTTTAAGTCATTAAATTTGGTAGGTTTTCAGAAGATGTTACACATCATAGAACATCTTCTGGTGTATTTGCTAGTTTATTCCTAATGTCACAGGTGGCAGCTACAAATTTATGAACATATTCCTTCACATGTACCATTGTCATAATTTTCTTCTGTAAAATGTTGTGTAACAGTTGCATGCAAGACACTCTGTTAAAAAAATCTAAGTAAAAATGAGTTCATCTTCAAGAAAATGTATTAGTTTGTCCAAAATTGATACAGAATCCCACAAGACATCTTGCTGTATAATTTAAAAAAACTATTAATGATTCCTGGCACTGATAAGCAGAAAACACTGCTCTACTTGGGAAATTCCTGATGGCTATTATGGTAGAGCATATTTGTTGCATAATGAGCAATGCACAAAATAAACACATGGATATATCTTCCTTTCAAGTTTCTGGATTCCATGCTACGCTTCTTGGAATGCAGATCTGCTTGAGAGACCAATTTATCTTCCAGTCATGTGTATGAAATCATTAAAATGTCCCACTGCTTGTGCTTGTGATTCCTGAATAAAAAGCGGAACCGACTGTGTCTTATTGAAGATATCGCTGGTTTCATCCTCTTGTACAGACACAAACATCGCTTTGTTCACTTCACCCTGAAGGGTTTCTTTGTAAACCTGGTACCTATGTACACTTTATTAATTCATTTTGTGTTTTATTACTTTGGATTCCTCTAAATGTTCAACTAAGTTGTTACCTAACTTAGCAATTTCACATACTAAATCCAAGAATGTGCGTCTATTTAGCAATTTTTCTCTTTTGTTATGTCCTTTTACACCAATTTTACGTTCATCACAGAATTTTAGGCAATCAACAATTCTATTTAGTATTTGCCTGTTTTATGGACTAATTCATTGTGTCGGGCAACAGATAGCTTGTGCCATACATAAATTTGTGTCTGAACATGAAATGTTTCATACAAACTTAATGTTAAGGAGTTTCCAATGTGAGAAGAACATATTTCATGAAATTTTTAATAAAAAGGAGTATGTTAGAGTGATGTAAGAATTTTAATTCTTAAGGCAGCTACAATCAATTTGTTAAGTGATGAGTTTATATATATGATCTGCCTTAAGAGTTAAAAATACTTCATGTAACTTAATACTTTCTGAAAGATGGTTGAGGTCAGTAATGTCATGAACTGCTCATAAAGCATCACCACCAAACGACAAACGTTAAGTAAAAGAATGTTTTCTTGATCTCATTAGTTGTTAACCATGGTTTCTTTCTCTGCCAATCTGGATTAAAAGAGCATTACTGTGATTTGTGTTTCTGTATTAGTGAAATATTAGCATGATTAGGGCCTAACTGTTTCTTGGTCACCTAATGTCTGAAATGGTAGTGTGAACAAAAAATCTACCTTGCTCACAACAAAAGAAAGTCAGAAATGAAAAAAAACCAAACAAACTGCAACAATTACTGTACAGGTGTCCATAAATGAACTGTTGACGTAACATGCTGTAGCTCTTCAATGAACCCTTTGAATAAAACTTAAATTATATAATCAAGATAGCCCCAAATTCCCATTGCAACTAGACACACTACCTCTTTACCCTCTCTTACCAAGATACCCACACTTTGTTATAACCTACAAATTTTTTGCAACCAGCCCCAGCTTTCTGCTGCCGGAGTTTTATGTGGCAGCATGTGCAAAGGGAGAATACCACCCCATTAACACTAGCCAATGATGACAGAATGAAAACAACATACTCTATGATGATAATAATGATGATGATGGTGATGATGACAGTGAACGGCGGTGGCGGTGGTGACGAGGACGACGATGATAAATAGCATCAATATTCCTGTTTCTAAGTTTTTCTTTCAGGAACCCCCAAAGGACAAGACACACCTGCTACAGATTACTACTTCTGCACCATTTCTCCCAGATTAGTTTTTGTTCCATTCATCGGTTCTTCTACATTCCATTAGAATGTGATGTGCTCCATCTTCACTACTCCCACAGTTTGGATACGTATCTTGCACTACAATATTACTCCTAAGAATTCTCAAGTTTCCATATTCCTTGGTGAAATCACGCAGTGTCCTCCCTTTTCTTTCTATTACATATAAATACTTTTCTTCATCTTCATCCTTTTATAGAATGCTAATGACCTCTTCTCATTTATGTACCCTATATATTTTGTCTCTCCACATTTTTTACCTAGAACAAACATACTTCCAAAGCCATGCCATACCATTTTAATTATACATCAATTAATCCAACTGATCCTTAATTTTACTCCGCTAGTTCTCAGATCTATGATATTTATCTTGGTAGTCACAACTTTTTAAAACATTTTCTTCTGGCAGCTAATTTACCAGGTACTAATATTCTGTGAATCTTTCCATCACCATTCTTTTCCCATTGACTTTCCCCAGTTCTAGCTGAGTTATAAAGTACTCAGCATTACTTGCAAAATGCTCTTAATATAAAACCTATTTTCTATCCCCCATATTTTGACTTCATATGTTCATCTTGTTCCACTAGGACTGCGTACAACCTTTCTGTCCTCCATACAATGTTATTGGCTTCCCAGTGGATGACCTTATTACTCTTCTCTTTCCACAATGTTGACATATTTTACTTTGATCTGTTACTCTCTTGGACTACCCTTCCTATTGTTTCATGAATCAGCTGATACCGAAATTTAGATTTCAAATCGAATGGGCTTGATAAAAACACGTTTTAATTTAATTGCCGGATGTGAGATTTGCGTTAAGTGTAGAGTAATAACATATGTAGATAATAGAGTAGGAAGTGTTTTAAGGTGAGCAAGATATGAGTAAATAATAGTCGTTAAATTTGTAGGATAAACGCATTATTGGTTTGAAATTAACGAGTCATGACGTCATACTACATAGTTTAAATTCACGTTTGAAATTCAGGTTTGCCAACCTTAAAAGTCGCGCAATATATTTAATAAAATATAAAGTAAACATCGTTTAATCATAAAAAGGTAATTATATATTCGAAATTCAAAAAAGAACATGTTATAATAGAAAGGGACATTTCTAAATTGCGGGAAAAGGAAATAGCATTTTGGATACGAGGCTTTCTTGGATGACGTCATGACGTTTAAAATTGAAGGTTAAGTCGTTTTTTTTCTAGCGTGGGTAAGCCAGAAAGCGTCTGGTCACTACTCAGCCCAGACCAGCACCGCACGTTGAGGTGTGCAGACGTGAGTGCGATTCCTCTACATATAGAATCGGCATAACTCCCGAAAGTATATAAGAAATAATAAACAATATACAAAGGTTTTCTTGGGTAGTCTATAACACCTGCGCGTACCCGAGATAAAGAAAGAGATCTCAACCTGAGCTAGCTGGAACGAACCAAATCAACGGGCGACAACGAGACCAACGACATTTCCGCATCAAATGGCGACACAACGAGAACCGAACAACGACTTTTAGCTTCAAATGGCGATCCAACGAGAGACCAACGACATTTCCGCCACAAATGGCGACCCAACGTGTGGCGTCGAGTGAATAGACCAACCCCAAGATGACCAAGCCAGCATAGAACCAGCAAACAAGAAGGTGACCCAACGTGTGGCGTCGAGAGAATAAACCAACTCCAAGACGACCAAGCCAGCATAGAACCAGCAATCAAGAAGGTGCCCAGCGTGTCAACATCTGTGAAACGTGTAGTGAACAAGTTTAAGTGCAGTTAAAAAAAAAAAAAAAAAAAAATAGTGAAATAGTGAAAATATTGAAAATATTGGTGAGTAGAAAAACACATGTAAATAGCTTAGAAATGGAAGACAGTGATAGCGATTTTCTAGGTTTTGAGAGTCCGGAAATTGAGAAAAGTGTATTTAGGATGGAAGAATATAATCAAAATATAATCGGTAGCAGAATATGCCAAGAAGTAGAAGATCAGAACGTTAGAGAAACACCTAGAGGTAGCTCAGAAATGTTTAGTAGTAATTCAGAAAGGCCAGCAATTATGTCAGAAATAGAGAATATGTTTCAAAAGATAATGGAAAAGATGAGTACAGAGTTAAGTCAAAAGATAGATAAAACTAGTATAGAGTTAGGACAGAAATTAGAGAAGGGACAACAGGAATTGGGAATGCAATTGGAAAATCAGAAGAGAGCTTTAGAAACCTTTAGGGAAGAAGTTAGGGAGGAAATTAATAAAGTTAGTAGTGAAGTAAAAGAAAATAGAGAACAGGTTAAGGGAGAATTAGAGACAATAAGGCAAGAAGTAAAGAATTCTGAAAAGAAATTAGGTCAACAAGTGAGTGAAAAATTAGATAAAGAAAGGGAAAAAGTAACATATAGATTAGACAAACAAAGGGAAGAAATTAGAGAAGAGTTACAGGGGTGTAAAGTTAGAATGGAAAGATCTGATGTAGAAAGTGAAAGGCAGGCTAGAAATTTGGAGGATGTTACAGACCAAATAAAAGGGGTAGTAACAGAAATTACTCAGGTAAAAGAGGCCTTAGAAAATTTGAAATTAAATGAAAATGCATGTAATCACAACAATCTTAGTAATGAAGTTGCAAGAAACGAGGCAATACCAGGTGTATCAGCTGACATTTCGATGCAAAATAGAGGTAACAGTAATTCTCATTCTGATCTCAGAAATAGTGCAGGGACAGGTGACAATTCAAATTTACATTGGCCTAACCATGTCTTAAATGAAATGACACCTCCAGTTTTTGAAAATGAAGATTCAGATGATCCTAAAGCCTTTTTAGAAGGGTTACAAGAGTACTTCACGGTGAAACGTATACCAGAGGAGTACAAGATGGTGATAGTAAGAAAATGCCTAAAGGGTAATGCTGCCAATTGGCTAGGCCTTTCTATGGGTAACAATAATGACTACAGGACCTTTAGGAACATCTTTTTAACCAGATATTGGGGAGCTAGTAGGCAGGCTAATATTAGAGTTGAATTAAGCAATGGAAAATTTAATCCTAGATCGGAGGAATCAATGGTCAACTATTTTATGAGAATAGCGAGAAAATCGAAGATGTTGGATCCTCCCTTAGACGAAAAAGATCTAATAAATATAGTTACTCCACATTTTCCGGAAACACTTCAACATTACCTAATCATAGCCCGACCCGATAGCATTGCAGCTATGATCGAATTATTATCAGCCTTAGAAGTCAATAAGCCAAAACACGCATTTGGAAATAAATATGAAGGAAAAGAAACTGTCAATTCTTTCGGGCAAGGGGCACAGTATTATCAGAATAGAAGTGAGATTAGGGAAAGATATAAAGGACCAGTACCAAGGATGGAATCATTCCGGTGGGAAAATCAAGGTAGATATAACCAGGAAGGGCGTCACCAAAATAGAAATGGTAATCAAAGGGGAAGAAATATAAGGGTGAATTATATGAATACAAATAGATTTGATCGAGGTAGACGGGGACGTTATTTTGGACATAGTAGAAATTCAAATGATGGGTATTGGACAAACGGAGATAATGAGTTTAGACCGAGGTCACCAAGACAGGAAGAAAGGTATTCTAATGGACGAAATTCCCCCGAAAATGCGGAAATGGTCGAGGCCATTAACACGGTCAAAAACATGGTAGGAAGTAACCCCGATTTAATGCAGGAAAACAGAAGTAACAATTCGGGAAATAGTACAGGAGCAATACCTATAAATCAGGGCAACGCCAGACCCGGTCAAACGCGCCTTCAGTGAGAACTGGGTATCCTAGTAATGATTGTGATAAGTACTCGGAAATAAATAGTCCTGGAAGGCAAATGATGATACAAAAGAAAAGAGAATGGAAAAATAGAATTGACGAAAACGAAAAAGTAGGAGATCCACCTAAAATCAAAATTGGAGTAAATGGAAAACAATACAATGCAATTATAGATACGGGATCAAATAGCACAGTATGCTCACAAAATTTTTATGATAATTTACAAAGTAGTGGTTTTAAAGTAATGTCTTTACCAGTTAATGGGATATATTGCTCGCTAGCTGTGGGAAAACGAAAAGAGAGAGTAAAATTTCAAGCAATGATAAATATTGAAATAAATGGGAGAATACTAGGAATTTTATTTCTGATTGTAGGAAGACTTGTGACAGATATTATAATAGGTTGTGATTGTCTTTATGCCTGGGAAGCTGTGGTGAATTTTAAAAACATGATTGTAGAAATGAAAGTTGAAGATGAGACCATTATAGTGCCATTTGTGGAAGATAGTAGTTCAGAAACTATTGTACGAGAAAAAGAGGAAGAAGAAATCCAAGGGGATACATTCTTTGTAGAATATGTTAAAGTAGGAGCTATGGAATTAACTGAAGTAAATGTCAAAGAGTACAGTGTCGATAATAAAGAAAATGTAGAATGGGATAAAAATGATTTCATAGACAATTTGAGGTTTTCTGACGCAACTAGGTACTATGAAAGGGAGAGTAGTGAAGACTTACAAGAATTGTTGAGGAAAAAAATAACTCAGGCTGATCAACTAAATGAACAACAGAGGGATAAACTGTTTGAAATATTAATCCGAAATAAAGAAGTATTCTCTGAGAAACCTGGTAAATGTAATATTTATACTCATTCGTTTGAGATGATACCCATCAAACCTTTTACACATAAAGCGAGAGTTATCCCTAGTACAATAAGAGAAGAGGTAGATGCAGTTATAAAGTCAATGTTAGAAGATGAGGTTATTGAGATTTCGAATTCAGAATTTGTGAATCCCCTATGTATTGTAAATAAGGCCAATGGAAAGATTAGGGTGACATTAGACGCGAGAAAACTAAATCATTGTTCCTCATACTTTCCATCAGGGAATCCAACAGAACGTGTCCTCCGAGATATAGGAATTTATTTACGTGTACTTACACATCATAATCACAAGGATTGGGTGAAATATTGTCCATTGATAGAAAAGAATATCAATCACACCATTAATGTAACTACTGGGTTTGCACCAATAAAATTAATGTTAGGAATTGAACCAGAACCAATATTGATCGGGGTACCAAAAACACTGAAAATTAATGACATTCAGTTAAGTGAAGAAGAAAGAGCGAAAATTGCTTTTGAACGAATCAAGAAAAAGGCAGAGAAGCGAAAATTAAAGAAAAAGAGTAGAAAACATAAATGGGAACCTAAGATAGGCGATTGGGTACTAGTTAAAGACCATAAGTTATCAAGTGCCTTGCGAGGTAGGAACAAAAGGATGGAATTGTTATATAAAGGTCCTGCAGAAATTATATCAAAATTTGGTTATCATACCTATGAATTAATAGATGTTAAAAATGAAAAATGTCTGGGAAGGTGGCATAAACAACTCCTTCGACCATACAAGAAACCGTGTGGTACCTTGGAACCTTGACTTCATGTAAAGAGAATTCGAAGTGTCATTTGTATATTGGCGCCCAATCAGCTTTGAGATAAAATTTAAATGTTAGCTTACTTGAAAACCATATATTGGTCAGGTACTTACATATTCATGAAAAATGCAGAATGTGAATTGCTATATACTACAAAGAGCTTAAGAATACATTGTATAGAGTTCACAATAACCGCTTCAGAAAGATTGTTAAAATGTTCATCTCCGCATAGAGAGAAAACAGAATATTTACTTTGTAAAACATTTGTTAAAATATTTAGATGTATAGATAGTTATCACAGCAAGACAAAGAAAGAACTTGTCTGAAGAGTGTAATGGATTTATATAAATATATGTACATTTTAGTGCTTAAAGGATCTAGTACAGATATGTGTTACAATAACAAAAGTGAAAATTCATAGTGCAAGTGATAGTGAGAGCGAAGTGAGCAAGCATGAACTAAAAGAAGGAAGTATAAAGAAAGACTCTTGAAATTTAACCTTTATATAAAAGTTTCACAGAAGAAACCATAACATATTGTAATTAGTATTTAAGGATTAATGTTTAGTCAAGTGTATAATTGTTTGTCATGTTATAAAGATTAATGAGAAGATGTGTTAATAACCAATTTCAAAACAGTGTAATTGAAAATTGTATATAATGGGAGTGTTGCCGATTATTCAAAATACAGGAGTAATTTTTAATTTTTTTTTCGGGCAAGACATTTACATTATTTTATTATGAAATAATAAAATAACATAAATGGGGGCATTTGATACCGAAATTTAGATTTCAAATCGAATGGGCTTGATAAAAGCACGTTTTAATTTAATTGCCGGATGTGAGATTTGCGTTAAGTGTTGAGTAATAACATATGTAGATAATGGAGTAGGAAGTGCTTTAAGGTGAGCAAGATATGAGTAAATAATAGTCGTTAAATTTGTAGGATAAACGCATTATTGGTTTGAAATTAACGAGTCATGACGTCATACTACATAGTTTAAATTCACGTTTGAAATTCAGGTTTGCCAACCTTAAAAGTCGCGCGATATATTTAATAAAATATAAAGTAAACATCGTTTAATCATAAAAAGGTAATTATATATTCGAAATTCAAAAAAGAACATGTTATAATAGAAAGGGACATTTCTAAATTGCGGGAAAAGGAAATAGCATTTTGGATACGAGGCTTTCTTGGATGACGTCATGACGTTTAAAATTGAAGGTTAAGTCGTTTTTTTTCTAGCGTGGGTAAGCCAGAAAGCGTCTGGTCACTACTCAGCCCAGACCAGCACCGCACGTTGAGGTGTGCAGACGTGAGTGCGATTCCTCTACATATAGAATCGGCATAACTCCCGAAAGTATATAAGAAATAATAAACAATATACAAAGGTTTTCTTGGGTAGTCTATAACACCTGCGCGTACCCGAGATAAAGAAAGAGATCTCAACCTGAGCTAGCTGGAACGAACCAAATCAACGGGCGACAACGAGACCAACGACATTTCCGCATCAAATGGCGACACAACGAGAACCGAACGACTTTTAGCTTCAAATGGCGATCCAACGAGAGACCAACGACATTTCCGCCACACAGCCTTAAAATTTGTGAATAATCATATCTGCCTCTAGTTAGAGCATCTCATCCTCTGTGACTGCTCTTCCATTTATCAAAAGCTAGAAATGTTGTCTGCATGCAAACCTTCCCTTGGCTCTTCCCTTCATTTGGTTCACCAATTTTAATTTCAATCTGCACTATTTGGTTAATATATACGTGTTCCTTTTAATATTTTGATATCATTCAGCATCTCATAAACCATTTGCGACTATGTAAATATGACAGCAACTGTCCTTCCTCTTTGTCGTCCTGACCAGTGGGCATCCATGGTCTCCCAGCCATACAATTTCATTCCTAGCTCTCTCTCTAAAATTTCTATCACTTCTTGAATACAGCAAATCTCTTACATCTTCTACCCTAGAAAATACCAGGTTCAATTTGCAGAATCTCATTTTGTTTATTTTAAGTTTGAGATATTCAATTTCTGTGTTCATTCTTGGAATTTGCAGCTTAATTCCTTTGTAATCATGTTAATTTTATTATTTAGATGCTCCTCCATATAATTAACAAGCTGCTCCAATATTGTATGATGGCTACTGATCTAGGATTCATCTCAATGCCATCAACTATCAGCAATGTCATGACAACTGTTTATAATATCATTCATTTCTTTTCCATTATTTTAAATTAAAACTGTATGTTCTCTTAATTTATTTCCAAATAAACCAATTCTTGTCTTGTATATATCAATGTCCACTTACATTCTTGTTTACTCTCTTTCTGAATTATAAAATAGCTCTTGACATAGAAAACTTTCCTCTTAAATCCTTGCAAGAAGACTTATGCTTAACAGCAACTGGTATCCTGTCAATGAAGGCAAAAAACAGCACAAAACAGGAGAAATTCAAGTGAACCAATCAGGAGGAAACAACACCTTGGGTGAAGCCCCACTCCCTCCCTCCTGCTGTTTGCCATCCAGACCAATCAGCGAAGGCCACTCGAGGGATAAATGCAGCAGCTCAGATGCAACGTTAACTTCTCTGAGGAGACTACGACTGCACCACTGAAGATGTCTGCCGCAGCTGTGGACGAAACGTCTGGGCACTTAAACTCCAGCAAACCACGGCGTAACATCCCAGAAATAATTCCTAGTTATAAAGACTTATAAAGCTGAATTATTCATTTAGTTCATCTGTTAAACATGCAAATTAAAGGGATATTTATCTGCTTTCACAAAGGTTGATGAAGTTTTATTTTTGGTAAAAAAATTTGTAATAAGGTGTTTTAACACAGTGAAGCACTTAATCAAAATTTACTGTAAACAGCTCAATTAAACTTAAAAACATAACTTGCCACATTAATTCTTAGAACATGCTTTATAGGCCATTTGGCCATAATATCCATTTTTGCAAAAGGTAATTTGTGCTTCCTGATGATCCAGTAGGTATAGTTGTATGTATTGTTGACTTTTTTGGGAAAGAGAATAATGACAACCTTGGATGTGCACTCTCCAAAATATTCTTTGCTGGAGTAAATATGCTCTTAAATTTTCTTTATTCAATTTCTTACATCAGAATATTCATCAAATTTTTTATGCAGTTCTCTGGTGATACTTTACAATTTCAATTTTGGAAATTTAAATAATTTGAATACATAATATTGGTATCTTAACCTAACTACCACCTTAAAATCACAAAGACTATTCCATCTTATGCCTGAGTGGTACAGGCAGAGAGCTGGTTTTCTCTGTCCAAGATTGTGGTTTGATCCCAACTTAGTACAATGGTATTTGAGTTGTTTAAGTATATCTCATAGGTATCATTAGATGTACTAACATGCAAAAGAGCTTCCATGGGACAGAATTTTGGTGCACCAGAGTGGCAGTTAATACAAGGGTTGTCTGTAAAATAAGGGTCCCAATTTTTTTTTCACAATGAAAAACATATTTATTGAGATTGAATAATACATTTTAGGAAAGCTTAGACTTTTTCCTATCTTTTGACATAATCACTGTTCTAATCAATGCATTTTTGCATGTGATCTACCATCTTTTGTATGCCTGCATCGTGGAACTCTCCTGCTGCGTGGCAAAGATAGCTTAAAGCAGTTTCTTTCAGTTCCTCTCTGGTTCTGAAATGCGTCCCACCCAGGTGTTTCTTCAAGTCAGGGAAGAGGTGGTAGTCACTTGGGGCTGGGTCTGGGTTGTAGGGAGGGTGTGTGACAGTATTCCATCCAAAATTGTTGATGAGATTGGTTGTCACATGGACAATGTGCAGACGAGTGTTGTCCTGGTGGAAATACACTCGCTTCGTGAGCATGCCTCCACCCACCTTGGAATACCCTAAATTATCGGTAATGGTCTTGCTGACATCAGGCATAATCTCGCAAGTCTCCTGAACCCTCACCCTTCGATCTTTCAGCATTGCTTCTTCCACTTTCACAATCGTTTTGTCTGAAACCGACAGTCATCTAGAATGCTGGTCATCCTGGATGTCTGTACGTCCGTCTTTGAATTCTCTGCACCATTTGCGCATGTGTTGTATGCTCATACACTGCTCTCCGTACACTTCACACAGTTGGGAATGAATGTCCACCAGTGCAGTCTTTTTGCACATATAAAACACACCACAAAGCGTAATTCGCACATGGCGGGAGAAGCGAGTGGAAGCTCCATTTCTAACAGCTGCCAAACTAAGACTGAGCATCGCAGACAGCTTGCAGGCCGGGGGACTGGGAGAACCAAGCTACATGCTAGTGTTGCCGGATCTCCTGTAACAGCTTTCCTCGTGACTGCAGATCCTTGGGAACCTTATTTTATGGACAACCCTCATAGCTAGCAATTTTCACAGGAGTCATGACAGTTTCTTTGAGGTCCTACCGTATTATCTTAATTAGCATTGCTTATTCATGGTATGAGAAATTATTATGCCTATTGTTGTAAGAATGTATTCATAATAATTGAAATTATTTCCCATATTCCTTACATGACACACAGAGTGATGTAATTTATCACCTTGTGATCCAACTGTAGTGAGTGTAATAATCTCAGCTATGTGAAATGAAATTAAAGAGAAACAAAATAAACATATAATTTGTATTCAAAGGAAAAGCTTTAAACAAACTGTAGGCAAATTGTCATATTACATTAATGATTAAATACAGATGGTTTCTTTTATTCAGCTTGATTCAGCAAAACCAACTGTAGAAATAAAAGGATTAGGTTAAAAATTCTTTCTTAATTTTCTTTACTTCATTTAATACCAACTATCTTTCACTCTTTGCTATTATGTTAATAACAATTTCAGGTATGTATGTTTAATGCCAAAGTGCCTGACATCTGGGCCATCTGATTAGCTGTGAAATACCCTTAGTGATGCACATATTGAACAATTTCCTTTAAAACACTATAGGTGTTTACAATCCTTACGGCCAATTGAAATATTTGATTTTTATGTACAGTATATACTAAACTGGTTAAATGAATCAAAATCAAATTTATATTTAAGGTGTATTCTAACAAACTTAATCTTGATTGTATGTTGCCAAGTCTCATTTACCTACTTTACGTAGGTATGTTTATAAAATGGACAATAACGAAGCATTTGAACTGTCAAGCAAATGAGCATTACAACCAAGCTAAAGACAAGTCTCTGTGGTTAGATTTTATAATAGTTTGCTCCACTTTTGCTTCTTTACACCTATTTTTATTTTATTGAAACCTTCTTTTGAATAATTTTGTTTTAGAACTTAATAGCATTTCTGCAGAAAGCATTTTAGAGTATGAATTCCTTATACTTAAATAGTTTCTAGCTAACATGTCAACATAATTATCAATTTTGTTGATTAAGTAAAGGATAAAACTGAAATAAGTCAAAGGTTCATTTGAGCTTATTGAGTTCAACTTATGTGATTACGCACCAAGCTCTGACCATGAAACTTGGTATGGTGCTAGTCCTCCACATATTCACCTTTCAATATGACACATTTTTCCTAATGATGGGTAACTTGGCAGAGACCTTGGCTGAAAATCATTTTGGCTGTTCAAGAAATGTTCCACCTCAAAATTCACTTCATCATTCTGGAAATGCATGCCATGCAATGTTTCTTCATTCGAGGAAAGAGAAAGAAGTCACTGAGTGCCATATCAGGAGAATACATTGGGAGAGTCAAAATTTGATAACCCAAAGCAACTGTGTCCTGTGCAGAATGAGGTGGGACATTGTCATGGAGCAAAAAGACATCCTTGGATAGCTTCCTGTGACGTTTTGTCTTGGCAGCCTTCTGTAATCTCATCAAGAGATATGTCCCTTACGAGCATGAGCTTTAGCACCACACTTGGGTCTTCCCCTTTTTCAGTGGTGGTGAATCTATGTGTTTCTACTGCCTGCTTTGCTCCTTTATCTTGGGGTCACACACCCAGCATCTGTCCATGGTGATTAGGTAGTTAAAGAAATAATGTGCGTCGAGCTGACACAGATGCAATATTCTTGCTGCTGCTTCGGTTCTTGTTGAGCTTTAGTGTGAGCAGGTGTTTGGCAACCATTTTCATGTTCAAATTGTTGTGCAAGATATTCATAACTGACACATGATTGATTGTCACACTTTCTGCTATAGCCCTGACTGTGATACACTGGCCTTCAAGCATCAGATGCTCCACTTCTCTCATGATTCCTGTTTATTCAAAAAGAAATGGTTTGCCATTTCATTCATCATTCACACTTGACTGTCCACACTGAAAGTGTCTGTACCATCTAGTTACTGTGCCATACACTTCCACCAACTCAGCACGGATTGTTGCAGTGGTGTTCCCCTTCAGACGCAGAAAATAAATTACAGCAAAATACTCCACTTTATTAATTGGCTGCACCATTTTGTTTTGGTTCCTATAATGGCACGCTACAGTACTGTGGCATAAGGATTTCAATGTGTAACAAGACTGGAGGCATGCACATGCAAAACAATTACTTAACTTTACTTTTTCAAGGTGATGATTTAAACTTTATGATTACCCCTTGTAAAGCTTCAAGGCAATTTTAAATATTAGAAATATCACACCTCAAAGGCAACTGGCAATGTTGAAAGTACTTTAAAATTCCAGCCTTTATAGTTAGCCCTAATAGTAGTTAACTATAAAGTCTTTCAATGTGCACGCTAATGCATACACAGGTCTGTATTTAGGCACATACAACATGCAACTGTACAGGGTGGCAAAATGGTACCAGTGGAAAATTATTTTTAAGCATAATTTTTATATGCATTGTATCAGCATTCAAGTATTCAATAAATCATTGGTAAAGTGTTCACAAATATTTGTACCTGTCATTAAACTTGTTCTTAAGATACTACTAGTCCATCTGTATAATATCTTCCATGTACGAGTACATTACTCGCATAGGTGTAAGATAGCTCTTCAGTCGTGTACCATAAAATATCTTGCATGTGATGTGTTGTCCAATCCAAATATAGACACAGCACTTAAGATTTAAAATTGGACTCCAACAATAAACTGCTCTGCTGAAAAGTTCTTTTCTGTTTTGAAATGGACAGCACAGAATCAAGAACAACTGGTCAATCTTGGAGTGCTAGTCATAAAATCAGGCATGACAGGTAGCCTGGGTTTTGAAGAAATTATAAATGAATTTGCAAATACAAAAGTGAGAAGGAAGTAATTTCTCTAAGTTCAAGAGGTACAATCGGAACTGAAAAACCCAATGCCACACCTGGGATCTCAACTACAGACCCTCCGCTTACCACGTGGTTAGAGCTTAAATAAGTAATAATTCTCTAAGTTTTTGGAAAAGGTAAATTAAATGTTATTGAATCATGTATTTTGAACTGACTAAATTTCAAGTTTTAAGTGAAGTAATTTTGGCATAGGATATTAAACTAGTGATTTTCTTTGTATTTGTACCATTTACTGTATACAAATTTGATCTTTGTGTGATAATTTTTCAATAAAAGGTGCTATTGAACTGTGGCGGTTACTTTATAATTTTTTAATATTTAACTTGCACATTTGCTTTGTGTTATATCAGCAGCACATATTGTGGCCTATCAAAGCTTTCACCAAAGCCCATATCTAAAGTAAACTACACATTAATAAGTGATAATAATAATAATTGTAATGCTAGCCAGCTTCCCTTCATGAAGAATTAGCATGTCAGATAGAGGGTCAATAGGGCTTTGGATGCTTGCTGCAGCAGCCTTCACTATGATGCAGGGAGAGAAAGGTGAGGTGGCAGAATACAGGAATAAGCATGCCATAATGAGCATCTCCAAAATGTGTCGTATGAACACGAATTGTGCATAGCAATAGCACGTGAATTTAAAAGGAAGAAAGGGCATGTTTTTAATTGTGCAATTGTTACACTCCTCAACTGCTATGATGGTATTAGTATTATTTATTTTCATAGTGTATGGAGCACAAGATAGTTGTAGTGCTAATTATTCGAAATGGATGAACAATGTATAGTAAAACAATTAGTGAAATGACCATACACACAGTTGAAATTCGAGGATAAATCAGTGACAGTAAAATAGGGAAGTCCTACTCCAGCTCTTCCGCACTTGCAGTGTGAGCAGAAGCAAAAGAAATGAGAATCCTTTCAAAACATATTTAATATAAATGATTATGATAAGTATGTGTGTCTGGCTGGCAAATTAAATAAACTTTAAACAGCTAGACCAGGCTTGTTGTTTGCAACTGAGAAAATGCCCTGAAATACCATAGGTTTCACAAATTTAGCATATTTAATCTCAGCTTTGGACAAACATAAGAGATCAACAATGTTGTTAGCTAATGCTGGATTTCTGACAATGAAGTCATTAATCCTCTTGCTCTCCAATATTTAATATATTGATAGAGCAATAGCAGTATAGTAACCGCTTTTTAGAGAGCACCATATTTTTATGTTTTGGCGGTCACATCGCTCTCTCACAACCCCCAGAATGTCTGGAGGACTACACCTGTCATTGGTTTACGGGTCTCACTGACCTGACCAGGAGAATTAACAAAATAAATTCACCGACCATATCCTCTGATTACCAATCAGAGGATGTATTACATGCCATGACAGGTCAGCATGTTAGGGGTTAAGGTTTTATAGAGAAATAAGAGAAATGGAGAGGTTGGAAAAATAAAGACTCCCTAGCCAGATCAACAATGTATATATAATCTTTTACAGCATAAAAACTTTTGACACTCAATGGACAGGCCATTCATTGAACTATCAGGAAAAAAAAGTGCTGATGTTTGCATAATGAAAAGGTTAAAGAAAATAGAAATGTATTGAATAGATTGATTGATGCACTTCTTATACTACATCAATTTTATTACAGAATTTTATTGAGGAAACCAGACAATTCTTTTTGTTTCTCTTAAAGGTTTACCTGCTTCTTTCTCACATTCCACTTCACATACACTTCAAATTACAAGTTATATACTTGAAGATCGCAATTTTTTATATTTCTATGTAGTGTAGTACAAATTATAATGTATACTGTATTCATACTACATTTATCTGTCTTTGATTTATCTAGTGAAATAATTCTAATAAAAACTGTATGCATTTAAGCTAAATGAAGCTAAGCATGGGAATGAGGGAAAAATGAAATTTAAAAAAATAAACACAAGCATATAAATATAGTGCAGGCCTACTAGGCCTGGTGCGACCAACAGTGCTCCACCCGGGTGCATGCCTAATGGAAGGTTAATCAACAACCCCTTATTGTCCAGATCTGGTAGGCCTAGTGATAGCTCAAGTTACAATCCCAAAATATGCCACTGTGTTATATGTTATTTAAATACTTCAATAAAGTTTAACATTGAATAAAAAATTAAACACTTTGAGTCAACAGAAGTTCATGTTTCCATAGCTTTATTGTTGGTAGTCCATAAATGAATAGCAATGCTGAAGTTTAGGAAGCAATGCATAAAATAAATTGCTGTACATATGCATCACACACCCTAAATACAGCTCTGCACACAGAAAGCACTAATGTGTGTGAATCATGTGTGAGAAGCTGCTCTAATGCACAAACACAATGATGTATACAAGGGCAATTCAGACACTTTATTTCTGCTTGAAGATTTTCCCAACTCAGTAATTATTATAAGACTGCTATTATATGTATTGATTGTTAAACTGGGAATTCCTACTTTGGTAAATTTATATATCTATGACGTTTTTATCAATATCAAAGAGGATCTAGACAATTATAATATTAGGAATGCAACATTAGACAAGTAATATAGATAGAATTTACGTGCCATACCATAGATTACAAACAAACATTAAGATATCACAAAGTGATTGGCAAAGCTTTTTAGTACATTTCCACATGAAATGGAGCCTGAATGTTCAAATATCTAAGAACGGATTATATAAATAGCGATAGAAAATCTGTTTTACTGTTTACAAGAATTTTATGAACGAAACAAAAAGTGAATTTTAAATTTATATGAATTTGTGATTGTAAATATCGAAGTATGTAAGTTAACTAGGTATAATTAATAGGTTAATTTGACAAAGTCTATTGTGATTATTGTAATGTTTGAATAACTAATAATGATAATTACAATCATCATCATCATCATCATCATCATTATGTGTCTGTAGATAGCTCACACAGTATACATACAAAATATCTCAAGCATATATGAACCATACCTATGCCAAAACTCAAATGGGGTCATTTGCTTTCCTGTGAAGTCAGTATTCATGGTAGTATACATCACTGTTGTACCTCCATCATTGCTAGATGTATCATTGGGATTCCTAGGAATAACTTGATCCTGAAAGTCAACAGAGATTATTCTACTAAACCATCATTTACCGGCAAGCTTGTATCAGCAAACATAATGATCTAATGCCAATTACAGTGATAAAAATAACACCCTAAAGATCTGTACACTGTATAGGGGGAACAAAGAGAAGTACCAGTAAGAGTGCTCTTGGTAGTTTCTAAGTTATATGTGGTAAAATTAAATCTTCAAAGTGAATACATGTCACTTGATCTTACCAGTTTCAGTTTCAAATAATATTGAAAAACATCTGAATATCTTACATTTGCAACAGATATGCTGCGTCTTATCTAGATTTAGTAACTGCTTTGTTTATTCTTAACCAGGATATTGATAACAGTGATGTTTCTCTAAAATTAATGTAGTGAGTTGATTGAGGACAATATTATATCACTAACTGCATCATCCACTTTATCTGTCTTAAATCATTTCACTCAGCCTGTGCCTATAAACAAACTATTTTGTGCAATGTGAAGTCTCTTTATGAGCAGCAGCTTACCTTATATTATGTGCACAGCAAGTTCAGGAAAGCTATAATCTCTCTCCATTAGTTCATGCTTACTTGTAACATGATTACAAAACAAGCAACTGAAACAACTAACATATTTAACAAAAAAAGTAAAATTACTGCTTCAACAACTGAACTTTTATCAAGAATCAATCCAGCGGGAGCATTTACACATTTAATCTGTATAGCCCTAATTCATGTAAGTGCTACTCACTGGTTAACATCAACCAAACCTATTTTGATGACGAGAAGAAAACTGTGTATTACTGGTAAAATTGTAGAATTGTAGACAACAATCTTCTAAATACCAAAAGAAAAGTAATCGGACCAGATTTTGTCATTTTGTTACGTTGGTATCAGAAGTGGGATTCATCAAATTGACATTTTGTTACATTGTTGTCAGAAGTGCGACATAAGAAGTACAATTGAGGTAATGATGGACAAATTATTGGCCTGAATGGAAGAAATGAAGAACGTAAATTCTGGGGTGGAAGAGATGAAATACAGAACGAAAAATTCTGGAAGCAAAGTAAAAACATGGAAATCTGAGTTGGAAAAAATGAAAGCAGAGATGTCCAAGATGAAGATGGAGCCACCAGTGAGTTTACCACAGAGGTTTCAAGCAGCATGGCAGACACTGCTCTACCCAGATCAAGGAGCGCTACTCAACAACATTGCCAAGGACCGTGCCACCTGGAGAAGTGATACGATCGTGAAGGCTACCATACCCATGGGCTGCCCTGAGAGAAGATGCTAGTGGTACATCAGGATCATCTGTCCAAGTATGTCGGTGCTGGTTTAGATGACCAGCATTGAGGAGGGAGCACTGGGCTCGGTGCACAATAATGGATGGATGGGACCAAGCTGCTTTGCACCTTGGCGGGCTGTCCCGTGTGATTGCTGCATGTACGTGACTGTAAACAATCGAAGTGCAGAAACAAAAGGGGTTTCAGGGAAGGGATGTTCTCAAGACTGAGTTATTTCCGGTGTGTGTCTGGCTCTCTGTGTGTCCGCGTATGTTCGCATGTGTGTGTGTATGGAAATGAGAAATTCTGTGTGATGTCATCCCCAGTAAATAAGGAGGCCAGAGAGAGTGAGTTAGAGAGTTGGGTTATGTGCATGAGTTGGTCACTGTGTCAGTGAGTGTGAGACAGCTGTGCCTATGTGTCATCGTGTTTGTATGTCGTGAGTGTAATGCCATAATTAGGGTATAAGAGACAGAAGGAGTGAAGAAAGACATTAAAAGGACTGAAGAAGTTTATGAGAAGTAAAAACTGTGAATTGTGAAAGCCCGAAGGACTGTAGACTTTGTTAATGACGAGAAGAACACTGTATTTGTGGTAGCATTTTAGAAAACAATAAAGTGATAGAAAAGTAACTGAAACTGATTTTCTTGTTTTGTTACAATAACAACAACAGGCCTTATAAAAACAATTGTCTCATGCTCACACTTGATACCGAAATTTAGATTTCCGATCGAATGGGCTTTTGAAAAAGACACGTTTTAATTTAATTGCCGGATGTGAGATTTGCGATAAGTGTTAAGTAATAACATAAATAGATAATAGAGCAGGAAGTGTTGTAAGGTGAGCAAGATATGAGTAAATAATAGTCGTTAAATTTGTAGGATAAACACATTATTGGTTTGAAATTAACGAGTCATGACGTCATACCCTATAGTTCGAAATCAGTAAAAAGTCAGTTCGACCAACCTTAAAAGTCGCGCGATATATTTAATAAAATATAAAGTAAATATCGTTTAATCCTAAAAAGGTAATTATATATTCGAAATTCATAAAAGAACATGTTATAATAGAAAGGGACATTTCTAAATTGCGGGAAAAGGAAATAGCATTTTGGATACGAGGCTTTCTTGGATGACGTCATGACATTCAAATTGAAGAACGGTTTTCTTAGCGTGGGTAAGAGAGAAAGCGTCTGGTCACTACTCAACCAGAGACCAGTACGGCAGGTTGTGCTGTGCGGACGTGAGTGTGATTCCTCTACATATACAATCGGCATAGCTCCCGAAAATATTTAAGATGCAATAAATAATATATAAAAAGTTTCCTTGGGTAGTCTATTTGAAAACATCTGCGCGTACCCGAGATAAAGAGATCTCTTGCAGAGCCGGAGCGAACCACATCAAAGGGCAACACCACGTCACCAACGACATTTAAGCATCAACGGCCGATACAGCGACACATCAGGAAGCGAAGAACGACTTTTAGCTTCAAATGGCATCCCAACGTGTGGCGTCGAAAGAATGGACCAACCCCAAGACGACCAGGCCAGCATCGAGCCAGCAGACAAGAAGGTGCCCAGCGTGTGAACATCTGTGAAACGTGTAGTGAACAAGTTTAAGTGCGTGAAATATTGGTGAGTAGAAAAACACGTGTAAATAGTTTAGAAATGGAAGACAGTGATAGCGATTTTCTAGGTTTTGAGAGTCCGGAAATTGAGAAAAGTGTAAGTAGAATGGAAGAATATAGTCAGAATGTAATTGGTAGCAGAATATGCCAAGAATTAGAAGATCAGAACGTTAGAGAAACACCTAGAGGTAGCTCAGAAATGTTTAGTACTAATTCAGAAAGGCCAGCAATTATGTCAGAAATAGAGAATATGTTTCAAAAGATAATGGAAAAGATGAGTAAGATAGATGAAACTAGTATAGAGTTAGGACAGAAATTAGAGAAGGGACAACAGGAAGTGGGAATGCAATTGGAGAATCAGAAGAGAGCTTTCGAAACCTTTAGGGAAGAAGTTAGGGAGGAAATTAATAAAGTCAGTAGTGAAGTAAAAGAAAATAGAGAACAGGTTAAGGGAGAATTAGAGACAATACGTCAAGAAGTAAAGAATTCTGAAAAGAAATTAGGTCAACAAGTGAGTGAAAAATTAGATAAAGAAAGGGAAAGAGTAATATATAGATTAGACAAACAAAGGGAAGAGGTAGTACAAAGGTTAGATAAAGACAGGGAAGAAATTAGAGAAGAGTTACAGGGGTGTAAAGTTAGAATGGAAAGATCTGATGTAGAAAGTGAAAGGCAGGCTAGAAATTTGGAGGATGTTACAGACCAAATAAAAGGGGTAGTAACAGAAATTACTCAGGTAAAAGAGGCCTTAGAAAATTTGAAATTAAATGAAAATGCATGTAATCACAACAATCTTAGTAATGAAGTTGCAAGAAACGAGGCAATACCAGGTGTATCAGCTGACATTTCGATGCAAAATAGAGGTAACAGTAATTCTCATTCTGATCTCAGAAATAGTGCAGGGACAGGTGACAATTCAAATTTACATTGGCCTAACCATGTCTTAAATGAAATGACACCTCCAGTTTTTGAAAATGAAGATTCAGATGATCCTAAAGCCTTTTTAGAAGGGTTACAAGAGTACTTCACGGTGAAACGTATACCAGAGGAGTACAAGATGGTGATAGTAAGAAAATGCCTAAAGGGTAATGCTGCCAATTGGCTAGGCCTTTCTATGGGTAACAATAATGACTACAGGACCTTTAGGAACATCTTTTTAACCAGATATTGGGGAGCTAGTAGGCAGGCTAATATTAGAGTTGAATTAAGCAATGGAAAATTTAATCCTAGATCGGAGGAATCAATGGTCAACTATTTTATGAGAATAGCGAGAAAATCGAAGATGTTGGATCCTCCCTTAGACGAAAAAGATCTAATAAATATAGTTACTCCACATTTTCCGGAAACACTTCAACATTACCTAATCATAGCCCGACCCGATAGCATTGCAGCTATGATCGAATTATTATCAGCCTTAGAAGTCAATAAGCCAAAACACGCATTTGGAAATAAATATGAAGGAAAAGAAACTGTCAATTCTTTCGGGCAAGGGGCACAGTATTATCAGAATAGAAGTGAGATTAGGGAAAGATATAAAGGACCAGTACCAAGGATGGAATCATTCCGGTGGGAAAATCAAGGTAGATATAACCAGGAAGGGCGTCACCAAAATAGAAATGGTAATCAAAGGGGAAGAAATATAAGGGTGAATTATATGAATACAAATAGATTTGATCGAGGTAGACGGGGACGTTATTTTGGACATAGTAGAAATTCAAATGATGGGTATTGGACAAACGGAGATAATGAGTTTAGACCGAGGTCACCAAGACAGGAAGAAAGGTATTCTAATGGACGAAATTCCCCCGAAAATGCGGAAATGGTCGAGGCCATTAACACGGTCAAAAACATGGTAGGAAGTAACCCCGATTTAATGCAGGAAAACAGAAGTAACAATTCGGGAAATAGTACAGGAGCAATACCTAAAAATCAGGGAAACGCCAGACCCGGTCAAACGCGCCTTCAGTGAGAACTGGGTATCCTAGTAATGATTGTGATAAGTACTCGGAAATAAATAGTCCTGGAAGGCAAATGATGATACAAAAGAAAAGAGAATGGAAAAATAGAATTGACGAAAACGAAAAAGTAGGAGATCCACCTAAAATCAAAATTGGAGTAAATGGAAAACAATACAATGCAATTATAGATACGGGATCAAATAGCACAGTATGCTCACAAAATTTTTATGATAATTTACAAAGTAGTGGTTTTAAAGTAATGTCTTTACCAGTTAATGGGATATATTGCTCGCTAGCTGTGGGAAAACGAAAAGAGAGAGTAAAATTTCAAGCAATGATAAATATTGAAATAAATGGGAGAATACTAGGAATTTTATTTCTGATTGTAGGAAGACTTGTGACAGATATTATAATAGGTTGTGATTGTCTTTATGCCTGGGAAGCTGTGGTGAATTTTAAAAACATGATTGTAGAAATGAAAGTTGAAGATGAGACCATTATAGTGCCATTTGTGGAAGATAGTAGTTCAGAAACTATTGTAAGAGAAAAAGAGGAAGAAGAAATCCAAGGGGATACATTCTTTGTAGAATATGTTAAAGTAGGAGCTATGGAATTAACTGAAGTAAATGTCAAAGAGTACAGTATCGATAATAAAGAAAATGTAGAATGGGATAAAAATGATTTCATAGACAATTTGAGGTTTTCTGACGCAACTAGGTACTATGAAAGGGAGAGTAGTGAAGACTTAGAAGAATTGTTGAGGGAAAAAGTAACTCAGGCTGATCAACTAAATGAACAACAGAGGGATAAACTGTTTGAAATATTAATCCGAAATAAAGAAGTATTCTCTGAGAAACCTGGTAAATGTAATATTTATACTCATTCGTTTGAGATGATACCCATCAAACCTTTTACACATAAAGCGAGAGCTATCCCTAGTACAATAAGAGAAGAGGTAGATGCAGTTATAAAGTCAATGTTAGAAGATGAGGTTATTGAAATTTCGAATTCAGAATTTGTGAATCCCCTATGTATTGTAAATAAGGCCAATGGAAAGATTAGGGTAACATTAGACGCGAGAAAACTAAATCAACATTGTAAACCTGATAGATTTAGACCAGAAAGTGTAGAGGTAATATTGAACAAATTGCAGAAGGGCAAAATTTTTTCTACTCTAGATCTTACAGCATCTTTTTGGCAGATCCCACTTAGAGAAGATTTAAGAAAATATACAGCGTTTTTACATTCAGGAATATTATATCAGTTTCGAGTTTGCGCCTTTGGTATGAATACCAGTGGTAGTGCACTATTAAGAGCTTTGTATGAAATTTTTGGAGAAACCATAAAGAAATTTGTAGCTCAGTATGTGGATGATTTTGTAATTTTTTCAGAAAATATAGAGGATCATTTAAATCATATCAATTATGTGCTTAGTCAGTTAAAGAAAGCAAACATGACAATAAAGCCAAGTAAAACTGCATTCTTTGTGAAACAGACAGAATTTTTAGGTTATGTTATTTCAAATGAGGGAATCAGGCCTAATCCCGACAGAATTGAAAGCATAAATAAAATACCAGCTCCTAAAAATATAAAACAATTGAGAAGATTTCTTGGTATTCTAAATTATCAGTCAAGATTTATCCTGGAATATGCAACCGTAGTAGCCCCATTAAGACAACTATTGAGAAAAGATGTAAAATGGCAATGGTCATCAGTAGAACAAGAATCTTTCGAAAAGGTAAAAACATTGTTTGCAGCGTCAATTTTATTGGAAAAACCTAGGGAAGATCTCCCCTACATAATTTATACGGATGCTTCAGGACTTGGTTATGGTAGTGTCATATTACAAAAAGATGAGGAAGGAAAAGATCACCTCATTGCTGTAGCTTCAAGGGGGCTTTCAAGGACTGAATCACAGGCTTGCACTACAGAAAAAGAAATAGCAGCTATTTACTTTGCACTTGTAAAATTTAAGCAATATGTATATAACAACCCAGTAATAGTTTACACAGATCATGTTAGTTTGGCATTTATGAACTCTTGCAAACTCACAAGCACACGTATTTCTAGATATATACATGAGATCACATCCCATAACATAGAAATCAAACACATAGCAGGAAGTCAAAATATTTTTAATGATTTGTTATCAAGGATGAAAACCAATTATACAATACCAGATACAATTAGTGACAACAAACATGATGTAACCATACTATATTTGAAAACCTTAGAAGGGACTCAATTAGCTAAAGAATTTCGAAATTTGGAACAATTACAGACAGAGGACGATGAACTTAAGAAATTGAGAGAAAAGGCACAACCAATCACAGAAAATCTAAAAGATAATATAGGTATTTATGAGGGAAAAATCTATAAATTTCATGGAAGAATTGAACCTAAATGGAAAGTAATGGTACCAAAAGCTTTACAAGAGAAACTTATACTTGCTTATCACAAAACACTAGCTCATACAGGTAGTGAAAAGCTAATCATGGTAATTAGTGACCATTTTTATATAAAACATTTGGCAAAGAAAGTGAGAAAAATATGTTCAAGCTGTGATTTATGTCAAAGGGCCAAACCATTTAATATCAAATTTGATATAGAACCTCAGACAATCATAAGAGAAGGGAAAAATGTACTAGTTACTGCTGATGCACATGGGGAGCTACCAGTAGGACAATTTGGATGTAGATATATGTTTGTTCTTCATGATGTTTTTAGTAAATTTATTAAAATTTATCCTGTTAGGAATATCAGCAGCAAAACATGTGTAGGAAAGATAATAAAAGATTATGTGCCTAAATATGGCAAGATTCAGGCAATCTTAACAGATAATGCTACAGTTCATCGGAGCAAAATCTTTAAAGAAACCCTAGAAAATCATGAGATAAAGTTATATCATTGTTCCTCATACTTTCCATCAGGGAATCCAACAGAACGTGTCCTCCGAGATGTAGGAATTTATTTACGTGTACTTACACATCATAATCACAAGGATTGGGTGAAATATTGTCCATTGATAGAAAAGATTATCAATCACACCATTAATGTAACTACTGGGTTTGCACCAATAAAATTAATGTTAGGAATTGAACCAGAACCAATATTGATCGGGGTACCAAAAACACTGAAAATTAATGACATTCAGTTAAGTGAGGAAGAAAGAGCGAAAATTGCTTTTGAACGAATCAAGAAAAAGGCAGAGAAGCGAAAATTAAAGAAAAAGAGTAGAAAACATAGATGGGAACCTAAGATAGGCGATTGGGTACTAGTTAAAGACCATAAGTTATCAAGTGCATTGCGAGGTAGGAACAAAAGGATGGAATTGTTATATAAAGGTCCTGCAGAAATTATATCAAAATTTGGTTATCATACCTATGAATTAAAAGATGTTAAAAATGAAAAATGTCTGGGAAGATGGCATAAACAACTCCTTCGACCATACAAGAAACCGTGTGGTGCCTTGGAACCTTGATTTAATGTAAAAAAAAAAAAAAAAAAAAAAAAAAAATTGGAAGTGTCATTTGTCTATTGGCGCCCAATCAGCTTTGAGATAAAATTTAAATGTTAGCTTACTTGAAAACCATATATTGGTCAGGTACTTACATATTCATGAAAAATGCAGAATGTGAATTGCTATATACTACAAAGAGCTTAAAAATATATTGTATAGAGCTCACAATAACAGCTTCAGAAAGATTGTTAAAATGTTCATCTCCGCATAGAGAGAAAACAGAATATTTAATTTGTAAACATTTGTTAAAATATTTAGATGTATAGATAGTTATCACAGCAAGACAAAGAAAGAACTTGTCTGAAGAGTGTAATGGATTTATATAAATATATGTACATTTTAGTGCTTAAAGGATCTAGTAAAGATATGTGTTACAATAACAAAAGTGAAAAACAAATCACAGTGCAAGTGATAGTGAGAGCGAAGTGAGCAAACATGAACTAAAAGAAGGAAGTATAAAGAAAGACTCTTGAAATTTAACCTTTATATAAAAGCTTCACAGAAGAAACCATAACATATTGTAATTAGTATTTAAGGATTAATGTTAAGTCAAATGTATAATTGTTTGTCATGTTAAAAAGATTAATGAGAAAATATGTTAATCACCAATTTCAAAACAGTGTAATTGAAAATTGTATATAATGGGAGTGTTGCCGATTATTCAAAATACAGGAGTAATTTTTAATTTTTCTTTCGGGCAAGACATTTACATTATTTTATTATGAAATAATAAAATAATATAAATGGGGGCATTTGATACCGAAATTTAGATTTCCGATCGAATGGGCTTTTGAAAAAGACACGTTTTAATTTAATTGCCAGATGTGAGATTTGCGATAAGTGTTAAGTAATAACATAAATAGATAATAGAGCAGGAAGTGTTGTAAGGTGAGCAAGATATGAGTAAATAATAGTCGTTAAATTTGTAGGATAAACACATTATTGGTTTGAAATTAACGAGTCATGACGTCATACCCTATAGTTCGAAATCAGTAAAAAGTCAGTTCGACCAACCTTAAAAGTCGCGCGATATATTTAATAAAATATAAAGTAAATATCGTTTAATCCTAAAAAGGTAATTATATATTCGAAATTCATAAAAGAACATGTTATAATAGAAAGGGACATTTCTAAATTGCGGGAAAAGGAAATAGCATTTGGGATACGAGGCTTTCTTGGATGACGTCATGACATTCAAATTGAAGAACGGTTTTCTTAGCGTGGGTAAGAGAGAAAGCGTCTGGTCACTACTCAACCAGAGACCAGTACGGCAGGTTGTGCTGTGCGGACGTGAGTGTGATTCCTCTACATATACAATCGGCATAGCTCCCGAAAATATTTAAGATGCAATAAATAATATATAAAAAGTTTCCTTGGGTAGTCTATTTGAAAACATCTGCGCGTACCCGAGATAAAGAGATCTCTTGCAGAGCCGGAGCGAACCACATCAAAGGGCAACACCACGTCACCAACGACATTTAAGCATCAACGGCCGATACAGCGATACATCAGGAAGCGAAGAACGACTTTTAGCTTCACACTTGCATTTAACTTTAGAATGGTCTCTCCAGATAAAGTTAACAAAATGATACATTTAAAAAAAGAAGCCAAGGGTCAGGATGAGCTACCTTCATTCTTAATAAAAGAAATCAAGCATGAAATTAGTGTGCTACTAAGTCAAATATTGATTAATCATTTATGACTGACATCTTTCCAGGATGAAACATGCACTTGTGAGACCCATCCTGAAAGGCTACCTCTAATGCATTTAAAAGTTTTAGGCCAATTTCTACACTTTCCACATTCACAATAATTTTTTAAAAAACTGTATACTCAAAATTAATTGCATACTTAAATCACTATAGTAAACTAACCAACTCATAACAAGGATTTAGAGAAAATCATTCAATATCATAAATAATGAATAAATGTATAGTTTACTGCCATTAGGCTTTATACAACAATAGACAACATCAAATGAATTCAGTGCTATACAAAAAATGAAATATATTAAAATACGACAATCCTCAACTTTTGGAGAACTTATACTTCTGTCAAATGGAACATCGTTATTTAATTTTTACTTTCTCTACTGATAAGTAGAAGCTAGTATTGTATTCCACCCAAAAATTTGATGTGGAGATTTCACTGGAAATATATGTTTTGAGACCTCCTGAATCCAAAAAAAGGATTTTTAGAAAAAGTCCATGTGTGTGTGTGTGTGTGTGTGTGTGTGTGTGTGTGTGTGTGTGTGTGTGTGTGCGTGCGTGCGTGCGTGTGTGTGTGTGTGTGTGCTTTCAAGGATGCGACACAAAGATTTTGAAGAAAATAGCCCCACCTTAAACTACCCTTTACATGGAAAATTTTGATTTTCTTGAAAATGGCTCTAACGATTTTGATTAAAATGTCATATGTTTGAGATATTTTTGACAAATGAAATGTATATCTTGAATTTTCTGGCTATAGCCCCTGTAGTTGTATTTACTCTGGATGTCTTTCGCATAACTAGTAAATCGTTAGAGATGCACAAAGTTTTACTGCACAAAAACTGTAGATCTTGCTAAACCACACAATTTATGGCTGAATAAAGTCTTTTGTAGAGTGAACCATTTTGGAGACATTCCTTGTTATGCGTGTCAGTTTCGGAAAACTTAAAACTTTGGTGAAATGGAAGATCATTGTTCATTGTTTTATATGTTAAGTGTGCAAAGAGAATGGGATCTCAAAGCTTTAAAAGATTAGACTATTACTCAAAGCCTACTGTATTCTAATATTCCTCTTGCACCTACAAGGGAATAAGCAATAAGATAATTTGTACAAATGTTTATCTCAACTAACATGAAGAAGATATAGGAATAGGAATTTGTAATAATGTTTAGTACAAGAGTAAAGAAAATCATGTGAGTGCAACAAATCAGATTCTTTATATGTTAAACTTGCAAAGAGGACTGCATTTGAGAGCTCAAAGCCTACTGTATTCCCATATTCTCCTTCCACCTACAAGGAAATAAGCAAATAAGATAATTTCTGCAAATGTTTATCTCAACTAACACAAAGAAGATATAGGGATAAGAGTTTGGTTAGTACAAGAGTAGAGAAAGTCATGTGAGTGCAACACATCAGATTTTTATACTTTAAAAGGCAATAATTCTTGCATGACGTGTTTTTTATCTATTCCAAATTCTACTTGTCTCTTCTGCTCTCGTTAGAGGAGCTTCCTCCAAACATCTGCTTTGCCTCTGACTACCAGCTTAGCATTCCAGCTAAAAATTGTGTTGGTCGAAGTGCCATTTTTTGGGAGCACGCCCTTTTGGAATCTTCATCTCTTTAAGTGTGAGGGTAGAAATTTTGAATGAGGTAACTTTTAACAGTGTGTAGTGGGAGCATTTTAAAGGCAGTGATGTTATATTTCAGCAGCAGCATTGTAAAGCAGGCTACTTTCCAGATGTTATATTGTTGTTGAGTTGTTCGAATGTCTGGATTGTTATATGTACTAATTATTTAGAATACAACGGATAATATTAATGACAGTTCACTTTATGATCATAGTAGAAAAAGATGGATTTAGGAAAAACACTCGACATCTGCTTTAGTAAATCTAGTAAATGAAATTTAGAAAACATGCTTGATGAAGGCAAACAAACATTGGCATTAATATGATATCATTCAAAAGCATTTGACTTCATTGATTATGGGATATTAAAAAAATTAAATTTCTATAGGATAGGAAATGTATCATTAGCCTGGTTCAAGTCCTATCTAATAGATCATAAGCAGACAGTCATACTAAATGATGCTAACAAAACAGCGGAGTCAAACTGGAATAAAATAAAATCAAGAGTTTCACAGGGAAGTGCCTTAGGACCCTCTCATATATTCTTTATACAAATGATCTCCCAAATGGTATTAAAGGTGAAAGAATTATGTACACAGATGATACTTCCATTATGTTAACTGGCATAACCCATCACAATCTAACAGAAAATACAAACGATACATTAAGGGTACTAAAAAGTTGGTTTGAGAATAATGTGTTAAAACTAAATATGACAAAAACTGTTGTAGTTTAGCTTAAAACACACTCAAGAGCAAACAATACCTTAAATAATGCAAATATAATTTTTGATATAGATTTCTGGTATAGATACAGGCAAAATCTTAGGGTGAACAACTAGAATGGAAGGAACATTTTCAATACATGGGTAAACTATTAAGTAGCACCTGCTTTAATATGTACTGCCTGACAAAAATTACAAACTTAGAAACCAGAATGATTATATACCACAGCTACTTTTATTCCATAATGGTGTACAGCATTATATTATGGGAAGCAGCTACAGGTTGGGAAAAGATATGTAAGTTAGAGAAGAAAATTATTCGCATTATGACACATGTCAGTTTTAAACATTCTTGCAGAACCTAGTTTAGAAACCTGACCACGCTCATCTTGCTCTCACAATATACCTATGAATTAGCCAAACACATATAGAAAATTATGATAAGTACTGCATAAAACAGAATACACATAATCATAGTTCCAAGACTCAAAATTGCCTTAAAGTACCAGCCCATGGACGTGGCTTATTTGAAAAAAGTCTGTTCTATGCAGGAGTAAAAATGTATAATAAACTGCCAAAAACGTATAGAGAGATTAAAGACAAAAATAAATGCCTTAACACACTAAAATTGATCCTTATTGAAAAAGCATACTATTCATTAAAGGAATACATGAAAGACAGTCTCTAGAACTATATATTACACTGAGCAGTTATACATACATAAAATGTATTTATTTATTTATTTATTTCAAAGTCTTCCTGTACATTTACAGGTTGCTACTATGACAAAGAATACCATCTGCATTTTACATTAAATGTTATAAAAGAAATATTTACATTTTGAATTGAGGTTATTTACAAGAACAAAATAAAATATATAACAATTAAATCCCCTCAAAGCGTTGTTGTAGTGTTTAACGCCCGCTTTTACTACTACGGCACCGCAGGCGGTGACACTGATGATACATGAAGATGGAGCACCGGTGGAATGAGATGGCGGGGGAAACCGGAGTACCCGGAGAAAACCCGGCCTGACGCCGCTTCGTCCACCACGAATACCACATGCGGGTCCTTGGGATCGAACCTGGGCCGCCTAGGTGGTAGGCGAGCGCGCTAACCGCTTGGCCACGGCAAAATCCCCTCAAAGTTGATGTTATTCAAAAGTTGTAGATGAAACATTTAGGTAGTGAGTTGGGTCCCATATGCATGGTTTCTGAAGCATTTAAACATAAATAATATAAAAATCACCGTATTAGTTTGTATGTACACATGTTTTTGTAAATGGTTACACATTGTTATTTTTAGTTTAGCTTAGTTTGTAAGTAAATATGTTTTGTCAATGGTTACACATTGTTATTGTTACATTAGCTATATAATCTGACAAGTTTCCAGTTTACTGGGTCTATGCGCAATGTGTAAATGTATGTGACAAATAAAGTGTCTTATCTGGGGAAGACATGACAGATAAATCATTTGCTGTTATTTTAGAAAGATGCCCATCAAAATGTGCCAAATTTTTTGCTGAACACCAAGAGTAAATATTTGAACATTTCTGGGGTTCAAAAATTAAAGAAATACAAGATACTGTGTTAGCAAACAGCACAAGTCAATAAGAAAAATCTAGGGCACTCAAAAGCCCTGAAATGAAATGTGGGATTATTTTCTATTAGTAGGTGGGCAACATATGCAAGTAGTATGTCATACTCTGTTTGTAAAACTCTTCAGTACGTCCATAAAGAGATCGAGGGTTGTTCCAATCAAAATGGCAAAAAAGAAAACCTGGATGAAGAAAGTGTTGCTTGGATATCAGATTTGTTGGAGCACCTTCAAATTGTACAGAAGGTGGTACTGAGCTTTATTCAGAGGATAAAGACAACTTGAAATGTTCTACAGAAGAAGGGCATCAATGCACAACAGCCTAAATATTATGTTTCATGTTTGAAAATATGCAAAAGAGATGTTTAGGAAAATTTGTTTGAATTGTAATAATATTTTATTCTTTTGTTTTCAGCAAATAAATGATGAAATAAAAATAGGAGCAATGTCAATATTTCAACCCATTTTTTCTCGAAATACCAATTTTACAGACATGCCTTTCTTCCACCACCTCAATTTAAACGAGTGTGCCCATATGTAAGCAGCACATATTTTACAGCTAATGGGCAGTTACTGAACATTTTCTTATTGTGTATCAAGTTACTAATTAGGTCACCACTGTGTAATACTCAATAATATTATTTAATAATAATGGTGATGATAATGACAATGACGACGACGATGATAACAATAACCGTAATAATAATGATGATAGTGATGGTGATGATGATGATAATAAGCAGTAATAATCATCATCTGAATCAGATATATTCACATGACATGCTACACTGACCGTCAATGTATTTATACCGACGGGTCAAAGAGCACCAATGTGTTGGATGTGCTTATGTTTATGGAACCGAACCACATACATTCGGTTTTCCAAATAGCACTTCCATTTTTACTGCAGAGCTTTATGCAATTTACAGAGCCGTTTTGTATATGCGCTGTCGTAAATTAGGTGACTACCTGATTTTGAGTGATTTCCTTAGTGCACTTTGTCAGTTGTACAACCCCCACCCTATTGTACAATGTATACAGAATGCCCTCCATGTTTTACAAGCTTCTGGCGTTGACGTGGTGTGTGCATGGATTCCTGGTCACGTAGGTTTGCCAGGGAATGAAATGGCAGATTTAGCAGCAAAGACGGCAACTACAGAACCCAGTATTACTATCTCACGTGTTACTTCGGAAGACTTTAGGCTTGAAGTACAGAGAGCGGTGCTGTCATTCTGGCATGACAAGTGGTCAGCTCTCTGCAGTAATAAGCTTAGAGAAGTGAAAGAACTTCCGATAAACTGGATAACTTCCTGTCGCACATCTCGCCGCGAGGAGGTTAGTTTGGCTCGATTAAGAATAGGGCACTACAATTTTTCGCATGGTTACCTATTTAAAAGGGACCCTGCGCCTCTGTGACAATCTCTTGTCTGTTCGTCACATGCTGCTAGATTGTTCCTCTCTAGAGTACTTTTGAGATTCTCTGCAGCTGCCTGACAGCTTGCAGAGGTCTTAGCAGATGACAAAACAGCGGTTGATAGAGTTTTTAAGTTTTTAGCGGATTGTAATATCAATTTGAGGATTTAAATTTTTAGATATTTGTTTATGATTTTTGACATATCTATTACCTTGTTTTATATCTGGCTATTGTCAGTGTATTTTACGTTTATGTGTATATTTTTATTGTTATCAGTGATTTTATTTTTGATTGAAATTTATATCTGGCTATTGCCATGAATTTTATAAGGGAACTGATGACCTAGAATTTGAGCGCCCTTAAACCCACAAATCATCACAAATCATTAACATGACTTTCTCTACCTACTTACTTTAATTTTTAGGCAACTACTACAAACAATTCCCAGGAAAGCTTATTTTCCTAAATGATAAACATTTACAGATATAGTTACAATAATGTTTTGTTGTAGGTGTAAGGAGAATATAGGAAGCTGAAGTGATAGTCAAATGTTTAAAAGGCAATCACTTAATGCTTGCTTTGAAATTCCGTGCTCTTTCCATAACATTGTGTTGTGAGAAACAGAATGTGATAGCACTTCAAAAATGTATTGTATAATTGAAACCAATAACAACAGATATCTCAAAAATTCCTCTTGCAAAAAGTTATTTGATATAAACAGTGCAATTTAAAGAGTTATAAATTTTTGTGAGTAAACTTGTGTCCATATCTCATGCTCTACCAGTTATACAAAATTCATTCCAACTGAAGAGGGTTTGCATGCTATTCCTGAAACACATGCATTTTGATCAGAGTTGATCACTAACGTTTGCCGTGAAAGCTCCAAATCTTACACATGCATTTTATTTTGAATGTAAATATTTAAAATATGTGGCATTTTCATTAAAATCATTGAAGAGGCATTTTGAGAAAATAAATATGTAATTTTCCATCTAAAGGGTAGTTTGCGGTGGGGGAATTTTCTTTAAAATCTTCATGTTGCATCTTTGGAATATATTTTATTTGAACGCAGTTTAATATTTTTATGACACTTCATTTTTACATGCTTTATATTAGCTACACCTGTATGTATCTATATAAGCATGTATGTAACGGAATCTTTCGACATAATTTTCACCCACTTAAGAGTCGTCCGATTGACTTGACAATTAGCACATATGTCAAGGGTCCATAACAATACAATAATATCATAACTTTATCTCAAGATCCTGACCAGGATCATCAGGATTAAAAAAAGTTGGTTAGCTAAATTTAACAATGTAATGGAATCTTTCAACATAATTTTCACCAACTGAAGCTAAAATAATCGTTCTTCGCTTCCTGATGTATCGCTGTATCGGCCGTTGATGCTTAAATGTCGTTGGTGACGTGGTGTTGCCCTTTGATGTGTTTTGCTCCGGCTAGTCAGCTTGAGATCTCTTACTTTTATCTCGGGTTTGCGTAGGTGTGATGGACAACCCAAGACATCCTTTGCATATTATTTATTGCATTTTAGATATTTTCAGGAGCTATGCCGATTGTATATGTAGAGGAATCACACTCACGTCCGCACAGCACAACCTGCCGTACTGGTCTCTGGTTGAGTAGTGACCAGACGCTTTCTCTCTTACCCACGCTAAGAAAACCGTTCTTCAATTTGAATGTCATGACGTCATCCAAGAAAGCCTCGTATCCAAAATGCTATTTCCTTTTCCCGCAATTTAGAAATGTCCCTTTCTATTATAACATGTTCTTTTATGAATTTCAAATATATAATTACCTTTTTAGGATTAAACGATGTTTATTTTATATTTTATTAAATATATCACGCGACTTTTAAGGTTTTCAGACCTGACTTTCGAACGTGTATTTAAACTATGTGGTATGACGTCATGACTCGCTAATTTCAAACCAATAATGTGTTTATCCTACAACTTTAACGACTATTATTTACTCATATCTTGCTCACCTTACAACACTTCCTGCTCTATTATCTATTTATGTTATTACTTAACACTTATCGCAAATCTCACATCCGGCAATTAAATTAAAACGTGTCTTTTTCAAAAGCCCATTCGATCGGAAATCTAAATTTCGGTATCACAACTTACAGTTGTCTGATTAACTTGAAAAGTTCCACACATGTCAAGCACCAATGACAACACTATAATATCATAACTTTATCCTAAGATCCTGACCAGGATCATCAGGGTAAAACAAAATTAATTAGCTAAATTAATCAATGCAACAGAATCTTTCAACGCAATGTTCACCAACTTAATCGTCTGATTGACATGAAAATTTGCATACATGTCAAGGACCAATGACAACACAATAATATAATTACTTTTTCCTAGGATCCTGACCAGGATAATCAGGATTAAAAAGGACTTAGCTAAATTTATCAATGTAACGTAATTTTCACCAATTTGAGTTGTCTGATTAACTTGAAAATTTGCATACATGTCAAGGACCGCTGACAATATAATGATATCATGATTTTGTCCTAATATCCTGACCAGCAATATCAGGATAAAAAAGTGACTTGGCTAAATTTTAGCAATGTAACAATTTTCACTAGCTTGAGACGTCTGACTGACTTGAAAATTTGCGCACATGTCAAAGACTGATGACAATACAATATTACGACTCTGTCCTAATGTCCTGACAAGGATCATCAGGAAAAAAAAGTGACTTGGCTAAATGTAACAATGTAACGTAATTTTCACCAACCTGAGACATCTGATTGACTTGAAAATTTGCACACATATCATGAACCGAAGACAATGTAATAATATCATAACTTTGTCCTTATGTCCTGATCAGGATCATCAGGATAAAAAAATATTACTTAGATACAATTATTATCAATGTAACAGAATCTTTCAACATAATTTTCACCAACTGGGTTGCCTGACTGACTTGAAAATTTGCACACGTGTTGAGGACTGCTGAGAACACAATATCATCATGACTTTTTCCCAATGTCCTGACCAGGACTGTCAGGATGAAGAATGACTAAGATAAATTTATAGAAAACAGTACAGTTATGACATCTTAGATGTCGCCAAGGCACATTTCTACATTCGCCCTGAAAATTAATTTAATTAAATAAATGCATATACCTATATTGGATGATGTAGATGTCCAGAGAGAGGACCTGAAAGGAACATGAGACCCAGGGGAAATATTGCGGACCAGAGTTTATACAGGGCCAAGATACCCACATCATCTGATAGTTTAGAAATCGACACATGTTACACTGGAAAAAGGAATTAAACCCCTTGAAAATATTGAAAGACGGTTATGCCCGGAGAGAGGACCTGAGAGGGACAAGAGATTTCAGGGGAAGGATTGTGGCTCGAAGTTTATCCAGGGCCAGCAAGTCCACAACAGTTGATAGTGTAGTTAAAACAGTAATTGTAATCTAATATTGTTTCAAAAACAGTGATTTAAAAATTTTCAAAAAATATTTGAAAAAGATTGAATAGAAAAACTTGAGAGTAAAAAGTTAAAATAAATTATAGTTTTAAAAAACTAACAAAAACACACTTTTATAACAAACCGACCTAAAAAGTAGGAAATAACTATAAAGTCAAGTAGTTCATTATATTTCAAAATTTTGTAATAAGTTTAAAATAAAAATTAATTTATATTAACAAAGTAATACATTTTATTGTAAAAAAAGCATGGGGTGTCGGATATCCAATGTTATAAATAGTTACATTGCTTGCTATATATATAAGTAAAGTTATGATAAAATTAAAGCGAAAGACACTCCACGCTTTTTTACAATAAAATTTATTATTTTGTTAATATAAATTAATTTTTATTTTAAACTTATTACAAAATTTTGAAATATAATGAACTTTATAGAAATTTATAGAACAAATTCTTCATACTTTAAAACTATTTCCTACTTTTTAGTTTGGTTTGTTTACAAGCGTATTTTTGTTAGCTTTTTAAATCTATAATTTAGTTTTTAAACCAACAAACGTACACACACATTTTTGCTGAAAATGCTTTTGTGGATTCAAGAGGCCCAAAATCATGTACCTACATTTCATAAAAGCATTACATTTTTGAATGGAATGCAATATTTCCTCTAGGTACAAGGTAAAGGTTGTAAAAAAAAAAAGAATAGCAACTTCAACTTACAACTAAATAAAACATATGAAAATTCAAACCAATGACAAAGGAATACCTTGGAAATGGTAAATGCCCTAAAAAAGGACATGAATTATGTATTTTAATGAAATCTATATTTTTGCATAGTCAACTCAGAATTCAAAAAAATTATTGCAAAGTATTACTATGAAAAATCAAAGAATAAAAGATGGGAACTACCAAACATTCAAACAGTAATTTCTGAGTATCCTCGAAAAATGGCAGTTGCAACCTTCAGGTTGATTACAGGACATGATTGTCTGGCAAAACATTTAAACAGAATTGGGATATATTCTTCACCACTCTGTCCTCTATGTGATCTGCAAGAGGAAATGGATCGAGACCACCTTCAAATAGGCCCGGCCACTTCTAGTGCCCCATCCATCAGTGAAAAATATTGGAGAGCAAGAGGATTAATGACTTCATTGTCAGAAATCCAGCATTAACTAACAACATATTTTTGCATAGTAAGCACTGTCTGTATCTTATGATTTAAAAGTTATACAAAATTCATTCATACTGAAGAGGCATTCACGACCACCAGCAGAAAATTCAATACATATATAGACATTTAGCACTTAAATATGATATTTTAATAAAAATTGCCCTTTTTTCAGAAAATAAAAAATAACTAAAATTTCTCCTTTAAAGACTAATTAGGTTGATGGGGATTTTCTTTAATACTGTGTGGCACCCTTGGATTGAGAAACTCTTAAATATACATGCATGTACCACCTACACATGCATGCCCACGCACCAATCTATTCAGCTCTCCTTTTACTTTCTCTACTGGTAAGTAGGGGTAGTATTGTATTCCACCCAAAAATTCAATGTCGAGATTTCACTGGAAATATGTTTTAAGACCCCCTGAATCCAAAAAAAAACATTTTTAGAAAAAGGTCCATGTGTGTGTCTGTGTGTCTGTCTGTAGACAGCATAACTAAAAAAAAATGAAGTTGGTTAAAAACCAAAGTTGGTATTTAAGTTTATTAGTCTTTCAAGGATCCCCAACCTAAACTACCCTTTACATGGAAAATTTTGATTTCCTTGAAAATGGCTCAAACGATTTTGATTAAAATGTCAAATGTTTGAGATATTTTTATGACAAATGAAATGTATATCTTGAATTTTCTGGCTATGCCCCTGTAGTCATATTTACACTGGACAACTTTTGCATAATTGATAAACTGTTAGAAATAGATCAAATCATACTATTCAAAAAATGTAGATCTTGCTAAAATACACACTTTATGTCTCAATAAATTTTCTTGTAGGGTGAACCATTTGGAGATATTCCTTGTTATGTGTGTGAGTTTCAGAAAACAAAACTTTCATGAAATGGAACATCGTTGTTCATTTGTTTTGCATGTTAAGTGTGCAAAGAGAACAGAATCTCAAAGCTTTAAAAGATTTGACTATCGCTCAAAGCCTACTGTATTCTAATATTCCCCTTGCACCAACAGGGAAATAAGCAATAAAGTAATTTGTACAAATGTTTATCTTAACACGAAGAAGATATAGGAATAAGAGTTTGTAAAAATGGTTAGTACAAGAGTAGAGAAAGTCATGTGGTTGTAACACATCAGATTTTTCTAAAAGGTCTAAAATCTCAATATTGAATTCTTGGATGAAATACAATACTTGCTCAGTAGTCCACCTACTACAGATTAGCAATAGTGAAAGTAAACACATTTCAGACAGTGAATATACCTAGAACAGTCATTCATTCCTTCAGTACTTTCAATACATATAACCACCAAGTAAAACTATGCAAACCCATTAGTTTCATATACTGCGAAAGTATGAATACTGCTACAGAATGTTTTAAGTAATCATTCCATGCAAAATTCACCTACAAAGACTTTGAGAGTAATCATTCCATGCAAAATTCACCTACAAAGACTTTGAGAGTAATCATTAATGCATGTCTGGTGCAGTAGTGCAATAGTAACACTTTAGATATGTCCTTTGCAAAGCCTTGTATATATTATGTATATTAGGGATGGGACCTCGAAACTCTTGATACTCTGTGGTATAAAAGTATGTCTTGCACTTTGAGATAAACCCTCAATATTTCTAAATTTTTAAGTTTTGCATTATTGAAAGTTGTTATGCTGAACTTTAGGCTAGATAAGGAATAAAACAAGTTAAAACTTCATATTATTGCCTTGCACGTGTCCTCAGAGTTGCTAGACTCGATAGACCTTAACTACATTTCCTGTAAGTGAAGGGTGCAACGTTCCATGGACTCTTGTGTCTAAATGAAAACATGCAAAACAATGTGAGTAGGAGGAGTAGAGGACTCATTTAAATATGCAGTGTTAAGTTAGTTGAAGCGGAGCTGACTTTAGCTCACACTAAATCACATTTCTAAATAGCCTGGTTTCTTGATTCATTCTCAGTCATTACATTTATCTACTCATGACTAAAATCTGTGAATCCCAGGAGAAACAAATCTGGAGTTAGGACATGAGATAACAGAACACATGGAAATATTTTTTCTTTCCTTGCATCTGTTAGTTTGTATTTCAAACTCATATTACAACCATACCTTACAGTATATCACACAAACTATTTCCACAAATATTTTGCTTTCCCATTGTGCAGCAGTTGTACTGCATAAAACATGAGTGAAGTGGGGAACTATTTTTAAATAGACAATATTAATAATAAGAGAGCAGTTGTAAAATATGCAAAAAAAGAAAATTGTTTGTACTGTGGTAAGTCAAATTATACAAGTTCAAAGAAGCATGTTACATTCATACATAGAGTGAGGTTTAGAGTACCTCTATTGAAAAAGCAATGTACGAGCCCCTGTCACTGTCAGAACATGATGCCATGGTATCTGATAATGATGAGCAAAACAAAATTAGTTACATGCATTTATACACAGAAAACTACTAATATAAACATAATTCAGTGAGCAAGCAGGTGCCTCTACAGCTTATTTTGAAGTGAGTATTGAGTATCAGTGTTTAAAATTCAGTATTGATATAAAGAAATAGTATTGTCCTATCACTAATTATGTGTATATATAATATACACGCACACACATGCCTTTTGTATGCTCTAACATCTTGCAATCTAAACCATCTTTCAAAATATGTACTGTAGTCTGTTGAGTTAAGTTCATTTTACAATACCAAATTCTTTAGGTAAAGAAGTTCATTGAATCCTTGCACAAATTTCATTTATAATTCATTTTATTCATGTGTAACATGAACTGTACAATCTGAAGCAATTAATAGCTTCACGCTTTTGTTTAAGCCTTACTGTGTTTAAAATGCAAATGCTCCTTCATACTACAAGTTCTCAATGAAATAACAATTTCTTTAGCTATACTCAAGATGTTCTCGGGCTACTAGCCAGGTGTAGTGATGCATAGCAGTGAACTACCTCCATATTAGACTGGGTGTTTTCTAGTCAGTACGTACTAGCGTACAGTACATACACTGGTCCCTTCACTCTTGCTAATCATTCATCCTGAAGATGGGAGAGATGTACACTCCCGAAACGTCGATGGCTATGCATCACTACACCTGGCTAGAAGCCCGAGAACATCTTGAGTATGTTTGTCGCCAGGAAAGCTTCAAATCATATTTTTTTAGCTGTCTTTCTGCAGTGAAATAATCCTAATATCATGATACAGTCTTCTTATACACTTCACTTCTTACAAGCACTGCTGTCTAAGGTTGTATTTGAGACAGAGACCTAAAGGGGCATTAAATGCACTGATGTAATGTTCCTTTACTCACAATTTCTACAAATCTTGGGCATGTGAATCTACCGTAGTGCATTCTTATGTATCCAAGTTGTATGATGCGTACAATAATACGCTAATATGATAAAAATATGTACATGTGTTGAATTACAGCATGGATACAGACAGCAACAACAACTGAGGTAACACTGCAATTATTGTAAGCATCACTTCTTTGACTTACTACCTCCTGTAAAGCATGCTTGCTCCATCTGAGTACTGTACTGCTAAATGAATTAAAAGCACATCTGCAGTTACAGTATTCAAACATAAATTTCCTGGTGTATTGAGAAGACACATTTAGGAAAAGTGTTATCAACTGCTAAAATACTGGGCACCAGTACTTGACCCTCTATTATTGAACCCAAAGTATCTCTTATCATATTTTATTCTCAAACCTTACAAATATGATTGCAAGTCACCATAAAAAAATCTGATGTGTTGCACTTACATAACTTTCTCTACTCTTGTACTAACCATTCTTACAAATTCTTATTCCTATATCTTCTTCGTGTTACTTAAGCTAAACATTTTTACAACTTATCTTATCACTTATTTCCTTGTAGGTGCAAGGGGAATATTACAATACAGTAGGCTTTGTGTGATAGTCAAATCTTTTAAAGCTTTAAGATTCTGTTCTCTTTGCATACTTAACATATAAAAAAATGAACAATGATGATCCATTTCACAAGTTTTAAGTTTTCTGAAACTCACACACATAACAAGGAATATCTCCAAAATGGTTCACCCTACAAGAAAATTTATTTGGACATAAATTGTGTATTTTAGTAAGCTCTACATTTTTTGTTTGGTATGATTTGGTCTATCTCTAATGGTTTACCAGTTATGCAAAAGTTGTCCAGAGTAAATACAACTACAGGAGCTATAGCCAGAAAATTCAAGATATACATTTCATTTGGCATAAAAATATCTCAAACATATGGCATTTTAATCAAAATCGTTAGAGCCATTTTCAAGAAAATCAAAATTTTTTAAACATTTTCCATGTAAAAGGTAGTTTAGGGTGAGGCTATTTTCTTTAAAATCTTCGTGTCACATCCTTGAAAGAGATTAAACTTAAATACCAACTTTGGTTTTTAAACTACTTTTTGTTTTTGAGTTATGCTGTCCACAGACTGACAGACACACACACACACACACACAGACATGGACCTTTTTCTAAAAATGCTTTTTTTGTATTCAGGGGCTCTCAAAACATATATTTTCGGTGAAATCTCGACACCAAATTTTTGGGTGGAATACAATACTTCCCCTACTTACCAGTAGAGAACGTAATAAAAATTAAGCTGCAAGAAAGTTTTATGTGAGCTAAGCTGTGAGACAAAGGGCATGAAATTAAAAATATATTTACAAATGTATTAGATTTAGTCTTTTGATTTCCAACTTGTAATTAATTATCAGGGCCCGGATTTTGATGACACCTTTTTTCCCTTAGACAGTATGCATTGCTCTTGAGTATTTAAATCCTGAACATTCTCTGGTTATAAAAATATTAATTTTATTGAGCATTTTTTCTGCACATTTTCTGTTTCTGAAGTTTTAAATAATTTTTTAAATTGTTACGTAATTTTTTGGTCTTTTTTTTGTCTTTTATTTCCTTTTATGCTCCTTTTTCTTTCTTTTTGCAAGAAATTAGATTAACTAAAATGATTAAATTATTTATCATTTGTTTAACCTAAGAAAATAAATGGATATTTGATCTGATCAGTGGGTTCACAATGTACCTACTGGAAATCAATTCTTTACCAATACTGTACAAATTGTCGTAGCACGCAATTCTCCTATTTCTATTGTGCTGCTCAACAATGTACAAGTTCAATTTCCAATGTGACTTTTGACTATGTGCGAGTTCAAAGGCAAGGATTTATCCATTATTACATTGTCATGGGTTTAGTTATTCACAGACTTTCTGAGAGGGAACTTTGGTGTTCAGTTCAGTTTTAGTAGTTTCATTAAACCATGCCTAAAATAAAGCCACTTAAATCTTGTCATTTAAAACAAATTGTATCTGCACTTGGAGATGGTGTTTTCTCTACAGACGAAGAAGTATTATTTTGTAAGATGTGTGAAACAACGATATCAGCCAAAAGAAAATTCACTGTTTGGCGACATGTGGGTTGCGATAAGCATATACCGGCACTGCAACTCACAAATAATAAGCTGCAACAAAGTGTATCCATGAAGGTGAATAAATCATAAGATTTTTATGGAGAATTCTGTGAAGGTTTAGTTTCTTCAAAAATCCCATTTGGGACATTAAACAATGCTAAATTGAAGGGTTTTCTAGAACTACATTTTGGACGTCCTATCCCAGATGAATCCACTTTTCGGAAGAATTACCTGTCACAATGTTATGATAACACTATTAGCAGGATATGGGGAAAAGTTGTTGTTAGCTAATGCTGGATTTCTGACAATGAAGTCATTAATCCTCTTGCTCTACAATATTTTTCACTGATGGATGGGGTGTTAGAAATGGCCTGGCATATTTGAAGGTGGTCTCGGTCCATTTCCTCTTGCAGATCACATAGAGGACAGAGTGGTGAAGAATATATCTCAATTCTGTTTAAATGTTTTGCCAGACAATCATGTCCTGTAATCAGCCTGAAGGTTACAACTGCCATTTTTCGAGGATACTCAGGAATTACTGTTTGAATGTTTGGTAGTTCCCATCTTTCATTTTTTGATTTTTCATAGTAATATTTAGCAATAATTTTTTTTTTTTGAATTCAGAGTTGACTAATCTTTTAGCTGCATAAAATGGTAGATTAACTATTGATTTCTGTACACTGCCGGTACCCTTTTTTGCAAGAAAATCAGCTTTCTCATTACCACTCAATCCACAGTGAGCTGGTATCCATTTGAAGACTAGATGTTTTTGAAGTGCAGTTAGATGGGTAAGCATTTTCCAACATTCTATAATTGTTTGGTTTTTTGGTGACAACTTGGAAGTAATTGCTATAATTGCCACCCTGGAATCTGAGAGAATAACTGCTTGCTGAAAATGTGAAATTCTGTACAAAAGATTTTGTCGGGCCATTCAAATTGCTTCAATTTCTCCATCAAAGTTTGTAGTTCCATAACTTAAAGATTTGTAACAGGAAAAGAGGTAACACGTGACTCCAGTCCAGGCCAGGATCCAGGGGGGGGTGCCAGGGGGCCTGGGCCCCGCCTGTCATATCCTACTTTATTGCTATATGTATGTTACCTCATCATCACGCAAAATGGACAAACCAATTTCTATGAAAATTGGTATAGGTAGGTACTACCTTTAAACATTGTTTCTTTCAGTTAAATATTTAGCTAGTCATGTTTTAGCATGAATTTAATTATTAAGAAGTGGTAGTGGACCGGAACTGGGCCCCCCCTATCGAATATTTCTAGATCCGCGCCTGCTCCAGCCCCTGCTCCATCTTGTTTGATATCAACGATCCATCAGTATAAATATGGAGCCATTCATATTCTGCAAATCTAGTATGGATTGTCTCTAATGCCAACAATTTTAGAACACTAGTTGGAGAATCACTTTTCTTAACTTCTTCTGTCAGGTATAAATAATATGTGATGTCTAATGTTTGCGTCGGATTGACTTTAGATATGAAGTTTTCCTTTGAATTAGGAAGGTCTACATTCTTCTTGATGTCTTGAATTTTGGAAAGAAAGCTCTGCTGAGTCTTTAGTGTATGTGTAAAATTTTTCTTGTGCCATGTATTGAATGGGAGTCTGATCAACTTTTCGTGTTGAATAAGAGCCGCTTTTTCTATTTCATATTCAATGGGGTATTGGTTGGTTAGTATTTCCATAGCTGCTATTGGTGTGGTTTTGATAGCACCTGTAATTAGTCTCAGACTTTGGTTTTGAAAGATTTGAATTTTTTTTTTTGTATTTGCTGTTACAAGGACTTCGCTGCAGTAAGTAAATAATGGCTTTATATATACATTGTATGTTGTGTTAAGAGTTACTCTGGAACATCCCCACTTCATTCCTGTTAGACGTTTTAGCAGTGAAAGGCGCCTCTCTGCTCTTTGTATTACATTTTCTATTTGTTTGATCCATGTAAGTCTGGTATCAAATGTAACTCCTAAATACTTTGCTTCCTTTGTTTCTGGTAATTGTTAACCCTCAAAATTTAGTTATATTTTTAGTGGTGTTTTTCTTAGTGAAAAGATTTGGTAGTTTGATTTTGTTGTATTAACAGTCATTAAATTTTTTTTGGTCCACTTTTGTAAGTTGTTTAAGGATTGTTGCATGATTTTTTCTAGTTCTGTACTTGTTTTTTGGTTTTGAAGTCCACATTACCGAGTCATCAGCAAATAGTGCACACTTCACACTTGATTCTTGTATTTGTTGTGGCAGATCATTAATAAATATATTAAAAAGTGTAGTGCTGAGCACTGTGCCTTGTGGTAAGCCAGAGTGTACTTGTTTATATTTAGATATATTTCTTCCATATCTGGTAGCAATAAAGCGTTGTGTTAGGAAATGAAAACATTGTCATGAAAACATTGGACCCTGTATCCTTATTTTTACTTTCTCTACTGGTAAGTAGGGGAAGTATTGTAGTCCATCCAAAAATTCTATGTCGAGATTTCACTGGAAATGTATGTTTTGAGGCCCCCTGAATACAAAAAAAGCATTTTTAGAAAAAGGTCCGTGTGTGCGTCTGTGTGTCAGTGTGTCAGTCTGTGGACAGCATAACTCGAAAACGAAAAGTCAGTTAAAAACCAAAGTTGGTATTTAAATTTAATGTCTTTCAAGGATACAACACGAAGATTTTGAAGAAAATAGCCCCACCCTAAACTACCCTTTACATGGAAAATTTTTCGAAAATTTTGATTTTCTTGAAAATGGCTCTAACGATTTTGATTAAAATGTCATATGTTTGAGATATTTTTATGACAAATGAAATGTATATCTTGAATTTTCTGGCTATAGCCCCTGTAGTTGTATTTACTCTGGACGACTTTTGCATAACTGGTAAACGGTTAGAGATAGACCAAATCATACTATACAAAAGATGTAGATCTTGCTAAAATACACAATTTATGTCTCAATAAATTTTCATGTAGAGTGAACCATTTCGGAGATATTCCTTGTTATGTGCGTGAGTTTCAGAAAACTTAGAACTTTCGTGAAAAGGATCATCGTTGTTCATTTTTTTATATGTTAAGTGTGCAAAGACAACAGAATCCCAAAGCTTTAAAACATTTGACTATCACACAAAGCCTACTGTATTCTAATATTCCCCTTGCACCTACAAAGAAATAAGCAATAAGATAAGTTGTACAAATGTTTATCTTAACTAACACGAAGAAGATATAGGAATAAGAGTTTGTAAGAATGGTTAGTACAAGAGTAGAGAAAGTCTTGAGTGCAACACATCAGATTTTTTTTACTTTCTTTAGCAGTTTTGCTCTGCATATAGAATCATATGTGGTTTGGAAATCAATAAAAACTGATACATTATCTTCTTTTCTATTGAAGGAGTCTTTGATTTCTTGACTGAAAAGTAAGACTTGTTCATTTGTAGAGTGGAACTCTCTGAATCCAGCTTGACATGGGGAAATTAAATTTTGTGATTTAGAAACCAATTTAACTTATTTGGCACCATTCTTTCTATCACTTTTGCTATCATGGTAGTAAGAGCTATTGGTCTATAATTTTTTATTTCTGATACTGTTTATCTTTCTTCAAGAGTGGGACAATTATTGCTTTTTGCCATTCGGCAGGTGGAGTGGTGTTCCAGGATAGATTGTAGAGTTTTAGTAGTTGTTGTTTTGCTGTTTTTCCAAGGCTTTTTATGAATTCTGGATGTATGTGATCTGGTCCAGAAGACTTTTTGTTTTTTAGATTACACTGGTCGGCAAGATTTTTTTCACAAGAAATCTGAATAGTGAATCTAGTGCATTTTTTCATCCTGAATTCAGATATGTAGTCAGAATTTTCCCATCAGGCATAGTTTTTCTGTGAAAGCTACTTTTCAAAATATGATTTTAGCGTTTTCTTTGACCTGTCATAGGAACCTTTACCTCATATGTAGCTATTTTACTCAAGCCGTATTTATTGAAATTATTTGTAATATCACGCTGAAGCACCACAAAACAAGACTGTGCAGGTTCATTCATGTTTAGACATGCTCAGACCTGTCTGGCATTGTGATGTGTCAGTATTGAGCTGACTGTGACATTGTTCACTAGTGAAATATTTCCTTCCTTTCTGTTTAGAAGTGTATTGTGTATGTTGTGCATGTTGTATTTCAGTGCTTAATGTTTTCATCATGCCAAGAAAGTGTGTAAATCATGCAGATAATTTCTGCTATATTTGTGGTGAGCTGACCTTCAAGTCTCAGAGGCGAAATATAACCCCACTTGTAAAGAAGTGTTATCATCTTTACTTTGGCTGTCAAGTTGGTGATTTTGATAAGAGCTGGGCCCCAAATACATGCTGTGTTTCGTGTGTTAGACTGCTGACTGGGTGGAAAAATGGTACACATCATATGCCATTTGCAATTCCCATGATTTGGAGGGAACCGAAGGATCATTCAACTGACTGTTATTTTTGTTTGACAAATATTAAAGGAATCACATCTAAAACAAAATATACAGTTAAGTATCCGAATTTGCAATCTGCATTGAGACCTGTCTTACACAGTGAAGAGTTCCCCGTACCAGTATATGTAGATACAACCTTAAGTGATAACTCTGATTCTGACCTAACTGAAACTCAAAATGATTCAGATGAAAATAAAAATGATCTTACATATGAAGCCAGTAGCTGTTCATCAGAACCATACTTTCCCAATCAGCAAGACCTTAATGACCTGATTCGTGATTTAAATCTGTCTAAACTGCAAGCTGAAGTTTTAACTTCCAGACTCAAAGGGTGGAATTTACTCCAAAAAGATGTAAGAATAAGTAGTTATCGTAGCCGCCATAGTGTTTTCAAAGAATACTTCTCTGAAGAATATGGTGTTGTGTTTTGTAATGATATTTGTTCACTTATGGAAACTCTTGGGCATCAACACCGACCAGATGAGTGGCGATTGTTCATAGACTCCTCTAAAGTAAGTTTGAAGGCTGTGCTGCTACATATTGGCAATGAACTTCCATCAATACCAGTAGCGCATGCCGCTATGAAAGAGACATATCAAAATATGAAACTAATTTTAGAGAAAATACAATATGGAAAATATGAATGGAATATCTGTGGTGATTTAAAGGTCATTGCTTTATTGCTTGGTTTGCAACTTGGGTTCACCAAATTTTGCTGTTTTTTGTGCGAGTGGGACAGCAGAGATAAGAAGTCTCACTACGTTAGAAAGTCATGGCCAAAACGTGAATCTCTTCTCCCTGGCCAGAAAAATGTGGCATGTGTCCCTTTAGTGAATCCTGAAAAAATATTTTTACCTCTATTGCATATTAAGTTAGGAGTTATGAAAAATTTCGTCAAAGCTATGGATAAACTTTCTGATGGATTCTTGTACTTGAAATCGAAATTTCCCAAAGTCAGTGATGCTAAATTGAAAGAAGGAGTTTTTATAGGACCACAAATCCGATCATTAATGGCTGATGAACATTTCGAGGGACTGTTAAATCCACTGGAGAGAGCAGCCTGGCAGTCTTTCAAAAGTTTATGTTGCAATTTTCTTGGAAACCATAAAGCAGAAAACTATCGTGACATAGTGGCTGATCTTCTGCATTCTTATAAAACTATGGGATGCAACATGTCTTTAAAAATTCACTTCTTGGACTCTCACTTGGACTTCTTCCCCGAAAACCTTGGAGATGTCAGCGATGAACACGGTGAGCGTTTTCATCAGCAAATTTCTACGATAGAGAAGAGGTACCAAGGCAAGTGGAGTTCCAATATGCTGGCTGACTACTGTTGGACTAAAATGAGAGACGTTCCAGATGCAAAATATACCCGAAAATCACTATCTACCACTTTCTAGGTAAGTCAGAATCAGTAGTTATAATTTTGAGTTAGCTAGTTACGGATTTTTTAGAATATTATAAAAATTCAAATGAATATCACACAAAACTCCTGCCCGATGCGGACAAACTGTAATTATATTTGAATTCAGCACGAAAAATACTTTTAGAATCTGTTATTTTAATTCTTGTGAAAGAGAAAAAGTTAATTTTTGTAGACCAGTGTTATTAATTGCAATGTTCAGGTCTTGCATATTAAAATTTTGAAAAAAGATATTTTGTTGAGCGTTAGGATCACATTCTCTTTCTTGTTTCAAATCTTTCTTAAATTGTTTACGTTCCTTTTAATTACTTCTTGTTAATTTACGTGAATTAGCATAATATTTATTGAATGTTTTGGCTATGGCTGCATCATTTGTTAATATTTTATTGTTGTGTATGATAGGTTGATACCGAAATTTAGATTTCAAATCGAATGGGCTTTTGATAAAGACACGTTTTAATTTAATTGCCGGATGTGAGATTTGCGATAAGTGTTAAGTAATAACAAAAATAGATAATAGAGCAGGAAGTGTTGTAAGGTGAGCAAGATATGAGTAAATAATAGTCGTTAAATTTGTAGGATAAACGCATTATTGGTTTGAAATTAACGAGTCATGACGTCATACTACATAGTTTAAATTCACGTTTGAAATTCAGGTCTACCAACCTTGAAAGTCGCGCGATATATTTAATAAAATATAAAGTAAACATTGTTTAATCATAAAAAGGTAATTATATATTCAAAATTCATAAAAGAACATGTTATAATAGAAAGGGACATTTCTAAATTGCGGGAAAAGGAAATAGCATTTTGGATACGAGGCTTTCTTGGATGACGTCATGACATTTAAAATTGGAGAGAACGGTTTTCCTAGCGTGGGTAAGGGAGAAAGCGTCACCACTCACCCCAGACCAGTACGGCACGTTGAGGTGTGCAGACGTGAGTGCGATTCCTCTACATATAGAATCGGCATAACTCCCGAAAGTATCTAAGATGAAATAAATAATATACAGAAGTTTTCTTGGGTAGTCTATCACACCTACGCAGACCCGAGATAAAAAAAAAAAAGGAGATCTCAATCTGAGCTAGCGGGAACGAACCAAATCAACGGGCGACAACGAGAACCGAACGACTTCTAGCTTCAAATGGCGATCCAACGAGGACACAACGACTAATAGCTTCAAATGGCGACCCAACGTGTGGCGTCGAGACAATAGACCAACCCCAAGACGACCAAGCCAGCATAGAACCAGCAAACAAGAAGGTGAACCAACGTGTGGCATCGAGACAATAGACCAACCCCAAGACGACCAAGCCAGCATCGAACCAGCAAACAAGAAGGTGCCCAGCGTGTCAACATCTGTGAAACGTGTAGTGAACAAGTTCAAGTGCAGTTAAAAAAAAAAAAAAAAAAAAAAAAAAAAGTAAAAAAAAAAAGTGAAATATTGGTGAGTAGAAAAACACATGTAAATAGTTTAGAAATGGAAGACAGTGATAGCGATTTTCTAGGTTTTGAGAGTCCGGAAATTGAGAAAAGTGTAGTTAGGATGGAAGAATATAATCAAAATGTAATCGGTAGCAGAATATGCCAAGAAGTAGAAGATCAGAACGTTAGAGAAACACCTAGAGGTAGCTCAGAAATGTTTAGTAGTAATTCAGAAAGGCCAGCGATTATGTCAGGAATAGAGAATATGTTTCAAAAGATAATGGAAAAGATAGATGAAACTAGTAAAGAATTAAGAACTGAGTTAGGACAGAAATTAGAGAAGGGACAACAGGAATTGGGAATGCAATTGGAAAATCAGAAGAGAGCTTTCGAAACCTTTAGGGAAGAAGTTAGGGAGGAAATTAATAAAGTCAGTAGTGAAGTAAAAGAAAATAGAGAACAGGTTAAGGGAGAATTAGAGACAATAAGGCAAGAAGTAAAGAATTCTGAAAAGAAATTAGGTCAACAAGTTAGTGAAAAATTAGATAAAGAAAGGGAAAGAGTAACATATAAATTAGACAAACAAAGGGAAGAGGTAGTACAAAGGTTAGATAAAGACAGGGAAGAAATTAGAGAAGAGTTACAGGGGTGTAAAGTTAGAATGGAAAGATCTGATGTAGAAAGTGAAAGGCAGGCTAGAAATTTGGAGGATGTTACAGACCAAATAAAAGGGGTAGTAACAGAAATTACTCAGGTAAAAGAGGCCTTAGAAAATTTGAAATTAAATGAAAATGCATGTAATCACAACAATCTTAGTAATGAAGTTGCAAGAAACGAGGCAATACCAGGTGTATCAGCTGACATTTCAATGCAAAATAGGGGTAACAGTAATTCCCATTCTGATCTCAGAAATAGTTCAGGGACAGGTGACAATTCAAATTTACATTGGCCTAACCATGTCTTAAATGAAATGACACCTCCAGTTTTTGAAAATGAAGATTCAGATGATCCTAAAGCCTTTTTAGAAGGGTTACAAGAGTACTTCACGGTGAAACGTATACCGGAGGAGTACAAGATGGTGATAGTAAGAAAATGCCTAAAGGGTAATGGTGCCAATTGGCTAGGCCTTTCTATGGGTAACAATAATGATTACAGGACCTTTAGGAACATCTTTTTAACCAGATATTGGGGAGCTAGTAGGCAGGCTAATATTAGAGTCAAATTAAGCAATGGAAAATTTAATCCTAGATCGGAGGAATCGATGGTCAACTATTTTATGAGAATAGCGAGAAAATCGAAGATGTTGGATCCTCCCTTAGATGAAAAAGATCTAATAAATATAGTTACTCCACATTTTCCGGAAACGCTTCAACACTACCTAATCATAGCTCGACCCGATAGCATTGCAGCTATGATCGAATTATTATCAGCCTTAGAAGTCAATAAGCCAAAACACGCATTTGGAAATAAATATGAAGGAAAAGAAACTGTCAATTCTTTCGGGCAAGGGGCACAGTATTATCAGAATAGAAGTGAGATTAGGGAAAGATATAAAGGACCAGTACCAAGGATGGAATCATTCCGGTGGGAAAATCAAGGTAGATATAACCAGGAAGGGCATCACCAAAATAGAAATGGTAATCTAAGGGGAAGAAATATAAGGGTGAATTATATGAATACAAATAGATTTGATCGAGGTAGACGGGGTCGTTATTTTGGACATAGTAGAAATTCAAATGATGGGTATTGGACAAACGGAGATAATGAGTTTAGACCGAGGTCACCAAGACAGGGAGAAAGGTATTCTAATGGACGAAATTCCCCCGAAAATGCGGAAATGGTTGAGGCCATTAACACGGTCAAAAACATGGTAGGAAGTAACCCCGATTTAATGCAGGAAAACAGAAGTAACAATTCGGGAAATAGTACAGGAGCAATACCTAAAAATCAGGGAAACGCCAGACCCGGTCAAACGCGCCTTCAGTGAGAACTGGGTATCCTAGTAATGATTGTGATAAGTACTCGGAAATAAATAGTCCTGGAAGGCAAATGATGATACAAAAGAAAAGAGAATGGAAAAATAGAATTGACGAAAACGAAAAAGTAGGAGATCCACCTAAAATCAAAATTGGAGTAAATGGAAAACAATACAATGCAATTATAGATACAGGATCAAATAGCACAGTATGCTCACAAAATTTTTATGATAATTTACAAAGTAGTGGTTTTAAAGTAATGTCTTTACCAGTTAATGGGATATACTGCTCGCTAGCTGTGGGAAAACGAAAAGAGAGAGTAAAATTTCAAGCAATGATAAATATTGAAATAAATGGGAGAATACTAGGAATTTTATTTCTGATTGTAGGAAGACTTGTGACAGATATTATAATAGGTTGTGATTGTCTTTATGCCTGGGAAGCTGTGGTGAATTTTAAAAACATGATTCTAGAAATGAAAGTTGAAGATGAGACCATTATAGTGCCTTTTGTGGAAGATAGTAGTTCAGAAACTATTGTACGAGAGAAAGAGGAAGAAGAAATCCAAGGGGATACATTCTTTGTAGAATATGTTAAAGTAGGAGCTATGGAATTAACTGAAGTAAATGTCAAAGAGTACAGTGTCGATAATAAAGAAAATGTAGAATGGGATAAAAATGATTTCATAGACAATTTGAGGTTTTCTGACGCAACTAGGTACTATGATAGGGAGAGTAGTGAAGACTTAGAAGAATTGTTGAGGGAAAAAGTAACTCAGGCTGATCAACTAAATGAACAACAGAGGGATAAACTGTTTGAAATATTAATCCGAAATAAAGAAGTATTCTCTGAGAAACCTGGTAAATGTAATATTTATACTCATTCGTTTGAGATGATACCTATCAAACCTTTTACACATAAAGCGAGAGCTATCCCTAGTACAATAAGAGAAGAGGTAGATGCAGTTATAAAGTCAATGTTAGAAGATGAGGTTATTGAGATTTCGAATTCAGAATTTGTGAATCCCCTATGTATTGTAAATAAGGCCAATGGAAAGATTAGGGTGACATTAGACGCGAGAAAACTAAATTATTGTTCATCATACTTTCCATCAGGGAATCCAACAGAACGTGTCCTCCGAGATATAGGAATTTATTTACGTGTACTTACACATCATAATCACAAGGATTGGGTGAAATATTGTCCATTGATAGAAAAGATTATCAATCATACCATTAATGTAACTACTGGGTTTGCACCAATAAAATTAATGTTAGGAATTGAACCAGAACCAATATTGATCGGGGTACCAAAAATACTGAAAATGAATGACATTCAGTTAAGTGAAGAAGAAAGAGCGAAAATTGCTTTTGAACGAATCAAGAAAAAGGCAGAGAAGTGAAAATTAAAGAAAAAGAGTAGAAAACATAAATGGGAACCTAAGATAGGCGATTGGGTACTAGTTAAAGACCATAAGTTATCAAGTGCGTTGCGAGGTAGGAATAAAAGGATGGAATTGTTATATAAAGGTCCTGCAGAAATTATATCCAAATTTGGTTATCATACCTATGAATTAAAAGATGTTAAAAATGAAAAATGTCTGGGAAGGTGGCATAAACAACTCCTTCGACCATACAAGAAACCGTGTGGTACCTTGGAACCTTGATTTAATGTAAAAAAAAAAAAAAAAAAAAAAAAAAAAAAAAAAATCGAAGTGTCATTTGTATATTGGCGCCCAATCAGCTTTGAGATAAAATTTAAATGTTAGCTTACTTGAAAACTATATATTGGTCAGGTACTTACATATTCATGAAAAATGCAGAATGTGAATTGCTATATACTACAAAGAGCTTAAAAATATATTGTATAGAGCTCACAATAACAGCTTCAGAAAGATTGTTAAAATGTTCATCTCCGCATAGAGAGAAAACAGAATATAATTTGTAAACATTTGTTAAAATATTTAGATGTATAGATATCACAGCAAGACAAAGAAAGAACTTGTCTGAAGAGTGTAATGGATTTATATAAATATATGTACAGTTTAATGCTTAAAGGATCTAGTACAGATACGTGTTACAATAACAAAAGTGAGAATTCACAGTGCAAGTGATAGTGAGAGCGAAGTGAGCAAACATGAACTAACTAAAAGAAGGAAGTATAAAGAAAGACTCTTGAAATTTAACCTTTATATAAAAGTGTCACAGAAGAAACCATAACATATTGTAATTAGTATTTAAGGATTAATGTTTAGTCAAGTGTACAATTGTTTGTCATGTTAAAAAGATTAATGAGAAAATGTGTTAATAACCAATTTCAAAACAGTGTAATTGAAAATTGTATATAATGGGAGTGTTGCCGATTATTCAAAATACAGGAGTAATTTTTAATTTTTCTTTCGGGCAAGACATTTACATTATTTTATTATGAAATAATAAAATAACATAAATGGGGGCATTTGATACCGAAATTTAGATTTCAAATCGAATGGGCTTTTGATAAAGACACGTTTTAATTTAATTGCCGGATGTGAGATTTGCGATAAGTGTTAAGTAATAACAAAAATAGATAATAGAGCAGGAAGTGTTGTAAGGTGAGCAAGATATGAGTAAATAATAGTCGTTAAATTTGTAGGATAAACGCATTATTGGTTTGAAATTAACGAGTCATGACGTCATACTACATAGTTTAAATTCACGTTTGAAATTCAGGTCTACCAACCTTAAAAGTCGCGCGATATATTTAATAAAATATAAAGTAAACATCGTTTAATCATAAAAAGGTAATTATATATTCAAAATTCATAAAAGAACATGTTATAATAGAAAGGGACATTTCTAAATTGCGGGAAAAGGAAATAGCATTTTGGATACGAGGCTTTCTTGGATGACGTCATGGCATTTAAAATTGGAGAGAACGGTTTTCCTAGCGTGGGTAAGGGAGAAAGCGTCACCACTCACCCCAGACCAGTACGGCACGTTGAGGTGTGCAGACGTGAGTGCGATTCCTCTACATATAGAATCGGCATAACTCCCGAAAGTATCTAAGATGTAATAAATAATATACAGAAGTTTTCTTGGGTAGTCTATCACACCTACGCAGACCCGAGATAAAAAAAAAAAAGGAGATCTCAATCTGAGCTAGCGGGAACGAACCAAATCAACGGGCGACAACGAGAACCGAACAACGACTTCTAGCTTCAAATGGCAATCCAACGAGGACACAACGACATTCCGCCTCAAGGTTTGCTGTTGCTTTCCGTCCTAGGGAGCCTTTATTTTTCCAACCTCTCCATTTCTCTAATTTCTCTATAAAACCTTAACCCCTAACATGCTGACCTGTTATGGCATGTAATACGTCCTCTGATTGGTAATCAGAGGATATGGTCAGTGAATTTACTTAGATAATTCTCCCGGTCAGGTCGGTGAGACCCGTAAACCAACGACAGGTGTGGTCCTCCAGACATTCTGGGGTTTGTGAGAGTGCGATGTAACCGCCAAAACATAAAAATATGGTGCTCTCTAAAAAGTGGTTACTATTACTGCTAAGTCTCTTCAATACGTGGAAAAGTACAGCTGGATTCAGCGTTCTTGGCCTATGAAGGAAATAAATGTAAAGCTTGAAAGCGAGTTACTTACCAAGCCAGGTGACTGCTGATAGCAAGCGAATTGGTGCGTAAGCGTCATATGCTACTCACATAACGTTCTACTTCGTAAAGTAGTATGTACAGTCCATGCAGAAAAAAATGTCTATACAATGTGCCTAGCTTAATTAGCTGTGCAAATGTGTTCGTATTAATACATGCATCACTGCAGATATTGTAAATTTGGTCTTTTTCCGTTTAAAACCCAGTTCTCTCACCATTCTGTTTAAGGATGACTTGCTGCCCTGGAAGTTAATGCCTTCTCTTAAAATTCTAAGTAATTTGGCTACTGTAGGAGCACTTCTTTTTTGCCCGCCTCGGTAGCGTGATGCCTCACGTTCAAGAGGTTGCGAGTTCGAATCTCGCTTAGGGTAAGTTATCCAGGTAAGGTTTTTTTTTTCCCCCGAGGTTTCCCCTTATCCTGAGAAGACGAATGTCGGGTAACTTAAAGCTCCATGGGCCTCTGGCTCATTTGAGCATCATTTCACCCATTTCATTCATTCACCGTCCTATATGACATTACATTAGAGCACGTTAATTTAAAAAAAAAAAAGAAAAAAGCACATTTTTCCTAAACATAATAATTATAAACCGTTCTTCTAACGGCACATTTATGTAAGTCATCTAGATCCGTTACTCATTTCGGAACTTCTTTTGCCTGGAGTTCCAAAAGACGTGTTCTGATTTTCATGTTGTTTGCGTTCTTGAACAATTCTTTTCACTGTTATTTCTGACGCTCCTGTGGCATCTGATACGCATTTTTGAACTTTTTAAATTTTTTTGAAAAACTCTTGTGATCTAAGCAGTTCTTTGCTTTTAGCTTTTTTCTTCATGTATGCCCATACATTTGAAACAATTTCGCTACTCTGATTGTGTAATGTTTTGGATCCTAATTTAGAAAGGAATGGCAGCATACTTTATTTATGCTATGACCAATGTCTCATAAATTCACTATATTCATTCTTATCACAAACATCTTAATATGTCTTTAATTACTGCACGCTGAACAAAAAATGAAGTGTGAATTAGCAGGGACTGTTGAAATGCAGACATCACTATCTTCCCCCTCCCCGCCCCACTTGTTGTGCATGGTTTCATTATCAGAATTATATGAGATGACGAGAGAGACAGAAACTATAGGTTCGCCTACAGGACTTCCGCTCAAGGTCAGAGGCCAAGAACTGTGAATCCAGCTGTACATGGAAAGATTTTCCTATCCATTGATGAAATGAGTGATGTACAAAATTGTTACGTGGCTAATCTAATCATTGGTATATTGGAGACAGACAGGCCAGGTCAAGTGTTTCTGCTTACAAGTGAGGCATTAAAAACTGTTAATCACTCCACAATTTGCAGACTCTTTGAAAAATGTATGTATTTGTTATAGCCTGAGATTACCAGAAATGATATCTTAATTCTTGTGGCTGACGTAGCTCCATAAAATGTGAAAGCAGGAAAGTCAATACAAGTTTTTTACCTGAAAATGGTACATATTACTTGCTTAGCACACGCTATGGATATGGTGGCAGAGGAAGTTAGAGCACATTTTTCTCAAGTAGATTGCCTAGTGTCATAGACAAAGAAAATTTTTGTCAGGGCTCCCTCTCGTAAAATGCTCTTCAAGTCCATGGCTCCCGGTATTCCACTCCCATAAGAACTATCATCACCCAATGAAGCACCCAGATAGATTCAGCAATTTATTACTGCAATCACTTCCAGATGGTGAAACAGTTATCGAAGTATTGAATCTTGATATGCTACTACTACTACACATCGTACAACTGATGTGACTAAAACACTATTTTCAAACTGTAAAATTGAAGGTTAGCTAGTGTTCATAAAGGCAAATTTCAGTTGCCTAACAGATGGAATCACAAGTGTATAGGAGAATGGAAAGTTCTTTAGTTAACAAAATTGCATCTGATTTGAAAAGCGTAGTGGGAGAAGTTGGAAGAGGAGTATCTAAGAAAGTGGAAAGTTTCTTGATAAAATCTCTGGATATAAAACTTTGTGTAAGCATTCCTCAATTGCCAACCAATGAAACATTTGATACTTCTTGCATTGAAGATCTCACTGTCTGTTATTTAATGTATTTCAAGTATACTCCAGTTGTATCAGCAGATGTGGAGAGGAGTTCCTTACAATACAAAAATCTGCTTTCCGACAACAGGCGTTTTCTAACTTCTGAGAAACTGCACACGCTGCTTGTTGTCTACTGCAATAATTCTGAATGAAGTAAGACTTTTTTATATGTTCACCTTCCTAGAACATATAAATTTAGGAGTTCAAATTATTATTAATTTTTAATATGTTACAGAAGTAGAATTGTGCTGTGCTCTCATACTCCGAAATGAAGACAAAATTTTTGAAGTCACTTTTAGATAATTTTATTGGTCTTTTTAAGTCATTTTGTTGATAATTTTTTGAGATAATTTTAGGTAATCAAAATCCAGGCCCTGTCATCATACATTGAAGAATTATGAAATTAACCAATATATAGACAAGCAAATAAGTAAATGATTAAAATGCTAGTAAACTTCATTTATTTGAAAAGGCAAATCTTAGGTATTACACTGTACTTTGCAGTTAAACCAGTAAATACCTATTATATGGAAAATCATAAGGAAGCAATTTTTCAAACATGCTATGAATAATGGGCATTCTTAGAACAAAACACCAAAGTTTATCTAAACTGAGAATTTTAATAATCCTCTGCAATGCTTTTGCCATATTACTTTCTCTACTGGTAAGAAGGGGCAGTATTGTATTCCACCCAAAAATTCGATGTCGAGATTTCACCGAAAATATATGTTTTGAGACCCCCTGAGTCCAAAAAAAATCATTTTTAGAAAAAGGTCCATGTGTGTGTGTGTGTCTGTGGACAGCATAACTCAAAAACAAAAAGTCAGTTAAAAACCAAAGTAGGTATTTAAGTTTAATGTCACTCAAGGATGCGACATGACGATTTTGAAGAAAATAGCCCCACCCTAAACTACCCTTTACATGGAACATTTTTCAAAAATTTTGATTTTCTTGAAAATGGCTCTAACGATTTTGATTAAAATGCCATATGTTTGAGGTATTTTTATGACAAATGAAATGTATATCTTGAATTTTCTGGCTATAACCCCTGTAGTCATATTTACTCTGGACGGCTTTTGCATAACTGGTAAACCGTTAGAGATAGACCAAATCATACTATACAAAAAATGTAGATTTTGCTAAAATACACAATTTATGTCTCAATAAATTTTCTTGTACGGTGAACCATTTCGGAGATATTCCTTGTTATGTGTGTGAGTTTCGGAAAACTTAAAACTTTCGTGAAATGGAACATCGTTGTTCATTTTTTTTATATGTTAAGTGTGCAAGGAGAACAGAATCTCAAAGCTTTAAAAGATTTGACTATCGCTCAAAGCCTACTATATTCTAATATTCCCCTTGCACCTACAAGGAAATAAGCAATAAGATAATTTGTACAAATGTTTATCTTAACTAACACGAAGAAGATAAGAGGAATAAGAGTTTGTAAGAATGGTTAATACAAGAGTAGACAAAGTCAAGTGAGTGCAACACATCAGATTTTTTTTCTATATTTTAGTATCCTTATTGTATCAAAGTTATCTTTAAGTTCTCAAGTACATTTTCCACAAACAAATAGATTACCAGGAACATTCTTTCCTCCATATCTCAATAAATACTTAAGCTTGCTTTAACCATGAACATTCTATTCTTTTATAACTATGCACTCTGAACACCTTTATATTTGTTTTGCTTCTTTAATAAAAAAGAGGGTAAAAGTTTGAAACTTATCAAGAAATGTAAATGCAGAAAAAACATGATTTAAACAAGGATAATGCACATATTACCCTAAACAATGTAGATGCGGTCAATTTGAAAGCCTGTAACTCCCATCCATCCTTTTTAAGACTTCCCCATATAGGAAATAAATTGCTAAATGTCAACAAAGTAGTCCATTTTGTTACTACTGGGCATGTACTAAGGAAAGTGCCATCACATGAGCAGTAGGCAGAATCTGTGAAAGCAGCAACTTTTATTTTTGTTGTTCATCAACAACAAACTCTTCTTCTCAACAAACTCATTTCCTAATTAGATATTACTCAGTATTTGAAACCGAGTGTTTTCTTGCTATTCTGGATCACTGGAGTTTAGTTTCACAGATTCTATGGCTACACTTTGTCACTGATTCACAACTGCTTCACTCTTCTTTTAAAAAAACAGCTATGCTTTGTGGCTTAGGGTTCTCTAACCCTAAGCTATGCTATGCAGCTTAGGGCCCTCAACAGTTTCCCTTGCTCCGTTTTTTGTTCAGATGTTGTTTGCTAATGCTGGACTTCTGCAATGAAGACATTAGTCCTTTCCTCTTCAATATTTTTGGAGAGCTATATAGCAATAAAAGTAACTGCTTTTTAGAGAGCACCACATTTTTACGTTTTGGCGGTCACATTGCTCTCTCACAACCCCCAGAATGTCTGGAGGACCACATCTGTCATTTGTTTATGGGTTTCACCGACCTGACTGGGAGAATTGTCAAAATAAATTCACCGACCATATCCTCTGATTACCAATCATAGGATGCATTACATGCCATGACAGGTCAGCATGCTAGGGGTTAGGGTTATAGAAAAATTGTAAAAAAATAAAGACTCCCTAGCCCTTGGGTACCATAATAGTATCAGGGTCAGAAGAGAACAAGAGATGACCAAGGTAAGGTCATAAGGTCAGATAGAAAAAATACAACGAAGAGCAAAACACCAATAAGTGGAGGTAATGTTCTGCTGAGCTTGAGTACCTTGTGGTCGCCATCCACACATCCCCTAGATGGAGACCCCTGAGATGTAGGCACCTATTAATGATAAACAGAACAGCCACAAACTACCCTCCAATGGTCAACGCATTTTGGAAACAAAGTAGCAGTCTAGGGTATCAAACTTTTACGAAAATAAAAAGGCTTGCTCAATGGGAAATGGATAAAATAATTCTCAGCAGCAATACATCTTTAAGTGTCAATACACCACAAATACCCGAAAAGTTTCACTACTTCCTGAAAATAGAGAAAATGGTTTACATGCTTTGGGGTAAGGTATAAACACGTCAATTGCCTGCTCAGTTATACATTAGATATTTGAGTTCCCCATGAAGGTGACATATGATCCATTTTTAATTGAAGTAGCTCATTTTGGTATCAGCTAAATGATATATGTCTGGGTATGAGAATGGTGGTGATGATGGAACCATTGGCATATTATTGACAAGGAAACTGGAGTACCTATAAGAAACTTACCTATGTACCACTTTAAACCTATAAAGCTGCAACCATTGGTATAGAATCCAGGTTACCTTGGTCAGGTGCACAAGTCTTAACCAATTGGCGACATGTCAACACAGTTTTGATATAAAGGACTCCACAGTACGTCACACATTCTGAGATGTGTTATATTTAACTCTTTGGTACGCAACAAAACAGAGAATTAAAACTTAATTCTGTTCTGTTAATCATTTCCTTACCATAACTCCACATGGCAGCATGTAAATACATTTTTCAATGTCTATGAGAAATTAATACTCACACACTTTATCTTGAGCTTTGAAATCTAGAAACAGCCTGAGTCAAGAAGGCCTGTGCCTTGTCAAAGTAACAACTGAGCAGCACTGTCCAAACTCCAGTGTTACCACTCGTGCATTTCACTGTATTGCATTACCTTAGTTGCTGTTCTCTTTGCGTTACCATACTGGTTTACTTTATGTTTTACTGTGTTTAACGAACTCAAACAGTGGGTTTAGATACTGAATGCTTGAACAAGATCCAGTGTCAACACTGCAAACTCTTGTAAATAGTAAAAGAAACAGCCATGTGTTTAGCTTTTTACATTAGTCATTGTCTAATCTGGAAAAAAGAATTATGGAAACTATGATTCTTGGCCTTTTATGATGAAATTTAAAGTACAACTGCGTAAAAGACATGGGAAGTTTGGTTATTGCTTTTGACAACAATGCTGTCTGAGAGCTCAAGATAAAGTACATGAGTAGTATGTATTACGATATAATGGAAGTAGCTATTATGGGGAAATACATTTTTAAAAAGTTCTTGACAACTTAGAATGGCTGCTTTTTTGAATTCTTAAGACATTATTGCTTCCTAGATGTGCATGCAACCAATCTGCATTTTTTCTTCAGAAAGTGCAAGAAACAAGGGACTATGTTTTAACTGCTTTTTAAGGTAAGTAGGTAACAGAATGTCCCTGGCTGGTAACGATATGCAGGTATCTAACAATTATTTTCCAAACCCACATATGCTCAATGTTTCAGTTTGACCACCTGCTGTCGTTTAGTACTAAACATTATTTATTACCTACTGTGTAAGCTACATACCTATATAGTCATTTCATATTATTCCTTATTCAGCTGGTATGCTTTTAAAAATAATGTTTCCAAACAGCATATCTTTAAAGATGTCTCTCTGTGTCACTACATCATTAAATTGTAATTACTGACAGAAAAAAAGTGATAGATCACCTACTCACCCGCTTCTGGGTGAATTGAGAAGTAGGACAAAGCCACAAAAATAGTACCTATTAATTTTAACTAAAATATTTGAAATAATTACCCTACACATGTTACATTTATGATAGATATAAATGCTTGAAAATATTCTTTTGAACCTAATTTATATTGCCATTATTTGGGAGTTTATGAAGCCTTACCACAGTGAAATCTTGTTATTATGTAGAAGCATTAGCTATGGACTTGTTTTACTGCCTGCAAAAGAGCATGCTGAAGGATATGGTATTCAACTTGACGTAAATGACAACTGGTTTTGCCTAACAATGTTGAATATACATCCAGACCTGTGTTATGCATACATGACTGCTCACAAACCTTAGGAGGCAATGGTTTCTGACCAAGATGCAATGCAGTATGTGATCTCAGACTGGCCATTCCTTTGTAAGTCTTTCCACATATATGGCAGCGGAATGATTCACGCACTTCAGAATGTAGTGCAGAGTGTGTTTTCAGACTACCCTTAAGAGTGAATGTCTTGCCACAAACTTCACAGCTGTAAGGTTTGGAACCGGAATGCAATGCTGCATGTGCCTTGAGTCCATTGGCTACTTTGAAACTTTTGCCACAGACATCACAATTATATGTTGGACGGAAACCATGCAATTTTTCATGTGTCTTGAGACTGCCTTTTAGCGTGAATCGTTTGCCACAGGTTTCACAACCAAACGGCTTCCATACTGCAGATGACTGTGACAGATCTGCAGGAGAAATCCCATTGCTCAACTGCACAAATCCATCTTGAATGTCGTGTTCACCTGAAGAACCTGTATCTGTGTGTGGACTTAATGTAACTAAATCCACACAAGGTGATGGGTCGGTATTTGTGCTTGCTTCTGCAGTAGTGGGACAGTTCTTTTCTTTGTATGTATTTCCATTATCATCCATCTCTAACACCTACATTGTAGTATTTAAAATATCACAGTGGATGTTTATATTGTTGTCTTCTTGGGATGAACTGCAATAAAGATGCAACAGGATTCATTTAATACATGAATGTGAATTAATTTATGTAAGAAATATTACAAGTACAGTAAAAATTTATTATAAATACTCCAACAAATTTTATTATTTTTCCTACAAATGACAGGAAGTAATGGGCATAAAATACATAAAGCAATGTCAATATATGTTTAAAATATAAAGGCATTCTTTTGAGAAAAGCAGTGGTCCACACTTAAAAAATGGAGAGGGGAGGAGTTAGTTCATACCTTCAAAATGACACTATTCATATCCCTTTGGTTTAAAAAATAATTGTCTACATTCAGAATCTTTCTCATACAATGACCAAGATTTTTCTTGGTATTGAATTTATGGCATTGGCAATGAGCTGTTCTTTTTTTATTCATTACTTTGAATAGTGTTCAATACCCATACTCCTTCAGAATTGCTGGTCACTAATAGTGTACATCGTAACACAGTCTACAGTTTATTTTTGTTATTAACTCATTAATCATTAAGGAGGGAATTATTTCATTTGAGCTGCCTTCCACAGATTATGGGTAGAATGGCACTTAACTTACTCTATTTAGATTACCGTTAACGGTTTAGCTAAAAAAAGGGTAAAATATTTTGACCGCAAGTTACATTCTGTGCAGGCTTAATGATTTATAGGATTTTACAACTTGTTTTCACATAAAACATTTCATGCGCTTATAACATAACTCATGTATCACAAAGGCAACTTTTATTGTTTGTTCACTTTGGTCCTAAAGGAGTTAAATATGGAAGTTATACCTCACATAAGTTCTCTACCTTAGCATCAACTATGTTTGATGTACTTATATGGCTTACTCAAAACTCGAGATAAAAAAGACCTACTCTTTTCCAGACGGACAGATCATATGCAAAGACAATATTTATACTGGTACCAAGAAACATTCCTGCAGTATTCAAGTAGCTTTAAACAAGGGTCTTTCTTAAAGTTCTCAGTTTAACTGAGAGAAAACAAGATTTAAATTTTTTTTCTCTTCTTTGCTTTTGAACAAATCGATACATTTAGTCCAATGACTTTCCAACTGTTTAATATCCTCAGTAAAATAAGATATGTTCAAATCTGCAAAATAAGGATCAAACTTATCTTCAATCGGTAAATTTTTGAGTAGGATGATTACACTTTAATTTCACTTACTAGCTTATGTTACTTTTGGTCAATTGGTTTGACAGCAACTGCTGTCATAGTCTGCATATCTACTGACGTCAAGGCTGGAATCCTTTGAACTGCTTATAGTGCTGCCCTGTGTTTTAATTGTAAACTTGGTGGTATCATCAACTTGTAGGATTTCAAAATTTATCACTTTGTATACACTTTTAGTTATAAATATTTTTTTTTTCAAGCTTTAAGTTCTGCATTGGTTTTAGCCTGCTTTAAAAGTTTTATTTCTGGTTTTATGTCAAGTTTGACCAACCAGAAGTGATAAGCTATTGCTGATTTATCTGTTCATTTGAATTTTACATTTCTTAGATGTTCCTTAGACCTGCTTTGTAGGTTTCTTTTTGTTTAACCAATGTATATCTGATTGCAGTTTTCACACTTTATTTGGTAGATTCTTGGAATTTGGTACGATGTCTTTTAGAGGATGGTTCAATATACTCTTGAGGTTATTCTTGTTGTCTGGTGCTTGTGTAATGCTATGTTCTTCCAATAATTTGTTAAACTTATTGAAAGTCTTGGGTAGAACACAAATTTGGAGTATCTTCGTTGTATTTTTGATCCTTTTGGTAGAGGATTGTGATGTCCTTCAGTCCTTTTAGCTGTTGGTGTTTCTTCACAAGTTTGTCATTTATATTTCCGTGGAATCTGTTCTTATAGCAATTATTTGTATATTTTTGTTGACAACTACATAAAATCAACAAACATAACAACAAATCACACCAAGATGCAATTTTTCATACTCTGAGACACAGAGTGATGCACCATTCAAATAAAAAGAATAAAACAGTACCAAACAAACAGATAAATCAGCAATAGCTTATCACTGTACGGGAAACAATATTTATAATTAAAAATACACACAGTGTGATAAATTCTGAAATCTCATGGTATTATCAACTTTACAGTTAAAAGAGCAATTCAAAGGATTCTGGCCATGTTGTCAGCAGGCACACAGCAGATAATACTGGCCGTTGCCATCAAAATAATTGTCCAAAAGTACCATAACCTAATATGTGAAACTAAAGTATAGTCATTCTACTCATAAATTTTAACCAATTTGACAAAGTTCCAAACACTTCCATGAAGTATATAAAAAGTCTTATCTTCAATCTTATCTGTTGATGTGAATCTTCATCTATTCAGGCATTTTTTCATGTTTGAGAACAAAAAGAAATTGCTGAGAGTCAAATCAGGCAAATGTGGTGGATGTGAAAGTCATGCAGTTTTGCAGTAACAATTCTAGACATGTGTTAAGATATATTATCTAGATGAAACAACTTTGTCTTGTAAGGTATGCCCATTTAGCCTGAACAGCATCCTTCAATTGATCCAATAGTAAAGTGTAATACTCCATAGTGATGGTACTGCCCTTCTGGAGGTGATCAATTACCACACCATGAGAATCCTAGAAAGACATAGCCATGATTTTTCCTACTGGTAAAATTAGTTTTGCTTTCTCAGCTTCTCTTTCACCTGTTGCTTGTGATCGAGGTGAAATTGGACCAGTTTTTCTCGAGCATGTAGTGATGAATGCATGTTTCATATACTGCTTTGAAACATCAGAGAAACTCACTGGAATTGCATTTAAAAGAGTTCTATTTGTTATATCCAGTGGATTACGTATTGAAACAATGATTTATCTGTGAAATACTGAAGCAAGAATTCACATCATTTGTACATATTTTGCCTTAATTCTGTGAATCCAGTGGTAGAGCTTTGTTTGTTTACATAGTTACCAGTTATTTTTCTCTCAGAGCTATACTGTATTATTGATTTTAGTACATTTTAATGCTGAGTATAAGAAATCTATCACTATCACTGATGGATTTAATAAAAAGAAATAAAGCTTGGGAACTATTTATATTCTGTTACTTAAATTATATTCTTAATGATAGATAATGAATGTCTAATCCGTCAACCATGAGCGTCGGCAGACTTTTTTCCAGGGAGGGGCCACATGTTGGAAATTTGCAATCATATATTATTAATTCATTATTTTATTGTCAAAATTTATATTTGTTGCATATAACCGTATTGATTTATGCTAAATAACAATTGTTCTTAATTAAAATAATAGTTTAATAGTCAGTAATTGATTGCACATTAAGTTCACCAACTTCCATGGGGGGGCCGTGGCCCCCCCCCTTGCCCCCCGTTCGCGACGCCCATGCCGTCAACTTTGTGATTTATTATTTGACATTAAGCATACGCTTATAGCAAGTACTATGTGGTCTATTAAATTGGTTTCATGGTTCATGTGCAGGCCTGGGTGATGATGAGATTTCTGCTTTGGATTCCTTGTGGATATGCCATTCATGCAAGACTAAAGGAATCCACCCAACACCTGCAAGAGTGGAGCTGGTTTAGTTACATGTCCTTTGTGTGTAGGCAGTTTTAAAGTTCTTAAAGCTGCTAAAGCTCTTCATATCTACTGGACAAGAACTCACAGTAACTTAATAGATTTTAAGTTGTCACATTCTTAAAGAAGAAAATTATTTCATCAAGGTCTTGTGTTATTCAGACAAAAGTTTCCAATGGTGACATACCGGGAGTTTGAATACGGTCATCCAATGCCCTCAACTTTCAAATGTTTGTTGGACTGGAAAGTTATTTGGTTTCATGCTTCTGTACAAAATTCAGATGTGGTATCTGTCTCTTATGCTTTAGAGTAAATTTTTGTTCAAAGGAAAGGGGCCATAATAATAAAATGGATAACTAAATCATTAATCTCACTACTTGTAAAGGACATAAAGGCACAGAATGTACGAAAAACTGCAAATACTTTGAATTTGCAGCACAATAGAATACGAAAACTAACATGTTTTGTAATCCATAGTTCCACGCTGCAGGAAGTCGGAGTATACATACAAGTATTAGAATAACATGGCTTGAGGAGGGGCAACTGCTTAGCAATGCCTATCAGTGTGAGTCTGATGTTTTCCAGTCTCCTAACATTTTGCACTGTTATGTCACCTTAGGAGTGTACAATCAACTTATTGATGGCTTTTAGACACAGTTTTCTTGCTTTTTTATTTCTAACATATACCATACTACTTATCTGTAGTTAGTTTGGGTAATCTGACACTCTCAGACACGTCTTCAACTTTGCCACTTGTTATAATCACAAATAGCTGCTTACCTCTTCCTCTCATAAACACACAACAGGAAAATTATGTTGCATTTAATATTGAGCTTACTCTAAAAAGTGTTCTTTTGTTTTCATTCTTCCCTTCTTTGTTTTGTATGTATGGGGGCCATTCTGTTGTAGTAGTAGTTATCATATGTTCTGGAGCTCTTGATTTGTCATCATTTGCTAAAATGTTTAAAATGAACATTCTTTTATTGATGATTTTTCATACTGTTGAATCTTTTGTTTTTTTTTTTCAGCAATTAGCTAAAATAAAAACAAAAAAGCTGGGTGTTTCAACGATATATAGTGAACCCAATTCTTATGAGAACAGAATTAAGACTGTAAATGAACATCTACGAAAAAATTTTGTTATACAGTGACCATTAATGTTTCTGCTATCAATGTAGGTATTATTTCATTTAGAGATTGTCTTCCTTACAAACATAAACAAAACAAGGGAAATATGTATGACTGTAATCTGCAGCACTAGAAAACAAATTTCAACAGTAGAGTGCTGTTGAAGTTGTAATATTAGATAAAGCAAGCAAAGGTAGACATTACAAACTTTAAATTTGGAAAAGAAGATATGATATACCTTCACATTGACATTTCTTCTGCATGTCACATGGTAAAGGAGAATTGATGGTGTAGGAAAAATGTTAAAACATCATGTGTGGCAAAGAGTAAAATCCAGAGAAACTTTTGTAACCAAGTGTGCATTATTTATATAGTGTGATTAATCAATACCTTCAAAAGTAATGTAAGATATATTTCAGAAGCAGAGATTTTAAATTGCCAAATTTCTGTGTACCAACCCCATGAAAAATTACTTAAATGCAGCCGAAACATGATAAGTCACTTCAGCATATTTCTCATACCCAAAAATCTGAGCAGGAAAGATAGTACCCTCTCATCAGTTGTGAACGATGAGTCAGTGTGAAATTTAATTCTGACCAGGGAATTTACTATTATTTACTTGGTCAGGTTATTGAAGTAAAACCTGATAAAACCTAAAGTAAGAACAAATTAGAAACTAAAAACTTCACTTATCTTATTGTTTTGGTGCTGACCCTGGGGTTTCAAGCTGTGTCCCCAGGGTCAGCACCAAAACAATAAGATAAGTGAAGTTTTTAGTTTCTAGTTTGTTCTTACTTTAGAATCTTGTTGCTTCACTGTTAATAGCTTCAATTTTTCCAATATTTAACCTGATAAAACCTGCCTATAACATTTTTGAAAAAGGTAGGAAATAAATATGTACCGCAAGATAAAGAAGTAAGCAATGTTACATTATCAGAAATTATGGGTCTTAAAAGAGGTTTTCAATGATCCCTGAAAACAAGTAATGTTTTTTGATGAATCAGAAATTGTGGAAAAAGTTAACAATTTCTTTGTCTTATTAGTAATATTGATAAATTGTTCTGCCACATTAATACTGCATATTAATATCCTATTGATTTAACATTTGTAAGTGATATCTCTAAAGTAAAATCCACTGCCAAACATTTATTTATATTATATTATCAGCTAGTTTTATAGAACACATATTTCTATTTCTTTTGTCAATATTAACATAATTTTCAAAACTGAAAACTGTTGTTAATTCTATTGTGCTTTACCAATTCCCCTTGCAAAGTTTTCATTGGTTTGTCAGAATGATTGCATTTATAATAAAAACTGTTACGTCTGTACCATAAACATTTTAATTAAATGACAAAGGATTACTTAGTTCTTGAAATTGTGAGCCTATTTTTTTTTAAATATGCATCCATCACATACAACACAATCTTTTTTTAACTTCAGCTGGCTCTCACAGCCGTGGTCACTGCAGCATATTTCTTGAACTAGAAAGTGTTGTGGGTTCTGCCTTGGGCCCAAGTGTTTTTGTGTCTGTATAAAAAAAAATGGACAATGGAAAATCTCTCCTGGGATTCACCTTGCCAATAAAGTACCTACAACTAACTCTACTTGGATCACCAATTTTCCTTTAAGCAATGGAAACATTAACTGATAGTTTGAGTCTTCCCTCTCAAACAGCAGTTTTTCCTCTTAAAAACTGTTTTATTCCCAGATGCACTTATTTCATGTGTACCATGTCTTTTGTTCAAAGGAGGATGTGGCTGGGTATCTGAATTTCAGAAAATATATATTTTGAAGTACTTAAGTTTTTTTTAACAACTCTACAATTTGAAATCTGCGATTTTCTGCTTTTGTGAGCTACTTCTGAAACAGCAACAGCATCAGCAACTGCAAAATAAATAGTACCTACACGACATCCGAACAATTTCTTGTGTACTCAACAGAAGTTAAATAAAAAAAATTATACATATGTACCATACATTAAACCTAGCATACCCCTTTATAAATATTACGCTCGTAATTATGGAATTGCTACAATACGATATTATTATTATTATTACTACAGAAGATCTAGGTTTACATCTGAGCAGTAACATTATTCGTAAACCTCTACCAGCGAAAAAATTAAGGCACTGACAGTATTCGTAAACGTTTTATTGTAATTGTCATTTCAGGAAGGACACAATTTATTCTCGATTCACCGTTTTTTTTGCTTTTTTTCCACCAGTTCATACCAGAACTTCGTAGTTCTAGACCTAGCTAAGAAATGAAATTTCGCGGCAAGACTTCGTCCACAAAATCGATTCAAAAGCTAGAATTCGCATGACTTGAATTTGCAATTCAGTTAATAGCTAAGTTTGGCTCCAATGGCCCGAAATGAATTTTTACCTAAATTTGTAATACTTCAATGGAAGAACACGGGCTACTATACCATTAACTATTCGTTTGCCTCAAACGTCATTGCTAATAGAAGTTAAGTTACCGTCTGCTGTAGTATAAAAGACGAAAAGTTGAAATATTAGCCTTCTTTAATGCAACAGTGACGGAGGAATTCTAGTTTCTAAATAGGTTCACAATTTAATCACCTCTGCTAAACTTTGACAGTTAATAAGTCCACTGTTCTAGTCTATCACGAATCAAAGCAATAACTCAGGTATAGGACAGTAACCATTGCCGTGAACGGTTGTGAGTACAACTGTCTGTGACAACTGTACACAAATCCTTCCTTCAGGGTTTCAACATTTTTTCCCCCATGTCCCAATTGGCATCATTGTAATACGGAGCCAGGAGCTGAAGAAGAGCGACAACAGGCGATAAAAACTGGAAATAAAAGAAAAAAAAACGTAATTCGTATTTCAGCCGGCAGGTGGATGTGGTATGCACTAGGTAAATGGACTAGAGAGAGTGGTATACAACCTACAACTATACAGGTCAGCTGTGTTCTGTGCACTTTAGGCTTGTTTAGAGCACAGAACACAGGCCTACCCAAGGTAATTAGATAATAGCGATTTTTAATGCACACAGTAGGTCGTTGTACAATAGGTTAGATAGGCCATTCCGGTGAGTCCCTCTACTATTGGTTAATGCGCATGACGTCATGCAGATTACCAGTTTACCGCGAGAGTTGAATGCGCTGCATTATTGTTTGGGGTTTATGGGCACTATCACACTCCAGGCAGGAGTAATCGATGTCTGCGTCGAATCGAAATGAGCAGGAGAACTGAGAGAAACGATGCATCACTAAAGGAGGATCTGAGCACAGATCATAGTTTCATTTTGCAGTTAACGAGATGGCGAAGTAGTAGCAGTGGCAAATGGGTATCAGCACTATATACCAGAGAGGAGATATTCCATGGGCCATTGCCATAACGTTGGGCTAGTGTGCGTAACAGAAAGTGTATGTAAGGGGCAATTAAAAAGGATGTGGCTGATATCACCGTAGGCACCACAATCACAATTTGGGGAGGTTCTTTGGCGGATTTTAAATAAGTAGGCCGGTGTAACGGCAACTCCAAGTCGGATTTTTGAGATCAAAGTGAATGCAGCTCTACTGAGAGTGGATTTCTTAAACCATGGAGATCGCTTCGTTAGGGGAGGTACGTCGGAATAGTTAGAAAGACGGGAAACCACGAGGTTAGATATAAGCCGTGCAGCATCTCTCCAAGGGAAGGTGACCGGTTCCATCGGTGCGGGGAGATGAGCCGCCCCCTCTAGCCAGGCGGTCGGCTTTTCGTTGCCCGAAATATTTGCAAGTCCTGGGACCCACAGAATGAAATTGAATTGTATTGCTTTGGTTAATGTGTTTGGAGATTTCTAAACGACACATCACCTCCCACCAATCCGCCCCCGGATACATACTGGGTGAACTGATGCTTCGAAGGGCACTCAAAGAGTCCGAAAAAAAACAGGATCGTGGAATTGGAAATACAAAGATTAGATCGCAGAGCTTGATAAATTGGCCCGCCTCAGTAGCGTGATGGTTAGCGTGTCTGCCTCACGTTCAAGAGGTCGCGAGTTCGAATCTCGCAGAGGGTAAGTTATCCAGGTAAGTTTTTTTTTCCGGGATTTCCCTACCCTGAGAAGACGAATGTCGGGTAACTTAAAAAGCTCTATGGACCTCGGGCTCATTTGAGCATCATTTCACCCATTTCATTCATTCGTCCGATATGACACAATGTTGGAGGACGTTAATTAAAAAAAAAGGCATAAGTCTCAGCAAAATAATTGGAAAACCCCACAGAGAGGGATACTCGTGCTGATGTTTGTGCTGTCCAGTTTATAAACGCCGCTCCCGCACCTGTTGGGGTAACGGAACCGTCGGTAAATAGTTGGAAAAAAGGTTGAGTCACCGATGCCGAGTGTTGGTACATGAAATGGTGGAACCATTGTGGTGTAGACGGGTCCCCGCGATGTAGATCGGCAGTCAAAAGAGTCACCTGCGGTTGGTGGACTAAGTAGTCCACTAAGTATAGCGGAAGCCTGGGGAAACTGGGCATGTCTTCTAATTCTTGACACTTCCGAAAAACTAATAGGTAAATCAGAGGATATGGTATAGAAGCAACTACTTGGTAAAGTGGTAAGCGTGCACTTAACAAGAGTTTCGCGTACAATGGCGTTTCTCGGTATTGGGATAATTTGACAATAAATCGGACTGCAAGGTCTACCTGCGGTCGCAGAAGAGGCTGCATTCCCAGCTCCGTAAACACCTTTTTCATAGAAGGTTTGCCCCTACCCCAAGTATGGCTTTGCCAATGCGGTAAATGATATAGTCTATTTTCCTTTGCCACACCTTAGGAAGATGAGTAATGACTATCAAACCGTAATCCAATTTAGCCTGACATAAAGATAAATATATCTGGTATAAACTCTGGGGGTGTGCCCCCCAGCTACACCCTTGCCAGTAACGGAAAAGGGTACTATTAGCCAAGAGGAATGAATGCAGGTGTATCGCCTGCGATTTCCAACCCAGATTATGATCCAGGTGTAACCCAAGAAATTTGGCGGATCGAGCTAAAGGAAGAGGATTTTCCACAATAGACATATTTGCATGTAGCAGAGGTGGGCCGCGTTTAAAGCAAATCGATACGCATTTGTCAGAGTGGACCGTCAGTCCCAGGTCATTGAGCTTCCCAAGTAGGAGGTCTAAATCGGCCTGAAGGGTGGTCGGAGACTGACGCACAGTATGGAAAGGGGTTTGGGAGTATAAAACTAGGTCGTCGGCATACAAAAGAAGTTGGCTGTGCTTAAACGGCAATGTACTTAATGTGTGAATGTATAGGATAAAAAGGAGAGGACTAAGGGACGTGCCCTGGGGGAGACCTTGGGAACAGAAACGAGGGGATTGTAACATATAGCGAGGATGAAGGTAAATGCGGCTATTTGACAGAAGGTTGATAAAAAGTGTAAGTAGGGAAGGTGGGAAGGTAAAGTGGTGTAATCCTTGTATTAATGGGCCAACAGACACAGAATCATGGGCATGGAAAATATCTAAAAAGTGGGCCAAAACCCCTTGGTTCTGATGTCACGAGACTCGAACGTCGTGGGTAAATTGTAAAAGATTATGCGTAGTAGAAAAAAACTTGCGAAATCCATATGTCCCTTCGGCAAGAGGCCAACGCGCTCCAGTTAAAAGGACAGCCGCGAAACCAATATTTGCTCTAACAGCTTGCGAAGTACGGAGGCGAGCACTATCGGTCTATAGTGTGCTGCTTCTTGGCCCGACTTGCCCGGTTTGAGGAGAGGGAGCACGTAAAAGGTGTTCCAACCTCCGGGAAAAGTTCCTATGGTAAGGATGTGAGAATAGCACACAGTAAGTAGGTGGAGAAGATTGGTCGGAAAATAACGAATCATGTCGTAGGAAATACCGTCAGGACCCGGCGTAGAAGAGTGAGTGTGCCGTTGGAGAGTCATTTGTAGTTCGTCGATCGTCACCGCGGAAATCAACTCCCGTCTCCCAGGAAGAAACTCCACAAAACTGTCGGGCGGTCCTTCAACTGCGGGCTCGCGGCTGCATAGTCTGGGGCTACATAACATAAAAAGTCTAGTTGTAATTCAGGGTTATAATCTATGGGAGACATGGGTTCCCGAACACGCGAAGTGAAGCATCGGAGTTTACGCCATATCTCGCAGGTCGATACGCGGGGTGAGAGATGGGAACAATAATTACTCCACCCAAGGCGCTTCGCCTGTTCTAGAATCCGTCGAGTTTGGGCATATTGTCGCGTGGCCAAGTAGAGGGATCTGGTAGGGGAGGATTTGTATAGTCGCAGGGCTCGGCGACGTTTAGGTACTGCCGCAGAGCACTCTGGGGTTCACCACGGTGGCTTCCCAGTTCGTATCGATGCGTACGGGCGAGATTTGGGGTAGTACTTAGGGAGCGTAGAGTTTAGCGTGGCATCCAGGAGGGCGAGGGGATTAGAGGCTAGTTGTGTGGAAGTGAGTTGAAGAAAAGTACTATCCAGATCCTGCTTGAATTGGGTCTAGTCATGTATTTGCGGGCGTATCAGGATATGGCGATGGTGTTGAGAAGAGCCAAGTGAAGAAATTTGCAGCAGTATGGGCCTGTGGTCACTGTCGAGGCTGTCAAGATCCACCCTCCAGGTAGAGTGTGGCCAGAGTGAGTCAGAGATAAAGGTAAGATCGGGAGAAGTGGGACGTTGGGGATGTGGCCCACAGCGCGTAAGGTCATTGGTATTCAAAAGAAGGAGGCGGGAAGAGGCCAAAGAGTGTAGCATCCGGTAGGTATGTGCACCGTCCCGTATCTGCTGCGGTGTGAGTCCGAGGTTAAAGTCACCACATATGATGGATGGTAATTGGGGCTTAAGCAAAACGTGGGAGTTCCAAAAGGTTTGCGAAATATGGTGTACTGGAGCGTTTTAAAGCGTGAGGATCTGCAGTTGAGGCAGTTGTAACAGCACTGCTTGAAATTGTTCATCGAAGCTAGATATTTTATGGACGGAGAGGATGGTAAGGGAAGGGTGAAGAAGGAGGAGTAGACCTGCCCCCTCCCGGTTACGATCGTGCTGAATAATACGGTGAGAAGTCCAGCGAAAAGTGTGGTGTGGCGCTAGCCAGGATTCTGAAATAAGCACCAAATCAATATGTTTGTTAGACAGGTAATGTTGCAGCTCCGCCCGTTTAGAGCGGATGCTACGCGCGTTCCACTGGAGTATGGATTGTGGTTTGTCCATGTGGTAAATACGAGGTATACTAAAGCGTCTGTGCCTGGATCAGGCCCACGAGTATACGCCCTGCCTGTTCGACCCAGTTCGACGCTTAGTTTCCACCAAGTGACGTAGATCTTCGAGTTATCGGCGTAATGCGAAACTGTCTACCAATTGTGTTACAACGTGAGGTTTGTTGGCGGGAGCATCCGCCTGGGATGTGAAAGAGCTTGGAAGAGCACCGGAAATTCGAGAAACATATACAGGCTTAGAGGGGCCTGCCTGAGGTAGGCAACCAGAAGATGTTTTTGAGGAGTAGGGGAATGCGCACTTCGGAGGTGGCCCTTGAGCCAGGCGAATACGTTTGGTGGTGCTGAAATATGGTGAGGTTTGTTCGGCGACAGGAGGCCGGGGGACGCCGGACCCTCCTCCAGCCAGACGTTTATGTTTAGTTAAAGTTAGAATCTGGGGTGTCGGCGAAGTCTCACCGGGGCGTACTGTATGCGGAGCATTTTCTCGAACTTTATCGGCAAACGAGGAAGCCCCCCTAAGCATCGCCAGAGCTTCGTAGCGCGTGACCCGAAGCTCGGCGACACGTTTCAGGACTGCTTCCTCCCTAAGGCGGACAAGGCAAGTTTTCGCATTCGCCGGATGTGCAAGCTTGCAGTGTACACAACGTACTTTGTTTGATGAACAAGATGAGGTGGTATGTGATTCGCATACTTAAAACAGACTGTATTGCTGCGACAAGCTTTAGCCGAATGCCCATATATACTTCAAAACGATTTCTTCCAGCTTTTTGTGGTTTAGTGACATGATATTCCGCATATTTCTCAAAGAGAAGTTTACCAAGTTTCAATGGGTGTAGTGAAGCTACGTCACCTTTACTGCTTGTAAGGACTACTAAGTATGGAGTCAAATCATTAAGTGAGTATAAGAGTTTCCCCGTAACAGAAGTAGCTAGCAGTAGTTTCGGCAAAACCGGAGCTTCGGCTTCAACCATTTCTTTGTCCGAGTCCGGGAACGAAGGCTTGGCCATCGGCCGGCGAGTGGGAAGGGATCCCTCCCGACACCGAGGAACACTTACATTTCGGCACCTGACCAATTCAATATATCTAAATTATAAATGAAGTCAAGATGAAGCAACAAGATCAAAAGTACGTGCACAGTAAATAAAATGCACTTTGTATGGCACCACAATTCTGTAGTTTGAAACACAAAGCACACTAGTCACCAGCACTGCACTACGATCACGTGCACCAGAGAGAACCTTCACACGTCACTACCTCTTCTGCGAGCACTCGCTGCAGAAAGTTCACCAAATGCCATTTCTGACGATGATGTGCACGTGTATTAATATTTTTAAACTTAAAGACGCAAAGAAAGTTTAGTGACCATGGCGTCACGTTACCCCATGGCGCTGCATTGATTTGCGGTGTTCCAATACAAAACGTTTCATCAGGGTTGCCAACATTTAAACGTAAAATTATCGCACCAGCCACTAAAAATTATAGACTTGGATTCAAAATTATCGTACACGATAAACCAAAGGCTACAACAATAAAAATATCAGTATTACATTTATGAAAATGTAACAGTACTGATGTTTGTGGTATCCACTTACAAGACTGATGACCTCAACCAGTATTACAACTTTAGCACTTATGTTTCTCGCACTATTCATCTGAAACTTCATCTTCCTTAAACGTTGCAGCCTTATACAAATGTGTTGTTGAGATTAAACCTTGCAGATTTTCGGATCTACCACATTCATTCATATGCTGAGACCACAGAATAAGTTCATTTACTGTATCTAGCACCAATCTGTTTCTAATTTGGGTTTTCATTACAGCCAGTTTAGAAAAAAACTTTAGCAAGAAACACTTCTTTTGGGCAACGAAATCACTGATAATGCAACCTCCGCCAGTTCTTTGAAATCAGCATTTCCACTAAGGTGACACATGTGTTTAACAGCACTTCAGAAACTGTCAGGTTCAGGCATGTTATTTATTTCGCACGGAATATAACGTAAACGAGTTTTCTCCATAGACCACCCATTTTCTGAACAGTGCCTTCTTCATTGGGATTATCAGACCTGGTCACATTGGCACGAGGATAAAGACTAGGAGGCTTAGTAGGGTTGGAAACGGTTGCCTTAGAGGGGTGGAGACAGGCCATGGTGGCAAAAGTGGCGTCGCTATTTGTAATTAGTTTCATTTTACTGGTGTGATAAACTAGTGAAAATTATATTTCACCGGTATCGAACTATCATACATTGAAATTATCGTGCACCCCCATAATTATCGTAAGGGTTGGTATCCATATGTACAAATATTAAAATTATCGTATGCCCCCATAATTATCGTACGAGTTGGCAACCCTGCGCTGCATAGATGAGAAATGGACGGAAAATTGCATGACATATACAACTTCTACAGCTTGAAAACATAAAAAAGAGGAAATGAGTGACGAGGAAAAATGCAGAGGTCCTTCAAAAGGATAAGGCAGAAAGCCCAGAAGATGAGTAAAACAAAGAGAAAAATGAATCCCACATCAGAGAAGCACTATTGCTAAAGCAACATGGTTTATCAGATGCACAGAGGAAAATTTACTGGAGAATGAGCTTATTATTTAGAGAGAACCATATCAAATCATACAACAGTCTGGAAATAAAAACAATATTTTGTTGTTTAACAACGCTGTCAATTGCTAGAATCACATCAACGTTGCCGGTGTGCCGGAATTTTGTCCCGCAGGAGTTCTTTTACATGCCAGTAAATCTACTGATATGGAGCTGTCATTTTTAAGCACAGTTAAAAACCATCGGTCTGAGCCGGATTTGAACCCGCGACTTTGGGATCAGTAGGCCAGCGTCTAACCAACTGAGCCACCCAGACCTACTAACAGTCTGGAGAATAAATATACGAGCTCAATGACGAAAATGGAAAGAAAGGAAATAGCTTAAGACGTTATTAAAACCGTTTCGATAGACATTAGAAGACACTTAAGTACATACGTAACACTGATACATAGGTACATAAAACACTGACCCCCTCTCCCCCCCAAAAATCTAAAAAATGTAGAGGAAAAATAAAAAAAGGAAAAACATAAGGTAATGTATACTAATATGTTTTCCGCTGAGGACCCACTGGTGTCTATTGGAAATAGTTGTGTGGACTGTTTAAGGTTCTAATATTTAAACCCACATAAAATAAATAGGTTTCTGAGTGTAAATATATTTTATTCCAGAGAAAACAGATACCTAACCGAGAAACGACAAAGTTATTAAGGTAACAGAGAGAAGCTAAAAGATGATTTAATACAAATAAGATTGATATGATTAATGACGCTAGACGGAGCATGTTAATGTCGCCAACTGTATGGTGGTTGAAGCACCACATCACCTCCCTAACAAGAGAGGTCTATGTTGCAAGGGAGAAATCAAGACGGAAATGAAATTCGAAGTGAAGAATGTGAATACTGGCATAGAGAAGATGCAGACAAAAGTGCAAAACGTAAACTTCGGAATGGAAGAAAGGAAATTCGGAATGGACAACATGGAAACGAAAATGAGATCCGAATTGAAGAATGTGAATACCTGCATGGAAAGATGGGAAGTGAAATGACACAGTGAAGTCCACCATAGAGAAGATTGAGGCGAAGATGGAGTGTGTAAAGGAAGAAACAAGGACATAAAAATCGGGTAAATCGGGTAAAATTGGCGAGCGACTGGCTGGGGTGAAAAAAAAAAAAAAAAAAAAAAAAACAGATGGAAAAGTTTGGCGGAAAGATGAAACACCTTGACGTTAATGCTTTGGGGGTTGTCGGGGAACGCCTTAGCGCCCTGGAAGGTAGAGTCGACGGCAGCACCAAGGAACTGAACGTCAGGGTGGAACAAAATGATTGGCGGAAATGTTAAGAACCTGAAAGTCGAGACACCGGGACGCGAAACAGCATCCGTACACGTCAAGTCTAAGTAAGACAGGATGACAACTTTCGAAGTCGTCCACCGGCAGTTCACTGCCCTCACCACCCACAACGGATGCTCAGTTGAAAAAGAAGCCGCACAGCTGGTAACTCGTCTCCAGGAACGGGTGGCAGAGGTATTGAATGCAATTAGAACGTCGGTGACGTCCGGAGACACTTGGGAGGCTCTAAAACCGGTTCTGGAAGCACGGTCTGACCGCAGCCTGTCGCAGCTAGCTCAACTCCAGATTGCAACAGCCAGGGGAGACGCTGCAGGAGTTCGCCCTGGCCATTGAACAACTGGTGAACAAGGCTCTGGTGAACCTCCCAGCCAGGCACGTGTCCCAGGAAGCTGCCTACTCTTTCGTCGACAGGGTGCGTGACGCCGAGATGCGTCAGCGCTTGTTGCTCGGGAACTACAAGACTATCCAGGATGCACTGACAGCCGCGATGAGGAGGCACCAACAACTTCTACCTCGAAGACCAGGAGCATTCGATACAATGGGGACAGAGAAACTACCCAAGGACGACAACATGGATCTTTCAATAAGTGTGCTGGGCGTGCGGCCAACGAGGAGATCTGATGAGGGACTGTCCGCATTTGTCGACGAGCAAGAGAAAAACGCGTGAGTACCGGCGTGACGAGGGTCACGTTGGAGCCGTCATCACTGACTCCTTGAATAACGTTGCACACCTTGCGGGAGGATGAACAACAGCATCTTCGCGGATGGATACGGGAGAAGCTGTACCAGATATTGGTGGACAAGGGTACAGCCGTGACCGTGATCCTCTCTGATGTGGTGAAGGGCTTGTCGTCGAGGAAACCAGAGCGGCGTTAGCAGATAGTGACGGCATCGGATGACAGACCTATGTAGGAGGCCTGTAGGAGTTGACCTTGTGGCGGACCCTTGTAAGTTATGGGTTGTCGTCGCCAGGGTGGTCGAGAAAATGATACTGGAGCTGGACGTCCTCAGTAGCCACCACGCGACGGTCGACGTCGGCAGGAGAGTCTTGCGACTGGGCCTAGATGAGGTGACGCTTCAGAGCCCAAAAAAGTAGTCAGGAATGTGCACGGTGACCTAGATGGAGGTTGCGATAGTCCCCACAAGAAGTGAGATGGTGGTTCAGGGAATCCATGAAGGAATGTGGTGCTGGACCAGAAGAGGCCCATGGACGGATTATACGTTGCCAGGGGATTATTGCGTTGCTGGAAAGAAGTACCTGTGAGTTGAATCTTCAGATAATCATCGGGATATACAAGCCGGGCGGAGCCGGGGAAGCGCGAGTTGCTAATGAGTGTGACACCGTGCGACAGACCTGTGGGTCAGCCCCATCGCGGGACCTGGGACTTCAGCTGAAAGGCTTTGTGACGAGGGTGGCCAACTGTCTGGACGGAGTGTAACTGCAGAGTCCGTAATCTACTTGGACATTACCAGTCAGTTTTCAGCCAAGGGAACGGCGATTACGGTCGCCCCAAGCTAGTGTTCCACCACATCAGCACCAAAAGCGCTTGATGTATTGGGCAAAAAGCAAGAGTTGTTCATCTGGCAAAGCAGACAGAGGTACGGGACATGCTGCCGGATATAAGATTTAGGGAGATCATCGAAGAGTCCGACAGTCCTTGGTGTTCCCTGAGGTCCTGGTGAAGAACAACGGCGAGGTTTGCTTTTGCGTGGATTATCGGAAGCTCAATGCTGTCACCGGAAACGACTGTTTTTCTTACACCGGATTGGTGACACTTTGGATACTCTTGCTGGTGCCCGGTGGTTCTCAAAGCACTTGAAAGCGGGGTACCGGTAGGTATTTCTAGACCCCAGAGAGAAGGAAAAGACCGCAATCTCGACGGACTAGGGGTTCTGATAGTTCACAGTTATATCCTTTGGTCTCTGTAAAGCGTCAGCCACCTTTCAGCACCTCATGGAGTGGGTGGTGAGGGGCCTCACCTACGCTGCCTGCCTTTTAAGTCTGGGCAAGATCATCCTGATTGGCTGAACCTTCGAAGATCATCTGGAAAACCTGAGCAAGGTGTTACAGAGATTATAGACCACCAATTTGAAGCCGAACACGAAGAAGTGCTAGCCGTTCAGCGAACAGGTTCACTGCTTGGGTCACATAGTTTCAACCTCAGGGGAGGCGCAGTTTCCTGGGTCTATGCAGCTACTACTGTCGATTTGTCAAGGGCTTCTCCAACATCGCGAAGCGGAAGAGGTCGAGGGCGCGTTCCAGGCACTGAAGTCAGCGCTTTGCAATGCTCCTGTTTTAGGCTTTCCACAACCGAACTGTCATTTCGTCGTGGACACTGATGCTAGTGACAGCGGCATGGGAAGCGTGCTATACCAGATTGAAAGCGGACAAGAGCGAGTGATAGCCTACTTCACCATGACATTCACCAAGGCCCAGAAGAACTCCTGCGTTACCGGTGTGAGCTGCTGGCAGTAGTACAGTCGCTGGGGCATTTCCATGGGTACTTGTACGGTTGGCCATTCCATCTGAAGACTGACCACTCCGCCCTCACCTGGCTGCTGAACTTCAAGAACTTAGCGCCAGACAGCCCGCTGTGTCCTGAGGTTCCAGGAGTACAACTTAACCTCAGAACATTGGAAGGGAAGGAACCACTTCAATGCGGATGCCATGTGAAGAAGACCTTACCCTGAACAGTGTAGCCACTGCGACAAGGTGGAAGAGGGGTGTGCCGCAGCTGTTCACATGATTTCGGCGGGCCTGCAGTCGAATGAAATAGGGAAGGCCTAAGGGGGGAGCAGCTGGTGGACACCCATTTAGGACTCTCCTGCGAGGAGTGGAAGCAGGAATCCGGCCGAGTTGGGGGGATGTTGCATCCAGGAGTAGCGAGTATAAGTCCTACTGGGCACAATGGGACTCACTGAAGGTCAAGAACGGTGTGTTGTACCTGATCGGGAGTCTCCTGATGGAAAGCCCCAGAGAGAGAGAGAGAGAGAGAGAGAGAGAGAGAGCAGCTGGTACTTCCTTGGAGTAAAGTTATGTAGTTCCTATAAGGGGTACATTGGGGTTCATCCGGTGGAGATCTTGGACCCAACCGTATGATGAACAAGCTGCGCAAGAGGTACAACTGGTTGAGTCTACGGGCGGATGGTGAGAGATGGTGCTAGCAATGTCGTGTGTGCAACAAGTTGCGACCCAAAGACAAGGAGCCGGGGTCACATGCAGCACCATCTGAGCGCGACGTCATTGACGTAGCTGGACCTTACTCTGTCTCCGTATGGGGCAACAAATATCTGCTAGTGGTCATAAACTGCTTCACTAAGTGGCTGGAGGTATACGCCGTCCCGAAATAGGAAGCTAAGACAATAGCGGACATTCTCGTGGAAGAACTGTTCTGCCACGAACTGGAACTACACTGCGATCAGGGCAGAAACTTCCAGTCCAACTTGATGAGAAAAATGCTAGAGCGACTCGGAGTGCACAAGACGCGTACGACACATCTCCTTTGGCAGTCGGACTGAATGGTCGAGCGGTACATTGAAGACCATCTGAGGATGGTCGTGGCCAACTACCAGACAGGCTGGGATGTCAGAATACCGCTGTTCTTGCTGGCCTATCGTTCATCAACCCACGACACCGTGCACGCGAGTGAACATGTGACTAACAACAATGAAGTGGTAGCACAAAGGGTTTTCGTAGCTTTCGAGAAAGTTCTGAATGCGTCATCGGCGGCGTGTTTGAAGGAGTTTGCGTAAGGACCGTGTGACGTCTTCTTGGCTATTTAAGGAGGTGAGGAGAGAGCAGTGAATGACAGTTACAGACACGCTTCGATCAGTGTGTCAGTGCGTCGAGTGATCGTATCGACGAGGTAGTGTTTGAGAGACAGAGAAAGTGAAAAAAGACACTGAAGGGCCTGAGTCAAGGTTACGAAAAGTAAAATTTTGAGTTGTGATAACACGAAAAACTGTAGACTGTTAACAACGAGAAGAAAACTGCGTATTTGGATAAACTTTTAAGACAATAAGGTTATAGAGAAGTAACCGGACTGGACTTTTGTCGTTTTGTCACAATATAACTATGTCTACATTCACTGTCCCTACAATGGTTGTTGTGTCCTGCGAATTAAGTGCAGCGATTTCTCTCGAACTCGCTTCTCGAAGCTTCCCGTAAAATCCCGGTTCGAATTCCCTGGAAACGGCCTTTGTCCTGGTCCGCTTATTGTCAGACATTCCCTAGCAACATAGTGGTGTGAGGTGGCTACTCTCGAGCCTCCGTTTGAAGCGTGGCGACCGTCACATTGTATCGGTATTTTAATGAAGTCGGAACTGCTTTCTTCAATATCTGAGTATTATGAGTATATCACTTTGGAAATTTGTATACAGTTCACTAAATATCTAGGCTAGTAATACTGCCGCCATACTCTTTACTCAATACATTTGACAATTATGTTACATCATTTTGAATTGTTTTTGGCAATTATATTCCATTTTATTCAAAACTAGATGATCCGGTGAACTTCGTACCACCTAAAATTGATTTAATTGTAACTCTTCACAAGTGCTTATCAATCCTAATTAACCTTCTAACCCCAATTCATCGAGACTGATAATATTAGACACATCATGTATGGTTTACGTATTGTTTAAATTAATCTCTTTTATAATTCAAATGAACTTAATGCTTTTATTTACATGAAACATTAGTGCGGTTTGCACATGAAGTAGCTCACCGCGCATTTGACTGACTTTGTGATGAATGCTGTAAAACACGGAATTGTTTGCACAGTCACTCAAATTTGTTGAGCTTACCTTGAGAACCTTACAAAATTGAAATTCTCGAACTAATTCTGGTGTTTCGCTAAAACACATTTTGTGTTTATCTAAGACTGCCTTAATTACTCGATTCTCGCTAAAACAAAATTGAATAAATGTTTCTGTTTATTTCTAAACCTGCAAAGTCAATTTATTCTAGTAGAACGGCTGATCAAAATGAATGTTCGTAAAATGTAAGTAAATTCGATTTAACCAAATCTATTCCCAAAATCCACTACCTCTTTCTTCTTCTTTTTTTTTCACAGAAAAACTATTTTGAATTCAATAGATGCAGCTGTCAAACGATAGGTTCATCACAAACGCCATATGGTGAAAGTAATTCGCAGTGGCAATTCTCATACAAAATTACCAATGTCGATTTTTCGATTTTTTAATGTTCCTTTGGGTTTTTCCTATTGCTCCTTTTACTTTCTCTACTAGTAGGTAAGTACACGAAGTATTGTATTCCACCCAAAAATTCGATTTCGAGATTTTACCGGAAATATCCGTTTTGAGGCCCCCTAAATACAAAAAAACGCATTCTTATAAAAGATCCGCGAGTGCGTACGTGTGCGTGTGTTTTTGTCAGTCTGTGGACAGCGTAAATAAAAAACGAAAGGTTTTTTAATGCTTTATTTTAAGTCGCTTGACTACAGAAGCCTTATTGCCACAGACATAGATTTAAATACGTGTTGGTATTTAAGTTTAGTGTCTTTCAAGGATCCGACATAACGATTTTTAAGAAAATTCCGTCACCCTAAACTACCCTTTACATAGAAAATTTTCCGAAAATTTTGATTTTCTTGAAAATGTCTAACGATTTTGATTAAAATGACATGTTTAAGATGTTTTTATTACAAAAGAAATGTATATTATGAATTTTCTGTCTTTAGCCTATGTAGTTCTCTTTACTCTGAATGACTTTTGAATAACCCGTAAACAGTAAAAGATGGACCAAATCTTGCTGCACAAAAAATGTAGATCTCACTACGACAAACAATTTGTGTCCAAATAAATTTTTGTAGCGTGAACCATTTCGGAGATATTCCTTGTTATTTGTGCCACTTTTGGAAAACTTGCAACTTTCGTCAAATGGAACATCGTTGTCCATTTTTATATCCTAACCATGCAAAGAGAACGGAATCTCAAAGCTTTAAAAGATTTGAGTATCGCTCAAAGCTTACTGTATTCTCATATTCTCCTTGCACCTACAAGATGGGCAAGATGGCCGCCATGCGTGATCTAAGGATTACTAGGTAAGGTGGTAGGAGAAGCAGGACGTTGTAGGTGATTGAAGCAATCTCTAGGGATAACTTTTAAGGCCTATAGCAGTGTATGTATGTGTATGAGCGTTCATGATAGTTCAGTATGTCGTTCACTATATCGATGTAAACCGCGTAACGCAAGAGCTTTCTATCTTGATTGAATATGATACCCCAACATAAAGGCACCTCGCCCCACATCACCACGCTAACCTAACCTAACCTAACCTAGCTCCTACTCTTTTTACTAGACCTTTCATAATTTAACCTAACCTAAGCTGACCTAACCCAGCTCCCACTCTTTTTACTCTGGTCTTTCATAATTTAACCTAACCTAAGCCCCATACTTGTACTAGACTTAACCTAACCAAAGCTAACCTAACCTAGATCCCACTCTTTTTGCTCTGGTCTTTCATAATTTAACCTAACCTAAGCCCCATACTTGTACTCGTCTAACCTAAGCTCACCTAACCTAGCTCCCACTCTTTTTACTCTGGTCTTTCATAATTTAACCTAACCTAAACCCCATACTTGTACTCGTCTAACCTAAGCTCACCTAACCTAGCTACCACTCTTTTTACTCTGGTCTTTCATAATTTAACCTAACCTAAGCCCCATACTTGTACTCGTCTAACCTAAGCTCACCTAACCTAGCTCCCACTCCCTTTATTCTGCTCTTTCATAACTTAACATAACCTAAGGCCCATATTTGTACTCGTCTAACCTTAGCTCACCTAACCTAGCTCCCACTCTTTTTACTCTGCTCTTTCACAATTTAACATAACCTAAGCCCCATGCTTGTACTCGTCTAACCTAAGCTCACCTAACCTAGCTCCCACTCTTTTTACTCTGCTCTTTCATAATTTAACATAACCTAGGCCTCATACTTCTACTCGTTTAACCTAACCTAACATTACATAGCCTAAAGGAGCACAAACCCTCATATTTATTAAAATATTTTAGCCTGATTCAACCTAACCTATCTCATCCCATTTTACTCGAGCATTCTGTTCTACTATAACCTATTCTGACCTTTACACCATGCTGTTTCAGGCTTAGATATTTCACTTTCTTTTGCAGACGTTTTTCAACAACTTTAGACACTTTGAAGCTATTAGACCCCTGACGTGTGAACCCTATGCAATGTCTAATCATTTCACGGTATTTTAATACTATTTAGGAGCTTGGTAGGTATTTTAGCCACTTTTGCGACATTCTAGGGATTGTTACGAATTTTTGAAGGTTTGTCCTGCTTTTTCGGTGTTCTCACGTCTTTAGCATGTTTGATACTTTTAATGAGCATGTTGACCCCTTTTAGCGATTCGCTATGCTTTCACGAACGAATTTGATCCTTTTGTAAATGTATGATGTTCAGTCTAGAGCATTGCTTACGGTCTTTCTAAGACTAACCCAACTTAACCACAAGCCTCTTTAGATATATTTCTTCATCGTTATTTGACATTATTCATGTTTCTTCTCCCTACTCCCACTCTTTCTTAAACTGTCATTAGAAGACGTTGTAACCTTGTTGCTCAGCTAGCTATTGTATCCGTCTTTGTACACTGCTCCAGTATGCTATACATGTTAACCTCATTTAACGATTCTTTTGCATAGTTCTGTATGTTCTAATGGTAACACGTCAAAAGTTGCCTACATTCCTTCTAAGACTATCCTAACCTAACCCAACCCAACCAACAACCATCATCATCAGCGTCACTATAACTTGCACGACCGCAAACATCTCCAGCACCACCTGCATCATCACCAGCGCCACCATAACCGACATCACCATCATCACCAGCGCCAACATATCCAGCACCACCGCCATGTTCTGCAGCTATTGTATACAGTATGTTCGACATTTTTCATATGTAACCGTACCTATTATTTACAGCTTTAGTCTGCTTTGATTTCCCCCCCCCCCTCCTTTATAGGGCTTTAAACTTCCACTAGAAGATGTCCTAACCATTGATGTTGAAGTTCTTATTACAGCTATTTTGCCCTCTGTTACAGAATTTTATACAGTTGTATGACTCTTTTGCTTGCTTGTATATGTTCTGGCGGTAACATCTCGAACACAACATGCAGTTCTCTAAAGCTAACCGCAGCTATTATGATCTAATCTGCTTTTTAAGTGTTCTTTACAGCTTTATTCATCATTGTTTTTTCTGATCCTTTATAGAGCTTAATCTATCAATAAACGATGTTCTATCCGCTGATGTTGAAGTACTTATAGCTCAGTATTTTAAGAGATATTCAGAAATATTTTTGATAGTATTTTAACACAATCTTCTGTTTGTATAAAGTTAATGACGGTATACTTACTTTAAGGTAGCAGGGTATACGCCTTTCCTCTTTTATCTGGGCTGGAGACCAGCACTAGAGTTAAAGTCTAGTGGCAGGGTTAACGCCTCCCTTTATAATTTCTATTTCTCTTCTTTCTTCGACAAGTATCATGGGAAGTACGGAGAAGCCAGCTAAGTAATTTTTTTATTTTTTCTTCTTTCTTCGTCGGACTTCATTGGAGGCGTGGAGGAGTCAGTTGATTAAACTTTCATTTTCTACAAGAGACGTAATAGAGAAAATAATTATCTTCAGATCTAAGTTGCATTCTTTTACGCACGGCTTGCAACGTTGTAATGCCCATACGCATACGTAGATATCCCATCCTCTGCAATTACTTTCTTGTCATCATGAGGCGACAGAGCTATTTTATTAGATTCAACTGTAGAAACTTTTTGACGTTGGGATAGGATTAAATTCATAGGGGTTCTTACGATTTTTAAAGTTTTAAGGCACTCCATATAGCTATAGAAGCTGATATATTGCTTAATGGCGCTATGTTTTATTCCTTTGATCTTTTTTATCACAGAGCTATCAATATCGAGAGCATACGTTTTAGGTTTGAAACCAACGAAACGGCGAATGATTTTACCACTTGCTACATCTTTAAACTTTCCCAACACTTTCTTGTTTTGTGTAGAATAGCATATATGGTTAGCAGGGTAATCCGCTGTATTCAGATGTTCAAGCATGTGTAATTTATCCTGGTATATAGCAGCTGTAATCACTCGATGGATGAAGGAATCTGTATCTGTATACAACAGTTTAAGATTCTGAGTTCCATAATATGGAAGTAACACATCATATTGATATGAACACATTAGCGTCTTGGAAATGTCTAGTGCGCTCATACCAATGTATATAGGCTTGTTGAACACTATTTTACGAGAAGCCATATGAACAGCTGGAAGATTATGACCATATATAGTTCGATCGATAAATGTAAGCTTGGCGATCAGTTTTTCTAACGTTTTGCTGTTTGCCACAAGACGTATATCCATACGATTACGAATATTTTCCATAGTTTTTCCAAACATCGCATTATTGAAAAGTTTGTACAAATCCTTTTCAAAATCGTTTCTTGCTTACTGTCGTAGGCGGTTATTAAATTCGACATAAGGTTTTAACCAACAAGATTGACGGAATTGTAGTACTCGGTGAATCTTTGACAGTCGTAGACCATGACTAAGAGCCTGTTTCAAGACCATGTAATGTACCACATACTTCTTTCGAGATCCAAGATGGGCAACTAGTTTCTTTGAAGACGATTCCCACGGTTTCATACTCTCAGGCAGAAAGGGTAAATCATTATGAAGTCCATGCAGCTCTGCAGGATATTCCACATCAACCTAAAAGATATATCCAAAGGAATCATCCCCATTCAACAAACCGAGATGTATATGCTCAGGAGAAATCCACGTAAATCCACCATAAGGAAGGGCGTGACACATAGCCCAACCGTATTGGTTATTGGCGTCTTCGTACGTAATAAAATGAGAGGCTTTACTAGGATCATACTGCTTCATATAGATGTTGTTAGACTCAGCATACCGGTGAGAAACCTGGCATAACCCTCCTCTTATACCAGATTCAACCATGAGTAGCTGATGGTAATCAAGAAGCAATTCCAACTCGATTCCAGTATACAGCAGCATAGCGTCCCATGTAAGTCCTGGAGAAGTAAAATAATGTGCAGGATCCACTTTATGAGTTTTCAGGGTTTGGTCTCTAAATGTCTCGAAGACGTCCGCTAGGAGAAGAACATCTGAAATTAAATACAAATCACTGAACTCGTCAAGGTTTCGGACGTTAAAGTGCTTCCACACGTTCAGAGCATGATCATAGTCCTCACTGCTGATTTCTTCGCTGTTTAACCTGTTGTAGAAGGCATCCCTAGGAGGCAAACATGTATCGTTCAGGGCATCCCACGATGTTACGTAATCATAGGGAAATACCCCCTTACGGGTCATCAAGCCAATATTCTCTGCTCCAAAGTATTTAGCTGTTTCAGCATGCGTTTTAAGGTTCTTTGCAAGCTTCTCCAAGCTCATACTGAGCAAGCGGAAAGTATCCACAAACCTGAGTTTAATATCCCCAACATACTTGGAGAATGATATATAACTTTCCTCTGAATTTGGTATAACCTCTACTCTTTCGCTAGTACACCCCAGCTCCTTAACAATGAAATGAGAGTCATACCCACTCAGGTTATGCATGAAGACAGGTATATAATTAGGTGTTTTGCAGGCCAGGTTACATTTATCGTGTAAAGATCCTCTATATCCCCCGGATACATGATCGTGATCGCGAACCTTCCAATTACCTTCTGTAAATTCATGTTCACACAGGTAGCATATTGTAGAAGCATCGAATGATTCTTGTTCTTCAGCTGTAAGATTAAGAGGTTTAGCAGATTTGTATAAGTCACTAATTTTATTTGCCAGATCCATCAGGCATTCCATAAACTTCTGTGCAGCGTCAGGCCCTCGGTAAACATACGGTTCAGTAGGAAGAGTTGTTTCTAGTTGTTCAACACTGGACGACGGTTTCACATAAACGCAAAAGCTCATGGGAGAATGACTTTGATAGGGAGTTGTGTAGAACGTTTCAGGGTTAGAGGAGCAGGTATGAAGAGGGGTGAGAATGCATTCAAAATCGGCATAGATAACATAGGGCAGTTTCAACATCCTCTCAACATTCTTGAATTTAACGATGGAGTTATCCTTTGTAGGCTTAACGCATCTAGCAACGGCATGTTGTCTACATATTTCGCTGTGCTCTTCCAATTTTTCCATTCCACCTCGTCCATGTTGGTCATCCAAATGACTGAAACATCTTTTACATGTATATATTTGTCCATGATGTTTAGTTTTCTGACGACGAATAAGCTTCTGAAAATCCTTTATATAAGCATAGTGATGTCTGTCAGTAGCATCACTCAACAGAAGGAGATCGCGATGATCGTCTAATTCTTCATCAATCACCTTTATTGGAAACACTTCATGTTTATCATCCACTCCAAACACATTTATGGATATATTATTGAGTTTTTCAAATTTAGCGATTTCACCCAAGCTCGTAGGAAATGAGACGCATGAGAAATCGTATTTTTCTTGGAGATCCTTGTACTTGCTAACACGCTGAGGATCCTTTCGAATGAATTTTGCTAGAATAGCGTACATAAAGCATTTCTCATCCTTGTAGTCCTGAGGGTTCATATAGGCTTTTCTTGCATCCAAAGATGACGGTAGAGGAATATAGCTGCTCCCTCGAAGAAGATTATACTTGTTAATACGTAGTAGAATGCCATCAACTGCCAGTAGAGCCCAATTACTACCTTTAAGCTTACTTTCCTCCATTTCAACACGAAGTTTCTCGAATTATTTTTCCAAGATGGCATCCAACTCACTATCTAAAAACACGGCATGATTACGCGTTTTGAAGGCTCTGTTGGTGATATCCTCAACAGCATTCACAAACTTACATTCAGCCATAATGTTAACTTTCAAACTTTTATGAACCCGCAGCTCCTTATGAACAGCATGAATTATGCGCTGCTTCACCTGCGGCAAGTATGGATTTAGATCCTGACTTGCTGGACATTGGATGAAATACGATTTCAGGCGATCCTGAAAAGCCGTTTCATATTCTACAACACCATCTTCATCAGGAGACATTAACAATAATTTATGCTTAGTAGGTTCGAATTTTACTTTCTTAGCATCCATAGCCCTATCACAGCGCCCTTCTTGTACATCCCTTCAATTTTCAGTACCGTAAACATCACCACAATGTCTACACTCGAAAAACTCACCACATATCAGCTCATGCCTCTTCTTATGGTAGTCGCGTAGAAAACTCGTTTCACATTTGCTGCACCTATAATCTGGTATAATACTGAGAACCGATTCCATCACTCCACCACTCCAAATCTTCATAATATGTAGTGCAACACTTGTAAATGATATAAATAAATGCTTATATCACTTTCCACTGACTCGCCTCGATAACTTACCAAAGCTATTGAACGATAATCTCGCCAAGAGAAGCTGATGTGCTCGACTCGAAGGATAATTACTGAATAACTATCTAAGCTCAAGCAAATCCTACTTATTCTGAAAGCACGCATCTCTCAGGGAACTACATAATTCAAGATCACGCTTGCAGCGCCGTATAGCGGCTTCAATCAGTACTAAAACCCACATTCTACAGATTTTATACTTTTATGACGGTACATTATATATTAGCAGTCAAATTTTCATTCTTTTTTATGATTTTTCTCCGTTTTTAAGTACTTTGAGTGGAATCCAGCATAGAATTAAGACGCGAAACGGCGGGTATGAATCTTCAAGTAACAAACCCCTTTTAACGATATCGAATGACAGCGGTAGAAGCACTTGAACATTATTTAAACGCCAAACAAACAATTTTTTCGCTATATTTAATGAATTTCAGCATTAGGCGTATGGGTTAATTTAGTCCTATGACGTCACACTCAAGCATCGACGGAATGTCTACTCCCTCCAAACATGTTCCTACAGGTCTAATAAAACACGCACGCACCATACAGAAGGCATAATTCAACGACAAAGACATTAATTTTAACTATACATTCCCGCAACGAAATAAACCTATTTGAAAGCGTCTTAACACGTTAACTTCAATGCATTTATATATAAAACCTCTAATATAACAATAAAAAGGAAGAAAAAGGAATAAATAAGAAATAAAATAAAGGGAAAGGAAATTATTAGCACAATACACCTTTAGAATCGAGGTTATTCCATATCTTTCATCATTCAGTCAACTAACATAGCCAAATGATGTCACACAGTAGCGGCGACGTTCTGTCTCCACTCCTTCAAAACAAGTTTAGACAGGAAAGTCTCCCCACCCTCGGATCCACGTAACAACATTATGGGAAGGCAGGCAGTAACCTCCAAGCTATCAGAGCGAGTATACGGGACGTGAACACCCGACAACGCTTTTCACAGTTTAAGCTTATTTGCATCATATTTTTCCAGGTACTCATCAATCATACATTGTACTACACACATCATATAGATCACAATACTTGGCGTTGTATGCTATAATTTGTAATGTTCACGATTTTATACTCATTTAATGATTTTAATTCAACATTTCTAGCATTCACCCTCTTCTTCTTCTTCTTCTTCTTCTTCTTCTTCTTCTTCTTCTTCTTCTTCTTCTTCTTCTTCTCATATCACACATTTACCTTAGTCCTGTTCTCCTTCTCCTTCGTGCTGTCAAGAAATATATGCATAATTGGACATTATTAGCTTACATATTAAAGAAAATAACAGCATTATTCGTCAACTATATCCAAACGGCTTTTTCCGAGTTGTACATGATTAAGGGTTCTGGAATCAAGATACACAATGCTTCTCTCAATAAGAGCATTCAGTAATTGATTTTGTAAATAATATCACTAATGCAAGCCTTATTTCAATCCTCTAAGACCCCTAGTTTGGAAGGTATTAAATGGACCCTTAGAGATTCGAACTAGACCCGCAGTATAAAACTTATCGTTTTATAAATAAATCAGGACCAGAGCATTTAACTGCAGTGTTTAACATTTTATTTCATAGCGCTATCTTTATTGATTCGCGAATAAATCGACTTTGAAGTAGTTGCCCCGTCCCGGTAATCGAACTATGAGTCTTAGGGGTAAAATTGTCTAATATATCATTTTATGTGTCAAGTTACCCTAATTTATCTTTACATTACTATTCCAAGTGTAACAAATCGCGATATAGGTCAAAATTTAATAATTGTCCGCAAGATAGAAATCGAACCCACGATACTTCAACTCTAGAATGTTAGGAAATAATTGTCCTTAACGAGTTTTAACATATAACGTTTATTTCAGTATTCTAGCGCAAGCGATTCTCGAATAATTAAATTTACCAAATCAGGATTGGAACCAAAGACTCCAGGATCCCGAGCATACCACAAAGGAAAGCCCATAACAATACAAATTTAACAGAATTTATTCGAAGTTTTTATCACTAATAGTTTAGGAATTATTCCAATAATAAAAGTATTTATTACACGGGAATCGATCCCCAGACCCGCGGCGATCTTAAAAATCAGATGAAAAGATACGCTATTTTATTAGACCATAATCACCGTTTACCACATTTCGATATCCCATTCAGTTTAAGAGAAATCAGCGATCACAGACTAGGGTGCAATAGCCGGCTTCACCCTTTGAGGTCAATGCCGCCCATTAATTGAACATATGTTAAACACATGTTAACATGGGTAATTAACCTGTCAACCCTCGTCAACCCTTGTCAATGGTAATCTGACAGATAACGAGGGTCGGGCCTTTGTCGGCTTTTCACCGACAAAGGGAATGGGGTGTGAAAACCACGTGTTAAGCACGTGTAATTAATTAGCGGTTATCAATTCATATGCAAAGTGTGTTCAAACCGGGTAAGGTTTGAAGAAAAATTAAAAAAATTACTCACCTGGCTTCTCCGTGCTTCCCATGATACTTGTCGAAGAAAGAAGAGAAATATAAATTATAAAGGGAGGCGTTAACTCTGCCACTAGACTTTAACTCTAGTGCTGGTCTCCAGCCCAGATAAAAGAGGAGAGGCGTGTACGCTGCTACCTTAAAGTAAGTATACCGTCATTAACTTTATACAAACAGAAGATTGTGTTAAAATACTATCAAAAATATTTCTGAATATCTCTTAAAATACTGAGCTATAAGTACTTCAACATCAGCGGATAGAACATCGTTTAGTGATAGGTTAAGCTCTATAAAGGATCAGAAAAAACAATGATGAATAAAGCTGTAAAGAACACTTAAAAAGCAGGTTAGATCATAATAGCTGCGGTTAGCTTTAGAAAACTGCATGTAATGTTCGAGATGTTACCGCCAGAATATATACAACCAAGCAAAAGAGTCATAAAACTGTATAAAATTCTGTAACAGAGGGCAAAATAGCTGTAATAAGAACTTCAACATCAATGGTTAGGACATCTTCTAGTGGAAGTTTAAAGCCCTATAAAGGAGGGGGGAAAATCAAAGTAGACTAAAGCTGTAAATAATAGGTAAGGTTACATATGAAAAATGTCGAACTTACTATATACAATAGCTGTGATCGTGCAGGTTATAGTGACGCTGATGATGATGGTTGTTGGTTGGGTTAGGTTAGGTTAGGTTAGGTTAGGTTAGGGTAGTCTGAGAAGGAATGTAGGCTACGTTTGACGTATTACCATTAGAACATACAGAACTATGCAACAGAATCGTTAAATGAGGTTAACATGCATAGCATACTGGAGCAGTGTACAAAGACGGAGGTAATAGCTAGCTGAGCAACAAGGCTACAACGTCTTCTAATGATAGTTTAAGAAAGAGTGGGAGTAGGGAGAAGAAACATGAATAATATCAAATAACGATGAAGAAATATATCTAAAGAGGCTTGTGGTTAAGTTAGGTTAGTCTTAGAAAGACCGTAAGCAATGTTCTAGACTGAACATCATACATTTACAAAAGGATGAAATTCGTTCGTGAAAGCATAACGAATCGCTAAAAGGGGCCTACATGCTCATTAAAAGTATCAAACATGTTAAAGACGTGAGAACACCGAAAAATCAGGACAAACCTTCAAAAATTCGTAAAAATCCCTAGAATGTCGCAAAAGTGGCTAAAATACCTACCAAACTCCTAGATAGTATTAAAATACCGTGAAATGATTAGAAATTGCTTAGGGTTCACACGTCAGAGGTCTAATAGCTTCAAAGTGTCTAAAGCTGTTGAAAAACGTCTGCAAAAGAAAGCGAAATATCTAAGCCTGAAACAGCATGGAGTAAAGGTCAGAATAGGTTGTAGTAGAATAGAATGCTCTAGTAAAATGGGATGTGATAGGTTAGGTTGAGTCAGGTTAAAATATTTTAATAAATATGAGGGTTTGTGCTCCTTTAGGCTAAGTAATGTAGGTTAGGTTAAACGAGTACAAATATGGGGCATAGGTTATGTTAAATAATGAAAGAGCAGAGTAAAAAGAGTGGGAGCTAGGTTAGGTGAGCTTAGGTTAAACGAGTACAAGTATGGGGCCTAGGTTAGGTTAAACTATGAAAGACCAGAGCAAAAAGAGTGGGGTCTAGGTTAGATTAGCTTAGGTTAGGTTAAGTCTAGTACAAGTGTGGAGCTTAGGTTAGGTTAAATTATGAAAGATCAGAGTAAAAAGAGTGGTAGCTAGGTTAGGTGAGCTAAGGTTAGACGAGTACAAATATGGGCCTTAGGTTATGTTAAGTTATGAAAGAGCAGAATAAAGGGAGTGGGAGCTAGGTTAGGTGAGCTTAGGTTAGACGAGCACAAGTATGGGGCTTAGGTTAGGTTAAATTATGAAAGACCAGAGTAAAAAGAGTGGTAGCTAGGTTAGGTGAGCTTAGGTTAGACGAGTACAAGTATGGGGTTTAGGTTAGGTTAAATTATGAAAGACCAGAGCAAAAAGAGTGGGATCTAGGTTAGGTTAGCTTTGGTTAGGTTAAGTCTAGTACAAGTATGGGGCTTAGGTTAGGTTAAATTATGAAAGACCAGAGTAAAAAGAGTGGGAGCTGGGTTAGGTCAGCTTAGGTTAGGTTAAATTATGAAAGGTCTAGTAAAAAGAGTAGGAGCTAGGTTAGGTTAGGTTAGGTTAGCGTGGTGATGTGGGGCGAGGTGCCTTTATGTTGGGGTATCATATTCAATCAAGATAGAAAGGTCTTGCGTTACGCGGTTTACATCGATATAGTGAACGACATACTGAACTATCATGAACGCTCATACACATACATACACTGCTATAGGCCTTAAAAGTTATCCCTAGAGATTGTTTCAAACACCTACAACGTCGTGCTTCTCCTACCACTTTACCTAGTAATCCTTAGATCACGCATGGCGGCCATCTTGCCCATAAAAATCTGCGCCAGGATTCCCTCAACTACCCTTAGTGCAAGAGTAGAGAAAGTCATGTGAGTTCAACACATCAGGTTTTTACTTTCTCTACTGGTAAGTGGGGAAGTATCGTATTACATCCAAAAATTCGATGTCGAGATATCACCGGAAATATATGTTTTGAGACCCTCTGATTGCAAAAAAAGCATTTTGAGAAAAAGTCCGTGTGTATGTGTCTGTGTGTGCGTCTGTGTGTCTGTGGACATCATAACTCAAAAGCGAAAACTTGGTTAAAAACCAAAGTTGGTATTTAAGTTTAATGTCTTTCAGGATGCGACACGAAGATTTTGAAGAAAATAGCCCCATCCGTAACTACCCTTTACACGGAAGATTTTTCGAAAATTTTGATTTTCTTGAAAATGGCTCAAACAATTTTGATTAAAAGGTCATATGTTTGAGATATTTTTATGAGAAATGAAATGTGTATCTTGAATTTTCTGGCTATGGCCCATGTAGTCGTATTTACTCTGGACGACTTTTGCATAATTGGTAAACCGTTAGAGATAGACCAAATCATAGTGTACAAAAAATGTAGATCTTACTAAAATACACAATTTATATCGGAATAAATTTTCTTGTAAGGTGAACCATATCGGAGATATTCCTTGATATTCAGTAGTTTCGGAAAACTACTGAAATGGGTCATCGCTGTTCATTTTTGTATATGTAAAGTGTGCAAAGACAACAGAATCTCAAAGCTTTAGAACATTTGACTATCGTACAAAGCCTACTGTATTCTAGCATTCCCCTTGCACCTACAAGGAAATAAGGAATAAGATAATTTGTACAAATGTTTATCTTAACACGAAGAAGATATAGGAATAAGAGTTTGTAAGAATGCTTAGTACAAGGGTAGAGAAAGTCATATGAGTGCAAGGCATCAGATTTTTTGTGAACCATCCCAATATTGAGGCGAGCAACACAAAATAGAGATTATTCAATTTGGTCGAGCCATTTTCGAATGTTTGCGAGGCTAACGCATGTGAATTGATTTTTACATACATAGGCAGGCAGCGGGTGGGTAGGTAGGTAGGTATGTAGGCATGTGTACGTGTGTGTGTGTGTGTGTGTGCGCGCGCGCGCATAGATGGGTGTGGTTGCGCGTGCGTGCTCTCTCTCTCTCTCTCTCTCTCTCTCTCTCTCTCTCTCTGTGTATGTGTGTGTGGGGTTTTACTCACCGTAAGACATTTCAATACAATTTCATGGTTTTAGAAAATTCTTAAAACTAATGCACAGTATAAAAAGCGGTATGCGATGAACATTATGCACAATATAATTAAGATTAAATATAGCACTATAGAGAACATTACAGATTCAGCTAAAATAGTTATAGAATTCTTATTAATTCTAGAAACATTGTTCAATTACAAACTTCTTAGTGTAGGTCCTTCCTGAACTTGGTTTTAGTATATTTATTAGTGATTACATTATACAAATATATACCTTTGTGTAACATGCAGTTCACCTTTTTGCTGATCTGGCTGTTCTCTAGATGTATTTCTTTACCATTCCTGTATGGTACCATTAGTTTTGAAGTAATGTTTATTAGATGTTATTTATGAAACGTACTCTTTCTAATAATTATGTAGAGACAAGGTAGTGTGAGTTCCTTAAAGCATGTGCTTCTGTTCCACACAAGGCGAGCTTACTTCTGCTGCTCAGCCCCATATACAAAAGCCGTAGAAAAGTGCGAATTGTACATATGGGAAATACGCAATTTAAAATGTTTGAATGTTTGTATATTATTTACAACATGTATGGTGTAGTACTCCTTATTAAGTTTTGCTACAGCGCTCTGAAGATGCAGCTTTCAGCTGAGTACATCAGTGGCGGCTGGTGGGTTATAAGTAAGGTGTTGCACAAGTCATTCCCTGTGAAATGGCACAAAATTTGACCTTCAAGTCTCCGATTTCACTAATATTAAATGTACGTGTTCTATGAATGAAAAAATGATACCCCTATTTTGTTTGTTTGTCTGTAAATTAATTATTTTGGTAAATATAAAGCATTAAATTTTCGGATATTTTCCGTACACCGTTCTACATAAACATAAATATCTCTGGTATTATTTTTCAGATAAATATGATCTGCAGCTCATTTTGAACATTGAAATGATATTTCCTATTTTTACAAGGCCATTAACATTACAAACATTAACAATACTTACTTTTAACTAAAAATTTACGGGAAATTTTTTAAAACGTAGCTTGATGATGCCATGTAATCCTAGAAAAGGTTCAGATTGGAATACCAAATACACGCAGAAAAATCAAATAACTTACCAAGCCGTGCAGACTGGAGTAACCCGGCTTTCATGGCCAGAAGGTATACACACCGCGTGCAGCTGATAGCGCCGCTCCTAAGTATATCCTGTCCTGTAAAAACTGATCTTTGAATTATGTTTTGTTGCACACCTTCTTCTGTTCGTATTTCATGCTAGTTACACATATTGCCCAATATACACCAAGAAAGGTAATAACACATGTAAATTCTGTGATGGCTCTGTTAATGCAATATTATTGTAAAATAACGGGTACAAGATAATTTTTGAAAAAAATCTAATTTTTCTATGCTTTCCTGACTGAACATTTCAGCTCTCTCAATATCCAGCACCAACATCTCCATAGAAGTGTAAATCGCAAAACGACAGCATTATTAACGAGTAACAGCTGTCCTTGAAAATAGCGATTGTGATTTTTTCCCGCCCGACTTCACCATCGTTCTCCTCCAGGTATGCCATAAATTCCACGGAAATGTTTTCATGTGCATGACTTGGCACTTGTCAATCACAAAATGCTGCCGGATAATGGTTTGTTGGATAATTAATGATGAGCTCACATTTTTAACATGATCCCACATTTAGAAATATCTCTGTCCAGTTACATCTTCCATTTGAAGCCCCCATCTCAGCAAAGGGTATTGTCTTCAAATAAAGCCCTCTTCAGACAGTTTGGTTTACTTGTGTAGTAGATCTTTCCAAAATTGCTGGCAGTCAATCTGTACCTTCTTTAAGGCCACAGAGCCTCATTAGGTTGCTCTTTGGTATTTTCCCGAATTTTTTTTCTTTGTGCTTCATTAATATTTACAAGCCCTTCAGCTTCTGAAGAATAAGGAACTACACCATAATAATGGTCGAGAGACGCTCAAGTTTTGTTTCTTCTTGTATGACATAAGTAAAATAAGCTAGCTTGTGCCTGGAGGTTTTCACAAGATTTAACATAGTGTTAGTAACTTAGACTGCCAATCCCTGAACAAGGTCAAACCTAATACCATGGTTCTTGTGGAACGTGTCCTAGCGGCAAGGTCCCGACTTTAATTGAACTTACTGACTTTTGTCTTTTGCAAGAGGACGAAACGTTTGCAGATTCTGGGTCGTCGGTCCGGGTGGCTCAGTTGTTTAGACGCTGGCCTACTGTTCCCAAGGTCGCAGGTTCAAACTCGGCTCAAACCAATGGTTTTTAAGTGTACTTAAAAACGACAGCTTCATGTCAGTAGACTTACTGGCATATAAAAGAACTGCGGGGCGAAATTCCGTCACACCGGCGACGCTGATATGATCCTGGCAATTGACAGCGGCGTTAAAAGAGAGTCTGGGTACACGTTTCCATACATTTAACTTCACCAGTTTAGAAAATGTTCCAAAACATAACATACTACCGCTATATGCTTAAAGCATGAGCTTCGGCACTTTTTTCAGGGCGAGATCCATATTGGAACTTTGCAATTAAACAATATTAATTCATTATTATGTTGCCAAAAACTGTAATAGATGAGTTATATTTGTTGTGGATAAGCATACTAATTTATGCTAAATAAAAACTGTTCTTTACATCTACATTAGAGCAATACTCTAATAGTAATTGATTGCACATCAGTTTTATTATTTTCCAAGGGGTTCCGCAGCGGCCCTTGCCCCTCCCCACCCATTTGGGACGCCCATGCTTACACCTAGATTTACGACCTTCTCCCGCAACATACCTTCGGCATTATTAATGTCTGCTGTTGTTTCCAGTATTAACTTCATGCCATAGTTTTGTGTTTTGTATACTCGGATTTCATCCTACTACTAATAAATACACATTTAATTTTCATATGCACACTTTATAAACATAATCAACTTTTCACTAAAGCGTCTGTAGCCAGTTTCATACAACTATTTATAGTTGGTTATGACGCATACTCCTCTCCCCTAAGTCGAAGACGTCATCTTTAAGATCTAAAAAGCTCTCGTCACCAGGATATCTCCTATCCTGTGTTTGGTGTCCCGGTATCTGACTAGCTCTAGCAAGAGGTCCTAATCTGCAAGGTCTGCGTGAGTTGTGGTAAGAATGGAACCAAACAAAGAGTATTCAAACATTTGACTTTATTTGTAAATTTCCAGATTTGTAGAGAACTGCCGACGATATCTAAATAGAATATAACTTTCTAACTTCAACTGCAACGTCATAATACTTAAACTTTGTCACCCTTTGGTAACCGCCGAATTATGTATACGCACCAGCTTACGTACAAATCACAAAGTTGCACGTGCGTGGTTTGCTTGATTCAAGACGAATGTGTCTTGCGTTGCATATGTTTGCGTGGGCGACACGAAGGAAGCGATTTCCATTGGCCAACTTTTGAGCACGTCATGGTAAGATACGAATCAGCCCGCGGAATTCTTCGGGCTTTGCTCGTACAACAATTGTAATCTTTATCACTCATCTAATCTGCCTAGGCTTCCATTCTTGAGACTTTAACATATTCAGCTTTATTACAACGGTTCTCCTTAACTATTGATTAGAACCTCCTTTTCCTTATTTCTATTATTAATTACTTATATTCACTTTATAATTTCGGTTTCAAATGCCCCCATAAACATTATTGTATTATGACATAATAAGCTAATGTTTATGTTCTGCCCGAATGATATTAATTTTAGTGACTACCAATTCTCATAGTCGGCAATTCTCCATCCATATACATTTTCTTTTACTAGCATTTTAAAATATACATTTCGAACGAGATTAATATTTACTCAAATACCCTATTATTTACATGTTTTTTTCCTTCTGTCTTCGGAAGTTACACAATTTCACAAAAGTTCGTTGATTTGGTATTTATGAGTTTCTTTTTCCTCTTTCTCTTCTTGGTTTACATAACACTTTCACGTTGTCACTATTACACTAAACTTAACAATATTTACAATATTTATACAATTTCTTGTTCTTGGCAAATACACAATCATATCAATGATCCATTATCTCTATTGTTTACACTTTGATTTTCCTGGTTTTGAGAATACCCTACCATCTGTTTTGTGGTATTTATTGCATCGGCATGTTCATCCAACTGAGGAGAATTTCGACCTGACCTAGATCTGCCATCGTACCTGGGGGAACTGGGTCGATACTCGTGTTGATTATTTTCCCAATTTCTATTTCCCGAAAAGTGTCCTTGGAATCTTTGCCTCCTGTTATCTCGGTAACATCTGTTGGCACGGAAGTAATTAACTTGCACATTACGTCCCCTTTGATCTTGTCTACCCCTAAAATTGTTTTCATATTGATTTCTATTCCGGTTTTCCCATAAATTGTCATTTCTTGGTATGGGACCACGATATCTCTCTCGAATCTCGTAATGCTGATTCGAGTTTGGGGTTGCCCCCTGCCCGAAAAAGTTTTGGAAACCTCTTTCACCTCGATTTTGATTTTTGCTTTGATCGATCTCCTGTTTGGCTTTGTTTCCCTCTAAAGCTATTAATAGATCTATTATGGCTGCAATGGTGGTTGGTTTTGCTATTATTAAGTAATGCTGGATAGTTTCAGGAAAGTGCGTAGTTATTAGATTAATTTGTAGGGCTAGGAAGTTCATGCATTTGCATGTTTTTTCATATGGGTTAAAAATGTATGCTTTTACATTATGTGCATGAATTACGGAATTTTTAGTTATTTGGACATGATTTTATGGTGCATATAACTGCATATTTTCTTGATTTTTGATAAATGCATATTATTTCAATACTATAGCCCTTATATTGCATATTTTAATGATTTTTATGGTATTTTATTACTTTTTTCTATCTGGATAATATTTTTCATATTGGCAGTACTGCACATAATGATGCAACTCACGAAGATTTCAATATTATTGCCCCTATATTGCATATTTAATGATTTTTATCCTTTTTTATTTTTTTCATCTGTATAATATTTTTCATATTGGTAGCATTTCTGAGACAATGGTTCTTAACTATTGGTAGATAGATTTGTGTCCAGTACGAAGATAATTTTTGTTAAATCTCCTAAAAGAGTATAGTTGTTTAGATCAACAGCACCTAATATCTGACTTCTTCCTGCACCAGTGTTAACTCGATGGGGAACATGGATCGATGCAGTTTTATATTATGCTGAACACATAGAAAGAGGTTGTTAATTCATTGGGCTTGAAAGATGTCTCATCAATAGAAACTGTGCAAAATATTCTGTCAGGCACTGGGTTAAAAGAGGATCTTGGTTTCATATCTGCCCATTTTTCTTTCTTACCAACAGCCATAACGGCATTGGAAGCTGTAGAATCTCCTTTGCATGAATCACTGTCTTTGAAAAAACAATATGTGATCTAAGTTTGGTTCCTGGTAGCATAGGACAAAATGTGAAAGAGAAAGTGAATTATGTAATTTCAAAAAATTCTGGTTATAAACAGATGTGCGGTATTCGAGACATCCTCAAAAGAAAACCATGTCTCACCAAGAGACTTGACTCTCTCTCTCTCTGTGAAGCATTTAACATCATTTAAATATGCCCCGATAACATCTTGTGACGTGGAGAGAAGTTTTTCACGTTACAAAAGTGTTTTGCGAGACAACGGACAGACTCTACAGTTGAAAATTTGTGAAAAGTGTTGGTTGTGAGCTGCAATTTAGCAGTTAATACTAGCAGTACTACTAACTTTAATTATTGTTTATACTAACTCGTCTTGTCTACTGCAAAGGGACATTAACTGTTTTAGTTAAATAGTGCATATTTCTTGGCATATTTTCAAGTTTTTAAGAGCATATTTGCATACATATTTCAGTGTTTTTTAGGGCATGAACTTCCGAGCCCTATTAATTAGTTCTGCCTCTCTCATGGGGGGATCCAACATCTTAGATTTGCGACCAACATTCATAAAATAATTAACCATTGACTGGTTTTTCTTGGGATCGTATTTGCCATTACTTAATTCCAGTCGAATATTAGCTTGCCTACCGGCACCCCAGTATCGATTTGAAAACAAGTCTACAAAGGTCCCGTAGTTATTATCTATCCCTACCGAAAGTTCGAGCCAATTAGCTGCATTACCTTTGAAACATTTCGTAATTATGGTCACTTTATACTCCTCAGGTATATTTTTGATGGTAAAGTACTCATGAATATCGGCTAGAAAGGCTTTTGGATTATCAGATTCCTCATGTTCAAATACTGGTGGTGTAATTTCCTTTATTAGATGGTTAGGCCATTGAATTTGTGGACGCCACTTTTGTTAGTACAGGGTACGTTATTTGAAGTACTAGCAGTCACATTAGTTGTCGAAATGTCAGCGTTTGCACATTGCAAAGCCTCGTTTCGATGATTTATGTTTAGCACTTACACTAGGATTTGTGTTTACACTAGGACAAGCAGAGTTAGCACGATTATCACTTAATTTCAAAATGTCCACTGCTTGCTTTCACCCTGAATTTCCGTAACCACTTCCTTTACATGCTCATTTAAATCTTCCATATTTACAGTTAACCTCCTACCTTCACCTTCTGCCTTCTGTAACCTAACCTTACTGTCTTCCAATTCTTTGCAGGTTGATTCTCTCTCATTGTTTAATATCTGCCCTACTTCTTCCCTAAGCTTACTACTCTCTCTCAGATTTCTTAACAAATCGAACAAATTCTTGATTAATTTCTTTCTTTACATTTTCTATCTCCCCCGCAACCAGAGTTCTGTTTTCCCTAACCTCAATTCTTAAATTATCCACTTCACTTCTAATTTCCTCCTGAAAATGTTTTATCACATGTTGGTTTTCTATTCTCTGTGCTAATTCTGTCAAGCCTTGATTATTACTCTCCAATTTCTCTGTCAACACTTTGCTATTACTCTCTTTCTCTATCTTTTCAGTTAAACTTTGGGTGGCCATTTTTAGCTGTTCAGTCAAACGTTTATTGTTATTTTCCAATTTTTCCAATTTCTCACTTAAACTTTTATTGTTAGTTTCCAATTTCTCAGTTAAACTTTTATTGTTATTTTCCAACTTCTCAGTTAAACTTTTATTGTTATTTTCCAATTTCTCAGTTTCTTATTTAAACTTATTTTCATTTCACTCAGCATTGCCATTATCGGCCCTAGCATGTTACTTTCTGTATTTACAACTGGTGTTTGACATTCCCTGCCAGAATGACCTTCCCTTAGCTGTTCTCTTTGATATTATACATTTACATTTCTCCCTACATTTGCTACTACATCTACAGTTTCCCTTCTTACAACTTCTATCTCCTGAATTTCACTATCTACTACATACTGTTCCAACATCTTGCCATTTCTAAGAAGCATGTACCTAAATATCACTGATAAATTAGTTTAACACTCAGTAGGTACCTTATTATTGTTGCTGCACACTGATGTTACCACCGTCCCTGATGTTACTGGTCCATTACTTCCGCAGTCTCTCTTGGCTCTCTTCTTCTCGAATCCTGTTGGCTCAATCCTTATCGTGTCAGCTTCTGCTGTTCCTTTTCGTCTCGAATATCGTTTCCTGTTTCTTTATTGCTCATTTTGACCTGGTGCCGGTACAACCAATCCTCGTCGTCTTATCTTGCCACACGTTGGTTCGCCATTTGACGCATACTCCTCTCCTCTAAGTCGAAGAGGTCGTCTTTAAGATCTAAAAAGCTCTCGTCATCAGGATATCTCCTATCCTGTGTTTGGTGTCCGGACTAGCTCTAGCAAGAGGTCCTAATCTGCAAGGTCTGCGTGAGTTGTGGTAGGAATGGAACCAAACAGAGTTAACAAACATTTGACTTTATTTGCAAATTTCCAGATTTGTAGAGAACTGCCGACGATATCTAAATAGAATATAACTTTCTAACTTCAACTGCAACGTTATACTTAAACTTTGTCACCCTTTGGTAACCGCCGAATTATGTATACGCGCCAGCTTATGTACTATCTTTCACAGAAGTAAATACCCATCTTTGGTGAGACGTGCGTGAAGGGTCACCTAATTCTCAGGCGTGCTTGCATAGGTGGTATGAGAATTAAATTAGTTATATGCTTCCCTTGCTACTCCGAGAACATAGCAGCCAGGTCACCTCACAACTCACCTCACCTCGTGCCTTTGAAAAGCAATATTTCAGCAATCATTCTACATTAACGGGCAAACATTGCAAATTAAACTTTAGTGCACCTGCAGAACATATGTTCTTATGGTGTTTCTATTAAGTTGTGGATTAGAACTAAAATGATTCAGTTTTGGTGCTACACTTATAGAACTTGGGTTTAATCAGACCGGGTGACGGGGGTTCGAGCCTCGTCTTTCGCATGTTTATTTTCTGTAATACAAGATTAACAAACGTGTTTAGTTCTCTATAGCTTTTTATGAGGAGCGGAAAATCAGATGAAGGCACACTGCTACAAATTGAGTTAATGGGGACATGGCACCGTTGTGTATGCTGAGTGCAAAGGTTGCTTCAACAACTGCATTCTGTTCTGTTTAATGTGTCATATTCACTGGCATCCAGATCTGGTAATTTACACTATTACACGCTTATATATTTTAATGTGGTAATAGCCTACGAAATTCATAGAGATGCTTTTGAATGTGAATGTTTAAAGGGAAATATTAATATCAAGGGGAATGTTTGACAGTTGAGGTAGGCGTGTTCCCTGCTTCATTTTCAGCAATCGATATCTTAGGAAGCATTCATTTGTAAAATTTCCATCATATTACAGCATTCATAAGACGGCGGGAAAGGTTACAACGGTACGCGGAATGAAAATGCCTAAAGGATGAGCTTTATTAGAAATAGATTGCATTAGTTTTTATAATTTTATATTTCGTTCGGGTTATATAAATAATAATGCTAGCGTTAAGAAATAAAAAGGGAAATAAAAAGGAATAAGTTACATGGGACTCGAACCCATGTCAGCCTACTCTATTCATTTGAAACAACACGCCTTAGCCAGCACAGCTGGCGAGGTGGTGGAGTTCGGTCTGACTGATTAAACTCACGTTCTACGTTCTATAAGTCTAGCACCAAAACTGAATCATTTTAGTTCTAATCCACAACTTAATAGAAACACCATAAGAACATATGTTCTGCAGGTGCTCTGAAGTTGAATCTGCAATGTTTGCCCGTTATTATAGAAGGATTGCTGAAATATTGCTTTTCAAAGGCACGAGGTGGGGTGAGGTGAGTTGCGAGGTGACATGGCTGCCATGTCCTCCGAGCAGCAAGGGCAGCATATGACTAGTTTAATTCTCATACCACCTATGCAAGTACGCTTGAGAATTAGGTGACCCTTCGCGCACGTCTCACCGAAGATGGGTGTTTACTTTTGTGAAATAGAGCACAAATCACAAAGTTGCACGTGTGCAGTCTGCTTGATTCAAGACGAATGTGTCTTGCGTTGCATTTGTTTGCGTGAGCAACACGAAGGAAGCGATTTCCATTGGTCAACTTTTGAGCACGTCATGGTAAGATACGAATCAGCCCGCGGAATTCTTCGGACATTGCTCGTACAACAATTGTAATGTTTATCACTCATCTAATCTGCCTAGGCTTCCATTCTTGAGACTTTAACATATTCAACTTTATTACAACGGTTCTCCTTACCTATCGATTACAACCTCCTTTTACTTCTTTCTATTATTAATTACTTATATTCACCTTATAATGTCCGTTTCAGTTACACGGGCACATCGCCTATTACAGATTTCCTGAAGATATAATAATGCATTAGATGCACAATTGAGAGTCTTTATTTTTTATGTGTAGCTGATCGTTAAATCACGTAACGTGCTCTCGCTTAAAAACAGCAGATTTTGTCCTTCAGGAGCAGATGTAGAATTTAAATTTCCAAGCTTCTTGTGTGCATTTTACCTACAAAACATCTTTAAAAAAAAAAAACATATAAACGAAGTGTAAAGATGTTATATACCTAATTCAACTATAAATTATTCAGTAGTTGCACAGAAGTTTAAACTATAGGGCAGCAGCGGCTGGTGTTAATGAGTGTGCATTATAGACATACATTTATTATTAAACAGAAATACGTAAGTATTGTATGAAAGTTATCTAATGCTACTAAAAGACAATATTTTTATTGTTTAATTTTCGTAGAATTAATAAGTGTGTAACAATGTTGGATGAAATATGTCTCGTGCTGCGCCGAAATGTCTTCATCCTCTTCAGTGTTGAAAAGCATCTTTTTGCTTCACTAATTGTAATGCATATTGTGTGGCGTTATTTTGTCAAAGCTACGTCGTTGGGTGCCATATATGTGGTTTTATTATGGCGTAATGGCGGTTTAAAAATCGTTGTCGTTGTTTCTTGCGAGGAGGCTTCAATCTCAGGGTCCGCAATAAGGGGTCCTCAGGGTCCTCGGGGTTTGGGAATCGAAAGGTTCACAATTCTAAATAAGTAGATCTTAAATCGGAACCATAAGTAACGAGGAACTCTGCAAGTCAGCCTCACATACACACGTCCATAACCACTGTTCTTGTCCAACACTTCCAACGGACTGGCTTCATTTCCCCGCACCAATCTGACTCCTATGTCTTCTCATTCGTCCTTTACTAAAACATTCCGATTTCATTGGTTAGTTTAAATGTTGATTATAAGTATTATCCGTTGTGCTGGCATACCCACGATTCATGGCCCATTTCATTCATTCCATGGATGGAACTCGCATCGCCCACACCTCGCCTCTACTACTGGACCACTGGTGGAACCGTGTAGCCAATAGCGTGACCTCTCACCAGGGAGCAGCATTTACGCGCCAAATCATAAAAGGCTCTTGCCAGGCCGACGCCACTAGTTTTTCGGAGTGTTCTATAAGAGACCTGACCAGCAGGTTTTAGAACACTCCAAAGCTGAAAAGACGACACCACCAAGGCAGCTTTCCCGGTGCTGCCCCAACTAGAGACCGGCAATGGGCATTGGCGCTCTACTCGCGTGTCTCGTGGAAGAGGCTCGTAGAGCTCTTCCACACTCCAACGAGGCAGGAGGAGACTTGGTACTACTGAACGACGGACTGACGATACCGCAGGCCCACTAGGTCATAGCCAAGGGTCCGGACTCAGGTCTGGACCCGGGGTTCGCCCCATCAGGTGCGTCGCAAGGCGTCCGGCCCTCTGTGGGAAGCCAAATGGAACCTGCACCGACAAAACTAGACATACCGAGGAACAGCACCATACAGGTAAGACCTGGCAAAATGGTTCCGATACCCTCTACCTCGAACCCCTCACCCGGTCCCCGAGTGAGCATCGCCAAGGCGAAAGCCAAGGCACTTACTAGGGCCAAGACTAGGCCGAAAGTGAAAAAGGCCGTGGGCCTTGTCAACCAAGGCACAGTAGTCCCTTTAACACCACCAGCTCCCGTCAACCCAACTCCAGCACTGCCGGACGATGATGGCTTTGTAGTGGTGCAAAGCCGCAGGAAAAGGTCCTCTGGTTCAAACACAGAGCGACCCGCTCCTTCACAGGGACCTGCAGCGCCCCCCCCCCCAACCCAGCACCAAGCCGCACAAAAGGCGGGAAAAATCACGCCAATTGTGTCTGACCCCTTCCCGAATCACGTTAAAGTGATGAAGGAGCTCAGGGGAAAGCTAAGGGTAGAGTTTCAGGCAACGCGGCATCCAGGACGCGTTGTAATCCGGACCACTTCCTCTGAGGACCATGCGGCCACAAAGGAGGTGCTGAAAGCTTGTGGAATTAAATTCCACACGTACTCGCTCCAGGGATCCCACGTGGTTCGCAGGGTCATTAGGGGTCTTGATTCCGAGACAGACCCCCAGGATATCCATGCCGGCCTGATGGACGAACACGGAATCGAGCCGGGGTCCGTGGTGCAACTCCCCACAACAAAGGTGAAGGAGGGGAAACCCACCAAGGTGCTCCTACCACTATTTCTAGTGGATATCATAGAACAAGGGGAGGGAACCCCTAAGATCGACCAGGTGACTCGCCTGTATCACACGCGGGTCACAGTTGAGCCCTATCACGGCAGGGAGGGGCCGGCCCAGTGCTACATGTGCCTGGGTGTCCACCACTCCAGTTTTGCCTGTGAAAGGGCTCTGAAGTGTCTCCGTTGTGCGGGCGAGCACCTGATGAAGGATTGCCCGACACCAATAGAAAACAAAAGGTGCGCCAACTGCGATGGTTGCCACATAGGCATCTAAGGCGGGTGCCCTAAGAGACTTGCAATTATGCAAGGCAAACAGGGCAAGGCTGCCCCTGAGGTAAGGCAGGGGGTCTCTTTCGCTAAGGCCATGGCGGGACACGAAAGTGCCCTCGCGCAGGCCGAGGCCGCGGAAGTGGCCCCAAAAAACCAGGTTATCGCTGTAACGACAACGCCAGTCCCGGAAAGCGTCACACCCAAGGTTGTGAGTCAGTAGACTGCCCCAGTACCAAGCGTCGCTTCATTTACTGGGCGTTTTAATATTACTACTTAAATGGCAGAAGTTGTTATGCATATTAATTGAGATGCACAAGGCGTAGTTCACGCAAAAATGTAAATAAACTATTGTTTAATAATATGTCCGTTTTGACTGTACGAGTCCGTGATGGATGAGGCGTGTCTCTAAATTGTTCCTGATTTTTGGCAGCCAACCCCTGCTCAAAGTACAAGAATCCACCATTTTCTTTTTAGCTGACGTTGTTAGTGTACTCATATGATAGGTTCATTTTTTCCGAGGCGTTTACTGAATTACGTTGCTATGTATACTCTAATAAAAAGTTTGTAAAATCGGCCGGAAACCGGAATTCGCTCTCAGTAAACGAGTCGTATGTTTTTGAGGTGTACTTTAGCGAGGAGTACGTTCTGTCCCTTAAAGCACTGTTGCTCTCAATTTTGCACATTTCTCTCTTTAAGAACGTCAAGCAATACATTTTAGTAAGCGCAAACCTGGACTAAAGCGCACATGCCGTTAGATGGGTGGCCTACCTTCCAAAAAAATAAGGCGCGGCTGACTCACCTGGTATAGAACATTCAGTTATCACTCATCACCATCACTTGACATGAAAGGTAAGTGTTACAGTCTTTCTTTAAATGTTCACATCTCATTTAACCAACACCAACTAAATATACAGATATTTCACAGATAAATAAATTATTAAAAGACCGGGTTTTTTTTAGTAATTTATTTCAACTCCTGGCAAAGGAATGATCATAGGAATAATTTCACAGGAAATTCTTCAGGGTTAGGAGTTTTGTATGGTTTTATACATTTTATGTGATAACGTCCAAAACTTTTATTTTTCTTTAAATGCTTTAGCTCAAAACAATGTTGGCCAAATTTCTCGGTGATCTTGTATGGTCCAGAATAAAGTAATTCCATTCGGAAATAACGATGGTTAATCTGCCTAGACAACTTGTGATTCCTCACTAAGACAAGATCTCCTATTTCCACATTCCATTTCCCTTTATGGCGCTTGGTCCGTGACTTCCTTAGTTCGAATCTTCGTCGAGTTATTGCCACTGCCTTCCCACATTTTTGTAGTAGCGTTTCGTGCATACACTCCGCTATTATTTTATCTTTGTTGACTCGGAATAATACCTCTTCTATAGGTTCTGGTCTGAAATAATCTGACAATGTATGTTTATTAAGTCGCCTGACGTCAATTGTTAGTCTTAATGACTTGTCTGGTTTCATTACTCAACACAGAAGGTTGCTGAAGAATCTTCAATAATGCGTTGTTCTTTCATTTTCTTTATTACTCGTTCCGTTTCAGCTTGTAACGAGAGAGGGAGGTTCCTGGCTTTATGAGCGTAAGAAGCATCTCCCGAGAAAAGCTCTGGTGCAACTAACAAAGATATTTAACGCCTGTTTGCAGCAAGGCTATTTCCCCTTTACTTGGAAACGAGCTAAGGTTATCATGCTCCCAAAGCAACAGACAACCGCAAAACTACCGTCCAATTAGTCTTTTGTCTACTATTGGTAAATTGCTCGAAAAATGTTTCCTTTCTCGACTACATAAATAAGTGTCGGCAACACATGAACTCTCAAATTCACAATTTGGCTTTAGAAGAAAAGAGATTCCATTGAACTACAGCTCCTCAGACTAACTGATGACGTAACAGAGCAATTTAACAATGGGGCTTTAACGTTGGCGCTATTTCTGGACGTAGAAGCCGCATTTGACCGGTGCTGGCATAATGGCCTCATTTACAAACTGCACCACAATTTCCCGGCTCTTCAAAATTATCTATACTTGCTGCACAATTTTCTAGAAAAACGGCAGTTTTACGTCCAAGTGGGCCGCTCCTCCTCACGGGAGCGAGTGATGCAGGCTGGCGTCCCACAAGGGGCAATAATGTCCCCTTTTCTGTACATATTATTCACTAATGACTTCCCAGTGGACGCCAGATGCAAGGTAACCATGTATGCTGACGACACTGCAATATACAACCACCATAGAAACCCACGTTTCGGCCTTGCAGAAATGCAACGTTATGTGAACAACTTCCTCTCATGGCAACATGACTGGAAAATCAAAATTAATCCCGACAAATGCCAGCTGATTCATTTCTCTAAGCGGCATCACACTTTGGCAATGGACCTAACGGTCGGTGGTCAAATATTGCACTGCCGTCAGCAGGTTAAATAATTAGGTGTCACCTTGGACCGCACAGTGTGTTGGTCCACCCACATAAAAAATAGCGCCAATAAAGGCAAACAGTGGCTAAAGTTGTGCGCCCCCATCTTCCGTAGTAAACAGTTGCGACTGAAGTCAAAACTGATACTATATAGGTCTTTTATTCTTTCGGTGGTCCTGTAGGCGTGTATGGCCTGGGCTAATGCCTCCAAAACTGCCCTGAAACAACTCCAAACCCTCCCAAACCTCTCCCTCAGAAAAATCCTCTCTGCTCCACTCCTTACCACTAACCACACTCTTCACCTCGAAACCCGGATCCCATTCATCCCGGAGGCAATAGAATAACGAGCAATGGCGGCATGGACGCGCATTAGAAACCACGAGAATGACGTGATCGGCAACATCGGCAAAGGCGAGCCGAAGCACCGCAAACATACTAGAATAAAAATATTCTAGAAGCGGCACGGCTCGCCGACAAATGCGCGTCCGCGCAACCTCGGTTCTAAGCCACACACATGTTCCGGCAGAGGCCCTCGCCTCGGAAAATATTCAGGAGCTGTCCCCTACCCTCGCAAGAAAACAGCGGATAAGTGTATATATGAAGTGTAAATAGTGCAGTGCGCATGGACGCATATTCTGGTGTGCCCAGTGAAGGTGTGTGTGTGTGTGTTTGTGTTTGTGTGTGTGAATATGCGCGTGTATGTATGCGTGTATATAATTGTAAATATGTATATATATAAACCAAAAACTGAATAGAACTGAAAGGAGATAAGAAAACTATTCTCGGTTACCGATAGACGGTCACCGTATGGGTTTTTGTACAAACCGAAAACTATAATTAGTTATAAGTAAGCAAATTGTATATAAATGTCAAATATAGCCTGTAAGCTGGGCCCTATGTACCGGCACCAGCCCAATACTCTATAATAAACAAACTGAAACTGAAACTATACACATTGCATAGTCCAGGATTTTCTGAAAATACACTTTTGTTTCGAAATAACATCTCGAAAAACATCTCTTTCTCATGTGCAGGTAATTCAGTTTCGCTAACTTTCTTTAAAATTGCTTGCCGATTATCCCTGTCTTTGTTTACTTGCTGTCCATTCTCTAGCTCAAACACATGTTCGTTGTTACTTTTCCTACGACAATAATGATCTTGCTCAGCTGTTCCACTGAAGTGGCAGATAACTGACTCATCCCAGACGTTTACCTCGATGTTTCTTTCTTCTAATTTTTCTTCTTCCAGTATATTTATTTGATTATTTCCTATCCGAATCATTTCCACAAAGAATTGCTCTTCATCTATTTCAATTTCTTCTGCTAAGATTCATACTCTGTTTTAGAATAATTGGCGGCCAGGAAAGGAATGTTGTCTCTTCTATTTTCATTTTAAAACATCTGTTGCCGAAATCTAATTTTCCTTCATGTTGATACACGAGATCAGTGCCAATTAAAAAGTCAATGTTTAACTTAGGCACAGTTAAACATGAGATTTCGAGGTTTTGTTCCCCCATCTGAACTTTGAATAAAGCCTGTTCTCTGCTCCTTTGCTTTTGTTTTCCCACCGCGAGTGTACAGTAGGTGTTTGTTCAGGTAAATTCTGTAATCTATTTCCTGTACCAAGAATATCTTGGTAATATTTTTTGGAGCATACTGATTTGTTCGCATCGCTATCTCATAGGGCGTAGATCACCTTTCCATACATTTTTATTTCAATTTTGGGAGTTTCTAAAGAATAGTTTCCTTTGGTTTTTGATGCTTTTTCGATTCCAAAATTCTCTATTATCCCTAAGCTTAAATTTGTTATTTCACAGCACTTCGTTGACTGTTTTAGGTTAGGCACAACCCCTTTTCTATCCTGGGATTTCTGGTGAGTCTCCTCAAAATTCCCGCTTAGTTTACCGCTGGCGGGGTCACCGAGTCGGAAATTGTGTTCAATGTCTCTTCTGTATTTGATCGATAATTGCTTGGATTTTCACGAGGGTCGCAAGTTTCCTCATTTTGATCAAATCTGTCATTTTCTCTCTGGAATCTGGGTCCCATGCCACGATTGTAATTCTTCTTGTTCTTCTTCTTCTTTCCCTGATTACCCTCCCCTTATGTAAGACTTACAAGCCAGTGCCTAGGTTCAGACGCCTGTCGGGGAGCAGTGGGACCTCTTTACCAGACAGAGCGAAGACCTGGAAGCGGGTGGTCAGCCATGCACCAGGTATGATAGTGAGGAAGAGGATGATATGAGATGCAGGCGAAATGGATGATTGGAAGATATTGGAGAAATTGGTGGAATGAATGGCGGGGGAAACCGGAGAAAACCCGCCCAGACGCCGCTTCGTCCCCCACGAATACCACATGCGGGTCCCGCCTAGGTAGTAGGCGAGCGGTCTAACCTCTCAGCCACGGCGCCGCCCGATTGTAATTCCCTCTACGGAAATTATTGTATGTACCATGGTTTGTACGTATTATAGTTTTCACAGCTATCATTTTGCCGGAAATTAAGATGATGTATCCTTGGTCCTGTGTTATAAACAGGTTGTCGAAAAGGTTGTCTCCTGCGGCGATGAGATGGGCTTCCCCTTTGTCCTCTGTCTCTCTCATTTTCTTGAAAATGAGGTACAACTTCCTGGTATCTGTTTCTAGCTTGATCACTGCAGGAATTTGATTCTGCCCCCCGCTCTGAGAAATGTTCTCCCGGTCTTTGATCTCTGAACCCACAATGGCTTCTTTGTTGCGTAGGCGATACTCTATTTTCACACTTTGGTCTTAGTGTGTAATTTTCAAGTGAAGCGAGAAGTTCAATGACCTGAGAATAAGAGGTAACTCCTGCAACCCGAATGAAGTTTCTAGTCAGATGGGGGAAATTATTGATGATTAGTTGAACTAAGTCGTGAAGTGTTATTTCCGGTTCTAGCAATCGGCTTTGATTGACAAGGCGAAGGAAACAGTCCTGCATGGAAAGCTCTTTTGAAAGATTATACCTTCCTGATAAAATTTCTTGGTGAATGTCTGTTTGCCTCTGAACGCCCCAATAGTGAGCTAAAAATGCTTGTTTGAATGTACTATAAGTTGTATTACTATCAAACACAACTCTTGCCCATTCTAAAGCGCGATTACGCAATTGATTCTTTACAATCAGCATTCTTAGCACTTCAGGAACTTGTTTTAACATGAAATATTCATCCAACTCACGAATAACTGAAATTTGACATTTGTCTTTCTTACCATGGAAAAAAGGTGCATTAATTTCATTTAGGATAAATTGGTGAGGGTTTTCAGGAGAAGAATGATTTGTACCACAGTCACTAATACAAGGGACATTCACATTATCACCATTATTCACAAAACTACCTTGGGAATTACTGCATGCGTTTTATATCACCTGTGGGCAGGATATGTTATCAGTAATTCTGTTTGTGCCAACACTGTCAGCCACGTTGGAGGTTTGTGATGTTTGCGTCACCTGATCAATATCATTATTATGGTTAACTGAATTGCTAATACCTTGTTTCCACACATTTATTTCTTTTTCTAAGTTTTCATTTTTAGATTCAATCCGTTTCAACCGGGCGTTAGTTCTTGCACTTTGTACACTAATGGATAAGACTCATGTTTTCATGCTATCAATTTCTTTGTTTACATATGTTATCTCAAAAATGTGATTTGATATGATTTGAAGATTTGAAGAAGATGTTATCTCATTCCCTACTTTTACAAAACTTTTCCGTTTTTTCTTCCGCAATTTCTATAACTTTGCTTTCCATGTTTATCACTTCGTTTTCTATGTCTTTATTTGTTTGTATGCAGTTTAATTTAGTTTATTCTAATTCTATGGCAATGTTATCTATTCCTCTTTGGAGTTCACGATTGCTATCAGTTAACTTTTCTCTAAGTTCTTGTGTCTGGGTGGAGAATTTCTTGTCTAATTCCCCAGTAACAATGTATAATTTATCTAACTTTGATTTAATTCCTGATTCTGGATATTCATCTTATTTTCTAAATTTTTGCTACTGTTTTCCAATTTACTTTCTAAATTCCCCATTTTACTTCTTAAATCTTTAAACTCACTTCCTAAATTTTTGATATCATTAAACCCTTTGGCTTCTAGTAAACTACTAAATCTCTCCATTAAAGTATCTAAATTAACAACTTGGGGAGGAGAAGTGGGTCGATTAGACATAAACAATTCTTGGTCTGCCCTTCCTACATTAAGAGGTTCACTTGTCAATGCCCCTAACGTCATTACAATTATTATCGTCTAATATTTCCATATTTGCACTTGATTGATTACTCATGTTTGAGCGGTTAGGTAATGATTTTCCACTTCGTAAAAACATTGGAACATGCACAGTTATTTTGTGAAATTGGCACTGTCTTACTTGATATCCGTCACTGATGGCACAGTTGCTGTAGTCCTGGGTTGGTTCTTTTGCCTCCTGTGGGCGTGTAGTTTCTTGATGTTCCGAGTAGATCTTCGTAGTTTGTCTTACTTCGGGCCCTGAACCTTGGGAGCCATGTTTGTGGTGTTATTTGGTTGAAGCTACGTCGTTGGGTGCCATATACATATGTGGTTTTGTTATGGCGTAGTGACGGTTTAAAAATCATTGTCGTTTTTCTTGCGAGGAGGCTTCAATCTCAGGGTCCGTAATAAGGAAACATATATTTGGGGTTTTGGGAATCAAAGGGTTCACAATTCTAAATAATTATACAAATAAATAAGTATATCTTAAATTGGAAACATAAGTAACGAAGAACTCTGCAAGTCAGCCTCACATACACACGTCCATAACCACTGTTCTTGTCCAACTCTTCCAACGGACTGGCTTCATTTTCCCCCACCAATCTGACTCCTATGTCTTCTCATTCGTCCTTTACTAAAATATCGCGATTTCATTGGTTTTAGTTTAAATGTTGATTATAAATATTATATGTTGGGTTGGCGTACCCACGCTGAATGGCGTCATTTTTAAGGGCCCAAATTTATAAATTGTGTAAATGTTGCAGAATCCTTCGCACTCCAATGCCGCCATTTATTAACACTTATTTTAACTTGAAAATAACTGTACAATTGTCACAAGGATCTTCAGAGCTTTTACAGAATGTTCCTTGTAATAAATTATGTCAATTATGAGTTGCAAAAGAACACAGCATCAGAGGAGTTACTATAAAATCTTTACGCCTATAAATTATGTACAGTATGTCCCACTCGCTACCGAACCCGACATGGATTGTAGTAATTTAAATACTAATGGAGATATTGCAGTGGAATTTGAAGACTTACTTACCTCATTCTGGGAGAAATATTGTGACATCATAACAGATGCTGGAAGTGCCCGCCATTAGCATTCAGGTAAGATTGAATTCGCCGGACCATATTGTCGGACGTCTTCATTAAGACGTCCGCATTTATTGCCTGGATCTCTGTGCGGAGGTTTTCTTTCAAAGCGTCTATGGTTCGTGGTTTGTTCTATAAACTGTCCCTTTCAGATGTCCCCACAGAAATAATCAGGTGATGTCAGATCGGGTGAACGCGGTGGCCAAACCCCTTTAGAAATGACGCGGTCACCGAAAAAGGATTGAATTTCAGCCATGCTGGCGTTTGATGTGCGCCATGTCGCACCGTCTTGTTGGAAATATCCCATGGAGAGTTTCTGGTCATCCAGTTGATTTATAAACGCATTGAATATTTCAATGTATTCATTTGTTGCGACAGTTGTATCGAAGTAGATGGGACCAATTATTCGCCGCCAAGATATTGCACACCACACACCAATCTTTACTGAATGAAGGGGCTCTTCGTGTATCATATGGGGGTTCTCGCTTGCCCAGATACGGGAATTTTGATTATTTATGTATCCCGACAGGTGAAACCATGTCTCGTCCGTGAACCAAGTGTAGTCCAGAATTGTCGGATTATCTTGAAGAAATGTATGAAAATGTTTACAGTAACTTACTCGTTTCATTTTGTCAGTTTATTTTAATTCATGCACCACAGTGTAACTGTAAGCGCGAAGCTTCCCTTTTTTCGCAGCACGCTGACAACTGCTTTTTAACATTCCTGTTTCTTGTGAAAGTCGGTGGAGTGATTTAGAGGGAGAAATCAGCAGCCTATCCTTCACATTAGTGATCGTTTCCTGGGTCCTTTGTTCTCTACCTCCTGCATGGCTGTCCATGTGTTTCAAGTTTCTTTGATAAGGCCCAAATAGTGGACTTACTTGGCGGATGTCGGTTGTCTCCAAATCTCTCTACAAACTGCTCTTGACATACCTGTATTGAGTCTATCTTCCAATACACTCGAATAATAAACATACGCTCTTCTAGATGCGTTCTACAGATTCGTTTTCAACTTCAATACTTATCTTTCTTGTGTAAAAAATAAACTGAACTGAACCTCAACGATGCACACGCAATAATCACAAACAAGATAAAATAAACGCATTGTTGATGATGTGTTCTTTCACAACAATGTCTCCTTTATTATTGGAATTATTACAATTCACGTCGGGCTTGGTAGTGAGTGAGACACACTGGTCCAGAAAACCTGAAACTGCCTTTGGCTTGAGAAATAACGGTATCACATAATGTACTTCTTTGGCAGCTATTTTCCTTATTTCGGGCATTTCGGTTTTCCGCCTTTTTCCAACTATGTTGAAGGTGCGGAAGTCATATCAAGCACATTAGTCAGTGACTGACTCTATAAGTGCTTTGTTGAAAATCTGAGATTGCTGCATTATCTTAAGCAAAGTCTATTTGAGACTTTTGAAGTTGGTTACATCACACATCAACATTTGGCGGAGACGGAACACATTCAACCAAAATAAAGTAAAAATTGACCGTTGGATTTGAAGTCGCAGCCCTCTAGCTCGAGCAATGCTGCTAGACTTCTGGCTTTGCTCTTCTAGATGCTTAAGATAAACTATCAAGAATCCCCTGTGCTCGAAAGCACCTTCTACTAATCTTTATTTAAAATTCCACTGTATGTTTGATGTACCTACCAGGGAATTGCTTGCCAACAATTTCAGTTACTTTTCAGAGTATTTGGAGGTATGTGTACAGGTACTTAAAGTTTTTCTTATATTTTATGGGCCTTTGATGCTATTTAGAGGCACAATTTCAGAATGTTTTTGAGCCCCTTTATCTACATATTTATACTAATGCTGGTATAATCTCTTTCAGGGTGTTTCAGCACATTGCTACTAGCATTTTGGTCATTGTTAAACGTATTTTGATTCTTTATAAGGTCTTTGTGGTTATCTTTTTCAGTAGTTGTTCTCATTTTATACCACTTGAGGTCCATTTATCTGGTTTTATAGGTATTTCTGTAGGTTTTCCTGTATTTTCGCATGTTTAAATATGAGTTACTCCTTTGCGGTTTTTCTTTTCTTTTTCAGTGGTGTGTTATGCTTTCCCCTCTCACATTACTAACATCTAGAGTTCTAGACAATAGCTTCCAATTTTGTTTTCAGAATCACGTAAAACTAACCAAACCTGAATTCAACAGGGTGCCTCCTTATAGCTGCTTGTATATTTTTAATAGGTTTTGTTTTTTTTTTTTTTCTTTAAATTTCCCTCCTCTTTTATAATGACTTTGATATCAGCAGCAGATTTTGCAGTTGTGACTAAAATACTTCTAGTTTATTGTTCATTAGTTATTTTTTCTACTGGTGGGGAATACTTGAATATGTCTTTTATTACTTTTACATCGGTTTATATATGTATATAAGCACATAGCTTCAGTTGTAAGGTAGGGGCCCTCGTCTTTAACAGAGCTTCAGACCTGCACTAACATTTGTCATTCATAGTGGCAGACGAGCGGCCTCCTTTCTTCTTGGTATTATTCTTCCATCCTTCGTTCTTGATTAGATGTGTGTTAGGTGGGCAGAGAAAACCACTATCTTGAGCTTTAAGTAGCCTTCTCTTACGCTCTGTTCCCAATACTGTAATGTCCTTAGGTGCATGCGGATACGTCATCATCAGTGGTTACTCTCTTATCATTGTATAGAGATAGGGCTTTTTGTTGACTTCCAAGTTTGCAACATTATGCTTATGAGACTGAATTAGGTTCATTGGGATTCTTATGATTTTTCGGCTTGTAACACAGTCCACATAGCTCTCAAAAGCAAAGTAGTGTTTAATCGCGCTGTTTTATGCCTGCAATCATTAATCAAACCATCATTGATATTGAGAGCCTACACCTTTGGCCTCCATTATAAAAAAAAAATAAATAAAATAATAATAATAATAATAATAATAATAATAATAATAATAATAATAATAATAATAATAATAATAATAATAATAATAATAATAATAATAATAATAATAATAATAATAATAATAATAATAATAATAATAATAATAATAATAATAATAATAATAATAATAAATAAATAAATATAAAGAATGGTTTCTCCACTGACTTCATCTTTGAATTTCGCTGATAGTCTCGTGTTATGCACTGTTCATAATACTGTAATGTCCATAGGCATATGTAGATATTCCATCATCAACGATTACTCTCTTATCATCGCATGAAGATAGATCTAATTTGTTAACTTTCGAGGATATAACATTATGCTTATGAGACGGAATTAGGATCATTTTGGGTTCTTATGACTTTTCGCCACTTGAGACAGTCTACATAGCTTTCAAAAGAAAGGCACTGTTTAATGGCTCTATATTTAATAATTTAATATTCTTGGTCACACCACCGTTAAGGGACACCGGGAGTGAAATTTTAGTCAAAATTGTCAAAAAGTCCAAAATTGTTTCTTTGCATTGAAATGTTCCTAGAACTCCTATGCTTCTGGATCAGCTAACATGTGTCATATCCCCCACTCCATGTGGTCATTAAAGCCAGGCGTGGATACAGGTGGGGTGCCAGGGGGCCCGGCCCCTGTCATATCCTACTTTATTGCTACAAATGCTATATGTGAGTTAGCTCATAATCACGCAAAAATGGCCAAACTGATTTCTATGAAAATTGGTATATGTAATACCTTTAATAGTTGGTCCCACTTAAAGAATAGACCAGTCAGGTGGAATGTTTCTAATGGAGCCCAAATTGAATAAATCAAAATAACATGCCTTTTTTGGCAAGTTTTTGCAAAAATTTCATAAGCAAATGTTTTTAAACACGATGTTAAGTTTTGTAATAAGCAACGTTTCGATTGGATGAGTACTTAACCAGTTATTGGAATTTTTCTTTACCGCTAAGCGGGTACGTGTAACATTGCGGTGTAAGTAACTATCTGAGGTGGCAATAGACCGGAACCGGGCCCCCCTAACGAATATTTCTAGATCCGCACCTGATTACAGCCTTTTCATATAGTGATATTCCCTTAACGTACACAGTATGTTCCTATATAAAAGCCTGGTTTTCTCAAAACTACATTTCTGCATATTCCAAAAGTAGGTCGCGCTCCAGGTTTGCTTGAAATTCAATGAAAATTTCCAAAAGTATTGATAAATAGTAGCTAAACAATTTTGTGATTCAATATAGATGTTATCATTAACATAAATTACAAAAACATTTTTTGTTTGTATGAAAACATCAATAATTTTTAAGATGAAATTTTATTTGTTATTAAAAAAATATGTACAGCCTAATCAGCAAAGGCATTTAAAATATATCTTCATACAACTATTACCCATGTTTTAGAGTACCAGTTCTGCCAATATAAATCAATTTTGAAAAGCCAGTAGATGCGTGACACATTTTGAAAATGTGCGTATTTAATTCATAAAATAATTGATATATCATAAACGAGTCATCCAATTTTAATGAAATTTCGTGTAATCCTATTCTCATATAAATACAAACACAGTAAACATTTGAGAAAAGTCTATCAAGAAATGTGGAACTTTCAAACTTCACTCCTAGTGTCTCTTAATATCGAGGTCTCAATCCAATAAAACGATGAATGGTTTCTTCACTGGCTTCATCTTTAAATTTGAGCTGTGCATTTTCGTTTTTCTAGAAGGACATATATGGTTTGTAGGGTAACCAGCTAATCGTTCCACAAAACGTAGTTTATCCTGGTATATATCTCTCGTCGTCACTCGACAGATGAGTGAATCAGCATCCATGTGTATGAGCTTAAGATTTTCAAGCCCATAATATGGTAGCAGAACATCATGATGATAGCGGTACATTAAAGTCTCGGAGATGCCCAGCATACAGTTACCAGTTGGCTTGCTGAACACTATTTGTCGCGAAGCCATATGCACTACAACCAGATTAGGTCCGCATATGCTTCGGTCGATGAATGTAGGCTTAGCAGTCACCTTTCCGGTGTCATCTCATTGTTGACAAGGCGTATATCTATCTTTTTGATTCCATAGAGTTCCCAAATATAGCGTAGTTGAACATTTTGTACAGGTCCTTCTGAAAGTCATTTTTTACTCCTTGTCGTAGTCTGTTATGGAATCCAACGCGGGTCTTTACCCAGTGAGGCTGCCAGAATTGTAGCACACACTGAACATTTGTTAACTGTAAGCCACGACTAGGAGCCTGCTTGAACCTCATGTAATGCACCACGTACTTCTTCCGTGATCCAAGGTGTAGAATTAGGTTCTTTGTAGAAGATACACTCAGGCATGAAACGTAAATCATTATGAGGATCATGCAGCTCAGCTGGATACTCGATGCCAGCTTCTAAAATGTACCCAAGAGAATCACCTACTGGTAATACTTCTAGGTTAACTACTTCAGGAGAAACCCACTTGTAAGTCCCCACTACGAAAGGTATGGCACCTTGCTCCCTCATATTGACAATTGGCGTCTTCATATGTAACAAATTGAGAGAATTTGCGAGAATCAAAATTCTCCATGGAGATGTTCGCCTCATTATACCGATGAGAAACTTGGAATAAACTTACCGTTATACCAGGTTCAACCATGAGAAGTCGATTGTAATCAAGAAGTAATTCCAACTCACTTCCGGCATATAGCAGCATGGTATGCCATGTCAGATCGGTAGATGTGAAATAATGTGCGGGGTCGAATTTATGGATAGACAGAGCGTTTGATTTCTAAATGTCTCAAAGACATCAGCGAGGAAGAGCACAGATCACTGCACTCGCCTAGGTTTCTGATAGTGTACAGTCTACATGCGTTTTGGGTATGTTTATAGTGCTCATTGCTAATGTCTTTTTGTTTAATCGGTTGCGGAATGATTCTTTCGGAGGTAAACATCAAGACACCCCACGATGTGGTGTAATGATAGGGAAATGCCCCCTTACGAGTCATAAAGTCGATCTTCTCTGTTAGGATACGTAGTCAGGATGTTTACCAGATTTCCCCAAGCGTATACTCAGGAAATGGTATGTATCCACACACACCTGAGTTTAACATCACCAATATGCTTTGAAAATGACGTAGTTTCCTTGTGAGTTAAGGATGACATCTACTCTTTCGTTGGTGCAGCCTAACTCCTTAGAAATGAAATGTGAATCATATGCGCTCAGATAATGCGTGAAGACAGATATATGATTAGGCGATTTGCAAGTACATTTACACAGGTTTTGTATACTTGCACGGTATTCACCGCTCACACGATCGTGATAAAGCTCTTTGCAGCTCTCGTTTGTAAATTCTCCCCTGCATAACTTCGTAGGTCGTTCAGTATTAATGGTGCATGAATTTTATGTAAGACGCTATGATGTTCGCTAGACATCAGGCATTACATTAGTTTCTCAGCAACATCATAACCACGCGATACGTATGCTTCTGTAGGAAAATCAGTCTCAATATGTTCCACACTATAAGGTTTTCTTGAACGATTGGTTTTTTTTATTTTGTTGTTTAACGACGCTGTCAATTGCTAAGATCACATCAGCGTCGCCGGTGTGCCGGAATTTTGTTCCGGAGGAGTTCTTTTACATGCCAGTAAATCTACTGACATGGAGCTGTCGTTTTTAAGTACACTTAAAAACCATCGGCCTGGGCCGGATTTGAACCCGCGACCTTGGATTACCCTACAAGCCATATATGTCCTACAAAAACGAAAATGCTCAGCGAAAATTTAAAGATGAAGCCAGTGGAGAAACCATTCATCGTTTTCTTGGATTGAGAGCTCGATATTAACGGTGGTGTGACCAACACACACACACGCACACACACACACACATACACACACACATACACACACACACTTACACACACACATTATATGGTATACTATAGTCGTCCTGTTCAAACGTTAATCCAAAAATTATAACATTTTAAATATAAAAGATAAATTGTTTGAACTTTTTTGATGAAAAAATAAGTACCAAAATTATTTTTAGAACACCTGATGCCACGACACTTACAGTTATCGTAACTCGACCTATCCATAGGGCGTGATAGTACTTATCTGTATACTATAAACTTAAATTTGTCGAGCACAAACTTAAAACTATTTTAAATGACATCAAGAAGGATAAAACTCAAAGCATTTTCGTGACAGGTATATTTTTAAAGTACACAAAATAAGTATTTAAATATACTTTTAATTTTAATACGTAAAACCTGCCTTCAACGGACCCCTGTTAAGCGGAAAATCTGTCTAAAGCGGAAATACTTTACGGTAACGTGAATTTAGGGTTGAAAAACACGCCAAATTTCCTTTATTAAACGTAAAATGTCTTACGCTGACAACAGCAATCACATTACGTCCTTTAACGGAGCATTTCCGGTTTCGGAATGTAGTGTTTAGAAAATTTTCAGGCACAAAACTACATCAATGAAGGTTCTTTCAATTGCAGTGCCATGGAATATGTCAACATAGTGAAGAGCAAACAGACATAGTTGATACAGATGTCTAACTGAGAATATGTGAAGTCGGATAGAAGAAGAGAAGGCGGAGGAACACGAAGAGGAATATTTATGTTCCTTAGTTGGAAGAAGAGTGTGGGCTACAGACTTATCGGGAAGCTGTCAAAAGTTTAAAGGAACTGCAACAATTTGCCTTATGGCCAAATGACTCAGATATATTTGGTGTGATTTCTCAGGCCAATGTGCTTATGGAAGTAGAGGAGCTAAGCAGCAATGTGTCCAGAAAGCTCTCCTTGACTTCTGGAAAAAATAAATGAATCATGTATACAGCTGTTTTTCGTTCACTATGTTTTGGTGTGTATTGCAAAAGAAATATCTAAATACACACAATAGAATAATGTACGTAAATTTTTGACCTCATACTGTGCATTTATATATGTTTATATTTTAATTTTCTCAATAGACTAGACCCAACTTCGTTAAACGGAAATCTGTCTTTCGGAAATGTTCTAGAGTCCCGTTCGATTTCGCTGAAGATTGGTTTTACTTTATTAACAGGAATAAAATTTGTTTTTTTATCTTAAGGCTATTTTATGAACAATATTTTTAGTTACATACATGCATTTTAAAATTAATTGCTTGGACACCCATATTTATTGTGGCCAAAATAACTCGCTCACATAGTCACGCATGATTAGTGTGATTAGCTTGTAAATTTGGAAATATAATTTCAACTAAAGCATTGGCATCCGCCATGTTGCAAAAATTGTCTCTAAGTTGGATTTTAATGCAATTTAAATTTTTCTTTGCCAAAGTTGCGTAATTGTTCGGAGAATGCCAACGCCAATGGGTCATTTTGAGTTTAAAGACGTATATTTATGGTAAGGCACAATTTACGGACACTTCCCCATGGGTATGAAGCTTTCAAACATGCGATAGTTTCGTCCGCATATGCAGCACGCGGAATGACCGGCAATGTCTGTCTGAAGTCACCGGACAGCAGCAGTAGAGCAACACCGAAAAGCCTGGTATTATTACTGAGGTCTTCCAGCGCTCTACCGAGATATTCAAGTGAAAGCTTGTGGGCCATAGTGTATTCATTCATTCCAGGTAATAATGTTACATTTTCTCAAAATTTCAGACATGTCTGAATGCTTCTTTATGTTACACATTGCGTCTGGATTTTTGTGAATGTTCATTGGCAACTTGCGTGCTGGATGTGCAGTCCGCCCACCATCAAGCAAGATCGCTGCAATACCTGATGAAACAATTGCCAACGCAATATGATTATGCGATCTAATGTGCGCAAGCATTAGTGAGATGAGGAATATTTTGCCGGTGCCACCTGTTGCATCAAAAGAAAATGAAAAAAAAAAAAAAAAAAAAAAAAAGGGGGGGGGGAACAAAGAAAAAAGAGCCGCTCTTAATGGCTCATGCTCCTGTGCGGTAGGCGATGGCATACCGAAATGAATGAGTGCCATACTCGAACTGAGAATACAAATATCCTCAATTCTTATTAACGTCTCATATTTCCAGTGATGCACGATCCGTTATAAGCTGTTTTCTGTGGTTTAATGCAGCATCGACATTTCGCTGTAAAAGAGATAAATGAAAACAGCGCCAATACCGCGAATTGTGCTCCTCTTTTGGGTTAGAAGTCGTCATTGCGCATACACTGTAGCGGGAAAATGGCCATATTTGTTGTAGCTACGTGATTATATTGCTGTATAAGAAAACGTACTACAAAGGGTCTAGCACAATTGCCACAATGTATATGTTTTAATTACACTTTAACACCTTACTTCAATAAACATTAACATATTAAATGTGTAGGTTAAGCTAAAAGTTAGAGGATGCACGTGTATACATCATGAATACTCACTTCAATACTGCACCTTACACATTTGCACAATGTACATTAGCTAATTGCACTTATGACTTGCTCTGAGTAAGCGCGCCCTTCTAATGTATTATTAACGCTGAGCTGTGCCAACAATTTCCTACAATAACAGCACAAAATAACGAAAATGCTACAACGCAATTGCAGCTTTGCTTACGGACTCAATTGTGAAGCTAAACCATCCAAAGATCATATGTTCCGCGGACAACACAAATTAATTAATTAAAAAGAACATGTTCTATCGGCTCAAATTGTGAATCTAAACCATTCTCGAATCACGTTTATCACACAAGCAAAAGTTTAAAATCACTCCAGCCGTTTAGGATCCTTACAGTTACATACATACGGACAGAAGAATAACACCGCACGAATTTTACTGGCAATAGACGGTTCATAGACAATCAGTTTGAGATAGGAAACCTATGGTCTGGGATTACAAATCACAGAACTGTGCCTTAAAATTGTTTGAGGGTATGCACGCCTGATCCTGTCCACTGCAGCAGTATGGCATGATGAAGGAACAATCGGACAAATTCCGTAGCCTGTCTCTTTAGCACAATGGATGTGGTGCAACCACCTGTTAAATCGCAGGTTCAAATACCCACATGCCTATATTTTTGGTCCTTTCTTACCTTTCTCTTTCTTTCCTTCTTCTTTCCTTTATGTTTCCTCCTTTCCTTCTTTCTTCCCTTCTTACCTTCTTTCCCATTTTCCTTCTTTCCTACTTCCTTCTTTCCATTTTCTTTCTTTCCTTCCTTCTTCTTTCCTCACTTCTTTCCTTCCTTCTTCTTTCCTTCCTTCTTCTTTCCTCACTTCTTTCCTTCCTTCTTCTTTCCTCACTTCTTTCCTTCCTTCTTCTTTCCTTCCTTCTTCTTTCCTCACTTCTTTCCTTCCTTCTTCTTTCCTTCCTTCTTCATTCCTCACTTCTTTCCTTCCTTCTTCTTTCCTTCCTTCTTCATTCCTCACTTCTTTCCTTCCTTCTTCTTTCCTTCCTTCTTCATTCCTCACTTCTTTCCTTCCTTCTTCTTTCCTCACTTCTTTCCTTCCTTCTTCATTCCTCACTTCTTTCCTTTCTTCTTCTTTCCTTCCTTCTTCTTTCCTCACTTCTTTCCTTCCTTCTTCTTCCCTTCCTTCTTCATTCCTCACTTCTTTCCTTCCTTCTTCTTTCCTTCCTTCTTCATTCCTTCCTTCTTTCCTTCCTTCTTCTTTCCTTCCTTCTTCATTCCTTCCTTCTTTCCTTCCTTCTTCTTTCCTTCCTTCTTCATTCCTCACTTCTTTCCTTCCTTCTTCTTTCCTTCCTTCTTCATTCCTCACTTCTTACCTTCCTTCTTCTTTCCTCACTTCTTTCCTTCCTTCTTCTTTCCTTCCTTCTTCATTCCTCACTTCTTTCCTTCCTTCTTCTTTCCTCACTTCTTTCCTTCCTTCTTCTTTCCTTCCTTCTTCTTTCCTCACTTCTTTCCTTCCTTCTTCTTTCCTTCCTTCTTCATTCCTCACTTCTTTCCTTCCTTCTTCTTTCCTTCCTTCTTCATTCCTCACTTCTTTCCTTCCTTCTTCTTTCCTTCCTTCTTCATTCCTCACTTCTTTCCTTCCTTCTTCTTTCCTTCCTTCTTCATTCCTCACTTCTTTCCTTCCTTCTTCTTTCCTTCCTTCTTCATTCCTCACTTCTTTCCTTCCTTCTTCTTTCCTCACTTCTTTCCTTCCTTCTTCTTTCCTTCCTTCTTCTTTCCTTCCTTCTTCATTCCTCACTTCTTTCCTTCCTTCTTCTTTCCTTCCTTCTTCATTCCTCACTTCTTTCCTTCCTTCTTCTTTCCTTCCTTCTTCATTCCTCACTTCTTTCCTTCCTTCTTATTTCCTCACTTCTTTCCTTCCTTCTTCTTTCCTTCCTTCTTCATTCCTCACTTTTTTCCTTCCTTCTTCTTTCCTTCCTTCTTCTTTCCTTCCTTCTTCATTCCTCACTTCTTTCCTTCCTTCTTCTTTCCTCGCTTCTTTCCTTCCTTCTTCTTTCCTCACTTCTTTCCTTCCTTCTTCTTTCCTTCCTTCTTCATTCCTCACTTCTTTCCTTCCTTCTTCTTTCCTTCCTTCTTCATTCCTCACTTCTTTCCTTCCTTCTTCTTTCCTTCCTTCTTCATTCCTCACTTCTTTCCTTCCTTCTTCTTTCCTTCCTTCTTCATTCCTCACTTCTTTCCTTCCTTCTTCTTTCCTTCCTTCTTCATTCCTCACTTCTTTCCTTCCTTCTTCTTTCCTTCCTTCTTCTTTCCTTCCTTCTTCTTTCCTCACTTCTTTCCTTCCTTCTTCTTTCCTTCCTTCTTCATTCCTCACTTCTTTCCTTCCTTCTTCTTTCCTTCCTTCTTCATTCCTCACTTCTTTCCTTCCTTCTTCTTTCCTTCCTTCTTCATTCCTCGCTTCTTTCCTTCCTTCTTCTTTCCTTCCTTCTTCATTCCTCACTTCTTTCCTTCCTTCTTCTTTCCTTCCTTCTTCATTCCTCACTTCTTTCCTTCCTTCTTCTTTCCTCACTTCTTTCCTTCCTTCTTCTTTCCTTCCTTCTTCATTCCTCACTTCTTTCCTTCCTTCTTCTTTCCTTCCTTCTTCATTCCTCACTTCTTTCCTTCCTTCTTCTTTCCTCACTTCTTTCCTTCCTTCTTCTTTCCTTCCTTCTTCATTCCTCACTTCTTTCCTTCCTTCTTCTTTCCTTCCTTCTTCATTCCTCACTTCTTTCCTTCCTTCCTCTTTCCTTCCTTCTTCATTCCTCACTTCTTTCCTTCCTTCTTCTTTCCTTCCTTCTTCTTTCCTCACTTCTTTCCTTCCTTCTTCTTTCCTTCCTTCTTCTTTCCTTCCTTCTTCTTTCCTCACTTCTTTCCTTCCTTCTTCTTTCCTTCCTTCTTCATTCCTCACTTCTTTCCTTCCTTCTTCTTTCCTTCCTTCTTCATTCCTCACTTCTTTCCTTCCTTCTTCTTTCCTTCCTTCTTCATTCCTCACTTCTTTCCTTCCTTCTTCTTTCCTTCCTTCTTCATTCCTCACTTCTTTCCTTCCTTCTTCTTTCCTTCCTTCTTCATTCCTCACTTCTTTCCTTCCTTCCTCTTTCCTTCCTTCCTCTTTCCTTCCTTCCTCTTTCCTTCCTTCCTCTTTCCTTCTTTCCTCTTTCCTTCCTTCCTCTTTCCTTCCTTCCTCTTTCCTTCCTTCCTCTTTCCTTCCTTCTTCTTTCCTTCCTTCTTCATTCCTCACTTCTTTCCTTCCTTCTTCTTTCCTTCCTTCTTCATTCCTCACTTCTTTCCTTCCTTCTTCTTTCCTTCCTTCTTCATTCCTCACTTCTTTCCTTCCTTCCTCTTTCCTTCCTTCCTCTTTCCTTCCTTCCTCTTTCCTTCCTCTTTCCTTCCTTCCTCTTTCCTTCTTTCCTCTTTCCTTCCTTTCTCTTTCCTTCCTTCCTCTTTCCTTCCTGCTTCATTCCTTCCTTTCTCTTTGCTTCCTTCCTCTTTCCTTCCTTCCTCTTTCCTTCCTTCTTCATTCCTTCCTTTCTCTTTCCTTCCTTCCTCTTTCCTTCTTTCCTCTATCCTTCTTTCCTCTTTACTTCCTTGCTTCTTTCCTTCCTCCCTCCCTCCCTCCCTCCCTCCCTCCCATCCTGCCTTCATTCATCCCTTCCTTACTTCGTTTGTTTGTGTTTCTTTGTTTGTTTGATAGGTTCGTTGGTTTGTTTGCATATTTTGTTTGGTTGTTTCTTTCTTTCTTCATAAGCGCATGGTTAATTTAATTTGATTTAAAGAAACCATTTGGGTTCCGTTGTAATTTTTTGTAACTAATGTTTAAACTTTTTGTTTAACTATTATTTTCAGGTGCATGACCTAAATACTCGTAGTATGAACACACTGAGAACTTCGTTTCCACTTAAATCAGATGGTTCAAGCCTAACTAGCAATTTAGAAACAAGTTAATAATCGATTAGCACTTGAAAGAGCCACATGCGATTGAATTATTATAAACATGGGTTGAATTAATATTAATATTACAATACAGTAGGTAGATACAAGTAAAACAAAGGTAAGGAAATAAATAATGAGTAGGTGCAGGTTTCATATCTTGGTACCTTAATCAAATCTGATAATAAATTGAACAATACAATAAGAGAAAGAATACATACAGGGAATAGAGCTTATTATGCAAATAAAAATATTTTCTCTGATGGAATAATAACCAGAAATACTAAACCCAAAGTGTATAAAGCACTACAGGCCAGTAGTTACCTATGGGTCTGAGGTTTGGTGTACCCCAATGAACAATGAACGAGAGAAAAATGCCCAGACAAATGTTTGAACCTGTAAATTGTAGTGCACAGAATTGGAGAATGAGAAACAATCAGGAAGTAAATTGTTTAATAGAAGTAAACAATACTATGTGCATTGTATATGATGGTGGTGTTTTGCTATTTTAAAGCACAACATTGCTCTCAAAACGGAAAAGAAGGGGGGTAAAAAAGTTTACCCCTCTCCGGCTTAACCGTGCGGCCAAGCCACACATTTTAGGACTACCTTATATTTCTATAGCCGCTCGCTACAATCTGTTATCCATTGCAGTGGCGTGCAGCCACATGTTAAGGTTCCAACTTAAGCGATTTTGGTAACGCTACAATTTAAAAATGCTTCTTCAGAGAGACAGAAGACAGGCTTTACTAACTTCCTAATACGCACTATTTCGATTCCAGTGGATAATATTGACATATTTATTTCTGTTTACGATTTATTGGTTACAATCTCTAATTACTTTGAATACATATAACTTATTAATTTGACGTCGTAGACCATTGGCTTCCTATCTCAAACTGATTGTCTATGAACCCTCTATTACCAGTAAAATTCGTGCGGTGTTATTAATTTATATATTCATTATATATAAAGATATGGTAGCGGACCCGACAGACCTTCTAAAATATAGAATGAATATTCCGGTTTGTGGGCCGCCGTGGTCTAGTGGAAATCTTCTTCCATACATTTCGTTCGAAACTGCGTCGAACATCATCCGTGGTGTAACCGCAGTACTATGCTATTGTTGGCGAACTGATCGGAGCCGTTTGGTTTCACAGGTTTTATATGCTTAGCATGTGTGAGCGTATGACGGTTGCTCTGGTCTTTGTTTATTGGCTTGGCTGTTGCGTGGGCTGGTTTCTTCAAGCTGAAGCTCTATTTACCACGTTAAATATAAAAAAGTGAAACAACAAAATTTAACCATGTGATTGCCTCGTTAGAAGCGGAGTCGTGGAATTAATTTCAGACTGTTCGACTCGACCATTATCTACCACGCCGTTCACAGATTTTAAAACTAGACTTATTCAGGAATTTGAAGAGTCAGAAAATAGGAAAGTGACGAAACTTTTAACAGAGGTAGGCGACAAAAGGCCGACCCAACTCTTGCGAGAGATGCGAACTTTAGCTGGTATGCAGGTTAAAGACGACTTCTTAAAATTCATATTTAGCAGCGCCTTCCTGTTACTGCAGATCCATATTAGCAACGAGCAAAGATGATCTTGACACCTTAGCCACCAGGCTGACAAAATTATTGAATTTTCCCCACCAGGATTGAATATATGTGCTCAAAACATGCAGACACCATCATCCGTCGTTATCAGTAAAATGAACGATACCGGTAACGATCGTATTTCAAGACTGGAAGCACAGATCGCGAAATTGACGTTAACCATTAATGAATTAAAAACATTGTCACATTCTTCAAGGAGTAGCTCACTTTCATCGCGATCCTTACGAAGTAGATCACGAGCTAGTTCGAGGTCAGGCCAGCGTTTTAACCCTCATGGAACACTATGTTGGTATCACTTTAAATATCGCCATAGAGCAAAGAAATGTCGGAGCCCATGCTCATACCAACCACCAACCTCCCAGCATTCTACAAAGCAGTCAAACTCAAAACGCTCCACACTAGCGGCGGCAGATGATGGAAGCCACTTTTCTCGCCGTCTATTTTTTGCAGACAGAAACAGTGGGTGCAGATAATTAGTCGACACCGGAGCCGACATATCAGTAATTCCGCCTTCAGATGGTGATCGTAGCAAGAAAGCAAAACGTAAACTTTACACAGCAAACGGCACCTGTATAAATACCTATGGAGAGCACTCATTACGACGCAACCTTGGTCTGCGGGGAAATTTTACATGGTACTTCCTGGTTGCAGACGTACAATCCCCAATAATTGGAGCAGATTTCATTCACCATTACAATCTTTTAGTAGTTATAATGAACAGGCGACTCATTGATTCCGTAACCTCAGCAGCAACATTTGGCACACTGATTCAGGTATTAGGCATAGAATCAGTTCGAGTTATCCCACCAGACCATAAACATGCCGACATTGTAAAAAGATTTCCCAACTGACTTCATGAAATCATTCATTTCAACATTCCAGATACAACCGTTTATCATACCACTATCACTGAGGGATATCCGGTAGCGACACGAGCACTACGATTACCTCCAGACAAACTGAGAACAGCCAATGCAGAGTTCCAGCAGATGATTAACATGGGAATCTGCCAACCGTCAAAGAGTGCTTGGTCCAGTCCCCTCCATTTAGTACCAAAGAAAGATGGTTCCTGGAGGCCTTGTGGAGACTACCGAGCTCTCAACAACATCACCAAGCCATACAGATACCCTATACCTAATCTTTAAGATTTCAACAGCCAATTGGATGGAAAACGAATATTTTCAAAGATATATCTCGTCAGAGCCTATCACCACATACCTGTACATCCAGATGATATAGCCAAAACAGCAGCGATAACTCCTTTTGAGTTGATAGAATTCTTACATCTTCCATTCGGACTTAGAAATGCAGCCCAGACTTTCCAATGATACATCGATACTATACTGAGAGACTTCGAGTTCGTCTACTGCTACATAGATGACATCCTAGTAGCATCGCAAGATGAAGCAGAGCATAAGAAACACCTTCATTGGCTATTTGAGCTATTTGAGAAAATGTATTTTCAGTTCCACAGAAGTACCATTCCTAGGATATGTGATGTCTGAAAAAGGAATCACTCCACTACCTGAATGAGTACACCTCATTGTCAACTATCCGCTACCTGCTACAATTAAGGAACTGCGTAGATTTCTTGGCCTCGTTAACTTTTATAGCAGAGCACTCCCAGACTCGGCGAGCACACAAGCCGAGCTTTGTAACCTTCATGGTGCCAAGAAGAATGGTAATAGAAAGACTGAGTGGACCCAAAGTCTCCGACAGGTTTTTGATCTCCTAAAAGAGAGCCTAACAAACTCAGCACTTCTGGCTCACCCATCCTCAAATTTACCGTTAATTTTGAAGGCTGATGCATCAGACTTTGCTATCGGTGCATTTCTACAACAAATCAAAGACGTTAACTTACAACCATTAGCTTTCTTCTCCAGGAAACTTACAAGTGCAGAGAACTACTCAACCTATGACAGAGAACTCCTAGCAGCCTATTCTGCTGTGAAGCACTTTCAGTATATGCTAGAGGACGTAACTTTCCTATCTATTACTGATCACAAACCACTCACCTTCATGTTCAAACAACCTCCAGAGAAATCGTCTCCACGTCAGATCCGGCAAATTAGTCTGATTGGACAATTCACAACGGATATAAGTTATACTACTGGAAAAGAAAATATTGCAGCTGATGCTTGTTCACGAATAGCTTTGATCACTATTCCTACAGCTATTACAATGGAACAAATTGCAGAGAATCAAGAATGTCACGAAGAGCTCACCACCTCAAGGATTCAATGTCACTTACACTTCAGACAATAATATTACCAAATGGTAAATAACTTGTTTGTGACATGTCCGAAGGTATGGTTCGACCATATATACCTCACCAATTCCGAGAAACAATTTTTAACACAATGCACAATCTAGCACACCCTGGTATTCAAGCTACTATCAATTTAGTCAGAAAATGCTACATTTGGCCATCACTAAAGGACCTGAGGAACTGGACATCAGCGTGTACTATGCCAACGATGCAAAGTCTGGAAGCACACCAACAGTGCAGTAGGACGATATCCAGCAATTACCTCTAGATTCTATCATATTAATGTTCACATCGTGGGACCCTTACCTCCATCACAAGGATATCGCTATTTACTAACAATTACTGATCGTTCCTCAGGATGGCTGGAAGCACTTCCACTAGCAGATATTACAGCAGAAACAGTTTCGTTTGCCATATTATCAACATGGATATCTCGTTTTGGAGTGCCACAAATAATAACCACCGACCAAGGAAGACAATTCGAATCTCAATTATTCAAATGTCTAACTAACGCACTGGGCATTGTTCATATCAAAACTACAGCATATAATCCTCAAGCAAATGGGAAAATTGAGCGCTGGCATCGTCAGTTAAAGACTGATTTAAAAGCACAGATGTCTGACGATTGGGTTTTGAAGCTGCCTTTAGTCTTGTTAGGTCTTCGCTCTACGTCATTCCACAAGTTGATACCACACCAGCGGAAATGACCTATGGTTCAGCAATTTGATTACCAGGAGCATTCCTCAATGAACAAAAATTAGTAATCCACATTCCAGCCTTCATATTCAAACTGAAAGAACAGATGAGAAGCTTAAAGCCAATTCCCATTGAGCATCATGACAGGAAAAAGATATTCATTCACCCAGAACTCATGACAAGCAAATTCGTTTTCGTTCGACATGATGCAGTTTAGAATCCTTCTTCGGCCGACATATGATGGACCATATCAAGTTCTATCTCGCAATTACAAACACTTCGAAGCAGGGACATCAAGAGGAAGACAAACAATTAGCGTCGACAGATTAAAACCTGCTTTCATTCTAAAATACTATTCGTCTCGCAATATGGAAAACACATCCAAGGATCCACACTGGATATTCCCTGATCTTCTCCATCTATCAATTAACCCTGTGCACCTTTACCACAGACTACCAGATTAGGTCAAAAGGTCACCTTCCCTCGAAAATACATGGACACTGTCACTGCAGAGGGAGTGTGTGGCGGTTCATAGTGGAGAATCCCAGAAACTTTCGAGTGCAGTTGATGTTCTTTGTTTAACTTCTTAGTTTTATTTTCTATGTTGTTATTCTTTATTTTTCTTAGTTAAAGTCAATAAATGTTTTGGTAACAAGCTCAACAATAGGTTATTTAAAAACCACATTAAAGTCCATAATGCAAATGGAATAGTTATTAATATCAGTGTCTCATATGATGGGACATGGCAGAAGACAAGATTTTCTTTATCGATAGTATTAGCATAGCAATTTATGTTATGACAGGGCTTTGAATATATTTTGAAGTTTTGTCAAAATATTGCACTATATTCTCACAAGATACAAAATGGAATCCTGTAAGTGACAAATACAAACATTAGCATACAGATCATATGCAGAATAGCAAATGTGAAAGAGACTATATGGGCTCTTATAATGCTATGAAGATGGTTGCAGCAGAAATATTGTGGAAGGTATTGTGGAAGAACTATGACATACTAATATAGTGTTGTATGGTAATGCTAAAACACACAAACATTTATAGGATCTGTGTGTATAGGGGACATGGAAATAAAAAAAAGATGTGTGCATGAACCATGTCGCGAAAAGATTGGGTAACGGTATAAGAAATATTGTTAAAGATAATAGAAAAGTGGCATTACTCTTGGTGGAAATAAACATGGCAGCTTGAAGGAGGGCGCAATAATGAAATTAATTAATTATTATCGTAAAGCCATACAATAATTTATCAAACGAAAACAAATAAACTGCAGTTTATGCAATTTATGCAACAATATGAGCGCAAAGTAACATCCACAACATCGGAAACGCCTAGGTAATGAAACATCTTTTTTTTTTTGTTTGTTTGTTAAACTGAGCAATTGCAAAAGGTGAACAAATCCCTCCACATAGCAGTTGAACTGTGAATACCCCCATTCTCTCATAGACAGTGAACTGGTAGACTAGACTAGACTACCAGATGGCAGGCTGAGAACAGCCCGAGGTGTATCATTCGTGTACCTGCCCTTTTAGGGCTTAACCACTGTATGACGGGATTAGGATGTTGTAGGATGACTGGTGAAGAATAGGGATTGTGGGTTGCTAGGAGGTAGCATAGGTTTATGCTCCTCGTCGGGTGAGAGTTTCAGTGTGCAACTGCCGTTGGGCACTGCTGGTGGGTGGTTGAAGTGGTAGAGAAAACTGTTTCCTTTGTACGCTGAACTGTCCAATGAAGAACTTCTCCAAGGTTGTGCTTCAGAAAACACACACAATGCTAATGAGGCTCTTTTAAGTAGGTATTATTTAGTCAAAGCGCCCAAAAGAAACTTTAGTGTCAAGAAAAGAACTACTGATCAGTGTGACAACAGTAGTGAGTAAGTGTAATACCGGTTACTTAACAACTGGTAAGTTAAAGGAAGGTGTTACAAACCTTAAATTCAGTCCAACTAGTCAGAAAACTGGATAATTTAGGGATGATTAATGTCTCTAGCGAAGCAACATTTTCTGGCACCATAATTTCAAATCACCAAAGAAGAAGCTCCAAACTTCAAGCTGAGGAAAGGAAGAGTAGGGTATCAGATATGGAGTTGGAGATGTTTAATTAGATTGCAGGCCAGGAAAAAAAAAAAAAAAAAAAAAGAAAAAAAGAAAAAGAATTGTGTTGCGAATCTTTAACATGAGTTTTCTCGCTTTGCATTTTTTCGCATATTTAGTAGTTCCAAATCTATAGGATGCAGTTTTCCACCAATCTTTGCAACGGTTTTTTCACATGTTTAACTTAGGTATAATGGAGCACATGAATTTGGTTTTCTGCATTTCTTGACACCAATTTTTTTTTTAATAATGCGAATTCTTGAGAAACAAATTTTGACAATTGCATAAGCTCATATCCTTTTTCTTTAATGTTTGATGGAGGACAAATATTTTATCTGATGGAAATATTAATTCAATGGAAATATAAAAATCTATGTTCTAAGAAATAAATTTCAAAATCTCCACTGTACTTTCTTCAAATTCAGGACAAGGCTTGATTTGATTTGTATTATTACAGATAATGGAACTATATCATGGAAAACAATAGCATTTTGCCACAAAAAGGTGCGTCCGGGAAGTAATGCAATTGTTTTCGTGTTAATACGTTATGCGGCCGCAGAGCGTTCCGATCGGTTGGATTAGGTATACTGAAATTCAGGTTATGAGCGATACAAACCGGATGTACTTCGCATTGCGTATTTGGGCATGCAGTGTTGCAACATTGTGGCGGGCTTTACGAACTCTTTTCTTATTATAACGCCCTGGTGGCGTTCCTTCCATTTTCGCTAATAATACAGCACACTAATGTGAAAGAATAATCATCAGTTAACACACTTTGTCACACTTTAACCTCCAACTCTTCGATTCCGAACAAGACAAACACGAAATATAACATAGTAGAGATGTGGCAACCATGTACTGTGTATGCACTTGCCATGTTGTGCCGTAGCAGACGAAAACCAATTGAAAGTTTAGTGAAAACGGTAAAAATAAACGAAGCATTTATTTCCAGTGTTATGTATGGAACTGCTTGTGCACTTAGTCATTTCGTTTGATAATAGATTTGTTGAAAATTAAAAAAAAAAAAAAAAAAAAAAAAAAAAAAAAAAAAAAAAAACTGAAACATAAACTTTCATAGCTAAACCTGGCAATGATGCAACCTATTCCCCTCTCATCCGCACCATCCCCTTACCCTAGCTGCTACTTCCGATTTGTATCGCTCGTAGTCTGAACTTCAGTATAGAGAAACGATATGTTCCAGAGGCTCCAGAGGCAGTTCGGGTCGAACGGGGGGACAGGACAGTCTGCTTCGAGCATTAATGTTTTCTTACTGTGCTTTTCAAATGGGAAGGAGTTTGTCCTTGAGCGCCTCCAGACCGGTAACCAATCGAAGTCCTGCTGTGTTGTTATATTGCTTTCCCCTTAAGTGGGGTTTGACGCGTCAAGAAATATGAGAAGAGTGGGGGTAATGAGCTTGCAACTCTGTGCACGTAAACGTATCTCATTGGCTGCAGATCAGAACTCTTCCCAGCTGAAAAGCACTATAATTTGCGAACTTATAATATTATTTATTGAGAATAGTGTGTTTTCAGAGCGATATTAGGCGCGGCACAGAGTGGGCTGGTCTCGCAACGAATGCCGGAACCGGTTTCTAATGTTTTCTGCAAGGGCAATCACGTCACGCTACATAGGCCAGTAGATCACGCGCTAGGGTATGAAGCAAAACGGTTGGTACAATGGCAGGTGTTGCTCATGTCCCGACACAGTTACGATTATGGAACAAATATCAGGTGGTGAGCTATTTGATTGGTTTGTGGAAAAACTGTTAGAGGAAGAGAGAACAAAAACTAATATAAGGTAGTGGATACGTACTAAGCAGGGGCAGTTCCTCTAGACGTGCTACCGTGCTGCAGCACGCTAAACATTTTCAAAAATAACTAACTTTAAATATTTTACAGCACTTTAGTGTTAAACGAGTTTTGATAATGTATAATATGAGTTATAGTGTGCTGGACAGACGCAGCGTGCGTCGTCCACAGCAGCACGGAAGAGCATTGTAAAATAGCAATGTTACAGATTCTCCCCTCCTCTCCCTTTCCCCGCCTGCTCTGCCTTCACAGCGTTGTACCGTGCTACAGTCAGTGACGCACGTTCCGCTATAGTCAGCTTGCTTGCACATTAATTGCAGTGTATTATTCTCCTCTCAAGCACCAGTGTTAAATAAAACTAGCGGAAATGAATTAATTAATCTTTTAAAGAGTTCATTCTCTACTCGATCCTTTGAAGACAAAATTAGCGTTAAAACACTTGGTAGACCTACTCCTATTATTAGCACTGTTCAGACAGCCAAGAAAAGCTACTGGTACTTACATAAGACGATTTCATAGTGATATTTTTGCAAAGTATTCTGGATATGCTGTTGTAAAATTCCAAATGCCCTTTTCTGCTATTTCCTTGGCTGTTGTTCGGGAGTAATGACTCCTGGTCAAAAAGTGGCATAAAGGTCCTAGGCCATTTAAATGAATATGCAAATGAGCATATAGTGAGTAGGGAACACTTGAGTAACGTTCTGGATCTCACTATTCTTGCTGCAGTAAACATTGGTGTAGAGCTCATTTGTGCATATAGTGAGTCTCTTAAACTAAAAAGGAGGAAATTGAAAGAAATATGTATATTTTATCAAAAATAATAGACCGCATTAAGCTGTGTGTTGTATTTGAATTGGCAGTAAGGGGACACGACGAGACAAGAGAATCTGACAGTTCTGAAATATTTTTAGGACTTATTAACTTACTAGCTAGTGTCGACAGTGCTATAAAAATCTCATGGAGAGAAGTACCGTTGCCAAATGGACATAAAAAACAACACAAAATGAACTGTTACAATGTATGCTGGACGTTTGTCATTACAAAATAAAAGAACTGAAGGAGACAAAATTTGTAGCCCTAAGGTAGATGAGACTACAGATGTGTCAGAGCATCAGCAATTGGTTCTCGTCTAACGATACGAGATTAACGGTGACATCTACGAAAGGTTTTAAGATTTTTTTGAGTCTAATGAACAGACTGTCATTGAATTGTCTGCTTACAGATTTAGTCATTTCAGGTCTACACCAAACAAAATCATTGCAGAAACATTTGATTACACCTCTATCATGAGGACAATCTAAACAATCTAAATCTAAAATAAGAGAACATTATCCTCTGACACACTATGCATACTGTTGTGTCCATCAATTAAAGCTCTTAATGGAGAAACCTGCTTCGCAAAACAAATCAGCAAGAGTGTTTTTCTCCATCATGTAAGGATTTCTTGCTCTCTTCTCAGGTTCGCCCCAGCGTATGTCAGTTGTCGGAAAAATATGTGAACGTATTGCTGCCGATTCTGCCACTAGATGGAACATTAAGCCCCGGACAGTGAGTTGTATTTTGAAAATAGAGAAGCACTTGTTGAATGTGTTCTTGTACTTGAGGCTTCTTTTTCAAAACACACGGGAAAAGAAGCAAGAGGGCTAAGACACAACTTGCAAGACAGGAATTTCTGTTCTGGTTAGATTTCTTTCACCGTTTAATGCCTCATTTAATATCCTCTGTCACCAATTGCAGCTGAGGAAATCTGATTACATTAAAGTTAGCTATTCTGTGAAAAACTTCGTGTAGATGATCGATGGACCACGAAAGAACTTGGATGCTGCCTCTACCGACGAAGATCACATGGGTTTAAGCGGAAGCGAAGGGATTGCAATAAAACCGCTGAGTTAAAGAGGTGTGTGATCGAATCAAAATAGAGACGAAATACCGGTTTGAGTCTATATCTCATCTTGATGTTTCTAAGCTCAGAAAATTTCGAAGGATTTTTGAGAAATTTTCCAGAGCATATTCTAGACTTGGCTGTAATGACATATTCCACACTAAATAGGAACAAACTAAAATCAGAGCTTTCAATCATTTATGAAAGGCCAGAATTTCATCATCGAAGTGGGGCATTAGCACTGTTTAGGGTTCTTTATTCAAACAATCTGGTTGAATTATTTCATGAAATAGCAAGACTCTAGAGGACCATCGTCACGATTCCTATGACTACGACAGAAACGGAGGGTTGCTTCTCTTCACCAAAGTGGATTAAGTGCTTCCTCAGGAACACAGTGAAGCAGGACCGACACTTAGCACTCGCCATGACCTCTGTAGAAAAAATCTGGTTTCGAGTATCCAAGACTTCGCCTCGACTCGACTAGACTTACTGGCAGGCTGAGGTTCAGCCCGATGGTATTTTGCTGCGTACTTACCCTTAATAGGGTTTAACCGCAGATAGATTTCTAAGATATTGGGTGGTTAAGGGTGACGTTGTTAAATTTTTGGTTAAGGCTTATTTATTAAGGAGGCTATTTTGCCCCTTTACTGGTGACTTGCAGAAGTCAGCAATGTCTGCATTCTGTGGATATAAAAATTTTTTAATAAAGTTTTAAGATCTTTTAGATCTTTTTAAATTTTGAATTTTTATGGTGGTTTGAATTTTGAGCCGAATAGCTCTTTGTTGGGATTATGTTTGTAGTTTAGCTTTTGCTGCTGATGGGTAAACTACTTTGTTATGGGATATACCCGCAAGCCATACGGGGAACCCTATACGACCTGAAGCGGCGTGTTCTGGAATCATAATCCCCTAGAGATCTAACCAGGGCGCTTTCATGAGTTGGTAACTTGTCGTAGAATTTTGCAGCCCGGCGCCTAATTTCATCCTCCACGTATGGAAGAGATGAGGCTTCGTGAAGTAGTCTCACGGGGAAGGATAAGGAGACAGAGAAGATGGACCGAAGTCCCCTGTTCTGCACCCTCTGGAGTCACAGGAGCCAAGACTTCAATACCAAGGTCATCTAGATGTTTGCCGGCATGAAAAATCGTCGTGCCGATTTACTACTATAATCAGGTGAGTACATTTATATTACCACTCTATGAGCTTGCAGCACGCTTTCCGTTAAATCCACGAGCCGCCACTGATACTAAGGTTGCAATTATCAAAATATCTGCACTTATGCCCCTGATAGCCTGTATAACTATTTCAAAATTAAATAATACCTCCTTTTAAAGCGGAAGACCCGTGGTTCAAATCCCGGCTATGACATTGCATTTTTCAGCCCTGATTCCATCTCTTAAACATTGCCCACACACAGCTTGTGTGTTTACGAGTAAAAGCACCAGTAGTAAGCTTGTTGAAATAAATAAATAATAAATACCTCCTTTTTTTTACAAACATTTAGGACTGTGCGATTTCTACATATGGACCGATCCTGCGAACGTTACACCAGGCTACCGAACTAGTAATTTTTCTTTGCACCACAACCACAGCATAAGAAAGGAACCTGTGTAGCCATTAAAAGACCTTACCTTAGAGCATCGAACAATTTTTATTCTGCAGTTATTGCTTCCAAGAGAACAGTATATTTCTATCTAAATCAGCTTCAAACAGATGCAGAAATTCATCAAATGCAATTACTGAAAATCTTAGGTAACTGCACAACCTTCTTTCTTTCATTCTTTCTTTTTCTTTCATTCATTCCTTCCTTCCGCCCTCCCTTCCCTCCTCGCTTTCTTCCTCCCTCCCTTCCTTCCTCTCCCCTTTCCACCCTCCCTTCCTTCCTCCCTTTCGTCCTTCCTCCCTTCCTCCCTTCGTTCCTCTCCCCTTTCCTCCCTCCCTTGCTTCCTCCCTCCCTTCTTCCCTCACTCCCTTCCTTCTTCCCTCCCTTCCTTGCTTCCTTCCTCTCTCCTTTCCTTCCTTCCTCTCTCCTTTCCTTCCTTCCTCCCTGCCTTCCTTCCTCCCTCCCTTCCTCCCTTCCTTCCTGCCTCCCTCCCTTCCTTCCTACCTTCCTTCCTCCCTCCCTCCCGTCCTTCCTCCCTTCGTTCGTTCCTTCCCTCCATCCCTCCCTTTCTTCCTCCCTCCCTTCCTCCCTCACTCCCTTCCTTCTTCCCTCCCTTCCTTGCTTCCTTCCTCTCTCCTTTCTTTCCTTCCTCTCTCCTTTCCTTCCTCCCTCCCTTCCTTTCTTCCTCCCTTCCTGCCTCTCTCCCTTCCTCCTTTCCTTCCTCCCCTCCTCCCTCCCTGCCTTCCTTTCTTCCTCCCTCCCTCGCGCCCTCCGTCTTCCTTCCTTCCTCCCTCCCTTCGTTCCTCCCTCCTACCCTTAATCCCTCCCTCCCACAATTCCTTCTTTCCTCCCTCCCTCCCTTCCGTCCTTCCTCCCTTCTTTCCTCCCTCCCTGCCTTCCTCCCTTCCCTTCGCTCCTTCCTTCCCTCCCTCCTTTTCTTCCTTCCTTCTCCATTGCCGGGCGGACAATATTGCAATATCCTTTCCTGCAGTACACCTTCCTTCTCAGGGCAAACGCCCTTACTGTCTTGTAGCGTTTTACCAAAGAGCGGTCGGTCCCTAATGTCATGCAAGACTTCGCCGGGAAGGGCCAGTGGCTTGATTTTGCACTTCCGAGTCTGTAAATGTCCTTGAGGTGCAGTTCACAATTTAGCTCCAATATGTTTTATATGTCAGTTAACTTATATGCGCATACCTGGAACCTGTGCATATCATCAGCATCCAACAGCGGGAATACTTCCTGAGTATTCGCCACAGGATAGGCTGATCAAATTTAGTTGAGACCTATTGCGATCTTATTTGGAACTTTTTCTTATATTGCCATTGGTTCTAGAAGTGGTATAATCTATAAATGCATCAAAGGAAAAGATTTTCTCAGATGGATGATCTCAGAATTGAATTATAAAAGTGAACGAGCTCTTTGGATTAATATCAAAGATTGTATAAAATATAATCCGGTAGGATGTATAACACAAACAGTATTGTCAGATTGTTTTAACAGCTGCCTCAATCATTTTAATTTTCTTCACGTCTGCATGCGTTCTGCAATACTTTCGTTTTATAAATTCCGTACTCAGCCAATGCTATTAGCGCAAATTACAACCCCCCGCTCTCTCTCTCTCTCTTTCTCTGTGTATGTTTGTGTGTGTGTGTGGGCGTGTGTGCCTGTGTGTGCGTGCGTGTGCATGTGTGTGTGCCTGTATGTGTGTGCGTGCGCATGTGTGTGTTCGTGTGTGTGTGCGTGCGCATGTGTGTGTGCGCGCGCATATGTGTGTGTGTGTGTGTGTGTGTGTGTGTGTGTGTGTGTGTGTGTGTGTGTAGAACTAATTATTTTGTATGTGGTTTATAAAATGCTAAAATACCTCTCACTTTTATTTTCATTACTTTTTCTTTATTCAGTTTGACATTGCTAAGACGACCATTGTAGCATAGGTTCTACTGTGTGACGTTAGATATCTGGTGAATGCCAAGCTACAGTGTACTGAGTGTCAGTAAAAGCACTGGAAAGATTTACCACCAACCCTCGACCACAATTTGAAAATAGTGCATCCCATAAGCCGAAAATAATTGGTGTATTAAGGTAAGCTAAATTAAAACCACGATGTTCTTCAATTCTTCCATTAAAACAAGTGAAAGCAGTTGTGGGTCTTGATCGTACCAGATATTCTGAATTATATTCTTGGTCGTACATTTCAATGCATAAATTCTATTTCACTTTGCTTGATGTTAGGTAACATACTGTATGCAATGCTTCTGGTAATCAACCACGAAACATTGTGGTCATCTGACCAGGTGTTGCGGTCATTTAAACAAGAATCAGTGCGCTTATCAGCTACCCTTCAAGAATCTCAAAACCTCAGGCAGGCAGGTACTTAAGAAAATGGTTGACTTCTAATGAAATGTACGACACGTAGAGTAAATTCATATTTCCGATGCTTTAATGAACTCTGGTGGCTGGCGCTATGAGATATTAAAGTAAGGAATACAATAACTTTATATGAAATATTTATTGCAGATTTAACTTCTAACAAAGTGATATCAATGCAATGATTATCACTCAGCCTTAATATTAAACTTTATGTCCCTAATACCGAATAAATAAGCCAGATTAATAATTAAAAGCACAGCAATGCAAATCAGTGATACACATATCCATTTACATTATAACTAACAAATATAAAATCCATGGTATGCATTTCTCCTGTTTCTACAATAATACCTGTAGCTAACTTATTCAGTTACCTACTGGAAGTAAAAATCCTACCAATTGATATCCAAAGGCTTTTTCCACAGGAATTTTATATCCAGATTTCTTTTCTTTAAGTCTTGTTTCAGTTCCTCGACCTCCTGCGAAGTAATTCCTCCCCAGCTATAAAGTCCTTCTAGAAGTCTAAGTCTTTCGCAGCAAGTTAGGAGGAGATGGACTGTAGCCATGCTTAAATTACCGCTATGGACAATAGAAAGTATTTCTAACTTCTTTAGAGGATTTTTTGATAAAATCATAGCAATTATAGTATCATTTAGATTATGGCAACAAGAAATTTCTAATTTTTTAACGTTAATACAGTTGAAAAATAGATGTTCAAAGTATTCAGAGCAAAATATGAGATCTTCTAAGGCATGAAATGGCGGTACGAGAAAACCCAGGTCAATATGCAGAGAGTCTTGATTATTTATGAAATTACATACTAAGCTCATTCGTCTTATATTGGGACAGTATCGACCAATAGTGAAAAGATCAACGTCCGTTACCTCATGTAACTCCAAACATATAAGTTTTTCACCTGTTGCTTGTAAAACTCTGTTGAGATTACTTATGCTTGCGTTACAGTGCACGAGTCGTATTTCTCGAAGATGCTTTAGAACCACCAGAACAGAGAGATCAGCTTCTACCCAATGAAACACAATTTGTGTTAAGTTTGGGCAAGTTGATACAAGAATCCTTAGTTGATCGGTGGACACTTTGCTGGCATCGTAAGTCCTTAACTTAAGCAGTGAGGCACTTTTTTCAATATTACGGAGTGCGACACAATTTGGGTCATACCAGAGAAACTTCTGAAGGAATGGTAGTCCAAGAAGGAGTCTAATGTATCCAGTTGCGGAAATGCTTGTACTGGAAAGATTGAGTACCACTAGATTATTGACTCGCAGTAACGCCTCCACACTCGCATCCGTGATCTCCATGGATGACATGACGTCCAGATGACGTAGACTTTCACCAGCCGAATGGGACACCACTTCGATTATGCGATCCGTACAGTGACACCGCATGCTGAAAGCCACAAGCTTCGTTACGTTGCAATTGTCACTTTCTAGAGTGGATATAACAGCAGTCCACACAGGACTCCAGGCTCCGGGCAACAGCTTAAGTACCTTTAAAAAGTGAAAGGTGTGTAGGTTCTTGAGAAGAACCTCGCCGATAAACCACGGCCACTGAAGAAGATCTAGTCGTGAAAGATGAGGATGCAGCACCATCAATATCAAGTCTTCTGCCACTTTTCTACAAGAATCATCTCCAGTTTTGGCAAAACAATCATTAGAGCAGTTAATGGAACCGATCAATTTAGTAATTGCCTTTAGTGCAAGGTTACTTACACTATCAGCAAGGTGAACTGGCAGTCCAGGTTGTAGAAATTGATTCATGCCGTCCAGCTTGAAATGTTTTATGGGCACAGTTGCAACAGTTCGTAAGAAGGCCCTGGGAACCCCCCACTTTTGAGTCTGCACTTGGGAAATCTTGCCACTACAAACTTCACTCAATAATTTTGCCCCAAATCTCCAAACAAGCTTCTCTATGTTTTCCAGGGCGAGTTCTTCCAATGAAGACGGTTGCTTCAGCTGCGGCATTACGTTTAGTCTCTGAAACACAATAAATGGCGTTAGATTATAGGAAATAATGAAATATAACTATATGAAGCATTGCAAAGTTATAGGCAAACTGGACAAACTTTGATTCATTTGGTCTTTTTTCTAATTCGTTAGAAGCCTATTAGAACATTTTGGTAAACACTTGTTATAGTTTTAATTTTTGAATTTCATTCATTCAAATCAAGAAATAAGCAAGATTAAAACCTTAAAAGCACGACTCGACCAATATTCATTTACTCAATTAAATTATCTGAAAATCAATCGTTCTCAAGTTTGCACGCATACTTTTTGCCGCGTTTACATTAGCTATGTAATAACTTTGAGCATTTGAATATAAAATAATTAAATCGCTTGTTGCGATACCCTTAGTATATCATACATTAAATAAACATTTTAATAATGGAGGAGTATAGAAAACTGAGATAGTCTTTATTTATGGCCTCTATGGTTCTGCTATGGTTCTCAGTGTCCCATTCTATATAGTTCGTGAAAGACCATTTAATGTTGCTCAGGGCCTCTTTATCAGGTCTCAGGTTTTTGAATGTGCCCTAAATCCATGGCACGGGACCAACGACTTTACTTCCATTCCGAAGAAAGCTACACTAAAGATTTTATGGCTGAAAAAAATCCATTGCCCTCCGCCGGATTTGAACCCGTGACCTCCGAACCAGACTAGCTCGTTACCACTAGACCACGGATCGTAAATGTGGTGTACATAAAGCGCATACTGTACAGATATACTGGTTTAAATTAGACCGTCCACATTGAATCTATTGTGCCGAAACTCCGTGTTTCACATATTAAGACAAAGCCGGTAGGTACCGTAAAATTTCAGCACTAGGATTGTCAGGCTTATATAAGAGTAAAGCGGAAGTAGGCGAATGGCTCCAGTTATTGTTTGGATTACCTTATTTAACTCTGGCAAATATTGAAGAAGCATTTGTGGACCTGATCAGCCTTTCACCCCAAATGGACACAGTTATCAGTTTTTCAGACCACATTCTTGAAACCTACGTAGCAGAAGATAGTTCCTTTCCTCCTGTAATGTGGGCTTACACCATTTACATATTCCTCGCACTGCTAATGGGCCCTTAAGTTTCACAAGCATCTCAAGGAGAGTTTTTATACGTCTAACCCATCAATCCACATTGTTATTGATGTGCTAATGAAATTTCAAAGTGAAACGTATTTGAAATTTAATGGTGCCAGTGGAAAAAAGATAAGAAGAAGGCAGGATATAAAATACAAATTTATTCGTAAATGTCAAGAGGATTACGACACAAACAATATTAGCCGTTTGGAGTTCCTAAGGAAGGTTAGTAGAATAAACTTGCCTTGTGACTGACTTGTGTATTTCATTGCACCAATTTTTTAAACAGAATTTTGAACCACACCTTCTGCTAACAGTATGATTATCAGCTGACAGTCCTGTCAGCTGTCTGTAAAAGTGCGGAGGAAAATTTTGTGCGCTTCCTGCTGTGCGCTGTAGAATTATTTCAGTGAAAACCTGGATTGAAAGGAAGGTGAAATGAAAAAGGGGGATGGAAAATTCTAGGGATGTAATTATCCTTCCCAGTGTTCGCCTGGTGACCGTGAACGGGCCACCACATTTGCGGCATATGGATTTGGCCACAATGTCTTACTGTGTATGGATAATGCGTTTGCGCCAATAATTCGAAACTAATATGTGTATTTTTGTTCCTGGTTGGCACCGCATTAACATGATGAGACACATTTTACGATTGAAAGAATTAAGATGTTAAACAAAACAATTCTCCGTCCCACTTGAAGACTGTGCACTGACGTCCGCATAATGCGCGTGGTGTGGTTAAAAATTGCCACAACATTTTAAAAATACGCATGTGGTTAACAGCTGTCATAACATTTTAAAAATTAAAATGATTACAATTTTAAAAACTCCTTGATTAAAATTTCTGCTTTCAGGTTTCCATGTGGGAGGGGGGGGGGTTTACATTCAAATAGGAAATGTATTTTACATAAGCGATACATGATATTTGTCTTTCTCTGCATTGCTTTATGTAATTTTCTAGTTTCTTTTCTTTGTTTTGAACTTTGATTCTTTTAGTAGGTTGAAGGTGCATGCCGTTAATTTTCAGATGTGTTTCCATTTGAATACGCTTTAAAATTGAAATGAATCTGTATATGTGTGGATGTGAACTGTAAAGCAAGTCGTTGAATTTTCTGTTAAATGCCTCACATGCGTTTGTAGTGTGAGTGGCTTCAGACGATAGCTCGGCCCTTACTGCAGGATTAAACATGGCCTCCTCAGATATATAATAATTAATAATCAACAAGGTAGTCGCTAAATTGTTCCATCTTTTGGCATAACGATGTATCAGTCATATCAAGTACAAAACAATTGGGTTTAGGGGCCCGTCGACAACTTGGTCATTAGGGCCCCATACTTCATGTGGAGGTAAATAAGACAAACCAAAACAATGTTTAAGCCACTTACAGGCTTCAGACGAATTGTCTTTGAGCACACTTGCTAGTTTTCGCCACCATGCCTGGCCGAGATGAAACCTACAACCCACTAGTTGAGTTGTCACTCCATGTTGACTTAATTGCTTCATGTATAGCAACCTCGAAATCTGCTACTATTTTCTTAGGTTGAAGTTTCAACCCTAAACACACACACACACACTTTTCAACTATGGAACGAAGCACCAAGGAATTCATGTCTATGTTTTAACTTGGCAGTAAACAAGAGACTGTGTAAAATATTTTGCGCTATTTCTGAAAGCTCCATCTACGTAAAGCGTTTCTGCTTCACACAAATATTGCAAACTACTTTCACATCCAAAAATATTCACATTTTTTCGTGATCATTGAGTAGCACAAAATCTTCGTTAATAGAGGACATCAGTTGCTCTTTGCAACTTCGTGAACTTCAAGTATGTTGTTAGGTAGTTTTGGCATATGATCTCTGTATATTGCTTCTCATAATGGTTTGACATCACTGAAATGTAGGGCACTAGCACAAGTCTCTGGAGTTTCATACAATGTTGTACTTATTAGAATGCCCCGTTTTTCACTTAAGTCACTAGCCACACACGTACTTCTTGCCCTGCATCTCTTTTGTTACAGTGGTGATTATGGCCGCCTGCAGTTTTCGTATCCATGTTTAACGTTGTTATTTTGGCAGGACAATTCTTCACTGTACAATGACAACGTATACGTTCATCTACGAGGGTGGGTCAAAAAGTAATGCCTACTATTTTTTTTCCTTAAATAAGTTAGTTATGTGAACAATTTGAATTTGGCGCAAATCCTCAAACCTTCTTCTCCAATCCCCTGCAGTAGTAACTTCCTAAGTCAACAGGTGGCAGTACTGCATCCTCTTGCAAAATGGCTGACATCGACATTCGTATTAGACAGCGTTCTGTGATTCACAGTGATGCCATTCCATTGACTGCCGCTTTGATTCAGGTTCAAAAAAATGAACATGTTTCGTCTCCAGTAATAATTTTTCCCAGAAACTCCTCTCCCTCCAAATTGAAGCGCTTCAAGTGTTCGGAGGCTATTGTTTTCCTTGTTTCTTTGTTTTGGGCGGTTAACATTCTTGGTACCCAACGTGGACAAACTTTTGAGTAACTCAGTTGTTGAATAATCGTCATCACACTGCCTTTACTGAGGGAGGTAATGCGACACAATTCACCTGTTGTTATCCGGCGATCACCACGAATGATCTCATCGACTCGCTGAATGTTGCATGGAGTCACTGCAGTCACCGGCCTGCCCCTTCGCGTTTCATCTGCCAATGGTGTTTGCCCTTCAGCTTCATTACAGCGACGAACCCATCGTCTAACAGTGCTGACATCCACAATTGCATCACCATACACACTTTTTAGCCTTTTGTGAATGCAGATTGGCGTTTCACCTTCCGCAGTCAAAAATTCAATCACAGAACGCTGTCTAATACGAATGTCGATGTCAGCCATTTTGCAAGAGGATGCAGTGCTGCCAACTGTTGACTTAGGAAGTTACTACTGCAGGGGATTGGAGAAGAAGGTTTGAGGATTTGCGCCAGTTTAAAATTTTTCACATAACTAACCTATTTAAAGAAAAAAAAAATAGGAGGCATTACTTATTGACCCACCCTCGTATATACGTGTACACCTTATGAAACTTGAACTTATCATATACAAGTAAGTCCTGTCCTCTGTTGCTGCCCCTTTCGATTACTTCCATGAAAACCTTTACTGTTCACTAGTCTATCTCACAATAATTATGTTCTCCCACTCAGTGTGGCTATTTACTGAAACAAAACACGGCAACTAAGTACTAGTCCATTTATTGTACTGCAAACTTAAAAAAAAAAAATAAAAGTTCTTAGCCAAACTTGCCGTTGGCGCAAATCCATATCCCTTAAGAATAAACGTACTTCCCATTAAATCTGGCGGATATCCATTGCCCCCATCGTGAAGATCCCGAAAAAAAAAAAAAAAAAAAAAAAAAAAAAAAAAAAAAAAAAAAAAAAAAAAAAAAAAACATGGGAAAGGAAGGTTGACCGCGGGAATCGAACCCACAGTCTCCCAAATGCTAGCCTCACACTTACCGCGGAGCCATCTCGCTCGGTTTATAATCACATTCCAAACAATCGCTCCGTGCTGTATACATTTTTCTTCCGCAACACAAACTTAAACAACGCGCTAGTCTCTACTACCATGATTCACCTACTGGCTAGTCTCAAGAGATATCGAGATGGATCGCATGTCGGCTGTCAGTGAAACGAATATGTCGTTTATTCACACACAATGCAAAACCATCTCGTAAGCGGATTTAGTCCACGATTCACCTCAGAGAGCTCACTGCTGAGACGAAGCGTTTTTATATATTATAACTTTATTAATTTATCAGTTATTTTATTTCCTTATTTTTACATTCAGCGACGGTCTTGTGCGACTCAAATAAACACAATTACATTTAAAAACTCTTTTTGTTTCCATAGATTTTTACACTTAACCTTCCCAACACTAACTGTGTTACTTTTCTCGTATCCATGGTAACGTCACTTCATGCTATGGAGCATTAAATTATGGATGCTTCCTAAAGAAGTCAGAAGCAATGTTACACTGCCTAATCTCCTTCAGCATCGCGCGCCCCATGCAGCACTACCGGTGTCTTCTTTCGGAGCAGCCCCTGAGTCTGGTAGACTGCATCGTCGAGCTTTTCATCCTCCGAGTGCAGACCTTCTGAGCCCAAGGGTTTCCACGACAGCTAACCTCTCCTAGTGCACCAACACCCTGAACCTGGTGTGTCCTGAAGCAGCCTCGTTCAGGGTTACCCTGCAGACCGTTGCATGTTCACTGGACGACGGAGCGTTATCTTTTCCTGTCCGACTCGCAGGACCCTTCTGCCGACGTCTATCGCCGCATCGTGACGTGAGTCCTAAGGACGTCCACACCCAGAACCACCTCCTCAGTCACCCATCGCAACATACGCCCACAGAGTTGTAACGCTCTGCCCCAAGGTCAACTCCAGCAAGGCCTCCCCCTCCACAGGTAAGGTGTCACCCAATGCCAACATTCTTGTAGGGCCGATCTGGTTTCCTGGATGTTAAGCCCTCCACCATGTCAGGTCACACCACGGTCTCTCCTGCTCCCGTGTTCACCAATATCTGGTACCGCCTTCTGCGTACCCATCCATCCGCTAAGTTGTCATTCATTATGCTGTGTAAAATGCACAGCGTCACTCTAGGGGTCGGCGATGACAGCTCCGACGTGCCCCTTTCCACGCCGACACTTATTCGTTTACAATTAGTTTGTCGATGTGAACAGTACCTCAGCGGATGTTGTGACCAACCACTCTTCCAACACACACCTTAGGGAGATCGTCGATGTCCTGGGGCTGTTCCACCATCCCACACAAACCAATACTCCGGATCTTCCAAAGGAGGACAGTTGTTACCTTGACTGCCTCCATCGTCAACGCGGTCTTCAGCGCATCGTGGATGATCTAATATTCGCTGAGTATTATGCGCTGACGTATCATCTCTGCGTCGCGCACTCCAAGTAGATAACTTTCTGGTACACGTATCTAGCAGGGAGATTCACCAGAGCCTTACTCACTCGTTCTTCATTAACACGCGTGAACTGCAACATCTCCCTCGGTTGTTGTAGCCTTGACTTGACCTGCTTGCGATGATGGACTCCAGCCAGAATATGCTTTCCAAACCGGGTTTTCAGAGCCTCCTAGATGTTTCGGGACGCTGCCGACGTCGGAATCACGTTCAGTATTTCCGCCTCCTGTCCCTGGAGACTAGCTGTCAGCTGCTCAGCTTCCTCTTCCATGGACCATCGGTTACGGGTGGCGACGGTAGCGAATTGTCGGTGAAAGACTTCTAAGTTCGACGTGCCGTCGTACCTGGGTGGCTTGACTCACACGGATGTTGTGTTGCGTCCTGATGTCTCGACCTCCAAGTGCTTAGTTTTGCCGAGAATTTCTTCCTTAGCGATCCGTTACGTGGTGTTGCCACCGACACTGTCTTCCGGGGCGCTAAGATATTCCACAATGTCCTCTGGGGTGTTAACACATTGGTCAAAATCTTTCTCGGCTTCCTTCACGCCAATTAGTTGCCCGTCAATCATTGCCGATAGGTGTAACTTGGTATTGCACATTTCTTTTATCATCTGCTGCATTCCGGTTTTCATTTCTGCCTTTATTTCTGCCTTGCCGGACAGTAGTTATTTCATCATTTCTTCCTTTTCACTTTCGTGGCTTTTGTTTCACTTCTGACACCAGTGTAACTTTATTAATTTATCAGTTATTTTATATCCTTATTTCTACATTCAGTGACGGCCTTGCGCAACTAAAATCAACACAGTTGCACTTAAAAACTCTTTTTGTCTAGATAGACTTTTACACTTAAGCTTTCCATTAGACGCTGGCCTACTGATCCCAAGGTCGCGGGTTCAAATCCGGCCCAAACTGAGAGTTTTTAAGTGTGCTCAAAAACGACAACTCCACGTCAGTAGGTTTACTGGTGTGTAAAAGAACTCCAGCGGGACAAAATTTCGGCACACCGGCGACGCTGATATGATTCTGGCAATTGGTAGCGTCGTTAAACTGCAAAATATTTTAATTTAACCTTTCCAACACTTTTCTCGTATCCTGGCAACGTCACGTCAAAGAGCATCCAATTATGGATGCTTAGAAGCAGGGATCGAAATCCGAGGGAGATGGGTAGCACCCCCCCCCCCCACCAATGATGTTATACCCATAATCCCCCCCCCCCCCGCAATAAAATATCCAAACAAATAGCGAACACACACTACTAAAATGCTTTCCCCCACCAACTTTTAACGATTTCGCACCCTGCTTAGAAGTCTGAAGCAATGTCACAATATTTGGGAGGCAGTTTGGGAGACGGAAGATGCATCTTAAGCTTAGCCTTAATCACACAAACTTTTGGGGGGAAACCAAGCACCGTGCGGTTTTATTTCAGAAAATAAAAGAAAGGAATCCATACGAATTGTTTCTTATTCACACCTTCAAGTGAGTGTAACTACCACGAATGTATATTACCTCTGTTAACGTGCATACGGGTTGAGTAAAAAGCATACAACAATGCTTGTAACTTTGTTGTTATAGTTTTGTGAAGTGATATTTTTAGAAAAGCTGTAAGATATCAACATGTTTTCATATTACTATGATTGTGAATAGGGTGTGACTTGTTTATTAATTTTTTAAAAATGTTTTTGGTCCTCAGGTCTCGGAACGTACAGGTAGATGCTTTTTTGAAATTAGTTAACGTTTGCAGTAAGACTTTTCGCCCGATCAACTGCATTTCTTCCCAATTTCTTCGCTTTAACTCTTCAAGATCTCTTGATCAGTCCTTGTAACCCCCCCCCCCCCCTTCAAATATCCCCATAAGAAAACGTCTAAGGGTTCACGTCAGGAGATCTTGGCGGCCATCCAATACTTCCTCTTCTGCCAATCCATCTTCCTGGAAATTCATGATTTAGGTAATTCACCACTTGCCTTCCATAATGTGCAGGGGCACCATCTTTGTACATTCTGAGACTTAAGGACTGGAGGAGTGCAGAAAAAAGAAAGGTTCCCATTTAACATAAAAAACGCACCCTTTATTTGTAATCATAATAATGCTTTTCTAAACAAATATCACTTCATGAAGTTGCAACAGCGGGTTTACAGGCGTTGTTCCATACTTTTTACTCACCCAGTATATGCCGCAGGCTGTCACAATGCATTGTGAGAAAACTTGTGAATTTTAGTAATTGTACAATGATGTAAAATTGTGTGTGCATGTGTGCTAAAGTATATATAGTAGGTCTACCAAATTTCATTTTTCCCTATGATAGCTTTGGCCAAAAAGAAGAGTGTTTATTGGGGTTTTTGCTGCAACTTTTGTGTAGCATAAGAAATGCTTCATATAAAACACTAATTGCATAAATAAAGTAAGCTCTGACTATAATTATGTTTCTTCTAATTCTTGCTACAAAGCCTGGTGTTTTTATTTAGGTATGTGGAACTGCTTTGGAGGAAAAAACATTATTCAATATCTCGATTGCTATTTTTCTTCAAATTATTAATAATCAAGAGGTGGAATCAGAACTGAAAAATTCACTGCCATAGCTGGGATTTAAACCACGGATCACCCGCTTACCGAACGACTGCTCTAACCACTAAGCTACCATGGCCAACTTGTCAGTATGACATTAAATTCCCCAACTGATTCGTAACCACAGACGGATTGTGTTTTTAAAAACACCAGCAGTGAGTTTATTGGCATAAACAAATAATAATTATTAATAATGTTCAAAATTAAAATTCAATAACAATTAAACTGCTCCACCTAGAGCATTTAAAATACCTGGTTTTATGAGACAGTTGAATAAGAATATGTGTGCAAAAGTTCAAAGACGTCTATTAAGAGTAGCTCTAGGATATTATTAACATAGGGAAATGTAATAAAATAGCCAAGAAAACAAATTTAAAATTTTCAGGTTATGATAACATAATATATTTACATTTTTAGAATTTCCCTGGACCATATAAAGGCCCCTCAGCTGTTTAGTCTCGTCTTTAAATTTTGCTGCTCTTATTTATTTATTTTTTTTTATTTTTTACCAATTTTTATTTATTTATTCATTCATTTATTTATTTTGCTGACTTGAATGTATTCAACGTACGAGTACTTTGTGCACTTTGCTTTAATTTTCCCTTATCCGTAACATTATTAATTCTTTTGCTGACTGGACTTTCTTTACTGGCTGTGATCCTTTCCTTTACATAGAGGGTAGCTTCACAACACATGTTGAATTCAGTAATACCTGAAATCACTACAATTTGCAATTTCTATTTGGAAACACAAATTCGTGTGTAAAATTCAGAAAGTACACGAACTCGTGGCTAACACATATGCGCAGTAAAAATTTCGTCATACTTTGGCACTATTTTATCGGGATGGATGAATGTTTGCAGAAAATCCCACCATCACTGGAACCGACCGCCTGATTTCAAGTTCACAGTATTATTGTATGTGATTTTGCCGGAAAGAGATAATCGAATGCATTTCAGGACCTAAGTTCACCCGCACATGGGCATTTAAATCATGATGTAACAGCCTTTTAAATGGCGATGAGGCGTAAGCGATATTAGACCCTGAAAGGACAACGTACAGACATAATTTCAAGACGTCCCCCTAGGACTGAAGATTTTAACCGTCCTTAACACAGGAGCAACAACGGTTCATATCTGAGGTAGTGGTAACAATGTGGTTTGCATTCTTTAGACGCTGGTTCAATTCCCACTCCATGTAGTTGTACGATTTTAATCTTTATTTTTCGCCTTTCTTGTAGTCATCTGTCTGCATATTTAGTATCGAAATATATGTGCCTAATATTTGTAATAGTTTATCAAAAAAGGCAGCATCTGTTTTAAGGCCACGTATTGTGGTTGATTTTCGTAACAATGCAAAATAAATGTATTGAATATAATATTTTCCTTTCTTACGTCAGTGATTAATAGAAATATTGTGCAATGAAAGATTATCTAACTCTGGTAATATAGTAAGTACCTAATTGAAATGAATAAAACTAAAGAAAACACTCACTTTGTGGTAAAAGCAAACATAGAGGAACTAAATTACTAATGCGACCATTTATACTCGTACCTTTGTGCATTACGTGATGAGACATTGGTATAATTTGTTACAACTGCAATATTCACATACAGAACATGTACTTTTGTAGCATTCACATATTATTAATATAAAGTTAAAGATTATTTTAATATGCAGAAAGAAAGGTTATTTATATTGATTCAGACGTAGAAAGACATAGCCCGTTAGCCCCTTTTCATGTGTGAAGTGTAACGGCTATAAATACCTTTATATAGATTCTCACCAATATGTGGGTCACAATACACTACAATTGCATTTGCACTTGCAGTTACTGTATGCCCTTCCACGTTTTATTGGCCTTTTTAGGCTTTAAATGTAATTGTTATGTCAAGTATACGCTGTTACCACTGCGCCACGACAACAGTCTTTGTTATTGGAGTGTTAAGATAATAAGTACCCAGGCGACCGAGCTTCGCTTGGCGTTTTTCGCCTCTGCTTTTGTGAAATCTTGTTTTTTTGTGGGAGAAGATACTTATTTAGATAAACCTGAAAGGCAAAATGTTAACTAAATAAAATTTTTTGTTGCAATTGTTAAGAGTCATTTCCGAGATACAAGAGATATAGAAATACATACAAATATTTCATAAACACTATCATTTCAGCTGTAAAACGCCTACCACTGAACGCAGGCCTGCCCCATAGATATCCACCCAGTTTGAGGTTTTCGTCGAGCATTTGTTCCATTATGGAGTTCAGTTCTTTGCTGCTACGGTTGACTCCAGGGCGTTAACACGTTGACCAAGGTCTTTCATCTTTCCGTCGAGTTCTTCCATGGCTTCCTTAACCTCGGCCAGTCGCACGTTAGTATTCTCCGATAGATCTAGCTTCATATTGGACATTCCCGCCTTCATCGTTTCCGTTTCGGAGTTTACACTTTCAATGTGGCTTCCATTTTGTCCATTTTTGTTCTCATATTTTCTATTCCGTAGTTTACATTTTTCCAATTCGGTTTTAATATTTGTTTCCTCTGCCGCATTCTGGAATTCATTTCATTTCCCATTATGTTCATCTTCATTTGTTTCATCAACTGTTCCGTATCGTGCTTTTCGTCACACTCCTGACACGAATTGTGATTACTTACTTTTTTAAATATGTATTTCTTTACTTTTTATTAAACACGGGAGCGATACTAAGCAAAAGGAATGTTGAACAATAACAAATACTACAGGAAGAAAAGCTGGTTGATAAAGCCATATGAATGTAGTGCGCACTTCTGTTTCAATCACATAGAAAATAGTATGAATTGTTCGTAATTGTTCGTCGAAGCGGGAGTAGTGAAAGAAATGTGATTGTGTTTAGTAAAAGAAAAGTGAGTAGAAAAACCGTGTGAATGTTATACGTTGCACTTATGTTTCAAGTGTATGGAAAAATTATGGATTGTTTGTAGAAGAGGGAGTAGTATGTTAGGTAAAAGAAAAGGGAGTAGACAAAACCGTGAACGTAATACGTTGCGTGGTAAAATGGATTGCATAAAAACCTTCGCCATGAAAACAATTAAATATGTCACTTTTCATGGCGATCAGTCAACCGGCTTTGGAGTTCACTCACTCTTCAACATACGATATGTATAGGCGTTGGTATGTATGGAGTTGATAAACGATAAGGAATAACATGTGAATTGTTACGTAAAATAAAAGTGAGTAGAGAAAATAGTATGAATGTAATACGTTGTATTCCTGTTTCAAACATATAGCAAATTGTATGAATTGTATGTTGAAGGGCGAGTAGCGAAAAAAGACTGATTGTGTCCCGTAAAGGAAGAATCAGTTGAGGAAATCGTGTGAATGTAATACGTTGCATTTATATTTCAAACATAGAATATTATATGAATTGTATGTTGAAGGGCTAACAGAGTATACATGAATGTGCTACGTAAAAGAAAAGTGAGTAGAAAACCATTTGAAAGTAATATATTGTGTAGTAAAATTGTTACCATAAAAAATTTCTCCATGAAAAAATACATATACGTGCCGAATTTCGCGGTGATCGGTTAAACGGTTTTTAACAGTTAGAAGTTACGTGGATATGGTTTATTACGGGTTTTTGAATATTTAATAAGAATTGCTATAATAATTAATGTATTTTACAAACATCCAAGTTGTGTATATATAGATATATGTAGATTATATGAATTGTTTGTAGAAGAGTGAGTAGAGAAAGGGATGTGAATGTGTTACCTAAAACTGAGTAGAGTAAACACTGTAAATGTAACATGCAGCATTTCTATTTCAAACATTCAAAAAGTTATATGACATATTTGTAGAAGAGTGAGCAGAGAAAGAGATGTGAATGTGTTACCTATAAGTGAGTAAACACTAGAATGTAACACGCAGCGTTTCTATTTCAAACATGCATAAAATTGTATTACTTATTTCTAGAAGAGTGAGTAGAGAAACAGTTACGAATGTGATACCCAAAAGCAAGTAGAGAAAACAGTGTGAATGTAATACGTAGCATTTCTATTTCAAACATGCACGAAATTGTATGACTTATTTGTAGAAGAGTGAGTAAAGAGAGATGTGAATGTGTTACCTAAAAGTGAGTAGAGAAAACAGTATCAATATAATATGTAGCATTTTTAGTTCAAGCATACAGAAAATTGTATGACTTCTTTGTAGAAGAGTGAGTAGAGAAAGAGATGTGAATGTGTTACGTAAAAGTGAGTAGAGAAAACAGTATGCATATAATATGTAGCATTTCTATTTCAAACATACAGAAAATTGTATGACTTCTTTGTAGAAGAGTGAATAGAGAAAGAGTTGTGAATGTGTTACCTAAAAGTGAGTAGAGAAAACAGTTGAATGTAATAGCATTTCTATTTCATACAGAACATGGTATGAGTTATTTTAAAAGTGGGGATAAAAATGTTTAGGGTGCAAAATCACGTTTTTTATGGAGAATTGTTTATATAAGAGTGAGTAGAGAAAGAGATGTGTATTTGTTACCTAAAAGTGAGTAGAGAAAACAGTATCAATATAATATGTAGCATTTTTAGTTCAAGCATACAGAAAATTGTATGACTTCTTTGTAGAAGAGTGAGTAGAGAAAGAGATGTGAATGTGTTACGTAAAAGTGAGTAGAGAAAACAGTATGCATATAATATGTAGCATTTCTATTTCAAACATACAGAAAATTGTATGACTTCTTTGTAGAAGAGTGAATAGAGAAAGAGTTGTGAATGTGTTACCTAAAAGTGAGTAGAGAAAACAGTTGAATGTAATAGCATTTCTATTTCATACAGAACATGGTATGAGTTATTTTAAAAGTGGGGATAAAAATGTTTAGGGTGCAAAATCACGTTTTTTATGGAGAATTGTTTATATAAAAGTGAATAGAGAAAACACTGTGAATGTGATAAGCATGTATACAAAAATTTAACCAAATCTTTAGAGCCGTTTCTGAAATACCGGGAATATGTACAAGAATTGCTCTGTAGAAGCGGGAATAAAAAATGTTATTTTTTATGCAAAATCCCGCTTTTTCGGGAATTATACCTATATAGCTGAACTTAAAAAGCAAAACCCTATCTGAATACAAAATTTGATGGAAATCGTTAGAGCCGTTTCCAAGTTTCGCGGAATATATTTATATATAAGAATTGCTCTGCGCCACAACAACCTTTCTTATTGGAGTGTTAAGATAGTAATATAACAAAATCTTTTGTCCTTTCATTTTGTCTTTCACGTGTTTCCTTTTTCACTTTCTCTACTGGTAAGTAGGGGAAGTATCGTATTCCACCCAAAAATTGGATGTCGAGATTTCACCCGAAATATATGTTTTGAGACCCTCTGAATTCCTCCCCCCCCCCCAAAAAGAAAAAAAAAAAAAAAAAAAAAAACAAGTAGTTTTAGAAAAATCTGATGAGTTGCACTCACATGACCTTCTCTACTCTTGAACTAACCATTCTTACAAACTCTTATTCCTATATCTTCTTTCTTGTTAGTTGAGATAAACAATTGTACAAATTATCTCATTGCTTATTTCCTTGTAGGTGCAAGGGGAATGTTAGAATACAGTAGGCTTTGTACGATAGTCAAATGTTTGAGATTCTGTTGTGTTTGCTCACTTAACATATAAAAAAATGAAGAACGATGAGGCATTTCACGAAAGTTCTGAGTTTTCCGAAACTCACACACGTAACAAGGAATATCTCCGAAATGGTTCACCCTACAAGAATATTTATTGAGACATAAACTGTGTATTTTAGCAAGATCTACATTTTTTGTACAGTATAATTTGGTCTATCTCTAACGGTTTACCAGTTATGCAAAAGTCGTCCAGAGTAAATACGACTACAGGAGCTATAGCTAGAAAATTCAAAATATACATTTCATTTGTCATAAAATATCTGAAACGTATGTCATTTTAATCAAAATCGTTAGAGTCATTTTCAAGAAAATCGAAATTTTTGATAAATTCTCCATGTAAAGGGTAGTTTAGGGTGGGGCTGTTTTCTTTAAAATCTTCGTGTCACATACTTGAAAGACATTAAACTTAAATACTAACTTTTGTTTTTAACAGACTTTTCGTTTTTGAGTTATGATGTCCACAAACACACACACGGACCTTTTTCTAAAAATGCTTTTCTTTTGGGATTCAGGGGGCCTCAAAACATATATTTCCGGTGAAATCTCGACATCGAATTTTTGGGTGGAATACAATACTTCCCCTACTTACCAGTAGAGAAAGTAAAAGGAATCGATGTTTGCTCGTAACACGCCGAAAAAATATATCTACCAGAACCGTCTGTTGAAAAAATTGTATTACTACCCTTGGGATTCGACTTGAATACTGAA